>CM035432.1:120856122-121073622 GCA_020310875.1 Ceratopteris richardii | reverse complement strand
TGTGTGTGTATGTGTGTGTATGCATGTAAGTATGTATGTATGCATATGCATTATGTATGCATATGTATGCATGTATGTGTATGTGCATGTGTGTATATGCTTCTCTCTGTGTGTGTATGTGTCTATGTGTGTGTGTGTGTCTATGTGTGTATAAACATGTGTATCTTTATATATGTATCTATATGCATGTGTGTATGTGTGTGTGTGTGTGTATAAGTGTGTATGTGTGTGTATGTGTAAGTGTATATGTGTGTGTGTGTATATATATAGTGTGTGTATGTGTGTGTGTATATATAGTGTGTGTATGTGTGTGTGTGTCTATGTGTGTACGTGTGTGTGTCTATGTGTCTATGTGTGTGCTTATGTGTACATATGTGTGTGTATGTATGTGTATGTGTGTGTATGCATGTGTATGTGTGTGTATGCATGTGTATGTGTGTGTGTAAATCTATGTGTATGTGTGTGTATGTGTCTATGTGTGTATGTGTGTAAATCTATGTGTATGTGTGTGTATGTGTCTATGTGTGTATATGTGTGTTTATATGTGTATATATGTGTGTGTGTATGCATGTGTATGTGTGTGTGTATGCATGTGTATGTGTGTGTGTAAATCTGTGCATATGTGTGTGTATGTGTGTATGTGTTTATGTGTGTCTATGTGTATGTGTGTGTATGTGTATGTGTGTGTACGCATGTAAGCATGTATGTATGCATATGATGTGCATTATGTATGCATATGTATGCATGTGTGTGTGTATGTGTGTGTATGCATGTAAGTAAGTATGTATGCATATGCATATGCATTATGTATGCATATGTATGCATGTATGTGTATGTGTATGTGTTTCTATGTGTGTGTATGTGTCTATGTGTGTGTATGTGTGTGTGTGTCTATGTGTGTGTGGCTATGTGTGTATGTGTGTGTCTATGTGTGTATATACGTGTGTATCCATATATATGTGTCTGTATGCATGTGTATGTGTGTGTGTAAATGTGTGTGGATGTGTGTTTGTGCGTGTGTAAGTGTGTATGTGTCTATGTGTGTGTTTATGTGTGTGTGTTTCTATGTGTGTATGTGTGTGTGTCTATGTGTGTATGTATGTGTCTATGTGTGTATATATGTGTGTGTATGCATGTGTATGTGTGTGTGTAAATCTGTGTGTGTATGTGTGTGTGTGTGTATGTGTCTTTGTGTGTATGTGTGTGTGTGTGTCTATGTATGTATGTATGCATGTGTGTATGTCTATGTGTATGTGTGTGTCTATGTCTATATATATGTGTGTATGTGTATATATGTGTGTGTATGCATGTGTATGTGTGTGTAAATCTGTGTGTATGTTTATGTGTGTATGTGTGTGTGTCTATGTTTGTATGTGTGTGTATCTATGTGTGTATATACGCGTGTATGTGTATATATGTGTGTGTATGCATGTGTATGTGTATGTGTAAATGTGTGTGGATGTGTGTTTGTGTGTGTGTAAGTGTGTATGTGTGTATGTGTGCGTGTGTCTATGTGTGTGTCTATATGTGTATGTGTGTGTCTATGTGTGTGTGTATGCATGTGTATGTGTGTGTGTGTGTAAATCTGTGTGTATGTGTGTGTGTGTGCCTATGTGTGTATGTGTGTGTGTCTGTGTGTATGTGTGTGTGTAAGTGTGTATGTGTCTATGTGTGTGTATATGTGTGTGTCTATGTGTGTATGTGTGTGTCTATGTGTGTATGTATGTGCGTGTGTATGCATGTGTATGTGTGTGTGTAAATCAGTGTGTATGTGTGTGTGCATGTGTGTGTGTGTGTTTCTATGTGTGTATGTGTGTGTCCATGTGTGTATATACGTGTGTATGTGTATATATGTGTGTGTATGCATGTGTATGTGTGTGTGTAAATCTGTGTATGTGTGTGTGTGTATTTGTGTATGTGTGTGTGTCTATGTGTGTATGTGTGTATATACATGTGTATATATGTGTGTTTATGCATGTGTATATGTGTGTATGTATATGTGCATGTATGTGTGTATGTATGTGTAATAAAGTAAGGCTATGAGTGGTGCAGAAGCAGAAACGCAGAGGTTGCAAAGGTCTGAACAACAAAAGAGAGAAGATGTCAAGCGGTGCGTCATCATCTACGACTGGGGGCCAAGGTGGTTCATCAACAGGAGTAGGTGGCACACAAGCATGAGCAGCAATGATGCCGGTCATCCCAACGTTGTGGATACGGCCACCAACCTTCACAGAAGGTAAACTTGGTGGTACGAACTACACCCTGTGGAAGTTCAAAATCACTTCTATTCTTGATTTGTATGAGCTTTTGGAGATTGTTCTTGGGACTGATCATGAGCCCCAAGAAAGACCTGATCCAAATAATCATGGTTGAATGATTCCTCTTGATGCTGATCTTCTACGTGCTTGGAAACGTAGAAATGCAGATGCACTTTGTGCTCTAGTTACAAGTACTTCTGATAGTGTTCTAACTCTCATTCAGCATACTACGAAGGCATGCGAAGCATGGAACATATTGAGAAATCAATATGAAACTCGTAATCAGACACAGATTCAGAACTTGGAGAATCAGCTTGGAGCAGAACGGTTTGCTGATGGGGAGACTGCAGAGATGTTTATCACTCGCATAAAGAATCTACGAGATCAAATGGCAGGAGCAGGTGTTCAAAAGTCAAGTGAGGAACTAGCTCGTCGTTGTCTTCGAATCTATCCACCTAAGTTTGATGGTTTGGTAACTGCTCTCAACACTCAAATCAAACCTCAACCACTAAGTTTTGAAGAATGTAGTGCCTTACTCATGGAGGAGGAGCTGCGGCTCAAGGCAAGGAGTGGTGGTAGCAAAGGAGATGCTGCATTCACAGCAAATGCCAAAGGAGGCAAAGCAGACTCTTCAAAAGATGGAGACAAAAAGAAGAACGACAAAAAGAAGTTCAAGGGAGAGTGTTTCCACTACAAGAAGAAAGGACACAAAATCCAAGACTGTCGCATCAAGAAGGCAGAAGAGAAGAGTGGCTCTTCAAAAGGTGGCAAGGGCAAGGAGTCTGCCAACACAGCAGAAACAGGGCTTGAGTTATTTATTACGATAGAGGAGGTGTGCTCCTCGGCTGAAGATTCATGAACAGATGACTCATGGGTGTTGGATAGTGGTGCATCTCGTCACATGACGAGTAGAAAAGACCTTTACAGTTCCTTACAACCTCTAAAAGAACCCATCACAGTAAAGGTAGGGAGCAATGCAAGATGTCCTACAGAGGGCGAAGGTACGGTTTCTTTCATTAACTCTAATGGTGATATCAGAAAGCTTTCAAATGTGCTGTACATTCCACAAATAAAACGAAATCTACTTTCAGTAGCTTCTATAACTGATCAAGGTCATCAAGTATCTTTCAGTAAGACATGAGCTAAGATTATGGATGGTAACAACAACATTCTTGGGACTGGCATAAGGAGGATCAACCTGTATGAGTTGTGTGCTCTTACAACCACTACAAACGTGGGCATAAGTAATGGCATGAGAGATTCGGCCACATTGGTTACCTTGTACTGAAGGAGATGCATCGCAGAGGTATGGTTGCATACCTACCATCGATTGCAGAAATGAAGGAACCATGTGAAGCTTGCATGATGGGCAAGCAACAGAGGAAGGCATTTCCACAAGAAAGCAAGAACAGACCAAGCTATCCTCTAGAGTTGGTGCATGCTGACTTGTGCGGAAAAATGCCTACACAAGCCTTGGGCGGATCTTCCTACTTCATGTTACTTGTCGACGACTATAGCAGGAAGATGTGGGTGTACTTCCTTCGCGATAAGGCTCAAGCTTTTGGTAAGTTTAAAGAATGGCTTTAGCTTGTTGAAACTGAAACAGGGAAGAAGATGAAGAAATTCAAGACAGATGGTGGTGGTGAGTTCACATCAATAGAGTTTGAAGATTTCTGCAATGAGTAAGGGAATCAAGCATCAACTCACAGTGGCACATAGTCCTCATCAGAACAGTGTTGCAGAACGTCAGAATCGAACCATCATGGAGATGGCAAGGTGCATGTTGAAAGGAAAGGGTTTGCCTAATCAATTTTGGGTAGAGGCTGTCAACACTACTTTCTACATCTTGAATTGAAGCTACACCAAGGCACTTGATGGAAAGACTCCACAAGAAGCCTATACAGGTAAAAAGCCTTCTGTTTCCCATTTCAAAGTATTTGGAAGTGAATGTTATGTACATGTTCCAGATAGGGAGAGAAACAAGCTTCAACCAAAAAGCATCAAATGTATCTTCCTAGGGTACAGTGAAGATAAGAAGGCTTATAAGCTTTATGACCCTGAGGCTAAGAAAATCATGGCGAGTCGTGATGTGGTGTTTAAGGAGGAGTAGCCACATGCAGTGGAGGAGGAAAAGAGAGCTTCCACTTTATCATCAGGCGAAGGGGCAATCCACTATGAACCTAGCCCAAGAGCTATCCCTTCTACACAAGAGAAGGAAGCATCATCTTCAGATCATGAGTCTGAAAGTCACCAACCTACCGACACCCAAGTGGAAAAGCCATTGCCACGTTGGGTGAGCCAGCTCTATGATTCTGCAAACCCCATCCCACAGTCACTAGAACAGGTTGCAGATGGACCGAGGTGATCACAGAAGGAACAGAGATGAGCAAGCGCCCATATTGTAAACACAGCCTTGATGGCTGATCTCATTCAAGAAGAAGTGAAGGAACCAAACAATGTGGAAGAGGCACTCCATGATCCGAATTGGAGGGCTGCCATGCAAATAGAATACAACAATATCATGAAGAATGGAACTTGGGAGCTAGTTCTTAGCTTGGGCTCTAACTACTTGGAGCAAGACTTTGTCCTCTTCGCTCTTGTTCACGTCAGACTCACTAGGTAAATGATAGGAATGTGTTATTACCATTACTTTTCTTGAATAGTTTGGACAATCTTTGAGCCAATGGATGATTTCACAATCACGACAACATGCTGGTCTCTACACAATTTGTGGACAAGTTTGGATCATGTGGGGTGGATCTCTCCAAGGTGGTTGATCCCCAATGAGCTCATCTAGATTTACATGAATTTGCTCTTTCACTTGAGGTGTTGAGATGGTTGTACATAATGTGTTTGGTGTGGGTTTCTCCTATTCAAATGTAGGGGTCCCTACACTCACTGAATTGGTTCATTGATTTTTGTCTAGGTGATAGGGGTAGTGACATCTCTTTTGCAATGAGGAGGTTCTTTTAGGGGAACTGTGGATTCTAGCAATGTGTTCGAGATCCAAACCCAATCCCATAATCAAGAAGGATACACTAAATGAAGATGGTATTCAACTAACAGAGAAATAATGAAAGAAAATCTTGATGATTTCCAACCTAGAAAATAATCTCAATTGTGTGTTTTAAGATGGATGTATCCTTTGTGGTGATTAAATTTTAGGTCAATCATTGGTCTTTTCCATTGCATATTCTTCATGTGCCTGCATAAACATTAGTGAGCGAGAGAATATGCATGTGGTATATATATGTATAAATATATGTGTGTATTTGCATAAATGTGCATGTGTCTATGCTGATTGATGTGTATTTTTTTCATGTATGCTTGTGTGCAAATATATGTGTATGGAATGTGTGTGTATATATAAGTATGTGTGCATGATGTGCATAATTTAGTATGTGCATGTGCATATTGGGAATGGGTATGTATGTCTACGGATACCTACATGGGTATAAGTATATGTGTGCATATATGTTGGTTATACATTTGTGTGCAGTGCATATGGTGCATGTGAATGTATTTCCAAATGTGTGAATATTAAAGTTCTCATGTGCTTATGTGTTTCCAAGTGTGGGAACACAGGTGCTCCATTTGGCTCAAAATCTGATAATTGGAATGGTAGAGAAACCCAAGATTGAAGATTGTAGGGTCCTAGGAGCAACAAGAAACTTCATAGGACTGATCATCAACATCATAAAGGAGATCACACAAAGCTAAGTGTGAAGGAGAGGCAACAAAGAAAGGAAGGGACACATCAAGTTGATCAAGAGATAGTTAAGGGGGATGTTGTTGTGAAGAGTCTAAATTTGAAGCTTCCAAGGATAACTAGTACTTCAAATGGTGGTATGGTCTTCATATCGAGGTCAAGACACCTCAACAAGCTTAATGGAGAGATAGTCACTAAAATTCGTGGTGAACCTAATGAGAGGACTCAACTTCACATGAGAGTAGACTTACATAGTCTATTATGTACAGAGTTGTTGATTGATCTAAACAGCTCCATCTGACATGTTCTATAGCTTCTTGGAAATATTATAAATCATATTAAGTGTGGATAAAAGCTTAGGTGATTTGGATTAGTTTAGGGTAGGTGAATCACTATTTTGCTACAGGGTAGCAAAAAAGGTGTATGAAGGGACCTAGGTATTGGGTTCATTTCACTTCTAGTGTGCAAATATGAGGGATTAAATTCCATCAGTTGGTATCAAAGCAAGAAAAATACTTTGAAGACTCTAGGAAAAGGACAAAAAAGCTTGGAAATCAAGGCTAAGAGGTACATCTCAGTGTAACCCTGATTTCCCATTCATTATGGTAGATCTAGGTTAAAAAGTAGAGATGCTTGACAAAGACAACTATCAACGATGGAGGTTCAGAGTCATGAACTACCTAATGAGTAAAGGTTTATGGACTAGTGTGTGGAGATGAAGATAAGCCCAATGTGGATCCCAAATATCCAAAGATCACCAATCAAGAATTGAAGATGTTGAAGGATTGGGAGGAAAGGAATAGAAGAGCTATCTTCTACAGATCACAAGTAATCTCTAACACTATGATTGGTCATATATCAAAGTTTGATCATGCTAGAGATGTTTGGGAGGCCTTAGAGAAGATATATGCCACTTCCACAAGAAGCAAAATATGCAGCTTAAGAATGAACTCCACTCTTTGAAGAAGGATAGTGGTCAATCTATTGTCGACTACACCTTGAGGGTGAAGGAGTTGAGGGAGCAATTGGCAACCATTGGCTGCAAAGTAGATGAGCAAGACCTTGTGTAGATTATTCTCAATGGGCTGAGAGGGGAAGACAATTGGAAACCTCTTATTACTACCATCTTGTAAAGAAATCCTCTACCAACTCTGGAGGAGTTGATCCCACACCTAGTAGCAAAAGAGGTTGCCATAGGAGACACATCCAAGAAGGATGGTCACTCACAGGTCCTATATGCTAGCAAAGGCAAAGGAAAGAGTGGCAGGAAGGGGAAAGGAGGAAAAATCAAGTGGAAGTAGTCCGAGGAAGAAGATTTAGATTCAAAAGGGGATAGCAAGGCATCAACTTCAAGGAAGGGCAAGAATGGCAAAGGGAAGAAAAACCCTCATCAAGGTAAAACTTTTTTATATGTGGTAAACATAATCATATTTCTTCAAATTTCTGGTTCAAGGATGAAAAAGGCAAGAAGAAAAAGGAGCAAGGGAACTATGCTAACAACTCCAAGAAGGATGATGAGAAGGAGACCCTCCTAGCCATGAGACATAGCTACACTAGTGATCCCAAGGACACAAAGTGGTATATAGACTATGGATGCTCTAATCACATGTCATTTATGGAGGAATCATTTGTTCATATGTAGGTCACAATCTCAAAAGGTTGTGTGGAGACAAGAGATAACGTTGAGCATCCAATCACACATGTGGGAGATGTGAATCTAGGTGAAGGTAAATCTATCAAGACTCTAAAAGATGTGCTCCATGTTCCATCTATTTCCAAGAATCTTATCTCTGTAGGTTAGATGGTAGAGCAAGGTATGCAAGCTATATTTGATGCAAAAGGGTGCATGGTGAAGCAAGGAGGCAAGGTCGTTGCCAAGGGAAGGAAAGAAGGTAGATTGTTTAGACTAGATGTTGCTCCTACACACAACAAGGCATGTTATGTGATGATTGGTAACAAAAGGATTATAGAGATTGATCTTTGGCACAAGAGGATAGGACATATCAATATTCCCAAGTTAAAGAGCATGTGCAAAGCAAGTTTAGCACAGGGACTACCAAATCTTCAAGGCCAAGGTCTACATGAGTTTTGTGATGCTTGTGAGCTAGGTACGCAAGCAAGGAAGCCATTTCCAAAGAGTGAGTATAGATACTCTAAGCTTTTGGAGCTTATATATTTAGATGTATGGGGCCCTAGCAGAGAGGCTTTGTTGGGAGGAGCTAAGTACTTTTTCACTTTCATTGATGACCACTCAAGAAAGGTATGGCTATGTGTTATCAAAGAAAAATCAGAAGTTTTTTCATGCTTTCAAAGGTTTAGGTCCCTTGTTGAGAAAGAATGTGATGCACACATCAAGACACTAAGTCAGATGGAGGGGGTGAGTATTTCTCCAAGGAATTTACAAAGCACTTGCAAGAAAATGGCACAAAGAGGCACTTTACATGCAGGTACACCCCTCAACAAAATGGTGTTGCAGAGAGGAAGAATAGGCATTTGGTTGAGATAGCTAGATGTCTCATAAATGAAGATATGTTACCATTCTCTTATTGGGTGGAGGATGTCAATGCAACTTGTTACATGATACAAAAAGGTTCCAACAAGTGGTGTGCATATCTTGACTCCACATGAAGTCTATTATGGCAAGAAACCATCCATGGAGCACCTCAATATTTTTGGATGTGTATGCTTTGTTCATGTTCCTAGTGAAGTCAGAACAAAGCTAGAGTCCAAGAGTTAGAAATGTGTGTTCATTGGCTACTCAAATGAGCAAAATTCCTATAAGTGCTACAACCCTCTCTCAAAGAAGCTATATGTATCAAGAGATGTTGTGTTTGATGAGCCAAGGTCTTGGTATGGAGACAAGGGCAAGGCAAAGTTGGATGAAGAGGATCAAGAGGAGAATGCAGACCTTGATGTGTAGAGTCAACCTCAAGAGTCAATCACAATCACTGGATTAGAGGCTTCTATATCTAAGGTACACTCATATGATCACTCTTACACTTATGATTATGAAAGACCATCCCCTACTTCAAAGTATAGAAGGCTGCAAGAGATAGACTATGACACTAGGGAAATGCAAGAGGAGTCAGAAGCGGAAGAGATTGAGTAGGTCATTACTCCTAATATAAAGCTCAATAGACTCAAGAAGCAATATCCCAAAGGTTAAGAGAGGAGTTCTACAAGGAAGAAGGCACCGCCATGAAGGTATACATATGGTTCTTTCATGGCAAAGCACTATGCATACATGATGAATGTCATTGTTGATGAAGAGCCACATTCTTATGAGGAGGCAAATCACATACCAGAGTGGCGGGAGGCTATGTATGAAGTGTTTAAAGCTCTTAAGGAGAACAACACTTGGGAACTAGTACCCAAGAAGGAAGGCATGGAGATAGTCCAAAACAGGTGGGTGTACGAGACCAAGAGGAATGTAGATGGCAGCTTGACAACGTACAAGGTTAGACTAGTATCCAAAGGCTTCACGTAGACACAAGGGGTGGATTATAATGAGACTTTTAGCCCTATGGAAAAAAAGGCTACCATTAGAGCTCTCATGGCCTTATGTGCAGCAAGGAGGTGGCCTATCTACCAGATGGACATAAAGAATGCTTTCTTGAATGGTGAGTCACAAGAAGAGGTGTTCATGGAACAACCTCAAGGGTATGTAGATCCACAACATCCTACCTATGTTTGCAAGTTGAAGAAGGCCTTGTATGGCCTAAAGTAGGCCCCAAGGGCTTGGAATCAGAGGCCAGTGGACTTCTTGAAGAGATGTGGTTTCTCTCCAAGTGATGCAGATCCATCCTTGTATGTGAAGAAGACAAATGACAAGATATCTTTAATATGCATATATGTAGATGATCTCCTTGTGATAGCTGATCAAATGCAAGGATAAGGACCATCAAAGAAAATCTTGGAAGCGAGTTCAAAATCTCAGATTTAGGTGTGCTAAAGTACTTTCTTGGCATTGAGGTGATCTATGCGAGAGAAGGTATCTATTTTTCTCAAAAGAAGTATCTTAAAAATGTGTTGTTTAGATTTGGCTGACAAATTGCAAACCAATAGCTCAACCTATGGATTCAAACATCAAGGTAAGCAAGGAAGATGGTAAGAAGCTAGAAGACCTTACACTATACAAGAGCATTGTGGGATCATTGATCTATGCTACACTCACAAGACCTGAATTGTCCTACATAATTGGAGTTTTATCTCAGTTCATGCATGTGAACACATATACACATCTCAATCATGCAAAGAGAGTGTTAAGGTATGTGAAGAGTACAACTAATTATGGGTTTCTATACAGGTATGATGAAGAACTTCAAGTAAGAGCATGGAGTGATGCAGATTGGGTTGGGAATGTTGATGATCAAAGGTCAATTTTTGGCTATGTTTTCATGCTAGGTACAAAAGCAATTTCATGGATGAGCAAAAAGCAGCCCACAATTGCATTGAGTTCAATAGAGGTTGAATATATACTTTAGCCCTCACTACATGTGAAGCAATGTGGCTTAAGAAGCTCTTCAAAGATCTTGGTATACAACTGGAGATCACATGTCAAGCCTACATCTTGCTAACAATCCCATGTATCATGCAAGGAGAAAGCACATTGAGGTGCATTATCATTATGTAAGGGAAAAGGTTGCAAGTGGGGACATTAATGTTCATTTTGTAGGTACAAAGGACCAAGTTGTAGATATCTTCACAAAAGCTTGGATGTGACCAAGTTAACAAAGTCTCAAAAAGCTATGAGCTTACTTGATATGGATACTACCACCTTAAATTTGAGGGGGAGTTTTGAAAATGTGAACTATGCAAGATTTAGGTGGATAAAGGCGTCAAAAGACCTTAATGTGGACAAAAATCACGATTGAAATCACTTAAGGTGGTCTCAAGGTTGGGCAAAGCAATCCTAAGGTGGTGGAAAAGTTAGGAGAGGCATCCAAAAGCTATAAAAGAAGGTGAAGAGTCATGATTTGTATGGAAGTTTTGTAGTTCATTGAAGACTGTTGGCACTCTAGGTCAAGCACAAAGTGTAGGAATGCATCAAAGAAGTGGAAACACAAGAAAATGGTGCTTGTAGGGAGTTCCAAGAAGTATATGTCAAAATTTATGAAGAAGTCCCTATAAAAACAGTGATTTTGATCATTAAAACCATTTTAAATATCATTTCACATTTTTGCATCTCCATTTTGTTCAAGCCAAGGAGTGCCCAAGCTTGATGACTATTAAAAGTATCTACCTAACAATTTTCATAATTTTTAGATTCTGTTTTAGCCCCCAAATAAGCCCTGGAACCTAGTTTTTAACTAGGCCAGACACTAAATCTGGACAGGACCAAAATTAGTCAAAAACTATAAAAAGAGCTAGAGAGCTCATTTTTGGAGTTAGCACTTTTGAGGTTAACGAGTTGGAGAGTGAACTTATTCTTGAGCATTGTAAACTTTCTTTGAGCTTGCTAAGAGAAGCTTCCATTGTTCCTATCTTTTCTATCTTACCTTGTGTGCATGTGTGTTTGTGTGCATGTATGTGCTTGTCACTCACATTTTCTCACAACAATTGCTCTCAATCTTCATATCCTCCTCATGTGTCCGCGGATTGACAAGTAAAGGAGGTGGTGCTCACTCTTGGGCTACACCAAATTTTGGCATCGTTGTCAAGGAGCGTTGCTTGAGGACGAGCATTGTGATGGTAAGATCATACATTTGTGACATTCAAAGGTAAAAAATAGTCATTTTTTGTTATTTTTCTGATTTTTCGTCTCCATTTTCATCACCATCATCTTCATCATCTTCTTCCATCTTTATCTTTGCAGACATTTTTCATTTTTGATCGTGTATGCACTATTTTCACCTCATTTCTCATTCATGGGTGTGCGAGAGATAGAGAGAGAGAGAGAGAGAGAGAGAGAGAGAGAGAGAGAGAGAGAGAGAGAGAGAGAGAGAGAGAGAGAGAGAGAGAGAGAGAGAGAGAGAGAGAGAGAGGCAAAGTGTTGGTGTGTGCAAGTTTTTGTGTTTTTTTGCAACCTTTGTGCGACACACATGTCGTGGTGCTAAAATTCGAAGTTCTCACCAAAAAGGTAAAAAAATTGCGAATTTGTGGTTAAAATCGCAATGCTATGAAAAATTCAAATTTTTTTTGAAAATTGTGATTCTCTTAGTTTTGGAATTTCCTACCTAAAAGCATTCTCAAAAAACACGATTTTGAGGTCATTCTTAGAATCATGATTCGCAGGTCGTGCTCAAAATGGTGATTCTCTAATTGTTTCAAAAACACGATTCTTTGGTCACTCTTAGAATCGTGATTTTTTGGCGATTTTCAACGAAAACACGATCCTCAGGGAAAACACGATCTTGAGGTCATTCTCAAAATCATGACTTTCAGGAAAAAAATGCGATCTTGAGTTCATTCTCAAAATTACGATTTTCAAGAAAAAAACACGATCCTAAGGAAAAACATGATTTTCAACAAAAAACACGATTATGAGGCAAAAACACGATTTTCAACAAAACACGGTTCTCAGAAAACATGATCTTGAGATCATTCTCAAGATCCAGATTTTCAGGTGATTTTCAAAAACACGATTCTCAATCAAAATCACAATTTTTAGGTCATTCTTAAAAAAAGAACACAATTTTTAGCAAAAACATGATTTTCAAGAAAAACACGATTCTCAAGAAAAAACACAATTCCCAAAAAATAGGATCTTGAGGTCATTCTCAAGATTGAAATTTTCAGGCCATTTAATAAAACAAGATTCTCCGTCAGGATCGTGATTTTTTTGCGATTCCCAAAACGAACAGTCAAGATCGTGATTTTTTGGCAATTTCCAAAACGTGAATCTCAGTCTGAATCATGATTTTTTGGGGTTGCTCAGCATCTGGATCCTCACTCAAAATCGTGATTTCTAAGTTATCTCAAGATTTGCGATTCTCAGTAAGAATCGTGATTTTCTCATAGCATCTTGTTTCTCTATTTTGACCCCTAGGAGCATGATTTGACATAACTTTTTCATCAAAAGTTTGTCTTTTAAGATCTATACTCATTGGAAAGCTCGTTTGAATTCCACATGGCTTAAGAGGGTAATTTGAAGTTGACCCTCAAGTGGGATCAGGAACCCAAAGGAGCTCAAGAGAATTTTTTTATGAATACAAAGGGGAAAATTGAGAATCATAGATAAAGCTTATGAACCTAAGATCAGGTAGAAACCTATGCCGAGATAGACAAAGTATCAAATCCTCTAAAGCTAGTGTGAATCATACAGCTAGGTCGTGGGCACAAAAACTTAATGATTATCCCTACGTGGTAAGTTCAGAGATAAGTGATTCAAAAATGTCTTTTGGCATGGAGAGACCCATAGATAACTCAAGCAATGCCTACTTACAGACACCAAAAGGTCCCTATAAGACACAATTGGAGTATATTAGGACCAATCGATTAGGTGCATGCATCTATGAGGATGTTCTAAGGCGATCAATTATCTAACTCAAAAATCCCGATCAACCTTTCCGACTTGAACACCTAGTGGTTAAGTTTGAAGAGGGTTCATATATTGACAAGCAAGGAACCATGTATCTGGTTACCAGCTTACTGGAGAGGACATATGAGTTTGGAAATGTTGTTCCAAAGAATGAGGTAGGAGACCTAGAGCAAGGAGACCTAGGACAAGAACCTAAGACTCCTTGAGGCAAATCCGTCTTGACTAGAATGATACTGCCAAGGTGGGTTCCCCAAGGCAACAAAATCGTAGACCTATTCTTGGATAGAGAAATTAAGGAAGCTTTTTTGAGATTCAAGCCAAATCAACTTAGCAACATAGGTGGAGTCACCATCTATGAGTTCAAAGATCTTGAGATACCAGGCAAAGTTGTCTATCTAGATAACACATCTAAGAGAATGTTCTTGGTAATAGAGCATGGCAAGCATGCATACACTTGGCATGGCGAATTGATTTTTCCTCCACCACGATCTAATGTTTCACATGGCCTCCAAGGAGCAAGATCATCACAGGCTCATTGTTTGTATAGAGTTTTTGATTGACCTTAATAGATCCATTTGAGGTGTTCTATAGCTTTTTGGGAAGCTTATGAACTACACTAAGGGTGGCTAAAAGCTTAAAGGATTTGAATTAGTGTAAGGCAAGTGAATCAGAGTTTTGGTACAAGGTAGTGGAAAACGTGTATGAAGGGAGATAGGTATTGGGTTCATTTCACTTCTAGTGTGCAAATCTGAGGGATTAAATTCCATCACTCCTTTTATGTTGTAGTATTAGAAGAAAAAGATCATTTTTCCTCGCCTCAATCTATGTGTGTGCTCCTCTTTGAGTGTGAGAGTGTTTGAGTGAGCCCTCTTTTTTATGTCCTTCCTCGTGACACATCTCAATAGGAGGAGGGTTCTTGCCTTCTTTGGCTCATTTTATCTCTTGAATCTCTCTTAGGAACTCTTGTGAGTAATGATTTATAGAGGAGGGAAGTCCATCATCCATAGAACTATGAATGTAAGCTTCCTTAGGGTAAGCTTAGCCTTTCACTTCCACTACTTTGAGCCTTTGTGATAGCCGATGTCTTAGTTTCAACTATCAACCGCTCTAACCTCTCTAATACTCCTTCAAAGTGTAATTGTGACTTCATTGAGTTAGTGTGATTGAAAAGATAGCTTGCATCAAACATAGCCTGAGCTAGTTCTGCCATTTTCGTGCAAAGCTTGGTCTTCTCAATCTTAAGGTCCACTTTGGGATAACACTTATCTAACTCTAACACACTCAAAACTTCTTGAAGTCAAGCTTGATAAGCATTGAACATCATATCCAAGTCTTCAAGAGTAGGATCTACTAGGCGTGATCTTGCTTTGGGTGGCGGTGGTATGGATGGAGGGTCTAGATGAGATGATGGAAGTGGTATTAGAGAGTATGTTTGGGATGTGATTTAGATTAGTTTTCTTTTTATTTCCTTTAGGATTTCTTCTAGTTTGCTCATCTTTCTCACCCATTGCCTCTTCATTCTTTCATGGCTATCCTTCCAAGCTCTAGTTCTTTTCCTAACTATGCTCTCTATCTCATTGGCCTCTGATTTCTTCTCTTGATCTACACCTATAGTTTGTTGTAGTGCTTGTGCTCTAGTCACTACTTGCACGGCTGTAGTGGTCACACTTCCACTAGAATCCACAACCAAGCCAATAACATTAATTGGTGTAATCTTTTGAGTAGTAACTGGATTCTTATGACAATCTCTTAGGATTTGTTCCTTTGTTGGAGCAAAAGCCTTGAATAAGTGCCAATTAGGGTTGCCCTTGTGCAGGAAGCAAACAATCATGGATGAAATGATCATAGCATTTATAACATGGTCCTTTGGGTGCTTGGGGCCTCATCTACGTTGGTTGGGTCCTAGGGTTAGGATTTGCATACATCACCTTGGAGTATTCCAACTCCCAACTTGGTTCAATAGGTGTTTCATAGGGATAGAACTCATTATGCTTAGGTGAATCCATGCAATAAGCTGGTGGGCTATCCATATGGGTTGAATCAAAACTCTACACATTAAGATCACTTTTTGAAATCAATGAGGGTGCAAGCACTAAGGCTCTATTCAGGTTATCCTGGGCTTTACTCAGCTTGGTAGTGGGGTCGATAAGGTTTCTCATGCCTAAAGTATGGTTGCTGTTGGTATTGGTTTGAATATCTTTCTGGCTACTAATATGGATACTCGTAATTTTGCCTAACCACTTGTTTGTTGTACGAGAAATCTTTTGTAGTGTGGTTCGTGTATCTTCCCTATATCATGCAATACTGGCTATTAGGGTTCCCTTGGTTTTGATTCATGGTGGGGCAAACATTGGGCATGTGGTCTCCTCTGCAATTATAGCTTGTTTCATTGAGAACATTCTAGGGGTTTATATGCTTGAGACTCCTAGTTTCTAGGATACTTTTTTTGCCAACTCATCAATTGATGTCAAAGGCTTTGATGTGAAAGTGGTATAACTATGTGAATCCTTGTAGATCTTTGAAAGTTCTAACTCATCTCCCAAGTTTTTCTTGATATTGATATACGTTCGCATACAATGCTCTATGGTCCTAGGTTCCTTCAAGTATACATATGGTCGCAACTTTGCACTTAGCAAGCCATCCAAGAACGATGCCACTTCTTTGGTCAATGTGGGTAGATTTGGAATGGAGAATCTCTCAATGTATTGCCTAAATTTACATCCTACCAGCCTAACTATCTCTTGAGGTGTTTTTAAAGATATGGATCAAGGATGAAGTGTTATGCATGATTCCACTCTTAGAGAACTCCGTGATGAATGCTTCTAGCAACTGGTTGATGTCCCTAAACTAACCTTGATGTAGTGGTTTGAACCATGTCAAGGCAATGTTCTTCAACGTTAAACCAAAGGCATTGTATTGAGTGAACAAGTCATCAACCTGCTCAACTCTCAATGCTTGTCTCAATTCAGCTACATCGTCGTAAGGATCTCTAGTGTCATCAAAGTAGTTTTCCATTGACTTTACCAATTGAATGGGTCTCAATATCCTAGGGTGTTCTCTTGATCTAGGCAAGGGAAACTCATCCATGCATCTCTAGTTTCTAGGTGCTCTCAATCTCTCTTGATCCATAATGTCTGTATCCCATCCTAACCTCTCTCTTCTCGAGGGGTTTAAAAAACTTACTTCACGCCTCTCTCAAGTCTTCTCTTTGTGAATTCCTAGAATATGTGAAGATCCCGCTCCATGCTCACCATGAGAACCATGCTGTCTCTGAGGAGGGAATACTAGTTCTCCTTTCCAAGTGTATGCATGTCTACCAGTTCCATAACCACAAACATCATCTCGAAAGAGTTATCTAGATAGATTTCCCAAGGGTGTTAGGGTCTTTGAACTCATATGTCTGTAAGTAGGCTAGTCCTGAACTAGCTATGGGTCTTTAAATGCTAAATGATATTTTTGAATCACTCATCTTTGAGCTCAATATGTAAGGATAGTTACTGATTTGGTGAGCCCATAACCTAGTGGTGTGATTGACACTAGATTTAGATGACTTGATGCTTGTATATCCTATCCTAGGTGTCTACCTGTCCTAAGGTTCATATGCTTTGATGATTGGCCCAATTACCCAAGTACAACCTCAATGCTTGAATATTTTGTAATAGTCACTTGTTCTTTTTAATTTTCTTCAAGGTGTTTACTTTCTTCTCTCAATATAGACATCTTCAAGAATACTTAAGTTTTATCATCCTTGATGTTTTCCTTGATCAGATTAGGTTCTTTGTGATTAAGGGTTTTTTTTCGTGCTTATAACTTAATCTCTACTTGAACTTGATATATTAAAATCTCTTGAACTTGATCATGTGTATCGTGGTCTCAACTGAATCAAATTGTCTACTCATTCTTAACAAGCTAGAGAACCAATTGAGAGTTATTCCAACCTCGTACATTATGCCCTTGCTTGTGCTTAATTTCTCAAGTGTGCCAATCAACTTTAACTTGATTAGCCTTTCAACTAGCTTCAAAGTCACTGCAAAAAATCCCCAAAATTAGCTCAAAATTGACAAAAATATGAAACCCTAAAGTTTTATCAATTTTGCTTGTTTATCGAGATGGACAGGGTTGTGTATCATGATGGACAAAGTATATCATGACAGACATGTGTGTCATGATAGACTGGCCTGTCTGTCATGATGGACAGGTGTTTTCCACGATGATAAAAATTATCAAAGGGGTGTGTCTACTGTGATGGTGAGAATTATTGAAGGGCATGCCTATCATGATGGTCAGTTGTCTGTGATGATGGACAAAGGTTGTGTATCATGATGGACAAAGTCTATCGTGACAGAGATGTGTGTCATGATAGACTGGCCTGTCTATCATGATGGACAGGTGTTTGCCACGATGATAAAAATTATCAAAGGGATGTGTCTACTGCGATGGTGAAAATTATTGAAGGGCATGTCTATCGTGATGGTCAGTTAATCTGTTGTGATAGATTGTGTGTCCCTCATGATGTTCACTGACTATTGTGAAACCTTTCTAGTTATCTATCACTATTAGATGATAGACGCTTTTTGTTGTAAAAAGTGTTGGTACATTTGGCAAGCCTTGATGCTTGACCAAATATCAAAGGTCTACCTCACATAAGTTTTGATCACTCATAGAGCACATGTGAACACCTCTTGTAAAAGCATAGAGTTTAACCCTTGAGATAAAAGTAAAATAGATTGATTAGAATCTTGTAGCTTTATGAGTTGCGAAACACACCCACCTACATGGTTAGAATCAAATCAATCACTAACAAAAAGGTAGGAACACTTTTAGGTGGCAGATTCAAAATTCAAACTCACTCTGTGAGTATAAGACTACATCACTTTTAGTCATGGGTATGAGCAGAGAAGAAGGAGTTGTTGAGCTTCAAGATTGTGGCTACACTAAGCCCACATATCACTACAACATATGAGGGGCATACCGACGCTGCATATACCGACGGTCATAGTCGGCGTCGGTATAGCCCTCAGAAAATCTCACTAAGAGATACCGACAGTCAAGTGACCGTCGGTATGACCGTTTTAAACAGATCGTCGGTGTGGCCCGCAGCCATCGGTATAAGCGTCGGTATATGCGTCGGTATGAGCGTCGGTAAATTACTGGCAACTACCGACGCGTATACCGACGTCCATACCGGCGCCTATACCGGCGGTGAATTTTTAAACATATCGCAAACCCGAGAGCAAAACTTCACATTTCTGCGCGTGTTTGAGTACTATCGGTCTACTGTCGAACTTGCGCGTGCGAATCTGCATTGTCTTGTGCACACACACACACGGATCTCTCTCTCTACACACACACACACTCTCTCTCGGCTTAGCTCTCACATATTGGTAAGTGCTGCGCGTACTGTTAGCATTTGTGTTTCTCTATGCTTTAGGGTTTCTAATTTCTCTTTTCGTTGATTTTGCAGAAGTTCGTTGGCGTCGATTGTTTGGAATTGGACGAGAGACGACCTACATTACGCTTTGACGACAACGATTCAAAAAGAGATATACTTGTAAGTGATTCTTTTATTCGCTATTGATAGAGAGATAGATAGATAGATAGATAGATAGAGAGAGAGAGAGAGAGAGAGAGAGAGAGAGAGAGAGAGAGAGAGAGAGAGAGAGAGAGAGAGAGAGAGAGAGAGAGAGAGAGAGAGAGAGAGAGAGAGAGAGAGAGAGAGAGAGAGAGAGAGAGAGAGAGAGAGAGAGAGAAAGAGAGAGAGAGAGAGAGAAAGAAAGAGAGAGAGAAGAGAAAGGAAGATACACATTAATTTACACATGCATACATACATACATACATGTACACACATGCATGCTTACATACACACACCTATACACACATGCATGCTTACATACACACACCTATACACACATGCATGCTTACATACACACACACATATACACATATGCATGCATACACACACACATAAATTTACACACATGAATACATACACACACATGCATACACACATACATACACACACATATATACACATATGCATACATAGACATACACACACACACACACACATATACACACATACATACACACACGCATATATACACACATATACACACATGCATGCATACATACACACATATATACCGGCATGCATGCATACACACATATATACACACATGCATACATACACACATATACACACATGCATCATGCATGTATACATACACACACATGTATACACATGCATACACATACACACACATACACATACATGCATGCATACATACACACACGTACACACACATGCACACACATGCATGCCTACATACACACACATACACATACACACACATGTATACACATGTATACATACACACACACACGTACACATGCATACATGCACACACATATATACACACATGCATACATACACACATACACACATATAATCATATTTTTATTTTGAAGTTTTTGTTTTACATCAAATATATAAAAATAGGATTAGGGTTTTAGGGTTAAATATTTAAGATTAGAGTTTTAGGGTTTTAAATAGGATTAGGGTTTTAGGGTTAAATATTTAAGATTAGGGTTTTAGGGTTTTAGGTCTACATATTTAAGATTAAGGTTTTAGGGTTTAGTATTTCAGATTTAAGTCTAAGTCTTTCTGATTAGGGTTTTAGGATTTTAATACATAGATAACATATATACACAAGCACACATATACATATAATACATACATACATGTAGATACACATGCATACAAAAATATACATATTTTAGATTTAAATCTTTAAGACTAGGGTTTTAGGGTTATAACACCTACATAAGATATATGCACACATACACATGCACATGTAATACATATATACATGTATATACACATGTATACAGAAATATACATATTTTAGGTCTACATATTTAAGATTAGGGTTTTAGGGTTTAGTATTTCAGATTTAAGTCTAAGTCTTTCTGATTAGGGTTTTAGGATTTTAATACGTAGATTACATATATACACAAACACACATATACATATAATACATACATACATGTAGATACACATGCATACAAAAATATACATATTTTAGATTTAAATCTTTAAGATTAGGGTTTTAGGTTTATAACACTTACATAAGATATATGCACACATACACATGCACATGTAATACATATATACATGTATATACACATGTATATAGAAATATACATATTTTAGGTCTACATATTTAAGATTAGGGTTTTAGGGTTTAGTATTTCAGATTTAAGTCTAAGTCTTTCTGATTAGGGTTTTACGATGTTAATACGTAGATTACATATATACACAAACACACATATACATATAATACATACATACATGTAGATACACATGCATACAAAAATATACATATAATTTTAAGATTAGGGTTCTAATTAAATATATATAATTAAATATATAAAATTAAATATATAAAAATAGGATTACGTAAGGAAAAAAAATCTGAATATATAAATAAATATATATATAAAATAAGATAATTATATACATAAATAAATATAAAAAGAACTAGTTTTTTAAATAATTTAATTAAATATATATAATTAAATATATAAAAATAGGAAAAAAAATCTGAATATATAAATAAATATATATATAAAATAAGATAATTATATGCATAAATAAATATAAAAAGAACTAGTGTTTTAAATAATTTAATTAAATATATATAATTAAATATATAAAATTAAATATATAAAAATAGGATTACGTAAGGAAAAAAATCTGAATATATAAATAAATATATATATAAAATAAGATAATTATATACATAAATAAATATAAAAAGAACTAGTGTTTTAAATAATTTAACTAAATATATAAAAATATGATTACGCAGTTCTTCATGGAGCACATGGCCTGTATGTTTGGTCAATTAAATATCCCACCATGGTTGACCACAAAGAAAGGTCATTTATTATTAGCTCTTATTGTACCAGGTAAGTATAAGGTAAAAAACATGGATGTATATCTTGCACCACTTGTAGAAGAACTGCGCATTTTATGGGATGGGATCATAGTGCGTGACATGTCTCAACCTATAAGAAGATGAGACGTGCGAGTGCAAGGCATACTTATGTGGACAATGCATGATTGGCCTGGTTATGGTGAATGTTCAGGTTTATCGATTTCGGGTTACCATGCTTGTCCTTTATGCGGACCACGACTCGAAACACGCTATTCCAAAGCACTACGTAAAACTGTCTATGAAGGACATCATAGATATTTGCTTGATGGGCATGTTTTACGTGAAGGACAAATTGGTCGACAAGCGCAACACCAAATGAAAGCTAGCGATTGGAAACAACTATGGGATTCAGAAAATCCAGTTGTTGGCATGAAACGGTTGTCCATTTTTCATGAACTCCCTTATTGGAGTGAATTGGTGATCAATCATTTGGTAGACCCGATGCATATTTTCAAGAATGTGGGAGAGATGCTTTGGAAAACTTTGATCGGAAAGAAAGAAAGCAAAGCACAAGGGATGACCTAGAAGAGCGAGGTCGTATGCGAGAGTTGTGGGCAATTACTAAGCCCAACGGAACAGTATCGTTACCAAGAGCTCCTTGGGTGCTTCGCAGGATGGAAGAGCAACAAGTGAAGAAAACAATTTCAGAGTTTCGTACACCTACTGGATGCATGAGATGTCTAAAGACTGCTTTCACACGAAATGACGATCTTGCAGGACTCAAGTCTCATGATTGGCACAAGTTTTTACAGTTTGTGCTCCCTGTAGCCCTAAAAGATTGTCTTTCAGAGGATGTACAAAAAACCATTTATAAAATTAGTTCTTTAGTACGGTGGATATCTTCTAAAGAGATAAATAGAGATAGCATAGAGAGTGCGAAACTCAATGCTATCGAGGCTGTTTGTATGGTAGAGAAATACTTTCCCGCAAGTATTCTCACTATTCAACTTCATTTACTAGTTCATGTAGTAAATGAAGTTGCAATAGCAGGAACTGTCCATAGTCGATGGATGTTCTTCTTAGAGCGCTTTATGAAGACATTAAAAGGGTTTGTTCGGCAGAGAGCACGTCCAGAGGGTAGCATGGCAGAGGGATGGCTTGTACAAGAATCTCTTGTATTCATTACTGAGTTTCTACGTATATCGGATCCCAAAATGCCTCGTTTATGGAGCGATGATGAAGATGTTCGTCTCGTAGGCGATGAACCACAAGGTAAAGGATTGCAAAGAAAAATGGATGCAACTTTCAGAGAGAAGGCAATGAAGTTTTGCATAGTTAACTCTGAGCCTATGCAAAAGTGGTTAGAAAGGTATGAACTTGCCAAGGAAACTAATACAAAGGAAAGAGCTCAGTTTCGAAGAAATCGTTCTACTCGATTTTTGCCTCTTCCAGAAAATCTTCGACCTCTCCCACCTTTTCCAACGAGCAGATGGCTAGATGCAGCGGTTTCACAAGCAAATGCAGCGGGTGAAGATATCTCTGAAGAAGAAGAAGAACTCACAAAAGGATGTGATTGGGAGTATATCAAATACGGTGCACTATGGTCTCATGGACGACACTTTCGAATCGCACGAATCGATCAAAACCGGTCTACTTTTGATAGTGGAGTGATGGTGAATTTTATGCAAAAAAGTAGAGCGAGTGCAAGAGATGATAATGCTCTAGAAGGCGAGTTAGATTATTGTGGTGTGATTCAAGAAATCTTGAAACTATCTTTCAGAAAGTCTGATTACTTTGTTTTTGACGTGAAATGGTTCAAAGTAGTCACCTCTGGAAGAAACGCAACAGTGAGACGAGATAAGAGCGGTTTGCTTCAAGTCGACTCCACAAGATTATGGACAGATGAAAGGGATACATTTGTACTTCCCGAACACTGTGAGCAAGTTGTTTTTATACCAGATTCAAAAGATCCAGAGTGGCTATTTGTTTTACAAGTCGCTCCACGTAGTAGACAAATTTTTGAAAATGCAGATGTAGAAGAAAGTCCATCTCTAGTGGACTCAGAGATTCATTCGATAGTTGAGGAGGAAGAGATCATTGTTCTAGAAGAAGAGGTCATTGAAGAAGAGGTCATTGTTCGAGAAGACGAAGCAATAGATGATGATCAGGAGGAAACGAGCATAACAAGCGATTTAGAAGCCATCAATTTAGAGATAGATATTCTCGGTGCATCGGATCTTCAAGAGGATGCTAGAATAGAGGACTTTTGAATAAAAGACTTGTATGTACTAATTTTTTGTTTTTTTTTTGTTTATTCCCTATATTATTTTTCTTATCGCATGCTAATTATTTGAGTTCTTTTATTACAGAGCACGATGGGAGACAATCCTCCAGTCACTCCACAGTCCATGACAGAGGAGCAGTTTTTGGAGTTCATCTCTCAGGTTCCTCCTGCTTATATGGCCGCTGCATCATAGTATTGGATCACTCGTGGTAGCACTCCTCCCGGCCTCACTCTTGGCGGCCTTACTCCTGCCGGCCTCACTCCCGATGGCCTCACTCCCGCCGGTGTCACTCCCGCCGGTGTCACTCCTGCCGATGTCACTCCTGCCGGTGTCACTCCTGAGGGTGGTGCTACTCCTGTAGGAGGTATGTCTCCTAGCTTTGTGACTCCACCACGACCATCTTTGCAGCCATCTCCTACTGGATCTACTAGTAGACATGTGCGTTCGACACCTCAGCATGATACAGGGTCTGGTCCATCTCGTAGATCGAGGTCACGCTCTGGAGCAAGAGGTTCTAGGAGTGGATCTACAGGTAGGTCTGGAGGCAGAGGAGGCGGTTGTTGTGGAGGCAATGCGACAGACGTTGTGTCGCCCGCTTCTACTCCTAGGACGAGTACCTCAGATGTAGGTACGCCATGCAGTACACCACGCAGTACACCACGTACACCTTGGGGTGCTCATGACCATGATGACTCCAAGGTGTATAGTATCCGAGATGGAGCTCCGGTGATGGATGCGGCTGGCAAAGCAATGCGTGCACGCATACGACAGCTTTGCTCCATCCAGTTTGGACACTCCATCATGCGGAAATGGAGTGAACAGGATAAAGATCGGAAGAATTATATCACACAGACGATTTACCAAGAGTTTCGACCAGCCGACGAACAGTCGATTGTCAGTTCAGAGTGGATTCTGCATACGGCACATGAGGTCATGTCGCATCGACGATCCGAGGCTCGTGATGCATTCAGAGAAGGCTTACCAAAGCCTGTGTGGTTAGATGCTGAGGAGTGGGACATGATTTGTGATGAGCCGCAGCAGACTCCTGATCGATATCGCCAGTAGCGAAATGCCGCAGCCACATGTCTAGACACGATTGGACCATCACATTTGGGCAGCGGCGGATATGACACGATGTGTCATGAGTTTGTAAGTACCATTTCATTTATAGAATTTATTTGTGTTAAATTTCTCATATATATTTCTCTAATCTTTTTATATTTGTTTCAGGAGCTGGCAATGGGTCGTCCTCCAACACGATCGGAGGAGTCTTATGGATATAGTCATGGGTTGACTGCAGTATTGCAGGACTTGGAGGGACACGGTGCGGTAGTTTCATGGGAGCATTGTGATGAGGTAATTAATTTATAAACTTGGTTTTTACTTGTTTGTAATTTTCATGTGAATTTATCTCATTCCATTATTGTTCTTTGTTGCAGGACTGTTGATATGGAACGTTCTTTGCATGTGTATGGCAGTGGAAGACCAATATTTTGTATTTGATTTCCATATGGCAATACATTGTTTTGCCACATTTTGTAAAAGCGTCATATATGACAGTGGTTTGCCACACTCTTGTACATGCTTCATTATTGAAATATATAACTTCTTTTGTACATGGTTCATTGCTCATTCTGATTATCGATCTCTTTTGTGTACAATAATACTCTGTTTCATGAAATCATATTTCGATTGTCATTAGAGTACACATCACATGTACTCGGTTTTTTTTGGGCAGAGTGTATTGTCTTTTGTTCAGCAACATCATGGTAATGTTGCTCTAGCAAAAGACAAAACATTATGCCCAAAAAAAATTTTGCAGGTTTGGTCGTCGGTATAAGCGACGGTACTCCCAGTAGTTTCATCGGAATAACCGTCGGTACACCCAGGAGGCTATGCAGCAGAAACCAATTACCAATGCTTATACCGACGCTTATACCGACGCTTATACCGACGCATATACTGACGCATATACCGACGCATATATCGACGCTTTTATCGACGGCTAGACCGAAGCCTATACCGACTCTCTGGTACCGACGCGGAGACCGACCTCTACACCGACGTCGTGGCAAATAAAGTCGCGTTCATTTTCCTCGGTAAAAACCTCGGTATACCATCGATCTGTTGTAGTGTATGTATGAGTAAGCCTACATCATCTCCCTTGTATCATACTTTCATAATTACATACATTTGATTCATTTAGTGCAATTCATTTTTTGTGTACTGTTGTCTGTTGCAAAAGCTTCATTTTAGTGATTTTGATCAGTCTAGTTCTCTATGTATACTAATCCATTTGATGTGATTCAACTTGGAATAGATTGCATGAGCTGTCTAATTACCACATGTAAATTTTCATATCATTTGTTTCATTACATTGTGAGATACGTTCTCTACAAGCAACCTATGTTTGCTCACTATCATCTTCCTAAAATGTTGGGATTACACCCTCAACTTCTTAATATCATTTCTCACCATATAGTCATCCTAAATTACTGAAATAACTTCTAATAGGGAGTTAAGGTCCTCATTTATCTATGTCTAAAATCTCTTTGGTCAATTGTAATCAATGAGTTAGCACTGAGTATTTTTTTGAGAGGAACCTAATCCATAAATAGCAAGCTTTTTGGAACCCTTCAACTCTTAAAGTTATCTGGTTTGATATAACTATTTGAGGATGATGCTCCAAGGTATGTAGTGAGTCCAAATACATATTTGGAAAGCTAAAGGTTTCCACTAAGGTAATCTGAAGCTACATTGGCAGGTGTAGAGCAAGATTTGTGCTACACCACCTCATCTTTGGAGTGGATCCAACCATCTCCTCACAGTGGTTTCAGAGCTATCATCAAATCAACATGGGAGATGGATTCCCATCATCTATTGCAAAATTGGATCGAGGAAATTACTCTGCTTGGTCACTTCGAATGGAAGCATATCTTCAAGGTAGAAATCTCTATGGGTACATATCTAGGGATGAGTTAATGCCAATACTCAAAAGCAAAGGTCAACCTACTTAAGAAGAACAAGAAAGGCTAACAACATGGTGCTCAAAGGATGCTTTAGCCAGGTCTTATATTCTCAACTTAGTTTCTAATTTCTTACTTCCACTTATTAGGAATTATAAGACATTACAAGTGACATGGAATCCTCTTGAAGCATTCTTCTCTTCAAGCACTAGAGCAAGGAAAAACCAAGCTGGATGGAATTCATCACACTCAAGAAGATGCCCAAGAAAAGTGTGACTGATTATGTCACCAAAATGAAGGACCTAGCTGATCAACTTGGGAGCATTAAAGAAGTCACTGAAGAGGAGAAAATTGTGAGACAAGTGATCAATGGAATAAAGGCAGATGATAAAAAGGAAGCCTTTACCACAACAATAGACCTATACATGGATATTGTTGGGAGAGATGGATGGATACCCCAAGGAAGTGAGGTGGTACTGCTAAAACGTGCTTTGTTCCAACCTTGATACACTTCAGAGTTATAACGTAGACCCTTTTAGCTTTCAAATGACACCAAGAAAGTACCTATGTACTTTGGAGTTGATGCTTGAAACAATTAATCCAAATCGAACTAGTTCAAGAATAGCTAGTGTTGAAAAACTTGCTATTTTTGTCCAAACACCTGCCTGCTTTTTTTCTCAAATCTCACAGTATAGTGGGAACTCAATCAGCTTAGATAGATAATGATTGCAAGTGGAATCATTTAAAATGATCAACTATGCTATGAGAAATCATTTTAGTAAATCAAATCTTACCCTCGACTTTTTAGGGACTAACCAATAGATGACCAATGAGCACTTCGAAGATGATCTCTCCCAGATTCCTGACCAAAATGCCTCGAAATTTTGATAACACAAATTATACTTTAAGCTGGATCCAAGAAGCCAAACATTATGCACAATGGTTAAGTACTCAGTGAGATATGACGAGAAGAAGTTGACTGTGCTGAGTAGTCATAGCAAAGGTATTATAACACATGATTGTACAAATTCATTGGAATTGTAATGATGCTCAATGATGATGAACTGAGTAAGTTATGGTGTGAGCTACTCAAGTTCTACAAATAATCAAGAAGAAAGCTCTAAAATGAGGCAAACTACCCCGCGAGTTTTACAAGACCTTTTTATAAGCATTTCTTCTAAGTTTGAATTTTGAATTCAAACTTTGCTCCAATCAAAAAGTAACTCCTCTGATTTAGGAGAGATTTCTTCTTCTTGAATTTGTAGCCAATATTCCTCCTAACTCCACGAGTTATATGCTTTTACAAGATTCTCCAAGGATTTAATGATTTACAATGGTAAATGATCAAGTAGTTACAAGCTATAGTTCACATGATTTATCAAGTGCTTCCACACAATGTCTTCCATACTAAGCCAAATGTGTAGGCTTGTACATTTGCAACAATAGCTCCCCCTCAAGCCAAACATCTTGGCTTGCCTTGCTTCATCAATCTTCTTGAATATCATGTAATCCAATCATGGTTTTAAACCTGCAAAGTTTAGTACCATCAAGTGCTTTGGATAACAAATCAACACACTGCATATTTGTAGATACATATGCTAGTTGAATCTCTTTGCTCAAGAGTTTCTCTCTTACATAGTGATAGTGCACTTCTATATGATTAGTTCTTGCATGATAAATGGGGTTGGCTGCAAGATGCAAAGAACTAGTATTATCACCAAAGATCATTGGTGAATGAGTGTGAAGTCCCAAATCTGAGTAGAGAAATCTGATCCAAATAGCTTCTTGTGTAGCATTTGCTAATCCCTTGTATTCAACCTCTATTGAAGATAGAGCAACAGTTGGTTGCTTCTTAGAAGACCATGAGATGGGCTTATCACATGCAAAAGATAAAAGCAAGAAGTACTTCTGTCATCCATACATCCTGCCCAATCTGCATCTGAGTACAACTTTATGTCCAAATCTGATGTGAGAACCGTTAGATTGGCTTCACATCTGATGGCTTATATGATCCGAAATTCAAATTCAGCGCAGTTGCTTGTGAGCCCTTGGATCGTGACCAAAATCGGATGGCTCAGATGGCTCCCCCAAAAGGTGAGGGCGCCTTTCCATATCCTCCGTTGGATGGAGGAAAAATCCAAGGGATCACGTTTCTGCAGAGTTACGATCAGCTCGATTCGCGCTACACCCTTGGATTTGCCCTGTATCGGACGGTGGAGATTTTTGCAGAGTTGTGACAGGGACCCGAATTCGAAATTTCGTCCCCACTCCCACCGGAATCCACTATTGCCATAGATCTAAAAGATCCAATGGCTAGAATTTCCCTTTGTTGTCCATTCAAAAAGGGAAATATATAAAATATTTTTTTATTTAGGAATACCACTAGTGGTTTATTGTGTCCCCTTTAACTCCCACAAGATTAATTTTAATCCCTAAAAATTAGGGATCCTTACAAGGCCCATGCAAGGTCCACTTTTTCCCCTAATGTGGTTGGATGACTCAGGTATGTACTCCAACCTCTTCATCTTGACTTTGCCTTTTGATTTCCATGCTTTAAAATCTTCCAAGTTGATGGTGTCCTCATCATCTGATTTGATGTCTTCAATTGTGCTTGGCTCCTCCTCGGTGAGGCTTGGAAATTCTTCTTCCAAGTCATATGACAATTTGACCTTCCTGCATTCACTTTCAAACCAAGAGTCATTCTCATCAAAGACAACATCTCTAATGACCATAAATCCTTTGTTGGATGGATTATAAAGTCTGTACTCCTTTTTCAAGTGATGGTCTCCTACCATTCCATGCCTCATAGGGGGTCATCCCATCAAGGGACTTAGAAGGTAACCTATTAATAAGATAAATGGCAGTAGAAACAGCCTCTGCCACAAATAATTAGGCAAATTCTTTTCATTTGGCATAGATCAAGTTGCTTCCACAATCAATATGTTCCTCCTCTCTACTACTCCATTTTGCTCAGGAGTATATCTAGTTGTGATCCCTCTGTTGATACCTCTATCCTGCAAAAATGCATCAAACTCATTGGAGAAGTACTCACCTCCTCCATCTCACCTTATCCTCTTTACACTTTTTCCTGTTTGATTTTCCACAAGTGTAAGATACTTTTTGAAACAACTGAACACTTTATCCTTATGTTTCATGAAAGACAAGATAGTCCACCCACTGAAATCATCAATAAATGACACATAGTACCTTGAGCCTGAAATTGAAGGGTCCTTGCTTGGTCCCCACACATCTGTGTTGACAAGTTCCAAATAATCCTCATGCATATAGCCTTTCTTTGCAAAGGGTAACCTGTTTGATTTACCAAACTGACATGCACCACATTTATAGATCATATGTTGCTTGGATACATTAGGTATCCCAAGTACACATTGATCTCTACATATCTGCTTCAATGTTCTCTCACCAATGTGTCCCAATATTTTGTGCCTTATCTCTAACTCAGACAAGATTTGATCCTTATAATTATAAAGTGCAATGTTTATAGTGTCCTCAAGCTCAAATGTAAACAATCTACCTATTTTCTCTCCCTTTACAATTCTCCTGAATCCATGTTGGGGGTCCTCCACAAAGGCTCCAAATTTATTGAACCTAATCTATAGACCCTTTTCCACTATCTGTCCAACACTCATTAAATTCTTTGTGATGGTAGGTACATAAAGAACTCTACTCAATAGATTCTTATTCCCATCAGAAGTTTTGACATTTCCTACCTTGACAACTGAATGCTTTGTATCATCACCTCTCTGCACTTGGTGCTTTCCCTTGGGCTCTTTAAGATTGGAAAGGAGAGATATATTGCCTGCTACATGGTTTGAATAACCTGAGTCAACATATAAGAGGTACTCATCATTCATACCTTGTTTTGAGGTCATGTTCATAATGAGAAGAGAATCCTCTTGATCCTCTGTATAGTTGTTGAAATTTTTTCTTGATTTGTATCCTCCTTGATAATTTTTGTTGTAATTGTTGTTCTAGCCATGGTTGTAGTTTTGATTATGGTTGAATCTTCCTCTTGATTGTGAGTAACCATCTCTTTGAAATCCTCTTCCTCTTTGGATTTTGAATTTCCTATTGTGTGATTAGACAGGCCACATATATTGCATGGGGAAGAGTTGAAAGGTCTCCCCCTACCTTGCTTACCTCCTCTGCCCCTTCCTCTTGAATTCCTACCTCTCCGTGCATAGTTAGCTTGAGAAGTAGCACCTTCATCTTCAAACTTTTTACTCTTTCCCTTTATCCTTAGACTTTCGTTTATCTGTATAGAGGGCATAAGAATTGTTACCTCTTGATGGTTCACCATTTTTGTTGAGTTTGGCCTCATGGGTGAAGAGTTGTCCCATGAGAGTGGTTAGATCAGGGATTTGCATATCCATATAAAGATCCATTGCAGTTGTGAAGGATTCCCACTTATCATCTGCCTTGATGCCATTGATTATCTATCTCACTATTTGCTCCTCTTCAATCTCCTCTCCTATGCTTGCCAACTGATCAGCTATATCCTTCACCTTGGTCGCATACTTTGAAACATTCTATTTAGGTTGCTTCTTTTGGGTAGTAAACTCTATCCACAATTGATTTTTCCTAGCTCTTGTATTGGAAAAAAATTATGAAGACAGAGTGTCTCAAGTCTCTTGGGAAGTTTTGCAATTCCTAATATGAGGAATAAGGAAGTCAGAGATAGAGTTAAGTAGATATGACTTGGCTAAAGCATCGTTGGCACACCATGAGTTGATTCTTTCTTGCTCCTCTCTTGTAGGTTGATGTTTGCTTCTAAATGTGGGCATCTCCTCATCTCCTGATATGTATCCATAGAGACTCCTCCCTTGTAGATAGGCCTTCATCCTCAAGGAACATGTTGGATAATTATTCTTGTCCAATTTGTCAATGAAGGAAGGAAAACCATCTCCCATTTTACCTCAACTTGCTCTCATACCACTGCCGAGAGAGATGGATCGATACGTCAAGGAAGTCCAAAACAGAATTTTTCAAGAATAGCTAGTGTTGAAAAACTTGCTCTTTTGGTCCATACACTTGCTGGCTTTTTTTCTTAGAGCTCATAGTACAATAAAAATTGATAAAATTCCTTTTGAGGTAATTCAATTAGCTTAGATAGCTAATGATTGCAAGTGGAATCATTCAAAATGATCAACTATGTGCTGAGAAATCATTTTAGCAAATCAAATCTTACCCCCAACTTTTTATGGACTAACTAGTAGATGACCAGTGAGCACTTCGAAGGTGATTTTTCCTAGATGCCTAAATCAAATTCCTTGAAATTTTGGAAGCACCAAGAAGACTTTATGTTGATTCCAACAAGACAAAAATTATGCAAAATTGTTTGAGTATTCACTGAGATATGACAAGAAGAAGTTGACTATTTTGAGTAGTCATAACAGAGAAGTAGACAAAGATGTTCAATGAGCTATATGTATTATAACACATGATTGTACATAGTCATTGGCATTATAATGATGCTCAATGATGATGAATTGAGTGAGTTATGGTGTGAAATACTCAAGTTCTACAAATGATCAAGAAGAGAGCTGTAAAATGAGGCACACTACCCTGCACGTTTTACAAGCATTTCTTCTAAGTTTGAATTTTGAATCCAAACTTGGATCCAATAAAAAAGTAACTCCTCTAATTTAGGAGAAATTTACTCTTCTTGAATTGTAGCTAATATTCCTCCTAACTCCACGAGTTATATGCTTTTACAAGATTCTCCAAGGATTTAATGATTTACAATGGAAAATGATAAAGTAGTTACAAGCTATAGTTCATATGACTTATCAAGTGATTCCACACAATGTCTTCCATACTAAGCCAAATGTGTAGGCTTGTACATTTGCACCAACAGATATGCAGGTACCTGACTTCAATACTCTTATGGGGCAACTATTCACTCATGAAGCCAAGATTGTGAAGAATAATGACAAATCAAAAGGTAACCAATCCTCTGCCCGATTCACTGATAAGAATAAGAGTAAGGATAGCAAAGGCAAAGGCAAAAGATATGATGATGAAGCTAGTACCTCCCAAGCTAATTTTGCAAGAAGAGGTAGAGGCACAAGAAATGGAGTACCAAAATCCAACCCTAGATCTATGTATAGGGTCTTGATCCACATAACTTCTTGTGTTGCATTTTCTTACCCTCTATATTCAGCTTCAATTGAGGAAAGAGCAACTGTAGGTTGCTTCTTTGAAGACCAAGATATGAGCTTTGTACCTATAAATGATAAGTATCCTGATGTGCTTCTTCTATCATCTTTCGAACCTGCACAATTTGCTTCAGTGAATAGCTTTACATTCAAATCAGATGTTTAAGGGTAATATATACCTTCATTAATTGTTCCTTCCAAGTATTTCAATATCCTCTTGGATGCATCCATGTGAGGTTTCCTAGGAGTGTGCATAAATTAGCTAAGAACACTTACTCCATAACAAATATCCACTCTAGTTAGGGTAGCATAGTTCAAGCTTCCAACTAAACTTTGGTAGCTTGTGGATGTCTTCAATAAGTTCTCCTTCATGAGCAATTAATTTGTGGTTGACCTCCATGGGAGTACCTGCAACCTTAGTGTCTTGCATTCTGAACTTTGTAAGCATATCTTTAATATATTTCCTTTCCTTGATTTGTGTAAACTACTTCCAAGACAAGAAAGTAAGTGAGCAATTCAAGATCACTTATCTTGAATTCTTCCTTCATTTGGGCTATGATCTTTTTGATTCCATCATCATCACTGTAAGAATGATATCATCTACATATACACACAAGTATATTACTTCTGACTTACTTTTCTTAATGAAAAGTGATGAATTAGCCTTGCTCAATTGAAATCCTTTGTCTTGCAAGAATGTGACTAATCTATGGTTCCAAGCTCTAGGAGCTTCCTTCAATCTGTATAGAGCTTTCATGAGTTTATACACATACTCAGGGTGTGATTCATTTACAAATCCATGAGGTTGTGCCATGTACACTTCCTCTAAAATCCAACCATTCAAGAATGCATCTTTTGCATCCATCTAATAGATGTTCCAATTCTTTGAAGTAGCTATAGTCATTAGTAATCTGATTGTAGGCATCTTTGCCACTAGAGAGAAAGTCTCCTCATAATCTATGCCTTGGGTTTTAGCAAACCCTTTTGCCACAAACCTTGCTTTGTACCTATTTGTTAATCCACCTGAGTTTTTATTTACCTTATAGAGCCATCTAGATCCAATGATCTTGATGGCTTCTTGGGAACCAAATCCCATGTTTGATTCTCTTGAAGGGCTTCTATCTCTTCTTCCATTTCTTCTCTTCACTCTGATTTCTTCTTATCCTCTTCAAAGGTTGATGGTTCTTCTGAATTTATATCCTGAGCAATATAGATTGAGTGTTTAGTGCCGAGAGAGATGTCAAATCCATACCTTTTTGGCTTCCTTTTTTCCCTAGTTGATCTTCTTATTATTAAAAGATCTCTGCTAACAATAAAACCTTTAGCACTTGGATTATATAACTTGTACCCTTTTTGATTTAGTTCATACCCAATAAACACACACTTCTCCACTTTAGAATCCATTTTTACCTCTGATTGTGATGCAATATGTGCATAGGCTATGCATCCAAATATCATGAAATGATCAAGGCTAGGTCATCTTCCATTCCATAGGCTTCATATGGTGTCATCCCATCCAATGCCTTAGATGAGAGTCTAGTAATGAGATAGGTGGTTGTAGATAAAACCTTTTCCCACAAATAGTTGGGTATTTTTTCTTATTAAGCATGGACCTTGCAGCTTCAACTATGGTCCGATTCCTCCCTTTTGCTGCACCATTCTATTTTGGGGTGTACCTAGTTTTGATCTCTCTCTTGATACCTCTATCTTGGAGATAGGCATCAAACTCATGGGAGAAATATTCTCCCCCTCTATCAGACCTTAGCCTCTTTAATGTTTTCCCTATTTGATTTTCAACAAGAGCAAGGTACTTCTTGAAACAACTTGAGTCCTCATTCCTTTAATAGCTCCTATAGTCCAATCATAGCTTTGAACTTGTTTAACTTTACTCTATCTAATGCCTTGGTCATCATATCTAGACATTGTTGTTGAGTGGATACATATGAGAGTTAACTCCTTGGTTTTCATTTTCTCTTTAACATAGTGATAATGGACCTCTATGCACTTAGTCCTAGCATGTTAAATTTTATTTGTTGGAAGATGAAGTAACCTTGTACTATCTCCAAAAATGTGAAAAGTACATCAACAATAGGTTTTTTCTTTGATGAACATGAAATAAGCTTTATACCTGCAAAAGTTAGATATCCTAAGGTACTTTTCTTGCCATCTTTAGAACCTACCCAATCTGCATCACAGAAGATCTTTATGTCCGTATCAGATGTATATCAATATTATAGATCTTCATTAATGGTACCCTTCAAATTTTTGAGTATCCTTTTGGTTGCTTCCATGTGAGGTTTCCTAGGAGTGTGCGTAAATTGACTTAGAACACTTACTCTATAGCAAATATCTACTCTAGTAAATTTGTCATAGTTCAAACTACCCATAAGCTCTGATAGCTTGTTATGTCTTCAATTGGCTCCCATTCATGAGAATGTAGCTTACAATTCATCTCCATGGGCGTACTTGCAATCTTATAATTCTCAATCTTGAACTTGGCAAGCATATCCTTGATGTATTTACTTTGAGTGAGATACATAACCTTTTCTATTTATATGAATAAAATCTTGTATTTTGGTGATAGGAGGGACACAAAAGGTTCATAGGTGAAGTAGAACTATGGATTTGCTTAATAAATGTATCTATGGATGCCATTTTCATAGTGTGTAATGAAAGACTTGACTGAAGATATCATCTTAGGGCAAGACTAGTTGTATCAACACTCAATCAAAGTAAACATTTATCAAGTAATTTATCAACCATGGTCTATGGCAAGCTAGTATTTAGTTTCCTAGATGAGGGAGAGTTATGCTTAAAGACTTGATATTAGATGAACTCAAGAACAAAAGAAGATAGTGATGTAGTAGAGGAACTACCTAGCTCTTCCACACTAGAGGATTACAACACCTCAACATCAACAAAAGGATCAAAATATGTATCCCAATAGGAGGAAAAATCAATATTAGAAGATCTACAAGAGACCAGGGACATTGAGAAGATGAATCAACCAACATCACTAGGATCAAGATAATCGAGGAAAAGAACTACATTTCATCAACCAAGGAGAATTCCAAAAATAAGAAAATATGGGTGGTCAAGGGACCACTTCCTCCTCACACCTTGAAGAAAGATAAAAGCCAATATCATGACAAAAAGTAGAAGGAGGATGGTAAAATCCAACAAAGTAAAAATAAAAGCCAAAGTAAGAGAAATGCTCAACCAAGCATAAGAAGAATCTACTTAGCAAAGAAGATTTTGGAAGCCCAATGGAGCAAATCAAAGATTTGCGTACCAAAGCAACTTACAATCAATTCAAGGATTAAGAAACCATATATCCAAGACATTTTGGTAGCATGAAAGGAATGGATAATGTGAGTAGATGCAAAACTAGCACTAACCACTAAGATCACTCAACTCACTAACCACTAAGGAATGGATAATGTGAGGCTCATGAAAAAAGTCATGTCGAAACTAGGAAGCTATCTTTCTTTCGTGTCTCACCAATAAACCATCAAAACATAATATTACAAACATCATGCAATTCAACACAACTCAACATAAACACATATTTGATGGGGAGAAACACAAGCCTCATCTTCAAAGCCCCTTGATATATCATGAAGGACCCCCTCCCCATGCACCAACCATTACAATGCACCCATGTCACATTTCGCATCCATTCATTAGGCACCGATGTCTCTAACCATGCACACATGCACAAACCTCCAAAAAAGGGAGAAAGTGATAACACACTAAAGAATCTTTATAATTTGGTGTGTAATCCGTTTCCGTATGTTTCTTATGAGTCATAGTAGGTTCATTACTTTCTTTATTTGAGTCATAGTAAGTTCATTACTTTCTTTATTTGTTTGCATGCTGGTTTCATATATCTGACAAGGTTGTTGAAATGGTCACTTCTTACAAAACTAAAAAGGGGAGACAAAAGAAACCAAAAATCATTGTCGTGAATCTAAGAATAGACCTGATTCGAGAGGAATTGCACATCAACCAAGGAGAAAAAAAGATCAAGAAGATCTATGTGTTGCCCAAATAAAAGTGAAAAAACAGTGTTAAGACTTTTAACTACCTACCTTAATAGCTCAAGACTTGATCTTGGCCTAAAATTACTACATCAACACTTTTGGTTTCCAAATGAAGAAGATTACACAATTCCATGCAAGTTAATCTAGCATGAATTAATGTATGTAAGATTTGGTAAATCAATTGACATTGCAACATGGATATTTGAACAGATTGAGGCACCTAATGCAAAATTGAGAAAAATGAGAACCGTATTTGGTGCAGCAACTCCCACAAGGATCATCAACACTACACTCTTTACAGGTTGGGATTTTGCATCCTTTCTCACTACAAAAGAACAACTTAAGAGCGTTAGAGTCATGAAATGCACAAAGCAAACAAGAAGGAAGGAGAAGATGGATTCTAGCATTACCAGAGTCCTTGGCCTATTGATAAATGCGTAAATTGATGACCAAATGCATGCACTAGGTAGGGGCCCATATCTTCTTGATACCTCGATGTCTGATGCATCAAGACCCAAGTATGTGGGGAAAATTATTCTCCACATGACAAGGAGAGGGAATGGAGAGATCCTACACAAGATGATGCCTCAAATGAAGAGAGTGATAATGAACCTCCATGGAAAGGCTTGTATATTCCATGAATGTCTAGTATTGGTAGGAAACTATTGTGCAAAGGGGTTTGAGTGCTTCCAATACATGTAGAGAGAGAACAATGCATGAACGTTGATGAAGCAGATCCCTCTTCTTGACCTACATTAATTAGAAAGAAACAAAAAGTGTATGGGAAATCAAAGTGTGCAAGGCCCAGTTCCAAACAAGTACAAGGTCCAAAAAGGCTCCCAACAAGGAGGACAACATACTCAAGGGTGTTTTATGAGATCCATCACTATTAGAAAACTTGTGACTTGTTAATCCAAGGAGCCCCTTTTGCCCGAGCTCTTAAGAAAGAATTAAATAGGCATAGGATGCCTCCCAAGATGTGGGCCATTGTATTGCTCATGATCCAAGAGGCTAAGGAGTCTTTTTTTATTTCACTTTTCAAGGATTCCAAACTCTTTGCATGCAATGTGTGTTGTGATAATGTCAAAGGACATGGAATTGGGAAAAATATTGCAAAATGATTTTGAGAAATAGGATAGTTATATAGGTCAATATTTCTTCTCTATCATCAAGATGTTTTGAAACCATATACATAGGAACATACCTTTTATATACATTTCCAAGTAGTTAATATGCGATTTTGACTTTCAATGAGTTTTTCCATATTTTATCACTATTTTCACTTGTTTTATTGTGCAAAACCTACCAATAAGGCTCCATAAGCTCATGGGAACATACCTTTTTTATACATTTCCAAGCAGTTAACATGATATTTTGACTTTCAATGAGTTTTTTGATATTTTATCACTGTTTTCACTTGCTTTATTTTGCAAAACCTACCAATAAGGCTCCATAAGCTCATGGAAGGGCACAAAAAATGGCTCTACATCTTCGATGTAGGGCCTTTTCTCACACCCTTCTCCCTCTTTTTGTTTTTGCATTTTGTGACCTCTAAGCCATTCAAATGTGTTGGTAAGTATCTAAAGCGTGGAATAACATCATAATCAAGTGAATAATGATCTGGTTAATATTGATGTCATTTTATAGGGAGGCCTAGGGCAAAATGTCAAATCAAATTTATATTTAATAATTAATTATGAATTCAAAATAAGGTAAATGATGAGATCACATATGTTGGAGTTTGAGTTTTGTGGAAGCTCATGAATAGAAAAGGAAGAAGAAGAAGCTTGGAGAACAACAAAAGCTAAATTTATTAACAAGTGAATGTACAAAGATAAGTGACCCATTAGAAACCACCTCTAACTCACTCAAATGCTCCATTGAGGGTGGGAGAAGATAAAGAGACCATTGGGTTTATGATCATATCCTAGTTTGGAAGTCTAACTTTAAATTGATTCTAGGAACCATGCTCTTAGTAGCCCACCTTGGATCCTCACATGCTCAACAGATGGTGATCGTCTCAAGGAAACCATGTGCTAGTAAGGGACATATGGATGCCTAACAATGATGCTCCATGAAATTGGAGGAGGTTTTTTATTGGTACATTTGGCAACCCTTGATGCTTGACCAAATATCAAAGGTTTATCTCACATAAGTTTTCGTCACTCATAGAGCACATGTGAAGACCTCTTGTAAAAGCATAGATTTTAACTCTTGAGATAAAAGTAAAATAGATCGATTGGAATCTCATAGCTTTAGGAGTTGCAAGTCACACCCACCTAAGTGGTTAGAATCAAATTTGTCACTAGCAAAAAGGTAGGAACACTTTTAAGTGGCGGATCTGAAATTCAGAGTCACATTATGAATATAAAACTACATCACTTTTAGTCGTGGGTATGAGCGGAGAAGAAGGAGTCATTGCGCTTCAAGATTGTAGCTACCCTTAGGCCACATATGCATGAGTAAGCCTACATCACCTCCCTTGTATCATACTTTCATAACTACATACATTTGATTCATTTAATGCAAGTCATTTTCTATGTATTGTTGTCTACTGCAAAATCTTCATTTTAGTGATTGTGATCAGTCAATTTCTCTGCATATACGCATCCATTTGATGTGATTAAACTTGCAATAGGTTGCATGAACTCTCTACTTGTTAGATATCGATTCTTATATTTGATTCGTTAGATTGTGAGATAAGTTCTCTGCAAGCAACCTATGTTTGCTCACTGTCATCTTCCTAAAAAGTTTTGATTACACCCCCAACTTCTTAATATCATTTCAAATTGTACACTCATCCTAAATTAGTGGAATAACTTCTAATAGTGAGCTAAGTTCTTTATTTAGTTATTTCTAACATATCAACAACTCAATTCGACTTTCCTGAAATATGAACTAAGTCAGGATTTATGAACTTAATATTTGAGATCCATCTAAGCATGGCTATATCAAGAGATGAAGAATTGCCTATCATTCCAATGAGAGGCAAACAATCAGTCTCAACTTTGACATTTGCAACTATGAAATATTCTTTGTCTATTTTCAAATTTGTTACCATATCCCATAGTTGTCGTTTGATTTGTGGATACTTTCATTGCGTTTCATGTAAAATTTTAGCCCCAAACATAATTTCATATCTATTTACTTCATTATCATCTTGACATATGACCCAACCTATACCAATAGGACTAGTATCAATACTCAATAAAATAGGTTTGTTAATAGAATATTCTATACACTTAAGGATAGGAGCTTCAAGCGATAATTTCTTCAATTTACACATAGCTTGTGTATTTGTTAGTCCAAATAAATTTTTGTTTCTTCCTCAACAATTCATATAGACAATCGACAACATGAGCAAAGTGTGGGATCCAAATAACATAAAAGATGTAAGCACCAAGAAATCTGCATACCTCACTCACTTGGTTATACATTTCAAAAATCTTGCTAATGACATCAAGTTTTTGTGGGTATGGATTTTGACCATAATGACTGCATAAATGTCCAATAATAAAAACCTTGTTGACACCAAAATAGATTTTTATATGGAAATGTGAGACCTACCTCTTCAAATTGTTGAAATATTTATTCACAATAAGAGATATGGTCAAGAACAAATTTACGACATCTAGATGAATCTAAAGTAATGTCCTTTACATGTTCCTCACTCCCTTTAATTGGAATATCATCAATGAATGGCATGGTTATATGAGGGATAAAATCATGTAAGACCATATTCATAGCACTCATCATATAAGCCACAAAATTAGTTGCTCCATGAAGTAAAGTACACATTCACACTAAGCCTAAAGGATTTTCATTGTGCTTATGTCACAAATATCAATCACTAATTGGAATTGGTCATAGCTTGAATATAAATCACCCAATGAAGAGATAAAATGTCTTGAAAATGATTTAGCAAACTCATCTACAATGAGTCTTGTTCCTACATTCCTTATGGTGAATTTATTGATGCGTTGGAGATCTTGAATAAAACGTTGTTTCCCATTCTTTTTAGGCATAGTGAACCATATATTTGAGTAAGGTGCAAAAGATGGCTCTAAAATTCTCATGTTTATCGTCTCCTTAAGCAGTTTCATTATCCTAGGTAAGTGAGCCTTTGGATCTAGTATAGGGCAAAGATTCCAGGGAATTTGTGGAATAGTAAAGATAATCATGGGTGAAACTAGCTTAGGATCTATGCAACTAATCTCATGAGGATACATAGTAAAGGCTTTCCATGGCTATGTATGACTCTCTCAGATTTATCTCTCTTTGTTGCCAAAAGAAAGTCATCATCTCTACCAATTTTCACATGTTTGATTGTCTCATCCATGAATTTATGTCCTATGTTTTTTTTATCCCAAAGACTTGGATTGTTTTTCACATCAATAATTTTTTCGTTACTTCCTTGGGGTAATGCTTGAGCTATGTGTTTGATTTTCTGGTCCACAATTTTGTACTTTGTTTCAACTAAAGCATCATGTGTTTGTTTGAGAACTTGTCAAAATTGAGAGCATACTATTAAACCTTCGCCAGTTTAATCTATTTTTAGTCGTGGGTTCTTGGGATGGTTAGGGGTCTGTAAACAGAGGCCCTGTTTGTATTTTCCCAATCTATAGATTAAGAAGATACTACTTCACCGAATTAACACGCTAGGTCAGATTATCTTTCCAATACTGGTTCGAATACGTTCTTCAACACACTTCCACATCAGACAGTGTACCGTACAACTTCTTCACTTATCGTGTTAATCAATTTACTTAACACTTCATTAACTTCACTTAATGATTAAACTTAATCGACAGAATTGACAGAAGACACAGTGTTACACAGAGTTTGACAAACAGCGCTTCGCTTCCGGCTCTCGCCCAGACGAACAGTCCGGCAACTACACCTTCTGCTCTATGCGACTCTTTCATTAATCTTTTTTTAAGGTTTACAACTTTGCGCTACGCCTTTTCATGATGCATGTGACTTTTCAGAGTATATATTACAAAAGTATGAGTTCCTTCCGACGGCTAAGACTGGCATGCACAGTGGACTCGAACCCAAAAATGGTGATTACAAAATCAAGGTTCATCTATGATTCCCTGAATATGCATAGTCCGAGCTAATTTAAATGTACGGGTAATCTTCTGCTTTAGGGAATCTAGCATATCTTTCAAAATAGCTGGTTCTATAAGTTGTGCATCAGTTCCAACCGAACTGGCAGCTATAACCTGGCTGATAAGTAATTCGGTCTGAGTTTGCAAAAAAGATTCCTGTAGATAAAAATCATTGGCCAGAGCAGCATCTCGTCGCAGCTTCATTTCTGCTATATCTGCATCAATTCGCGAGAGCCTGTCTGCCTGAGCTCCTAACTGTTTTTCTCTTCTTTCAAGTTCCTGAGCTTGAAACTGCATCATTTTATAATAAGCCTCTCGCTCCTGTTTAATAGCTTCCATCTCCTTCTTTAACTGAATAGCCCGGCCAATCTCTGCTTCCAAATCACGACTTTTCTAAAAAAGTTCTTGGGACACCTTCTTTAATTCTTCAGTGGTTTGCATAGCAACGTATGTCATTTCCTATCCTTTCTGCTCCACCAAAGCAAGATTTGCACGTGTATCCTCCAGCAGATTTCCAAGCACAACCCTCGCATCTTCTTTGTCAGTCACCATTTGTTTCAATTGAGAAATTTCTTCATCGCAAGCAGCAAGGAGGACATCCTTCGCATTCAATTCAGCAAGTACGGTGTCCCGTTGAGCAATGATATTGTCTTTTTCTGCTAACTGTTCTTGGAGTTGCTAGATCTGAGTCTGCAAGGCATGATTCTCGGCTTTAACCACAAGTACTTCTTCTTGGAGAGGGGCAATGTCTGCTTCGAGAAGGTCAACCTTACTCCGCAACTCCTGTTGAATTGTCTGAGTTGCCATCTTCATCTGAAGGGGCAATTGCTGGGAGAATTGAATAAGTAATTGGCCCATGGATGCCAATTCAGTGAACATTACTACTGGGGGGGGGGGGGGGGGAAGAGAAGGAGGAGGCTGTGATGATGAGGCAGAGAGAAGATGAGGTGAGGAGGGTGGAGAGTAGTCGGGAGAGGAGAGGAGATGGGTTGATGCCTCACGAATGGCAGTTGAAGGTGCAATGGGAAGAACAGATCTATTTTCAGTCCTGGGTTCTTGGGATGGTTAGAGGTCTGTAAACAGAGGCCCTGTTTGTATTTTCCCAATCTACAGATTAAGAAGATACTACTTCATCGAATTAATGCACTAGGTTGGATTATCTTTCCAGTACTGGTTCGAATACATTCTTCAACACACTTCCACATCAGACAGTGTGCCATACAACTTCTTCACTTATCGTGTTAATCAATTTACTTAACACTTCATTAACTTCACTTAATGATTAAACTTAATCGACAGAATTGACAGAAGACACAGTGTTACACAGATTTTGACAAACAGCGCTTCGCTTCCGGCTCTCGCCCAGACAAACAGTTTGGTGACTACACCTTCTGCTCTACGTGACTCTTTCATTAATCTTTTTTTAAGGGTTACAACTTTGCGCTACACCTTTTCATGATGCGTGCAACTTTTCAGAGTATATATTACAAAAGTATGAGTTCCTTTCTGGCGGCTAACAATACCCTTGGATTAGATCATACTCATCAAGGGAAGAAAGAAGAATAATGTGGGAATTAAAATTTTGCTAAAGAAATAACTGTAACTCCTCGAGAGTAGACAAACAATGGGATGTCTTAATCACATGCTCAATGTTCTGATCATGTTCCATGATTTTGTTGCTTTTATATATTTTTTTGGGTTTTTTGTATAAAAGACTTGGACAATTGACTCTTATGAAGGAAATCCAATCTAGAATATGGAAAAGAAAGTGAAAAACTATTGTATAGAATGGTTGGTTGTGAGATGTCAAACCAGTGTCCACTGTTGTCTTGCTCAACAATGGATTCTATCCAAAATTTTGATCATATGTAGCTCCAAACATGAATCAAGGTGCACAATCACTACAAACATGCTCATGGCCCTTAGTAACAATAGGTTTCTTTTCTAATTGACAATCAATTCCTAGATGATTCACTCCTACCTTCATATCTTGAAGTGATTGCATCCCATCCTTAGAGTTAATTCTAGCATAGATAGGCCCATCATCCAAGGCTTTAATTTCCATAAGACTCTCCAAAATAAAGGCGTGACCTAAGAGAACTTCATAGGAGTAATTATGTTGAATAAAGAGTTGAATTTATCTGTGATTCCTCCTATGGATATGGGCACACTAGCACAAGCTCCATACAAGGTACTTACACCATTAACTGTAGTTCTCATACACCATCCATAATCTTTATCTATGGGCCATCAAAATTTATCACAGACTTCTCTTGAAATCACATTGATTTTGGAGCCAGAATCTACTAATGCATTTACAATGATAGCATTCTTATCATTGCCTATTTTAACATGCATCTATGATGTACCTATAGACCAAAATTTTCTTTTAAAGTGACTTTCAAGATTGTTTTCATGATTTTCATGGTCAAGTTGAATAGGTCCTAAGAATTTTTTATTAACATTTACTTCATCATCATCAAGGTTCTCTTCATCAGATTCATCACAGTTTAAGGCTTCATTCATAGCTTGATCTTGATCAAGACATTCTTGCATCTAAGTATCTAGATTAAGTGGAAACCTCTTCCTTTTAATTTAGGCTAGTAAAATTATCTTCAAAAAGAGGATTTCCATAGAGAAAACTTGTTCTAAAGAGATAGTCATTTGACTCTTAAGACAAATCTCATCTAAAATCTCCATAAGATCTATTTTTCTCTCAATTTTTGAAATCAATATGGCTTTAGGTTTTCTCTTTGGTTTCTTTTGTTTTTGCTGAGGATCTTGTTTTTGTTCATGTTCTTGTGTTTGGTCTTGAGTTTGTTTCGATTGTTCTTGTTTCTCTAAAGGCTTTGGTCTGGTTTTTTTCTGCTTTGTCTTCTTAAAGTTTTGTTTCTCCTCTTGTTTTTGTTCAATGGGTTGTGATTCTTGTCTTTTATCTTTCATTTGTGATGTTTCTCCTTGCTCTATGATGGTTCTATTCCCTCTGAGGTTTGTTTTTGAGTCACTCTTCTATCACTAGGCTCCGTTTCATCTCTTTTTTGTTTTTTTTCTACATTTGATATGTGAGAAATAAGAGACTGATCGTCTATTAGTGACTCCCAATCTGTTATTCTCCTAATCGCATCTCCTGCTCTTACTAAAGCCTCTATGGAAAAGTCAACTTCCTTTGTGGGTTTACTTGATTCTACTTCTTCTTCATCAAGAGCTTCTATTTTCACCCCTCTAGTTCCTACATCCTTCATGGTTATATTTTCATAGTGCTTTTTCATTCCTCCCTTACTGTAATTTTGTTGCAAAGGTAGCGTAGATCGATAGTCATAGATTTTCTTGTCTATGTATATTACTAGTCATTGCTCCTTAGTGACCTTCAATAGTTCACCATCTCTCAAAAAGTTCTCTAATGAATCACACCAAGGATGCCTACGAGTACCACTCACAAAACCATTTAGATTTTGAGGATTTTTATTAACTTGTGGTGGGAAATTTTGAAATTGAGGATTTTGTTGGTAAGGTAGTGCCTGAATAGGATAATTAGGATTTTTAAAAGGCAATTGATGTAATTGAAGAGCTTGGGGAGCATCATGTGGTACTTGAGGTGCAAGAAGAGGTTCCATAGTATATGCTTGATGACTTTGAAAATTTTGATTTTGAGGATTTTGAAAAGTTGTTTGAGAAGCTTGAGGATACATGTTTTGATACATTTGAGGATTTTGCACATGAGGATGAGGATTTTGCTTTGAAGGATTATGCATTGAAGTAACTTGATATGCTTGAGTGGGAGCTAGTTGTGGATTTTGATTGGGAGCTATAACATGTTGATTATGCTCTTGAAAAGACATTGGATTCATTTGATTTTTGAAACTTTTGATGTAATAAGATTGTAAAGCACTATATTCTTGGCAAAATTTGATTGTGTAGTATAAGACTTTCCATTTTCATAGTGAGAATTTCCACTTGAGATTGTTCAACTACACTTTTATTTGGCTCTACTTTAAACCTTGAGTAGGCTCCATCATTGAGGAATAGGAGTAGAGCAAAAAATCATAGCATGGGATTGTTCTCTAACTTGCTGCTTAGCTTGTGGAAGGCTAGCTTGAGGAAGACTAGTTTTCTCATAAATCATGGATTGTGTTTGATGTATACGGATTACAACCTCTACTAGTCTATGCACTTTTTGCCAATTTTCAATAAGACCATAGCATTTATCTGACTCTTCTAGTCGCCATTCAAATTGCCTATGAGTTTTTGGATGAAGAAGTTTAAGAAAATTGATCACAAGATCAAGTTCCAAAGTTATCTTATCCTCATTATGAATTTGTTCATAGCATCTAATATACTCATTTTGTAAGCGAGTAATAGAGCTACTAGGCTTTGGAGAATTAACCCATCGTAAGAATCCATCCCGATTATGTTGGCTATAATCCTCAAGATAGAATTCTTTGAGAATCCCCTTTCTAAAATCACTCCAAGAAAGACTATTATATTGAGTGACATAGTTTATGATAGAGCTATCAACATTTCATTCAAAGAATGATCTCAAAAGATCTTCAAGAAGACCAAAAATCATAGATTTCTCTTCAAATAAATCTAACTAGCTTGTAATGTTGATGCCATTGAATTTTCCCTTCTCTCTCAACATAGAAGAGACTACTCTTTGGCCTTGTTTCTCAACAATAAGGGATTTCAATCCGTCCTCCATCTTAAATGATTATGCAAGTGATTCACAATGCTCTAGATCTCTCATAAATGCATTTACTTCACGAAGAATATGTGCACAATATTGTGATAAATCTAGTGGAACACTCAAGAATGATGATGATGATGAAAAATATGCAACAAAGGATATGGACCACAACCTCCCAACAAGATCATAAGCAAACACCACAAAGTGTTTTACGTTGGGTTCAAATGTGGAGGTGCTCGCAATGTGGGTGGATTAGATCTGGTCGTGGCACGTAGAGTGTATGAAGCTAATGACTGTTGGAAGGTTTATGTGATCAAAATGTGAAGGTGAAGGTGAAGTTGGGTATGGAGAGGAGAGATGTGATGATTTGATTATGGAACGGGGAACATATAAATGCAAGATAAATCCATGAACATGAATGATGTGAATAAAAGAAAACCATACACATGAATCGATTTCAAAAGAAAGAATGGTCCAAAAATGGAGCTTCTTATACACTTTCAAAATTTAATTCATATGGATGGGTTCTTGTGGATGGTATGTATGGATGATGAGAACAAAAGAAAACCATACACATGAATTGATTTCAAAAGGAAGAATGGTCCTAAAATGGAGCTTCTTATACACTTTCAAAATTGAAGCATATGCACGGGTGTTTGCGGATACTATGCATGCATGTGCATAATCATTTATGAATATATAGAAACTTATCCTCACAATCTCAATGGATAATCCTCAATGGTTCATTGCAAGATTGCGGAGCCTTCTCCCTCATAGAAAGAGTTAAAATGAGACATGCAAAAACACATAAGAGACAAGAGACAAGAGACAAGAGACAAGAGACAAGAGACAAGAGACAAGAGACAAGAGACAAGAGACAAGAGACAAGAAACTTGAATTGAATGAGATTGTAATGAAATACATGTATGTGAGCATTGTGATACATCAAGCTAGGCATTCTAATGGTCAAAGGCAATCTGCACCACCCTTGTACCATGAGAGTTCAACTCAATGTCACACATAAGAGGATAGGATCCACTTCATTGACCCTATATCTTTCTAGGAGCATAATGTCTACCTAAAGAATTTAGGACTCATAAAAACAACTCTAGCTCACTCACACACTCCACTAAGCATGAGCAAAGATAGAGAAACCATTGGGTTTATGAGCCTATCCTAATTTGGAAGTCTAACTTAAAATTGATTCTAGGAAATACGCCCTTACTAGCCCACCTTGGATCCTCATACACTCAACTGAGGGACATCATCTCAAGGAAAGCATGTGCTAGAAAGGGCCCTCTGGATGCCTTACAATGATGGTCTAGAAATTTGGAGGGGGTTTTTTATAGTTTTTTGAATGAATTTGGTCCCTTAGATCTACAAAAATCAACCCTCAAACCAAGGATCAACTACTTTTGATTACAACCATTTGATTTATCAAACCGATGGCTATGATTGATTCTTTATATGAGATATCTATGGCAAAGAATGTTGGAGGAGATGGTGGATAGATTCTATAGATGAAGTGGTACTACAAACTTCTACTTCATACCAGGCAAGAAAAAGTGGAGAGTGTAGTAGATCCCTTGATCTTCCCCACAATCACAAATAACCACCTATGTGCTTTGGAGCATGATCCTCTAACCAATGGATCAAAACAGATGAGTAGAAAATTCAACCAAGAGTTAATTTTTGGTCTCTACACATGTTCAATAAAATGAGGACTGCTCTCAACCTTCTAGCAATTGACTAAATTCTTTTTGGAAGTATCTAGTTAACTTAGATAGCTACTAACCGTGATTTATTTCAATAAAAAAGATCAATTGTATACTAAGAATGATGCTTAGAAAGTTGAAAGATTAACCCGACATTTTTGGGGTGCTACAATATGCAAACCAGTGAGGAGTAATGTGAAGATATCTCACGATTGAGGAAAGCAATGATAATGAAACTTTTTAACTGTAAACTAAACAGTGTGCTGAATCTATATCACTTTAAATCACATCAAATGATCAACTATGCACTGAGAACAAGCTCAAAGAAGTTCACTGTTTTGAGATGACCATAACAAAGAAGTGAAGTAGAGATGTGATCAATGTGTATGTATCAAATCACATAGAAATACAATGACATTGGCAAAGTGTAATTGCACAATCTGATGGTAGTGATGTAGCTATAAAATGATCTCACTAATCACAAGGAAACTCTCTCAATTGATCTTCAAATCAGGCTCTTTTCCACATGAGATTTTGATCCACTTTTATAGCTAGAGTTGGAGCCAAGTTTTGAATTCAAATTCAAGTTCTCACCGTAAAGTGAGTCCTAAACTTTAGGCTTTACTCTATCATCTATCATCCACCAAGAATTTAAGATTTGATTCCTCCTAACTCCATGTGGGGATAGTGCAATCAACATATGCACTTTTACAAGCATAAAAGGTAAATTGACTTTTATAAGGGAATAGGCATATGTGACTATATGTGATACATGCTAATTGTTCAAGTATGTAGGCTTGGATATATTTGCAGCAACAGCTCCCCCTCAAGCCTAACATGCTTGGTCTTCATTTCTCTTTGATTTCCTACAAACCAATCATCATCTTGAACCTGTTCATCTTAGTTCCATCCAAAGACTTTGTGAGCATATCTACACATTGCAAATTGGTTGATACATAGGACAATTGGATGTCCCTGCTGAATAGCTTCTCTCTTACATAATGATAGTTCACTTCAATGTGCTTATTCCTTGCATGATATACATGATTAGCAGCCAAATGAAGTAAGCTAGTGTTATCTCCAAAAATCATTCGAGTATAAGAATGCAATCCCAAATCTCTGTAAAGTAGCTTGAGCCACCTAGCCTCTTGTGTTGCATTTTCTAAGCCTCTATATTTTGCTTCTTTTGATGACAATACCACAGTTGGTTGTTTCTTTGATGACCATGATATTCGCTTTGACCCTGCAAAAGATAAGTAGCCATAGGTGCTTCTCCTATCATCCTTGGAGCCTGCCCAATCTGCATCAGAATACATCTTGATATCCAAATCAGATTTGAATGGATAAAACAACCCTTCATTTATGGTACCCTTTAGATATTTTAAGATCCTCTTGGCAGCTTCCAAGTGAGGTTTTCTTGGTGTATGCATAAATTGGATTAGTGTACTTATTCCATAACATATGGCCACTCTTGTTAGGGTTACATAATTGGGACTCCCAAAAAGCCTTGATAAACTGTAATGTCTTCAAGTAGTTCTCCCTCATGAGTGCTAAGCTTCTGATTTAGTTCCATGGGTGTACCTGCACTTTTAGTATTCTCCATCTTGAATTTAAACAACATATCATGAATGTACTTCCTTTGAGTAATAAAGATTCTTGAATCTTAATATACAAGTTCTAAGCCAAGAAAGTATGTTAACAAACCAAGGTCACTGATTTTGAACTCTTCCATCATCTGAGATTTGATTTGCTTGATGCCATTGGCATCATTCATTGTAATGATAACATCATCAACATAAACACATATGTAAATAACTTCTGAGTTAGTGTTCTATGAAAAGAAGAATCTACTTTGCTTGAAAAAAATCCTTGATCCTGCAAATATGTGACAAGCCTATGGTTCCAAGCTCTAGGAGTTTTCTTTAAACCAAAGAGTGCTTTCCTTAGTTTGCATACATAATCTGATTTTCCCTTTTCTTCATACCCTGGTGGTTGAGCCATGTAAACTTCTTCTGAGATCCATCCATTTAGGAATGCATTTTTAACATCTAACTGATACAAATTCCAATTTTTTGAAGCAACAATACTTAGTAAAACTCCAATTGTTTGCATCTTAGCCATAGGTATCTCCTCATAATCAACTCCATGGATTTGAGCAAACCCCTTTGTTACTAGCCTTTTTTTAATGTATTTATTGAACCATCTAAATTTTTCTTGACTTTGTAAATCCACCTAGATCCTTTACCTTCATGCTTGGTTTCTTGGGAACCAAATCCCAAGTGTTGTTCTCCTGAAGTGCCTTAATTTCTTCCTGCATGGCTTCTCTCCATTCTTTCTTCTTATTGGCTTCTTCAACAGAAGAAGGCTCTTTTGACATAGAATCTTTAGTCATGTATACAGAATGCTTGGTGACTAGTGATGTGTCATAGCCATACCTTATGGGTTTTTTACTCTCCCTTTGAGATCTTTTGAGTGCTTGATTGGATGACTCTGGAATGTCTTCCAATTGTTTGACCTTTGTCTTGCCCTTGGACTTCTAAGTTTTGAAATCAATGTGCTCTTCATCTTCTGAGCTGACATCATCTGTTCTTCTTGAGTCAAAGTTGGAAAATCACTTTCCAAATCATAGGGTAGCTTAATTTTCCTACAACCATCTTCAAACCATGAATTATTTCATCAAACACCACATCCCTACTAACTCTAAATCCTTTGTTAGTGGGATTGTACAACCCATATCCCTTCTGATTTTAGTCATAGCCAATGATTATACACTTTTCAGCTTTTGGATCAAGCTTCCCTCTAATCTGTGAGGGTATATGTGCATAAGCAATACACCCAAAGATTTTAAAATGGTCTAATGAGGGTTTTCTACCATTCCATGCCTCATAAGGTGTCATTCCATCCAAGGATTTGGATGGACGCCTCTTAATTAAGTCTATGGCTATGGAAACAACCTCTACTGGTAGGTAATTTGGAAGTTTCTTTTCATTCAACATTGATCTTGTAGCCTCTACTATTAGTCTATTACTCCTCTCTACCACTCCATTCTGTTCAAGAGTGTACCTTGTTGTGACTTCCCTCTTTATACCTTTGTCCTATAAGAATGAGTCAAATTCATGTGAGAAATACTCACCACCTCCATCAGATCTGATCCCCTTCAAGCTTCCACCTGTTTGGTTCTCAACCAATGCTAAATACTTCTTGAAACAATTGAAGAATTCATCTTCCTGATTCATGAACTAAAGAATTGTAAATCTACTATAATCATCTATGAATGAAACATAGTACCTTGATCTTGAGATTGATGGCTCTCTCCTAGGACCCCACACATCTGTGTGCACAAGCTCCACGTAGTCCTCATACATGTATCCCTTTCTGTTGAATGGTTGCCTGTGAGATTTGTCGAATTGACATGCTTCACATTTGTAAATCATGTGTTGCTTAGACAAATTTGGAACGCCAAGCACACTCTAATCCGTGCATATTTGCTTTAGTATTCTTTCTCCTATATGACCTAGCCTTTTATGCCATATCTCTAGTTCAGATAGAGTTTGGCCTTTGTAATTGAGGAGTGCAATGTTTCTGGTATCTTCAACTTCAAATGTAAAGAGTCTACCATATTTCTCACCTTTTGCAATCCTCTTGAAGCCTTTTTGAGGGTCCTCCACATATGCTCCATGCCTTGTGAATCAAACCTATAAGCCCTTCTCAACAATTTGTGCAACACTAATTAGGTTTTTTGTTATGGTTGGCACATACAATACCTTACGTAAAAGGTTCATGTTACCATCAGAAGCCTTGACATTTCCAATCTTCTTAACAGAGTGTCTAGTTTCATCACCTGTATGCACTTCATGCTTCCCTTTAGGTTCTTCAAGATCAGATAGAAATGCGACATTTCTAGCCACATGATTGGAACAACTAGGATCAAAATAGAAAAGATGCTTATCATCTTTACCTTGCTTGGATGTCATGTTCATAATCAATAGAGAATCCACTTGGTCTTCTGTGTAGTTATTATAATCCCTTCTACCTCTAAAACCTCCTTGATAGTTGTTGTTGTAGCCTTGGTTGTATTTGTGATGGTAATTGCTTCCTCCATTATTGAACCTGCCTCTAGATCGTCCATAGTCTCCTCTATGGAATCCTCCTCCTCTTTGATTCCTTGTGTTCTTGAAACACTCACATGTGGTGTGATTGGTTAGGTCACATGTATTGCAAGGTGATGAGTTGTATGGTCTCCCCCTCCCTTGCTTTCCTCCTCTACCCCTTCCTCTAGTACCTCTTCCTCTACCTATGAAGTTCACTTGAGAGGTACTTGCCTCTTCTTCATTCTTTTTACCTTTTCCTTTATCTTCACTCTTATTCCTATCTATGTAAAGGGCAAAAGATTGATTGCCTCTAGAGTTTTCTCCATTCTTGTTGAGCTTTGTCTCATGTGTGAAGAGTTGCCCCATCAATGTGTTGAGGTCAGGTATCTGCATGTCCATGTATAGGTCAATTGCTATGGTGAAGGACTCCCACTTATTATCAGCTTTGATGCCATTCATGATTTGCACTACTGTCTGGTTCTCTTCTATCTCTTCTCCACTGTTTCCAAGTTGGCTAGCTACATCCTTCATCTTGGTCACATAGTCAACTACACTTTGCTTTGGTTGCTTCTTCAAGGTTGTGAACTCCATCCAAAGCTAGCTCTTCTTAGCTCTTGTATTTGATGAGAAATATGAAAAAAGTACTTCCCAAATCTCTTGGGAGATCTTGCAATTCCTAATGTGTGGTAATAAGAAATAAGATATTGAGTTAAGTATATAATACCTGGATAGAACATCCTTTGCACACCATGTAGTTAGCCTTTCTTGCTCTTCTCTTGTAGGTCCATGTTTGCTTCTGAATATTGGAATTTCCTCATCTCTAGAGATGTATCCATATAATCTTCTTCCTTGGAGGTAAGCTTGCATCCTTAGGGACCATGGCAGATATTTGTTTCTATCCAATTTATCAATGAATGATGGAAATCCATCTCCCATTTTGCTTGTTGTTGCTCTGATACCACCGTTGGAGGAGATGGTGGATAAATTCTAGGGATGAAGTGGTGCTGCAAACTCCTACTTCACACCAGCCAAGAACAAGTTGTGGAGAGTGTAGTAGACCCCTTGAGTTTCCCAAAAATCACAAATAACCACTTATGTGCTTTGGAGCATGATCCTCTAATCAATGGATCAAAACAGATGAGTAGAAAGTTCAATCAAGAGTTAAGACTTGCTATTTTGGTCTTAACACATGTTCAATAAATGAACAGTGCTCTCAACCTACCAAGGATTGACTAAATTCCTTTTGAGAGTATCTAGATAACTTAGATAGCTACCAATCATGAGTTATTTCAATGAAAATGATCAACTGTACACTGAGAATGATGCTTAGCAAGTTGAAAGATTAACCCGACATTTTTGGGGTGCTACAATATGCAGACCTGTGAGTAGCAATGTGAAGATATCTCATGATTGAGGAACGAAATGATAATGAAACTTTGTAGCTATAAAGTGGAAAGTGTGCTAAACTTATATCACTTTAAATCACATCAGAGGATCAAGTATTGAGAACAAGCTCTAAGAAGTTCATTGTTTTGAGATGATCATAGTAGAGAAGTGAAGTACAGATGTGATCAATGTGTATGTATTACATCAAATAGAAATACGAAGACATTGGCAATGTGTAATTTCACAATGTGAGGGTAGTGATGGAGCTATGGAATGAGCTCACTAATCACAAGAGACCCCTCTCCATTGATCTTCAAATCAAGCCAAAAACTATGTGGTAAAGCCTAACTCTTGACCATACACCTTGCCATCTCCATGAGTGACCTATTCTTTCATTCAACAACTCCATTATGTTGAGGTGTATACAGAACTGTACACTGGAGTTTTATCCCACGTTTAGCAAGAAATGCATTAAAATCAGAAGACATATATTCTCCCCTCGATCTGAACGGAGGGTGCCCATTTTACATGCTGATAGATTTTCAGCCAAAACCAATAACTGTTTGAAGCACATGAACACTTCGGACTTTGCCTTCAATGGATATACCCATGCATGCCTGGAAAAATCATCAATGAAAGTCATGAAGTAAAGATAATTTCCAAAAGAAGGTATCTGCATAGGACCACAGACATCACTATGTACAAGCTGCAATTTTTGAGTAGCCCGAACTGAACCATCCTTTGGAAATGAGGAACGCTGCATTTGCCCAAAATATAGCCTTCTCAAACATGTTTTCCAGGTGCCTCAAGTTTGGGCAAAGAGGACACCATTTCAGATTTCTGCAGGCATAGCAAACTAGCAAAATTCAGATGACCAAAGCGTACATGCCAAAGCTTTGTATCTGAGATAGCCTGAGAATCATGTATTGCACATGCCGAATCATTCACAGATCTTTCATAGTCTATGAGCTTATACATCCCACAACATAAAATGCCAGAAGCAATAATCACATCGCCATTTGACAGATCATGAACTGTACACCTGTCATCAACAAATTCCACAACCAAGCCAATCTTGGCTAATGTAGAAACTGATACAGGTTCTTCTTGATCCGTGGCACAAATAAAGCATCTGACAAAGTGAAAGAATTACCATCAGTAGTAGTCAAAATGATCTTACCAACTCCCATAACAGGATAAGAGGAGTTGTTGGCGCATGTAACAATATTCCCTGTAGGGGTAGACTCGAGTGAAGAGAAGAAACTGCGCTGCGAGGTAATATGTTTGGTCACCCCGCTGTCAAAGTACCAAACATCTGAGTCCACCGCAAACATGCACTGCTCATGAGAAGATGGGTCGAAACTGCAAACAGTAGTAAACGCCCATTCTTCTTCCTGCACAAGATTAGTAGACTTCGTTTTTGGTGTAGAGGCTTCTGCAACAACCATTCCACCCTCTTTCTTCTTTGCCTCTTTTGTAGCCAGTTTTGGACAGTTCTTGATGATATGATCATTCCCTTTACAGTACTTACAAAACAATTTCTGCTTTTTTGATTTTTTCTCATCTTTGTCTTGGTTCTTTGAATGCGCAGCATTTGCAGATTTCTGCTTACTAGTAGAAGAGCTCCATTTTCCTTTACCCTTCTGACTAGCCAGTAAAGCTTGATCTGCAACACGCATAACAGACCTGTTATGCTTGGACTGATCTTCTTGCAACAAAACGGAGACTAACTCCTCAAATTACAAGGCATTTGGATTGCCTTTCAACATCAACCGAAGAGTAGAAGCAAAACTCTGATATGAATCAGGAAGACCATCCAGAACGGTCTACACAAGTGAGCTATCTGGTATAACCTCATCAGTAGAAATCAATTGTTCCTTCAAGTCTTTGATCTTTGTTGGGAAACTGTCCATAGAATCACCTTCATTCATGTGCTCACTCTCCAACTATTTTCGGAGGTAAGCAACACAAGCCTCATTCCTAGCTTGGTACAATGTGGTAAGTGTATCCCAAGCATCCTTAGCTGTTCTACAAGAGCAAACATGAGGAATAATGGCACGTTTGACAGACAAAGCTATCAATGCATGTGCCTAAGCATCTCTGCCATCCCAACGAATCTGCTGGAATATGCAGAATATCATCATCTTCAACACCTTCTGCATCAGCTTCAGTACCTACAGTTGTAACAGTTGCAGGTGTGATAGAATGTTTTTCGACACCCTACACACTGTTCCACAGTCCTTTTGCAACCAACACATGTCGCATCATATAAGCCCATAATGGGTAGTTGGTACCATCCAACTTATCCTCAATAGCCAACATACGGAATACATCACTGCTTTCAGCCATGGCCAGTGACTAAAATAACTTGATGCAAAAAATTGACTGTATCTCAAAACGTTGAATAGAAATGCCCAGACGAATTCCACTAGACCTGTAGCAGACTTCGAGACACTTATACTAGCGAACAGAAACTGGTATATACCTTTGGCACAAAAAGATGAAATAGGCTGCACAAGCACTTCGATAGTATGCTCACCCTGAGTGTGCTCACCAAATTTCGTGCGAATCTGAGACTGCAAACGGAGGAGTGTCGACGGCACCCTAGATGAAGCGATGACCTGCTCTGATACCAATTGTTGGAGTTTATTGTCTGCGAAGCAAGCGAACAACACAAGGAAGAAGAAGAAGAAGCTTGGAGCACAACACACAATACTGAATGTATTACTAGAGAATGTACAATGATAAGTAGCCCATTAGGGCAATAGGCGTATATACAAGCCGGGGGAAAAAAACCTCCTAAAGAGGGAAAAAAATGCCCCTACGGCCCTAGTGTGTTCACACACATCACTACCTAAATATATCGGCAGTACTTATGCTAAATGTAATATCCGGCCTTGTTAAAGTTGCATATATAAGAGAACCAATCAAAGATCTATAGATAAATGGATCTTTGAAAGGTTCACCATCTTCAACACTCTACTTCACATTAAGTTCCATCAGATTATTGATACTCTTGCAATGTTCCATGCCATATTTCTTTAACAAATCTAAAATATACTTCCTTTTGTAGAAGATATACACCATCTTCTTTCTTCAGAACTGCGATTCCAAGAATATATGTCAATTCTCCTAAATCTAAAATTTTAAATTCAGATCCAAGCTGTGTGTTGGCAGTAGCTAGAGGCATAGAAGACGCCGAAGCATGTTAAGACAGAGCATAACGAAGAAACAGGGAGTCAGTCAAATCAATTTTTCAAAGAATTATGTTTTACAAATATTTTTCAAAACCTCCAACAGTGATTTTCATCACTTTTGTACCATATGTAACATAGAAAAACCCTTTTTGTAATTTATAGCTCCACTTTGTGCAAGCCGAGGAGTCCTCGAGCTTGAGGAGCTTAGGTAGAACGAGCATACCGGTTTTGGTTATTTTTAGACATCATTTACCCTTTCAAATAGCATCTAAGACCTATTTTTTAACTATGCCGGTCACTAGATGTGAAACCGGTCAAAACTAGTCTAAAATCTATAAAAAGAGCTAGAGAGCTCATTTTTGAGGTGACTTAGTGTTGGTTAGTGTGAGCTTAGAGCTATTTTGAGTTTGTATTCTTGAGTAATAGAGTTGATTTCCTACCATCCATTGTGTCTTGCTTGTCTCTTCGTTGTGTGTGTGCATCTCTATGCTTCTCACCTTCACTCTCACTTCATCTCATATTCACGATTTTCATATCACTCCTATCTCTTCCACGGATTGACATTAAGGAGGTGGAGCTTCTTAACATGGTTCTCACCATTGTGCTAGAGCAACACCAAATTTGACGCCCTTGCCGGGGATCGAGTCTAGGACGAATGTGTGATGGTAAGAGTATAACAAGAAGTGGCGTTGGAAGGTAAAAATTTCATTTTTTGTTGTTGTTTTTAGTTAGTTTTTAGTGTTTTTCATCTCCCCTAAACTCCTCCTTCACCACCGCATCATCATCTTCCACTCCAAAAAAATCAGAAAATTCACCATATCCACCCATTCTCCTCATTTCCCCTCATTTGTGCATGCGAGAGAGAGAGCTTTTGTGCTTGCATGTGCTATTGTGTTTTTGAGTTTTCTTGCAGGTACAGTATTCCATAGCATGAGGAAAGTTGCAAAAGGTAAAATTTCACTTTCTGTCAGAGATCTGCCGTGTGTGTCAGACCATCGCGATGGTCTACCAAGTTCGGCATTTTTTGGTAAGTGAGTTCACCACGAGGAAGGCGACACAAGCGCATACACGAATCCACACTTGCATTTGCGAAATTTGCATTTTGGTGGACCATCACGATTGGCTCATGCCATCGTGATTGTGTCACACCATCGCGATTGGCTCACGCCATCGCGACGGCTCGGCCGGACCATCGCGACGGTCTCACTCCATTGCGACGGTTCACTTGAACCATCGTAACGGTCCGTCACCATTGCGACGATCCCATCGACCCCATGCCATCGCGCCGATGCTGCCAAGTGGTAAGCTAGACCATCGCGACGATACCCTCAGACCATTGCGACACCTCAAAAATTGAACCATTGCGATTGGCTCACGCCATCGTGCCTCGTGACCATCGCGACGGGCTCATGCCATTGCGATTGTCCCGTTGACCGTTGACCAAGACCATCGCAATTGCTCACTGATTAGACCATCGCGACGGTTCATTCACGCCATCGCGATTACTCAAATTTACGCCATTGCGACAGTTCGCACCTTGGGACCATCGCGATTGTGCCACGCCATCATGACGGTTCACCTGGACCATCGCGGCGGTCCCAGACCATCGCGATTATCCCAGACCATCGTGATTATCCACCCCAAATGCCAATTTTAGGGTTTCAATTTTTGACCAATTTTGGGGCTATTTTTGGAAAATTTTTGGGTGATTAGACTCATAGGAGACCCCTTAGCTCATATTTGGAGAAAAACCTGTTGGTCAATTTTCACCACCAAGGACCTAAATGGTCATATCTTTTTCATCCGAAGTTCGTTTTTTGAGCTTGATAGCTCGTTAGAAAGCTCTTTACGAGTACTATGTGACCTCAACTATTCTTTTCAAAAAGAATACGTTGATTTTTTGAGAGGATATTTTTGAGGTTGACCATCTTTGGGACTAGAAAGCCAGGGGGCAATCATTAAAATTTGGGCAAAAGGTTAAGGGACTTAAAATGTGTATATACTCAAGTGCTTGATCATTCATTTGAGAATTGGTCTAATAGTGAATTTTTACAGGTCTAGCAAGGATAATCAAGGGCAATCAAGGCAAGACAGTGAAGAACGCAAGGCTTGGGAAGCGCGGCTTCTTGGGCATCAGAGCGACCAAAGCAGCTGACTTGAGGTTGGAAGATTACTCAACCCCCTCAGTCAATTATTAGCTTAGGCTAAACGTTAGCATTGTGGATTAACAACGATAGGAACGCATCAAGTGCAAGAGATTTAATTTATCAAGTCTAAGACGAAAGATAAAGGTGTGTGATACGAGAACCTAAAGGAAAGAACTTAAGTCTGACGAAAGGAGAACTCAAAAGTACCACGGAAAGTCGAATTCCTGATGCATACATCTAGACAAGAATTTAAAGGGATTTAAAAGGAATCAAGAAAGTAAGAAACAAGGAACATTAACGGTCAGAGGAAGAAAATTCATGAACCTTAGATCGGGCAAGCATATAGGTAAGTCAGACAGACAAAGCCTTAGATCATCAGAAGCAAGTGTAGGAACTACAACATGTTCGTGGGCTCAACAATTGAATAGTAATTATCCCTACGAGTTGAGCTTAGATAGGAGTGAATCGGAAATGGCATTTAGCACAGAAAGACCAGAAGGAGGGTCAAACGTAGCATATTTATAAAAACCAGAAGGACCCTATAGGACTCAATTAGAGTTTCTCCGAACCAACCGATTAGGTGCTCGCATCTATGAGGATGGTTTGCGAAGACAAGTGGTGCAAATGCACAACCCTGATCAACACATTTGATTGGAACGTCCAGTGGTGAAATTCAAGAGAGATGTGTACATAGACAAAGAAGGAAGGATGTACATCTTAAGTACCCAGCCAAATCATACCAATGAGTTTGGTGTAATTTAGTTAGAGACGGAAGCGAAAGCCCAAGGAAAAGAACCATTAGAAGAACCTAGGACACCTAGAGGGAAATCTGTACTGACCAGAGTACTAATCCTAGAATGGATCCCTCAGGACAATAGAAGCATAGAGTTGTTTGTAAATAAAGAAACTGATGAAGCATTTTGGAGGTACAGAACGGAACAACCTAGCGAGGTAGGCTCCATCATGGTTTACGAGTTCAAGGACTCGGATACACCTAGAAAAGTTGTATCCCTGGATGAAACTTCAGAAAGAGTCTTTGTGGTACCGGACCACGCGAGAAATACCTACACATGGAGAGGCAAGTTGGTATTCCCTCCATCTCGAACACAAGTAAACGTGAGCCAATAAGGGGTAGGAACATCCTCAGCCCATGGCACTCAAAGAGAGAAAAACAAAGAGAGACCGGAAGTTAGTTTCAATCATCCCATAGGAAGAGACAGAACCACCATAAACACGGACAGAGTGGAAAGACAAGGAGAACCTAGAATACCAGGTGGTAGAGATGATTTTCCTCTACCTAGACCACGTGAACATGCAAGAATATTAAGACCCACTCAATTAGTAAAATCCATGAAAAACTACTTTGATGGGACAGGAGATCCCTATGATCATGTTGCGGAATTTAAGCAAGTGCTACGAGCAAAGCAAGTAGAAGACATGTTCACACAATATAACGCATTTGGACTAACGTTAAAGAATACCACTTTAACTTGGTTTCAACCATTGCAACAAAGGCAATTTAGAGATATCCATCACTTTTTAGAGACATTCATCACTGAATTCTCTAAAAGTGGGATCAGACATGACACGTCTTTGTTGATTCATAGTTTCAAACAGGCCCCTCAAGAAACAGTTAGACTTGCAGGACGTAGGTTTAGACAGTATGTGGAGAGATGTCCAATGCAAGAGTTACCCTCACAAGCCAAGCAAGTGTCATTGTTTTTAGATGGTCTGTTGAGCTCTAAACTACGCTCCTATGTATATTTGAAGGAACCCAGAACGCTAGAGCAATGTGTGCGAATTTGCATAGACATTGAGGACAACTTAGGAGATGAGCTGGAACTCTCGAAGGTCTATAAAGATTCAGATTGTTCCTCTCTAGCATCTTCAAAGCTGTCTAGCTCGATAGAAGACCTAGCAGAGAAAGTGGCCCAAAAACTAGGAGTTTCTAGTAAACAGATGCCTAGGTTAACAACAAACAAGCGTTGTTACACCTGTGGTGGTGATCATATGGCAAATGTGTGCCCCAATGCAACACAACTGCAAGCAAACCCTAGTAGCCAATACTGTACGATTGAGAGATGATATATGAATCATACAGCTCAAGATTGCCCATACAACAAACAAGCAGTGAGACAGAACTACCCGCAAGCATACCCGCAACCAGGTAGGTATCAAGGTCAGTATAATGCTCAGCCTCATTATTATAGGCCTCCTCAAAACTATACTTATCAGCCTCAACAGAGACCTCAACCTGTTTTAGCTCAGCAACCTCCCCCACCAGCTAATGTCATCTCAGTCAAATATGCTGCTGCAGAAGAAAACCTCAAGAGGGCTTTAGTGCCTTCATCACCCCTGATCACAGAAAGTGACCCGAACTCAAATAGTTTTGACTCTACTCATGTAGATAGTCCACCCGCTTATTACACGGAGTCACCAGAACACGTGGAAACATATCATTACGATAGTCCACCATTGGAACCTAGTTGGGAGCCCGATTACGCTAATGTGATGTATACGAACCCTAATCCACGGCCCCAATCGAGACAGCAAAGACCACAGGGCCCTAGAGGACCATGCTTTAGGTGCCAAGGAGATCATTTCATAAAGGACTATCCACATCCTCCTATAGTAGGACAATCACAATACTATAACATACAAGGCTTTTGTGCCGATTGTGGCAAAGAGCATGTCATAAAAGATTGTCCTAAGAACCCTGCGAACGCTTCAAATGTGATACCCATCAACATGATAGGTATTGTAAACAATGCAGATGGATCCAACCCTACATACGTGCCTATCCAAGCTATAACGAGAGCCCAAGCACTCTTTACAGAACCAACAGCCTAACGTTGAAAAAATAGTTGGAACTAGTGAAGTTGGAGAGTCTAGCAGTAAAAAGACGAAATCTTGGAAAGATTCCAGAGAAAGGATTAAGAGAAAGTGGAGTAAGAGGATAACAGAATTGGAAGGAAGTCTCAAGGAATCTAGAGCCAAAATACTAGAATTGACTTCACAGGAATTGAATCAAGAGAACCTAGCTCAAAAATCAGGATCAGTTTTAGCAGAACCCATACCAGAAAACCTGGACATGATGTTTCGCGCATATCAAGCCAGAATAAAAGAAGGACCTCAAATAGCGGAGATGAGCAAGAATTACCCTCGAGCAGACTTAGAAATTGAGAGAACTAAGCTTTGCATGAAGATGGTAGAATTAACACAAGCTATGTTTGAAGCCTCTAGATACCTAAATTGGAATAACATGGCACAACCGGAATTACACTTTCAAGGACTGATGGAGAGGCTAGAATACTTGATCGAAAGTAAGGAGAAAAAGGATCAGCATAGGAACCCTATTGCCTCAGAGACACATGAAAGGAATGCACCATCCTTGTCTCAAGTACCAAATATGGAAGGTGAAGACAACCTGTCTTCCATACATAAATATTCACATGAATTTTTGAGAGAAATACAAGAAGAGAAGTGGAGAAAAGAACAAGGAACCCATCCTCCTATTCAAGAAATAGACGACTTGCAAGAGCAATTTCCCCAAGACATTCCATCTATTTACGACGATGTAGAGGAAGAACAACTGAGTGAACACACAGGTTTTGAATCTAATTCTTTACAAGAATTACCTCAATTCACAGGACCTTGGGAAGCAAAGTCTATTAGTATGAGAGCACCCACGATAATAGTGAGGAATGAAGAATCAGTGATCCCTAGAAACACGGAATTGATCAAGAACACTAAAGTTCAATGTAACCTCACCCTAGAAGAGTTATTGAAGGTTAAAGCAGAATTGTGGAAACATGTAGCAAATCAATTCCCAGAGCTTGATACTACTCCCTCACAAATAGGATCACACAAGAAGGTACCAGAGATACCCATAGAAAGGATAGCAGACGTAAGCAAAGGAGAGGAAGGTAACACTTATCTTCCAATAACCCATCAGGGATACACCACGAAAGCCATCTTAGATTCAGGAGCCGGAGTAGCCACTGCTACCACCTCTTTATGGAAACATTGGGGTAAGCCAGCATTGAGACCTACCAGGATGAAGCTACAAATGGCTGATGGACACATAGAAAAACCATTAGGTTTACTAGAAGACATATGTCTCACCACTTCTGGTGTGGAGATCGAACATACTTTTCACCATTTATGATTTTGCAAAAAATCACGCGTACCAGATGATTTTAGGATGACCATTCATGCATCAGCTGCAAATCGTACAAGATTGGGGAACTAATTCTTTATACTTGCAACATTTAGGAGTGACTACTAAAGTCAATCTTAAAGACTATTCACATCGAGATGTACCCCCAATACAATGGAACACCATCCATAAGACACAGGTAGAAACGGAATCGGTGCACTCATTAGAATCAGACCCCTCATGGTTGCACGAGGATACCCATCTATGGATATGTAAAGTAGCCAAACAAGAGGAAGAACGGTTAGAAGCCAGGACTTTAGGTTCTATACAACATCCACCAACCCTTCAAGACCCAACTTACACACCTATAGTATTTCTCAACCCCATGGTTGGGTAGAAATCCTAGCAATCATGGATTTAGCCATCAATGAAGAACAATGGACACCCCACTGTGACGAAGATGGCTATGACATCTTAGTTTTCACGATAGAGCCAATCATGTGTGATTCGATTATTGAAGAATGTGAACCTAACACTGATACATTCGAGGACGCGAGTGATTTCGATTTAGAGTCAATTATTATGGACCCACCCTTTGCATCAGAGGAAGAATACTTCTACAAAGTAGAAGCTCACCCTCAGAGACAGGAAGAACTTATGAATGATGTGAGGTTGGCCACACAAGTGACTGACAAAAGTGAAGGTAAGAAAAGAAAGAAGAAAGAAACCATGTCAGAAGAAGAAGAATCTTTGTTTGAGGTTCCCGAGAACTTCAAGAAATATGAAATAGAAGATAGACAAATAATGGTACGAATGCTTAACAGAAAAGCTGACACTGGAGAAGTATATGATAATCGAGAGAAAATTAAAAAAATCATAGTTGCGATAGAAGGAGAAGAAGAGAAATGTACCTACATAAGGCACGATTTGACGGTTGAAGAAGAAGAAGAATTAGTTGCCCTATTGCACGAATATAGGGATGTGTTTGCTTGGAGTTACAAAGATTTGAAAGGAGTAGATCCAGACATATGTTCTCATAGAATCCCTATGACTCCAGATGCAAAACCTACGAAACAGAAACCATACACGTACAATGATAACTACGCTACAAAGATTAAAGAGGATATAGATCGATTGATAGAAGCAGGATTCATTTACGAAATTGAGCATACCGAATGGGTATCCCCCATTGTGGTCGTGCCCAAGAAAAATGGAAAATTGCATGTGTGTATTAACCTTAAAAAAGTTAATGCCGCCACGATTAGAGATAGTTATCCTCTTCCTATCACGGAACATTTATTGGAAAGAGTTGTGGGCAAGGAAGTTTACAGCTTTCTTGATGGTTTCTCAGGCTATAATCAAGTAGCCATTGCTCCAGAAGATCAACACAAGACGGCTTTTGCCACAGAATGGGGCATATTTGCATTTCGTGTGATGCCATTTGGTTTAACAAATGCACCCGCAACTTTCCATCGACTCATGTGTCATGTTTTCAAGGAATTCTTACGCAAGAATTTGGAAGTTTATGTCGATGACATATGTGCTCATTGTTGGAGGATAAATACTCCTATGTGCAGAACAAAGCAAATGAACCCTCCTAGGATCTTGAAATTTTTCACACATAGGCTCTGTATTTTCTGAGTTTCTCTAAGTACATGCAGAGACTCAAAATGAAATTTTGCAGGCTTAAACTAGACTCTAAGATCATACAAATGAGAGTAAAATCACTCCATTTGGACACAGGATGATGCCTCAACCATCTGCAACAAGACAGATAACTTGATCTCTTCATAGAGTATGAGCTAACTAGATAGACACTCTTCTGGACATTTCTCTGCACATGTGCAGGCAATGAGCCTAAGACTTATACCAGACAAAGTAGAACTTATAAGATTTCCAACAAGACAAAATTCATTGCAAATGGATTCCGGATGAAGGAGAAACAACAATTACAAAACCGGGGGCTCTGCTAAAAACATCTAGATAGATAGAGTGTGTAAAAGTGAAATTTCTGCAAAATATGCAGAGAATAGCTAGTAGGGGGTGTGCTTAAGCAAGGAGGCAGCTTGAGCACGTATTTCCACGACTCTAAGTCATAATACAACTCATTAGAGGTTTTAAAGACCACATACTAATCTCTTTAACCAATCAAAAGCATATACATGTCAAAAGTGAGGTCCAATCACATCAAGAGGTGAGCTAAATATTCTCTAATCAACTTCTTTCCATTATGGGCATAATTGGATGCCTCCAACTCGTGGAAATCAGCCTCCTTTGATTGTGGATGATGTGGAAGGTTCAATTTGGGGCATGTTCCCACACTCTTGAGCTTGAAAAACTTTCAACACTCCCCCTCAAGCTTAAGTCTTTTCCTTTGTTGCTTCAGCCTATGTCTCTTATGTTGATAGATTCCTTGAATCCTCCAAGCTTTGTACCTTTTCTCTAACTAAGTGGTAATGAACCTCTATGTGCTTGCTCCTTGCATGAAACATGGGATTGTTAGCTAGATAGATGCTTGAAATGTTGTCTCCATAAAGAGGAAACTCCTCCACTTCTTCCAAGTCCTTAAGTAGCTTCTTAAGCCATAATAGCTCACATGTAGCCAATGCTAAACCTCTGTACTCAGCCTCTATGGATGAAAGAGCAACATTGGGTTGCTTCTTAGAGCTCCAAGAGATCACTTTTGTACCTATCATGAAAACATAACCCGATGTACTCCTTCGATCATCCTTGCTACCTGCCCAATCAGCATCACTATATCCTTTGACACTTAGATCAGCATCATATGAGTAAAATAGAAGTTGGTTGATGGTGTGCTTGATGTAACGAAGCACCTTTCTTGCCGCCATAAGATGATCATGAGTAGGTGCATGCAAAAATTGAGAGAGAACACCTACTACATATGCAAGATCAGGTCTAGTGAATGTAGCATAAATTAATGAACCAATTATGCTTCTATATAGTGTAATATCTTGTATAGCCTCTCCTTGACCTACAACCAACTTTGTATTGGGCTCCATGGGCTGAGAAAGTGGCTTACAACCACTCATACCAAACCTGTATAGCACATCCAACAAGTATTTTCTTTGAATCAAGAAGATGCCATTGTGTGCATAGATTACCTCTATTCCCAAGTACTTTAGTGTTCCAAAATCAGATATCTTGAACTCCTTTCCTAACTTTGATTTGATATCTTTAACACCTGCAATGTCACTTCCTGTGATGATCAAATCGTCCACATAGATGCATATGTATACCGTCTTGTCTCTTTGCTTCTTCATGTAAAGTGATGGATCTGCAACACTTTCTTTGTATCCACAACTTGATAAATAATCCACTAACCTCTGATTCCAGGCCCTTGGGGCTTGCTTTAGTCCATATAATGCTTTCCTTAGCTTGCAAACATGATTTGGGTACCTCATACTAGCAAATCCTTGAGGTTGGCTCATGTAGACTACTTCTTCAAGCTCTCCATTGAGGAAGGCATTCTTCACATCCAACTGATATAAGCTCCATTTCCTTGATGTGGCCACTGCAATCAAAGTCCTAATTGTTGGCATCTTGGCTACGGGGCTGAAAGTTTCATCATAATCTATCCCGTAGCTTTGGGAGAAGCCTTTCGCCACCAACCTTGCTTTGTACCTAGCAATGGAACCATCTGAATTTCTTTTAATTTTGTAAACCCACTTATTACCTATCACCTTCATGTCTTCTTGAGCTGGTACCAAGCTCCAAGTATGGTTCTCATCAAGTGCTTTGAGCTCTTCCTTCATTGCCTCTTCCCATTCCTTGCAATCCTTAGCTTCTTCATAACTAGTTGGTTCTTTGTCCTTGATTACCTGAGTCATGTATGCATAATGCTTTGCAATGAAATTATCATATGTTAACCTTTGTACTGGATATCTTACTCTTGAAGACCTTATTTCACTTCCTTTAGGTGTGGTTGCCATCTTCTTTCTTTGTTTTGCCACACCTGGAGTTTGAATTTCTTCTATCTCTTCATCTTCCAACATGCTCTCGTCCACATAGCTTCCTTCTTCAATTGAAATCTTCTCTTTGCCTTTGAGTTTGCTTTCTTCAGAGCTGGTCTCTCTTTCCCTAAGCCTTCCACTCCATGGTGAGGGTGTCCTTGTGTTGCATGAGTTGCTTGGACCACTTAAATCCATGCTTTCTTGAACTTTATCATCATTCTTCAAATCTGCCTCACCTATGTCTTCAACCTGCAATGGACTCATGCATGCATACCAAGGCTTCAACTCATCAAAGACAACATCCCTACTTACCTTCAGCTCCTTGGTGATGGGATTATAGCATTTATACCCCTTTTGTTCCATAGAATATCCCAAAAAAATACATCTTTCATATTTGGCATCTAACTTTGACCTCAACTCTTGAGGTACATGTACATAGCATATACAACCAAAGACTCTAAGATGTGAAATGCAAGGTTTTCTTCCACTCCATGCTTCCTCAGGGGTTAGATGATGTATACCTGATGTTGGACATCTATTCATGGTGTATGTGGTTGTATATGTAGCCTCTCCCCAGTAACAATGCGGCATATTCATTTCGTTGAGCATACACCTTGCTACCTTTGCTATGTGTCTGTTCTTTCTCTCTGCTACCCCATTTTGTTGAGGGGTATACCTGCATGTAAATTGTCTTTTGATGCCATTGACCTGCAAAAATTCAGAAAATTCATGGGAGAAATACTCTCCCCCTCCATCGGATCTCAAAGTTTTGATAAACTTGCCAGATTCCTTCTCCACCTGTGCTTTGAATTTCTTGAAGTAGTGGAACACATCTGATATGTTTCTAATGCAATACAACCACACTTTCCTTGAAAAGTCATCAATGAAGGTTACAAAATACCTATTTCCAGCAAGGGATGCTTCTCTTGTTGGGCCCCAAACATCAATGTGAATGAGGTCTAAAACATTTGCACTTACATAGGTACTCTTCTTGAAGGGCAGCCTTGATTGTTTTCCTTGTTGGCAAGCTACACAAATTTCATGCAACATTTTAGATGTAAAATTTGGTAGACCTCTTACCAAGCTCCTCCTTTGCATGTCCTTGAGCTTTTGTAGGTTGATGTGACCTATTCGTTTGTGCCATAGATCCAAATCTGCTATCCTCTTATCTCCATACGTGACATACATTGAATGGTGTGGCTGATTTATGTCTATTGTGAACATTCTCCCTTGCTTCTTTCCTTTTGCTATGAGCTTGAAAGCTGCCCTTGGATCCTCAACAAAACATCCTCTTCCATTGAACCTAACTTGATAGCCTTTTTCTACCATTTGGCCTACCGAAATCAAGTTTTTGGTAATAGTAGGGACATGTAATACCTCTGATAAGCACTTTGCTCTTTGATTTCCTTCCAAACTGATATCTCCCACATGTTGAATGGTATGCTCTGAGTTATCACCTGTTTCCACATGCGCATGATGCTTTGGGACTTGCAAGTTACTAAAAAGATCCTTTCGACATGACATATGATTGCTACATCCAATGTCTACATACCATACATCTTCACTAGCTTGAGTTGTATCTTCACCATACCTCATGGCAAGTAAATAATCGTTCCCTTGGCTGGATGATGTGTTTGCATAATTACCTTGCCCTCTATAATTTTTGTTGTTGCTTTGATTCCCTTGTCTTTGAGCTCTATGATAGCATTCATTTGCAAAATGACCAGGCTTACCACATACAAAGCATCCATTTGAAGTGGGTTGTCCTCTTCCACCAAATCTTGCACCTCTTCCTCTATTTGTGGCTCTTCCACCTCTTTGACCTGCATTTTCTTGTTTTCCTTGACCTCCTTGGTTGCTTTGATATCTTCCTCTTCCTCTTGTAGCACCTCAGTTATGTCTTCCTCTTCCTCTACCTGCATACAACAATTGCCCTTGGCTATCCTTGGCATTATGACCACCAAGGCTCATCTCCTCTGTCACCATGAGAGTGATTAGTTGATCAAAATCAGGAAGAGAGTCCCTTACATACACTGAAGTTGTGAAAGCCCTCCATTTTTCATCATCCCCTAAGTCCATTTAGGGTGTGGGCGACAAGATCGTCATCATCTAGGGCACAACCGATTGACCCTAGTGCATCTACAAGCTCTTTAACCTTTAATATGTAATCATTAGCACCTTGAGAGGGGCTTTTCCTAAGATTATTTAGCTCATTCTTGAGCTGAATTTTTCTAGCTTTTGTGGAGGTTGAGTACAATCTCTCCAAGCACTCCCACACCTTCTTCGATGTATCCAAATCTTGAATATGCCCTACCATAGAGTTGCTAATATGTTGAGATAAAATGAAAATGACCCTTTTGTCCCTTTCATCCCACTCTCTTACCGCTCTTCTCTGGTCATTGGTTGGATTTACCTCATCTATGTAGGGTTTTGGCTCTCCACCACTCACAAGTCCCCACAAACCTTTCCCCATCAAAAAATTGCTTATTCTAAATTGCCACGGTTGGTAGTTTTGTTTTTCGAGCTTCTCAATCTGAGCATTGAGATCAGCCATGGTGCCTCCTATCTCTTTTGAACCTTCCCCTTGATGCAATGAAGTTGAAAAGGATGGCTTTTACCTCAAAAAATAGAGCTACTCCTCTTGATGAAGCTTCGTCTTTGATTTGATGATGTATTTGCTTCCCCTTGTTGTTGACATGCCCGTTCTTTGCTTCCTTCCTTCAAACTTTGATGAAGTCTTTACTTCACTTCAGTAGCTCCTTCTTCTCTCTTTGATACTCCATTTTTAGCTCTGATACCACTATTGGAGGATAAATATTCCTATGTGCACAACAAAAGCAAATGAACCCTCCTAGGATCTTGAAATTTTTCAGACATAGGCTCTGTATTTTCTCAGTTTCTCTGAGTACATGCAGAGACTCAAAATGAAATTTTGCAAGCTTAAACTAAACTCTAAGATCTTTCAAATGAGAGTAAAATCACTCCATTTGAACACTGGATGATGCCTCAACCATCTGCAACAAAATAGATAACTTGATCTCTTCACAGAGTATGAGCTAACTAGACAGACACTGTTCTGGACATTTCTCTGCACATGTGCAGGCAATGAGCCTGAGGCTTGTACCAGACAAAGTAGAACTTATAAGCTTTCCAACAAGACAAAAATCATTGCAAATGGATTTCGGATGAAGGAAAAACAACAATTACAAAACCGGGGGGTCTGCCAAAAACATCTAGATAGATAGTGTGTAAAAGTGAAATTTCTGCAAAATATGCAGAGAATAGCTAGTAGGGGGTGTGCTTAAGAAAGGGGCACCTTGAGCACGTATTTCCACAACTATAAGTCATAATACAACTCATTAGAGGTTTTAAAGACCACATACTAACCTCTTTAACCAATCAAAAGCATATACATGTCAAAAGTGAGGTCCAATCACATCAAGAGGTGAGCTAAATCTTCTCTAATCAACTTCTTTCCATTATGGGCATAATTGGATGCCTCCAACTCGTGGAAATCAGCCTCCTTTGATTGTGGATGATGTGGAAGGTTCAATTTGGGGCATGTTCCCACACTCTTGAGCTTGAAAAACTTTCACTCATTCGAATATCAGGCAGACACATATCCCCGAGTTAAGACAAGTATTTGACAAATGTCGAGAATATCACGTTTTTTTAAACCGAGAAAAATGCGTTTTCATGGTCAGACAAGGCAAAATTCTAGGACACATTGTGTCAAAGAATGGAATCTCTATAGATGAAGAAAAGGTGAAAGTGATTGCAGACTTACCTAGGCCAAATAACGTAAAAGAAGTACAGGCATTTGTGGGCCATTGTGGTTATTACAGACGATTCATACACATGTATGCAATCATAGAAGCCTCTGTACTCTCTTTTGACCAAGTTCGAATGGACAGATGAATATGAGAATTCATTCAATGAACTTAAATGACGTTTGTGCTCAACACTTATATTGACAACCCCAGATTGGAGTAAGCCATTCCACGTACATGTGGATGCATCCAATTATGCCATAGGATGTGTCTTAGCACAACCCACGAATGAAGGTAATATAGATCTCCCCATAGCTTACGCGAGCAAACAGTTGAACGCAACAGAAAGAAATTACACCACTACAGAATGAGAAGGATTAGGAATGATCTACGCAGTCTAAAAATTTAGACATTATTTGTTGGCAAATAAGTTCAAGTTCTTTACAGATAATCAAGCATTACAGTACTTAGTCAATAAGCCATGTAATACAGGACGATTGATACGTTGGTTTCTATTACTCATGGAGTACGACTTTGAGGTAATAGTTAGGAAAGGAAAGACACACCTCAAAGCTGATCACCTTTCAAGATTAACCACAGGAGAAGCTCCTCAAGGGATAGCGGATGAATTACCGGATGCATATTTGTTTAACCTTGAGATAGCACCAGAATGGGCTAAGCTGATAGTCCCTATTCTCACATATGGACCCAAGAATCCTAGGATAAGGATCAAAGAGGGAGAGATTACCAAGTCTCAAAGATACCAAATAATAGCGAGAAGTATATATAAACAGGATAATCAAAAGATTCTTGCTTGTTGTGTAGATGAATCAGAACATGCGAATTGGTTGCAATTAGCACATGTAGGTGCATTAAAGCAACATCACTCGAAACATTGTACACTGCAGACTCTGCATAGACTAGGATTCTATTGGCCTTCGATGGAAGCAGATGTCTACAAGTTGTGTAAAGAATGCCATGTTTCTTGTGAAAGACCACCTGTAGAACATGCTACATTATATCATGTGTCTCTCACACCAGAATGGAGTGAACCTTTAGTGACCTACTTGAGGATGAACACATTCCCTCAAGGAATGACTTTAGCACGACAACGAAGTCTAGAGCAGGAAGCTCAAGACTATTCACTTATTGGCGATAATCTATACAAACGAGGATGAGATGGATACCTAAGACAATGTGTTCATGAAAGCGATTATTTGAGCGTACTAGAGATTGCACACCAAGGTGTTGCAGGAGGTCATTTTGGAGCCGATAGGATAATCAAAGGCATCCTCTTCGCAGGATTGCCCACTCTTCACATGGACGCACATACCTATGTAAAGAGATGTGATGTGTGCCAAAGAACTCAATTTCCTACTCGTAGAGATGAAATGCCATTGAAACCCATGATGGGAGGACGTGCATTTTCTAAGTGGGGTATAGACTTTGTAGGACCCATTAACCCCCCTGCAAAAGGTACACATGCTGAATACATTATTCTTGCGACAGATTATCTTACCAAATGGGTAGAGGAAAAAGCCACAAAAAAGAATGATGCACACATGACTGCAAAATTCTTCTTTGAAAATGTCTTTACAAGATATGAATTGCCTATAGAGTTAGTGAGCGATCGAGGAACTCACTTTCTAAACCAAGTCATTGAATATTTGTTACAGGATTTTATGGTGATTCACAAGAAATCCGCATCATATCATCCTCAGGCCAATGGTCAGGCTGAAAGCACTAACAAGATCCTATGTAACGTACTGAAAAAACTCGTGAACAACAAACGTTCAGATTGGGACAAACAGTTACACCACGCTGTTTGGGCATATCGAGTGGCCTACAAGACCGTACTCAATGCAACTCCCTTTCAGATGGTTTTTGGTCAGAATGTTGTGCTTCCTTTGGACTTCTTGATACCGACCCTTAAGGTTGCACAAGAACATCAGTGGACCGGCCATGAATTATCATCAAGAATAATGGACTTGGAACAATTAGGAGAAACCAGGCTGAGAGCAGCAGCAGGAATATATGCAGCAAAGAAGCGATAGAAAGCATATTTTGATGCACATGTGAAAGATAAAGGCTTAAAAGAAGGAGATTTAGTCCTAGTATATACACTTAAACAACACGCACAGAAGTTAGAAAAGCGAGGTTATGGACTTATGATCATTAACAGACTCTCGACAAGTGGAGTAGTACAATTAGCCACCTTAGAAGGAGACATAATGCCTAATTACATTAGTGGTTGTAGAGTCAAGTTATATCAGGAACCTCTTACTGAGGATATGCTTAGACGACTCACGTTGGCAAAGAAGCGTAAGGAGGAAGAAAATAGGATACGTGCTGAAGCTCAGGCAGAAGCTATAGAACGCATTAAGCGCATGAAGCTAAGAAGACAAGGACTAGGGAGAGAACATTATAACCATCTGGAAACAACACCCACATACCCCATGGCCATGTGTCAAGCAAAGTCAAGTACTCATCCTAGCATAGTGGACCGGAGACCATTCATTAGAGTCAGGCTAGAGCATGGCAATCCTTGCCAAGAGCTCAGGGCTTTAATTGACTCAGGTGTTGCGACTAGTGCGATTAGATGGTCCCACTATAAGGACTCAGGAATAGAAATGCGGCCAATTGAGGCGTACCTCATAGGGCTAGGAGGCATGGAAACCCCTTGCATGGGTGAGGTGGACCTTCCTATTCTCATACACGATGTGACCATGACAATGAAGCTACTAGTGTGCCATGACGAGGACCTGATAGAATCCCTAATCCTTGGCCAAGATTGGCTATATGATCACTCAGTGGACCTAAATCTTAGACAAGGCTCCTTCCAGATTGGAACCTTAGATTAGAAGCGAGTGATACCGCTTGACTTCCCTAATGAAAATCCGCCTGAAGTACACAACCCTAGACCCTATGAAATGCATGCGACGGAAGACCGGAAGATCTTTGGTCAGATAAGTCACGTTACGTCTACACCAACCCACGCGGGCTTGGCGATGGACAATTGTCAATCAAAAGGACGTCAAGAGATTTTCCCTTGGGCTTCTTGCAAATTAGAAGGGGCAACCACCCAACCACTTGGTCAAATGGACACCATCAACGGCCAAATGGACACTATCAGTTGTAGTGCCCATCCTTCCACACTTACTGTGGATTGGCCTAGATCTGTGGTACAGAATGCCTCACTTCCTAATGGGCAAGTTTGGCAAGTGTTGGACCTCCCTTCTTTTCCAAAGCAGAGTGTCCATCCGACCTCTCAACCTCAACCACTAAGGAGTCAATCACGACGAAGGAACCCAGACCGATGACAATATCATACAACCCAAAGAAAGCAGCAGTATCAGTATCACAAAGCAAGAGGCATGAGACAAATATGGGTGCCAAAAGGACAGAAAGCACCAACAGATTTCATTAATGCCGACCAGGATAAGAAGAAGTTTCAACAAAAGCAGAGGCCGTCTCCAAGGTCTCCTCGACCTTCGCTTACAAGTTCAAACATTCGACAGATTTGGATCGCCAAGAAGTACCTTATGAATCGACCCACACCCACGCATATTTGGGTACCTGAACAGTGTATCATAGCTCAACCCTCAAGCCATGTAATATATAACCCTTAGAAATCTCTTCACCCTTCAATACCACCACATCCGATCTCACCTTTTGTCCCTCAGCAGAAACATATCAGCCGCTCAGAAACTCTTAGGAAGTGGATATCAAAACGTATCCAGTTGTCTCCTCAAAGCCCATTGTCTAACATAATCCCCACCCCGACTAATCCACAACCTTGTAATAACTCATTCACGACTGAAACTTGTATAAATCCACACACTATAACCCAACATCACTTGTAATAACACCTCATCAAGAAATGTATGCATCATCTGAAGCATGTAGGTGTCTAGAGACCTGCATTAGTTTTGCAACAATCATTCCATAAACCACATCATGACACTTGGCTACACGGGTTACACATCGGTTATGGAAAGGGATTGCGGTCTCACTTTAATGGAATCATGATTAATTTCCATACTAATGTGTTAATCTTTTGTAGCAGATCTTCTACGCATTCGCATCATTCATCATGTAGGCAGAAGGACCATCTGAAGCTGGCCCCAGTGCACCCATGGTAAATATTGGCGAATTACTAGCTGAACCACATCCGACGGCACAACCTCCAGAATTTCAAGGATTTCCAGGACCCATGCCAATTGACGATCCTCCTAGGGGATACACTCAGAAGATTCATCGCAACTCTCATTGGTTCCAAGGATTAGCAGGCCCATTGGCGGATGCAGATTTCATTTTTGAGGCCAATTTGGCATTTGATCACCGTATATGGGGCAACTACCAGTTTTTCTCAAGAGAGTTCGAAGGACTACAAAATACAGAGGACTTAACGCATGTTTGGATGAGAGCAGGCTTCACAGAGTATTTCAGTGATCCTTTGCCTAAACCAGATTTCTACAGATGTCATTACTTGGTAACAACATTAATAGATTTTGAAAACAAGGACCTACCAGGCACATTCATTTTGCCGTCCTTGGTAAATGATCCGCCCTTTAAGAGGTTTTACCTTTCCAAAGATCTGATTCGCACTGCAATCAAGATCCATGGAACACATACTCCGACAGAGAGAGAAAGGCTAGTTCCAGAGCCAATGAAATGTGGGGATGTTACTGAGTGGGAAGATATTTAAGCAATCATGCGTGAGCTCTCTAAACCGTTGAGGATATGCATGCAACATTTCGCATTTCCTGCTCAGGACCAATTCACCATGCCCCACAAACACATCTGGTTCGGTTTATATTTAGCATGTACTGGACCTCAAACGGTAGACCTAGCAAGCTGGATAATTGATCAGTTGTACTTAGCACAACACTGATGGGAAAGAAAGAAGGTAATCAATGGATGTTGCGGTCTCATGCGCATTGTATATATGTGTTTGGCATACGATTTACCTATCGAGCGTGCAATGACAAGCGAGGAGCTGAAAGCATTCAAGGGAACAACAAAGAAAGCTAGGAAGGCCAGCAAAGGATGAGCAGGAAAGCGCATGAGAGGAACTATCCCCTACCTCCAGGTCCCCGAATCACCGTCACCGCAACCCTCTCCAGAACACTCTCCTACAGAAGCCCCTGTACAACCTATTCACATACGATTATCACGACCTATCGTTACAGAAGGCACTTCTAGTGCGATTACCTCACAAACAACATCAGTTCAGGAACCTACCACCACTGCAGCAGAAGTTCCCACCACTATTGGTGCGAAAGCTTTTTATTTTCCGATACCCAACTTGGAAGCAGAACCGATGGACACAACATTCGATTTCGAGATGCAAGATGTGTTTTCAAGTGAATTTCAGTTTTCAAAAGGACAAATATTTTCTCAAGAACATGAACGTCCAAGCTACCCGACCACTCCCCCGGACCAACCACAAGGACAAGTAGTATCTAGTTCCGAGGACGAAAGAACAGAAACAGATGAAGATGATGGCGATGACGAAGCCAACCAGGGCACTCATGAATCCCAAGAAAACGTGCAGACATATGAGCAAGAACAACACACGGACACACAGGGTGATACCAGTACACATGAAGATGAAACCTTTGAAGCAGCAACTTATACGCTGTAGAGGTGATCGCAATTCGGGTGGATCGGGTCCGGTCGTGGCACACACAGGGTGTATGAAGCTAATGAATGTTGGAAGGTTTAAGGACATGAAAGTGAAATTAATTTTGAGTATGGAGAAGAGAGAGATGTTGAAATGTTTATGGGAATGGGAATGTAGGAGTGCAAGTTAGATTTATGAACATGAATGATAAGAATGAAAGAGAACCATACACACGAATCAAATTTGGAAGGAAGAATGGTCCATTGAAGGAGCTTCTTAAACACTTCCTAATTCTAATCCATATGCATAGTCTTCTTTGGATGATATGTATGCATGACGTGAATAGATGGAATCCTTACACATAAATCAGTTTCGAAAGGAAGAATGGTTCAATATTGGAGCTTCTTATACACTTTCAGAAACTAATAAATATGTATGGATATGTATGGATTATATGCATGCAAGTGAATCATGATGGTAGAGTTTACTCACAAGCTCAATGAGACATCCTACTGGTTCAACGCAATCGTGCGGAGCCTTCTCACACATAGAAGAAAATAGAAGACATTTACAAATACTTTAGAGACTGAGAGACATGCGAGAAGAGATAAGTGACAAGTGACATGAATTAAAAGAATTTGAATTAGGTTACATGTAAAATATCGTCGTGGTACATCATGCTAAGCAGTCTACTGATCAAAGGTGGTTCCGACCCTCAAACCATGATAGTTCAACCGAATGTCACACGTAAGAAGGTGAGTTCCACTCTAGTGACCCTATGTCTGTCTAGGCTCGTAACGTCTAACTAAAGAAGTCTAAGACTCATTAAAATCAGCTCTAACTCACTCACACGCTCCACCGAGGGTGAGTCAAGATAGAGATGCTGGTTTCAAGAGTCTATCCTAGATTGGAGTTCTAACTTAAATTTGAAACTAGGTTCTATACTCATACTAGCTCACCTTGGATCCTCACTCGCTCAACCGAGGGTGATCGTCTCAAGGAAACCGTAAGCTAGCATGAGCCCTATGGATGCCTAACAATGATGCTCTAGGAGTTTGGAGGGGGGTTTATATAGTTTTTTTAATGAATTTGGGCCCTTGGATCTAGAGAAATCAACTCTCAACTCTAGGATGACTACTTTTGATTACAACCATTTGATTAATCAAATCAATGGCTTGGAATTGTTCTTTCTATCAAATCTAGTGTAAAGGAGTGAAATTTAGGCGCTCTCATTCTCCACCATTGGATCTGGGGATGATCTGGACCGTTGGATCAGTGTTGACATCAATTCGGATAAGATAAGCCACTATTTTTGGAGAAAAGCTGCATTATTGATCTTTGATTGTAAAAAATTATCTTCTTTTATAGAAAAACTCGTGGATCCTCCTTGCTTTAAGCATAAGTGCATCTCCACCCTTGAATATGAGCTCATCTAGATCGTACAACATGGCTCAATCACTTTCGCCATGTGGTGGCCCTTCAACCCTTCAATTTGCTTAAACTAGAAAACTGCGGTGATCCTGAAAACTGGACTTTGTGCTCTTTGACTCTCCAAATAGGCTTTGATGAAGATAAAACTTTGTAGGACTATGTTTCCAAAGATCTCCTTCAGGAATATGCAGAAATAACTCCCATCTGAATCTCCCTTGTACAAGTTTGACTACATTTGGAAGCTTGCAAGGTGGCATTAAGGTGACTAGGAAGCTCTGATAGCCTTGAAAATTTGTACAAATATGTAGCCACATATGAGCTTTATACATGCCAAACCATATGGCTAACATAAATTTCAATACAAGAATTTGTAGGGTCAAACTAGAAAAATTACATTTTTACAAAATGAACATAGCATATCAATGTGCTACAAAATCCATTTTCTTCTGAAATTTGGGCTATAGACTGCCTTTGATAATCTTTACAAGTATATGAATTTTCATCTAATTTGGTGACAATGAAATTTTTGCCCTAATTTTCCAACTTTGACCAGCTTTGACCAGCTTTGACCGCTACCATGGACTTTCTTGATTTCTTTGAAACTTTGTATGTGAGCTTCCTTTGACATCCTTGATGCATCCTGGACTTCTCGGGGAATTCCGGCTACCTTCACCAAATATGTTTTTTGTAGGCCTTCATAAATGAGAGAGGAGAGAAAATCTCGACGACATTCGCCCCCACTAAACCTGCGATTCCTCCGGAAGCGCCACTCTAGCATCTGTGAAAAACAAAATGTTCCAGGCATCAAATTCTTTTATAGGCAACATAAGAAACATGGAAGGAAAATTGATTATATGCATGAATTAGTAGGTAACGTGACATGAAGCAAAATTTGCATGAAAGAAAGAATTGAAACAGGCAACATGAATATGCATGAACAAATAGGCAACATATATGCAAGTGAACAAGCAACATTGGCAACAAGAAAGAAAAAAAAGAAGCATCAGTATGAAGTGGAAGTGGATGTATTGAGTCGTTTTAAGCATCAGTTCCTCTCATCTTGAAGAAAATTTTGTACCTTTTTCATAAAGCAATCTACCTTAAATATGATTATAAACAAAGATTTAGGATTTTCAAGAGACATCTTTCATCTTTAGCTTATTTTAGATCAACTCCTTTCCTACATAAATATGAATATGCTCTTTCTCTAATAACATGCAAGGAAATCTAACTAGACTCCACTAATGCATAAATCTGCTTATATAGCCCGTGATTTATTCTACTATGCCTCTTTATCCTCCTTTGGCTTGCTTTTTGTTTTTTTTTTTCTTTTTTTCGATGATAATGAGGATGATTCGACAACTTTATGGTTACGATCACTTTTTTGGGGTGGAAGAAAGTGTAAACTTCTTGGTAACATGTAGTGTTTTTTTTTTTTTTTGATGAGGAAAAATTAAACCCCGATACAAGGTACAACCATTTTTGATGACGGAGAACAGTCGTTTAAACTCCGATACAAGTGTTGTGAGATGGACTAAGGATGTAGAAACATGCAATAGCAGGAGCTAGGATTTCAACAATTATGCTTTCGATACTGGATACATATGCATGTTTATATATGAAAGTCATGTCACCAAAATAAACCTCCAAATCTACATGCCCTATCTTTCCACAATCCTAGATTATAAACAATTTCTTGGTAGATAAGTTACTACTTAAGATAAAATTTTACACAAGTAGAGAAATCATCATTTGCCCCTTTTTTTTTTCTTTTTTTTTGACTCAAGTGATGTGGATATGCAATGCAATGCAAAGACTGAAAACAAACATGCATGAAACAGGCATGGAAAAAAAATATAATGAACTTAAAATATAATGAATGTTGTCGAGATTTTCTCTCCTCTCTCACTTGTGAAGGCCTACAAAAAACATATTTGGTGAAGGTAGCCGGAATTCCTCGAGAAGTCCAGGATGCATCAAGGATGTCAAAGGAAGCTCACATACAAAGTTTCAAAGAAATCAAGAAAGTCCATGGTAGCGGTCAAAGCTGGTCAAAGTTGGGAAATTAGGGCAAAAAGTTCATTGTCACCAAATTAGATGAAAATCCATATACTTGTAAAGATTGTCCAAGGCAGTCTATAGCCCAAATTTCAGCAAAAAATGGATTTTGTAGCACATTGATATGCTATGTTCATTTTATAAAAATGTAATTTTTCTAGTTTGACCCTACAAATTCTTGTATAGAAATTTATGTTAGCCATATGGTTTGGCATGTATAAAGATCATATGTGGCTACATATTTGTACAAATTTTCAAGGCCATCAGAGCTTCCTAGAGACCTTAATGCCACCTTGCAAGCTTCCAAATGTAGTCAAACTTGTACAAGGGAGATTCAGATGGGAGTTATTTCTGCATATTCCTGAAGGAGATCTTTGGAACATAGTCCTACAAAGTTTCATCTTCATCAAAGCCTATTTGGAGGGTCAAAGAGCACAAAGTCCAGTTTTCGCCCCCACTAAACGTGCGATTCCTCCGGAAGCGCCACTCTAGCATCTGTGAAAAACAAAATGTTCCAGGCATCAAATTCTTTTATAGGCAACATAAGAAACATGGAAGGAAAATTGATTATATGCATGAATCAGTAGTTAACGTGACATGAAGCAAAATTTGCATGAAAGAAAGAATTGAAACAGGCAACATGAATATGCATGAACAAATAGGCAACATATATGCAAGTGAACAAGCAACATTGGCAACAAGAAAGAAAAAAAAGAAGCATCAGTATGAAGTGGAAGTGGATGTATTGAGTCGTTTTAAGCATCAGTTCCTCTCATCTTGAAGAAAATTTTGTACCTTTTTCATAAAGCAATCTACCTTAAATATGATTATAAACAAAGATTTAGGATTTTCAAGAGACATCTTTCATCTTTAGCTTATTTTAGATCAACTCCTTTCCTACATAAATATGAATATGCTCTTTCTCTAATAACATGCAAGGAAATCTAACTAGACTCCACTAATGCATAAATCTGCTTATATAGCCCGTGATTTATTCTACTATGCCTCTTTATCCTCCTTTGGCTTGCTTTTTGTTTTTGTTTTTTTCTTTTTTTTCGATGATGATGAGGATGATTCGGCAACTTTATGGTTACGATCACTTTTTTGGGGTGGAAGAAAGTGTAAACTTCTTGGTAACATGTAGTGTTTTTTTTTTTTTTTTGACGAGGAAAAATTAAACCCCGATACAAGGTACAACCATTTTTGATGACGGAGAACAGTCGTTTAAACTCCGATACAAGTGCTGTGAGGTGGACTAAAGATGTAGAAACATGCAATAGCAGGAGCTAGGATTTCAACAATTATGCTTTCGATATAGGATACATATGCATGTTTATATATGAAAGTCATGTCACCAAAATAAACCTCCAAATCTACATGCCCTATCTTTCCACAATCCTAGATTATAAACAATTTCTTGGTAGATAAGTTTCTACTTAAGATAAAGTTTTACACAAGTAGAGAAATCATCATTTGCCCTTTTTTGACTCAAGTGATGTGGATATGCAATGCAATGCAAAGACTGAAAAAAACATGCATGAAACAAGCATGGAAAAAAAAAAATAGAATGAACTTGAAAAAAAACAAAGCAACATGAACTTGAAAATTAATGATGTTTTTATATGTTTTTTATTATTATTTTTTTTCCCTTTTTTTAATTTTTATAACATGGATACTCCTGTTTATGAATCGGCCTCATTGTTGTCATCTTCTTCAATGTCCTCATCCAAAATGTACTCGTCATTATCACGCTTCTTGAATAACTTTATCCTTTTACCTGCAATCAAAGTTTTTAGTGCAACACCATTTAATTCACAAAGAGCATACGTACCATTTTTGTTGACTTTTGATACTATGTATGGCCCAAACCACCGTTGAGTGAGCTTTTTGCGTGCATCATATTGAGAGTCGAATGTACTATCATAAATGAGCACCCAATCTCCTACTTCAATTGGCTTAGGACGCAATCGATGAGTTTTATCAAAATAATGCTTGTTCTTCATTCTAGATTCTCTTAATTTTTCAACAGCATCATCAAGTCTTAATTTACCTTGTTCTAACTGTTTAATACGCAAACTCAAAAAATCATCAGTAGACACGTTTTCAGACCAAGGCAAATTTGACCATGCAGAAATATGAGACTGAATTGGAAACAATGGTTTTTGACAGTACATGAGTTCAGCAGGCATATATCTAGTAGTACGTGTGCATGTCATTCTATCTGCCCAAAGTGCAAAAGGTAAGAATTTAGGCCATTGTTTGATGTCACCATTACATGCTTTAGATATGGCTTTCACAATAGGTGGATGCCCTCTCTCTATTTTACCATTGGCCTTTGGGTTATATGCAGTAGTGAGAGACAAACAAATACCGTGACGCTCAAAGAACTCTTTAGCTTCTCTCGCATTTAACTCTCCACGATGGGCAACTACTTTCTCTATGTACCCAAAGCGACTTATGACATCTTCAAGCAAGAATTTGCAAACATTGTAAGTGGTCTTAGATCGTAGTGCACGTCCCTCTACATGATTAGTTAAGTCTTCTCTTGCAAGTACAATGTAACGCATTTTGTCGATACCTTTAGGCATAGTTACAAGATCTACTACCCACTTGTAGTGAATACAAGGTGGATAAGTAGGATGCAATGGATCTCTATGTTTGACTGATGAATGAAGTTGACAAGTAGAACATGTAGAAACATAGCTACTAATGTCAACATACATCCTAGGCCAATAATAGGTACTTCTAATTTTTTCATATGTTCCAAAAAATCCTTTATGACCGGCCCATAATGTCTCATGCATTTCCTTCATTACTTGCAATTGAAGACCTCGTTTTACCAGGACTCGTTGTGGATTCTTAACCTTACCCTTAGCATGTCTCCAAAGATAACCATTACATAGGAAAAAGTTATAAGCTCGTTTCCTAATGTTACGGAATCTATTCGTAGTCCAGCTAGGTAATGGTTGTAGTGTACTGAGATACTTTCCTATGTCTCTCCATTCATCTTCGTACTCAGACTCATGAAATTTCTCATACTCATATATATGTGGAACATAGTCAACTAAATTCACATTCTTTATTAGATCACTTTCAAGATCATCATCAAATCTAGCTCTCGATAACATATCAGCAACTGAGTTTGACTTACCTGAAATATGAACTAACTCAGGATTTATGAACTTAATATATGAGATCCATCTAAGTATGGCTATATCAGGAGATGAACAATTGGCTATCATTCCAATGAGGCAAACAATGAGTCTCAACTTTGACATTTGCACCAATGAAATATTCTTTGTCTATTTTCAAAGCTGTTACCATACCCCATAGTTCTCGTTTGATTTGTGGATATTTTTGTTGTGTTTCATGTAGAATTTTGGCACCAAACCTAATTGCATATCTATTCCCTTCACTATCATCTTGACTTATGAACCAACCTATACCAATAGGACTAGTATCAACAGTCAATATAATAGGTCTGTTAGCAGAATAGTCTACACGCTTAAGGATGGGAGCTTTAAGCAATAATTTCTTCAATTTACGCATAGCTTGAGTGTGTTTGTCAGTCCAAATAAATTTTTGTTTCTTCCTCAACAAGTCATAAAGACAATCAGCAACATGAGCAAAGTGAGGGATCCAAATAACATAAAAGATGCAAGCACCAAGAAATCTACATACCTCACTCACGTTGTTACATGTTTCAGAAATCTTGCTAATGGCATCAACTTTTTGTGGGTATGGCTTTCGACCATAATGGCCACATAAATGTCCAACAATAAGTACCTCATTGACACCAAAAACAGATTTCTCTATGGAAAATGTGAAACCTACCTCTTCAAATCGTTGAAATATTCTTTCACAATCAGAGATATGGTCAAGAACAAATTTATGACATCCCGATGAATCTAAAGTAATGTCCTTTACACGTTCCTCACTCCCTTTAATTGGAATATCATCAATGAATGGCATAGTTATATGAGGGATAAAGTCATGTAAGACCATATTCATAGCACTCATCATATGAGCCACAGAATTAGTCGCTCCTTGAGGTAAAGTACACATTCGCACTAAGCCTAAAGGAGTTTTCATTGTGGTTATGTCAGGACTATCAATTGCTAATTGGAATTGGTCATATCCAGAATATAGATCACCCATTGAATAGATAGAATGTCCTGAAAATGATTCAGCAAACTCATCTACAATGGGTCCTGTTCCTACATTCCTTATGGTGACTTTATTGACGGGTTGGAGATATTGAATAAAACGTAGTTTCCCATTCTTTTTAGGCACAGTGAACCATCTGTTTGAGTAAGGTGCAAAAGATGGCTCTAAAATTCTCATGTTTATCTTCTCCTTAAGTAGTTTCATTAGCTCAGGTAAGTGAGCCTTTGGAACAGGTATAGGACGAAGATTCCATGGAATATGTGGAATAGTAAAGATTATCATGGGTGCAACTAGCTTAGGATCTATACAACCAATCTCATGAGGATACATAGTAAAGGCTTTTCCATGGCTACGTATGACTCCCTCAAATTTATCTCTCTTTGCTGGCAAAAGAAAGTCATCATCTCTACCAATTTTCACCTGTTTGATTGTCTCATCCGTGAATGTATGTCCTATGTTTTTCTTATCCCGAAGAGTTGGATCATTTTTCACATCAATAATTTTTTCATTACTTCCTTGAGGTAATGGTTGAGCTATGGGTTGATTTTTTTTTCTACAATTTTGTACTTTGTTTCAACTAAGGCATCATGTGTTTGGTTAAATTTTGAGCACTTGTCAACATTGAGAGCATACTCTTGGATTAGAGCATACTCATCAAGGGAAGAAAGAAGAATAATATGGGAATTAGAATTTTGTTGAAGACATAACTCTAACTCCTCAAGAGTAGAGAAACAATGAGATGTTTCAATCACATGCTCAATGTTCTCATCATGTTCCATGATTTTGTTGTTTTTATAATTTTTTTGGGTTTTTTGGATAAAAGATTTGGACAATTGACTCTTATGAAGAAAATCTAATCTAGAATGTGGAAAACAAAGTGACAAACTATTGAACAGGTTGGTTGGCTGCGAGATGTCAAACCAATATCCACTGTTGTCCCGCTCAACAATGGATTCTATCCGAAATTTTGATCATATGTAGCTCCAAACATGAATCGAGGTGCACAATCACTACAAGCATGCTCATGACCCTGAGTAACAATAGGTTTCTTTCTAATTGAAAATCAATTCCTAGGATGATTCACTCCTACTATCATGACTTGAAGTGATTGCATTCCATCCTTAGACTTGAATCTAGCATAGGTAGACCCATCATCCATGGCTTTAGTTTCCATACGACTCTCACAAATAAAGGGTTGACCTAAGAGAACTTCATAGGAGCAATTATCTTGAATAAAAAAGTGAAATTCTTCTGTGATTCCTCCTATGGATATGGGCACACTAGCACAAGCTCCATACAGGGTACCTACACCATTATCTGTAGTTCTCATACGCCATCCACAATCTTTATCTATGGGCCATCGAAACTTATCATAGACTTCTCTTGAAATCACATTGATTTCAGAGCCGGAATCTACTAATGCATTTACAGTGATAGTGTTCTTATCATTTCCTATTTTAACATGCATCTCTGATGTACCTCTAGACCAAAATGTTCTTTTAAAGTGACTTTCAGGATTGTTTTCATGATTTTCATGGTCAGGTTGAATAGGTCCTAAGAAATTTTTATTAACATTTACTTCATCATCATCAAAGTCCTCTTCATCAGATTCATCAAAGTTTAAGGATTCATTCATAGCTTGATCTTGATCTAGAGAATCTTGCATCTCAGTATCTAGATTAAGCGGAAACCTCTTCCTTTTAATTAGGCCGATAAAGTTATCTTTAAAAACAAGCTTTGCAATAGAGAAAACTTGTTCTAAAGACATAGTCACTTGACTCTTAAGCAAAATGTCATCTAAAATCTCCATAGGATCTATTTTTCTCTCAATTTCTGAAATCAAGATGGCTTTAGGTTTTCTCTTTGGTTTCTTTTGTTTTTGCTCAGAGTCTTGTTTTTGTTCATGTTCTCGTGTTTGGTCTTCAGTTTGTTTTGATTGTTCTTGTTTATCTAAAGGCTTTGGTTCTGTTTTTCTTTGCTTTGTCTTCTTCCCTTTTTGTTTCTCCTCTTGTTTTTGTTCATTGGGTTCTGATTCTTGTTTTTTATCTTTGGATTGTGATGTTTCTCCTTGCTCTATGATTGTTTCTATTCCCTCTGAGGTTTGTTTTCGAGTCACTCTTCTTTCACTAGGCTCAGCTTCATCTCTTTTTCGTTTTTCTTCTACATTGGATATATGAGAAATAAGAGATTGATCTTCTATCGGTGACTCCCAAGCCGTTATTCTCCTAATCTCATCCCGTGCTCTTACTAAAGCCTCTATGGAAAAATCACCTTCCTTTGTGGGTTTACTTGATTCTACTTGTTGATCATCAAGAGCTTCTAGTTTCACTCCTCTAGTTCCTACGTCCATTATGGTTATATTTTCATAATGTTTTTTCATTCCTCCCTTACCATAATTTCCTTGCAAAGGTAGCCTAGATCGATAGTCACAGATTTTCTTGTCTATGTCTATTACTAGTCGTTGCTCCTTAGCAGCCTTCAATAATTCACAATCTCTCAAAAAGTGCTCTAACGAATCACACCAAGGACACCTACGAGGACCACGCACAAAACCATTTTGATTTTGAGGATTTTGATTAACTTGTGGTGGGAAATTTTGAAATTGAGGATTTTGTTGATAAGGTATTGCTTGAACAGGATAATTAGGATTTTGAAAATGCAATTGATGTATTTGAGGAGCTTGGGGAGCAACATGTGGTACTTGAGGTGCAAGAGGAGCTTCCATATTATACGGTTGATGATTTTGAAAATTTTGATTTTGAGGATTTTGAAAAGCTATTTGAGAAGCTTAAGGATACAGGTTTTGATACATTTGAGGATTTTGCACATGAGGATGAGGATTTTGCATTGAAGGATTATGCATTGGAGGATTATGCATTGGAGGATTATGCATTGGAGGAACTTGATATGCTTGAGTAGGAGCTACTTGTGGATTTTGATTGGTAGCTATAACATGTTGATTAGGCTCTTGAAAAGTCATTAGGTTCATTTGATTTTGGAAAGTTTTGGTGTAATTAGATTGTAAAGCATCTATAGTATTGGCCAAATTGGATTGTGTAGCAATAAGACTTTCCATTTGCTTAGTGAGAATATCCACTTGAGATTGTTCAACTACACTTTTATTTGGCTCTACTTTAAAACCTTGATTAGGCTCCATCATTTGAGGAATAGGAGTAGAGTCAAAAAGCATAGCATGGGATTGTTCTCTAACTTGCTCCTTAGTTTGTGGAAGGCTAGCTTGAGGAAGACTAGTTTGCTCATAAAGCATGGATTGTCTTTGATGTCTATGGGCTACAGCCTCTACTACTTTATGCACTTTTTGCCAATTGTCAGTAAGACCATAGCGCTTATCTGGTTCTTCTAATCGCCGTTCAACTTCCCTATGAGTTTCAGATGAAGAAGCTTAAGAAAATTGATCACAAGATCAGGTTTCAAAGTTATCTTATCCTTATCAGGAAGTTGCTCATAGCGTCTAATATACTCATTTTGTAAGTGAGTAATAGAGCTACTAGGCTTTGGGGAATTGACCCATCGTAAGAAACCATCCCGATTATGTTGGCTATAATCTTCAAGATAGAATTCTTTGAGCATCTCCTTTCTAAAATCACTCCAAGGAAGACTATCATATTGAGTGACACGGTTTATGATAGAGCTATCAACAATTCGTTCAAAGAATGATATCAAAAGATCTTCGGGAAGACCAAAAATCATAGCTTGCTCTTCAAACAAATCTAAGTAGCTTGTAATGTTGATGCCATTGAATTTTCCCTTCTCTCTCAACATAGAAGAGACTATTCTTTGGCCTTGTTTCTAAACAATAAGGGATTTGAATCCTTCCTCCATCTTATGTGAACAAGCAAGTGATGCACGATGCTCTAGATCTCTCACAAATGCGTTTACTTCACGACGAAGATGTGCACGATATTGTGAGAAATCCAGTGTAACACTCAAGAATGGTGATAATGATATGATGAGGATAAAAAATATGAAACAAAGGATATGGATCACAACCTCCCAACAAGATCAGAAGCAAATGCCACGAAGCGTTTCACGTCGGGTTCAAATGTGGAGGTGATCGCAATCCGGGTGGATCGGGTCCGGTCGTGGCACACACAGGGTGTATGAAGCTAATGAATGTTGGAAGGTTTAAGGACATGAAAGTGAAATTAATTTTGAGTATGGAGAAGAGAGAGATGTTGAAATGTTTATGGGAATGGGAATGTAGGAGTGCAAGTTAGATTTATGAACATGAATGATAAGAATGAAAGAGAACCATACACACAAATCAAATTTGGAAGGAAGAATGGTCCATTGAAGGAGCTTCTTAAACACTTCCTAATTCTAATCCATATGCATAGTCTTCTTTGGATGATATGTATGCATGACGTGAATAGATGGAATCCTTACACATAAATCAGTTTCGAAAGGAAGAATGGTCCAATATTGGAGCTTCTTATACACTTTCAGAAACTAATAAATATGTATGGATATGTATGGATTATATGCATGCAAGTGAATCATGATGGTAGAGTTTACTCACAAGCTCAATGAGACATCCTCACTGGTTCAACGCAATCGTGCGGAGCCTTCTCACACATAGAAGAAAATAGAAGACATTTAAAAATACTTAAGAGACTGAGAGACATGCGAGAAGAGATAAGTGACAAGTGACATGAATTAAAAGAATTTGAATTAAGTTACATGTAAAATATCGTCGTGGTACGTCATGCTAAGCAGTCTACTGATCAAAGGTGGTTTCGACCCTCAAACCATGACAGTTCAACCGAATGTCACACGTAAGAAGGTGAGTTCCACTCCAGTGACCCTATGTCTGTCTAGGCTCGTAACGTCTGACTAAAGAAGTCTAAGACTCATTAAAATCAGCTCTAACTCACTCACACGCTCCACCGAGGGTGAGTCAAGATAGAGATGCTGGTTTCAAGAGCCTATCCTAGATTGGAGTTCTAACTTAAATTTGAAACTAGGTTCTATACTCATACTAGCTCACCTTGGATCCTCACTCGCTCAACCGAGGGTGATCGTCTCAAGGAAACCGTAAGCTAGCATGAGCCCTATGGATGCCTAACAATGATGCTCTAGGAGTTTGGAGGGGGGTTTATATAGTTTTTTGAATGAATTTGGGCCATTGGATCTAGAGAAATCAACTCTCAACTCTAGGATCACTACTTTCGATTACAACCATTTGATTAATCAAATCAATGGCTTGGAATTGTTCTTTCTATCAAATCTAGTGTAAAGGAGTGAAATTTAGGCGCCCTCATTCTCCACCATTGGATCTGGGGATGATCTGGACCGTCGGATCAGTGCTGACATCAATTCGGATAAGATAAGCCACTATTTTTGGAGAAAAGCTGCATTATTGATCTTTGATTGTCAAAACTTATCTTCTTTTATGGAAAAACTCGTGGATCCTCCTTGCTTTAAGCATAAGTGCATCTCCACCCTTGAATATGAGCTCATCTTGATCGTACAACATGGCTCAATCAGCTTTCGCCATGTGGTGGCCCTTCAACCCTTCAATTTGCTTAAACTAGAAAACTGTGGTGATCCTGAAAACTGGACTTTGTGCTCTTTGACCCTCCAAATAGGCTTTGATGAAGATGAAAACTTTGTAGGACTATGTTTCCAAAGATCTCCTTCAGGAATATGCAGAAATAACTCCCATCTGAATCTCCCTTGTACAAGTTTGACTACATTTGGAAGCTTGCAAGGTGGCATTAAGGTCTCTAAGAAGCTCTGATGGCCTTGAAAATTTGTACAAATATGTAGCCACATATGATCTTTATACATGCCAAACCATATGGCTAACATAAATTTCTATACAAGAATTTGTAGGGTCAAACTAGAAAAATTACATTTTTATAAAATGAACATAGCATATCAATGTGCTACAAAATCTATTCTCTTCTGAAATTTGGGCTATAGACTGCCTTTGACAATCTTTACAAGTATATGGATTTTCATCTAATTTGGTGACAATGAAATTTTTGCCCTAATTTCCCAACTTTGACCAGCTTTGACCGCTACCATGGACTTTCTTGATTTCTTTGAAACTTTGTATGTGAGCTTCCTTTGACATCCTTGATGCATCCTGGACTTCTCGAGGAATTCCGGCTACCTTCACCAAATATGTTTTTTGTAGGCCTTCACAAGTGAGAGAGGAGAGAAAATCTCGACGACAACGCTGGCCATCAATAAGCTATATCGCACCATGGAGAAAGTTTGGGCGCGTAAGATGTTAACTGAGGAAGAGAGCCAAGCACTCATAGAGCAAGAACTTGTCTCAGGCGGTTTCGAAGAAGTATACATCAAAGGCTTCAGAGAGCTTGTTAAATCAGTAGGATCTAATGAAGCATTAAGATATTTGCAAAGAAAACCACTTCCACAGTTTGACCCCCGATGAGTACGTTTACTATCAAAACTAGTTGAATACATTCGTGTACCCACAGGTGCCCAATCTTTAGAACAGGCCAGGGAGGCACGTCTCATCCTTGAAGGATCATTGGCAAAAGACACCATTGTCAATGACTCCCCACCCCACACTACTACTGTACATACCGTCGCTGTTACCGAAGTACCTACCACATCAACTGCTCCCCCTTCACCTCCCATCTCTCCAATCTCCCCTGTACATCCGCTCTCTCCCAGACCATCCATATCTTTGGATAGTGCTATAGCAGAAGCCTTTGTTGCTTTGATTCCTCTAACCCTTCCAACACCCACTCAACCTAGTCTACCCCCTAGGACTTCTACGCTTCTATCCAGTCCATTTCTCCATCCATCTTTTCCATCCTTCCCTACACCCTCGAGACCACTATTTCCATTTCTAACCCCGATGACTTTCTCCCCTGTATCACCTCCCCGACCCACCGTATTTCCGCTTTCCCCTTTCCACCAAGCAGCACAAGAGAACCCCTCCGTAAATTACTCTTCAACCTTTGTAAACCCTATATTTACACCCACGCACGCACCCACTCTCACACCTTTATTCACGGTCACTGCACTTGACACCATGTCCAATGATATGGACATCTCACCACCCACTCCACCACCACTCCCTTCATTCATTTCACCACCACACATAGGCACATCACAATTTTCCACCATCACCACGACATCCACTCTCCCACCCCCATTTCCCTTACCCCTTGCATCAACACCAACCGCATCTTCATTTAGCACACCTTTAATATTATCACCTACTATAGACACCGCATTTCGGCAGATGTTCACCTGCATGACACAAGTAACTGAGATGAATTTGCATCTCTTGGCAATAATTACCGGACGCTGCAGCAGACAACAAATGATCTATAGTCGCAGCTTAATTCATTGTTGATCGAGAATGCCTCATTAAACACCCGCTACCAAGAGCTACGAGAGGCTTATCATAAACTGGAACTAGAAAGTGAAGAAAAAACCAAAGAGGCCGTCACAGATATCGATAACTTGTTAAGGGCCGAGACGATTTGCAACGCAACACTTACCAGGAACATGGGCTTACTCAGATGCCACTTGGCAGTAGCAAAAGAAGAGAACCAGCGTTTACAAGAACAAAACAGAGAGAATTTAGAAGCTGCTTTAGATCAACCGCACCAACCCTTAAGCCCCAGTCGCTTTAAAGTCGTGCCCTCAGAGTCTATGAAAATGTTGCTAGATGATCATGTCAGATTGTTAGATGAGTACGACAGCATGAACGAGGAATACCAGAAGCTGAAATAAGATCATAAACTACTCCAGCTAAGAGCACCAATACAACAAGGACTACCAACTCCTGCATACCCATCTCCTAAAATCTTAGAGGAACTCAACGCATTACGGGCCCAGGTATTAACTCTTCAATCACAGATAGCAGTATATGAAGCACCACCAAGGCGAGACTCCCCATCGGAACTACCAACAGAGGAAGAAACCATGACTATTCCGGTGGAGGAAACTTTTGAAGAAGCATATGAACCCCAACCCATCCCAGGCGGACGAGTCACAACCAAAGGCTAGATGAATTTTGAACTTCCTACTCCCGCATGAATGAAGACGATTGAGGAACTTGGAACAACCCACTCAGCACGGGTAGAGGCACAGTTACATGCAATGGCGATGATTGAAGAATGCATTTTACAGTCCCCCTATTTTGCTCACTTGGCCCCTCACAGATACATATCTGGGCATGAGATACAATAAAAACCTTATTTTATGTTAATGGCGGAATATCAGCTAGCCATAGAAAAAGAAACTGGCAAGAATCCCTCCCACGCAACTCAATTTGAGCCTGAGGATTTGCCACTAGATGCGCATCAAGGAGAGATCTATCAACCCGATTGGCACAAGGATCTCTTACAGAATTATCCAGAGATGATGAGTACTTGGGTAAAGGCACCTCTACACTTAAAGTACAACCCATATTGGGGACCAGTGCCACATCACCGCTCTTGGAAGGCCTTTGCCATTAAAGTACAAAACAACAAGCAATGCCAGGATTGGCTCAATTAACCATATTTCACGCCACCCACAGGATCACCAACAATTGGATACATGATGGAAATGATTTTTCACTGGCTCCCTCGCTTAAAATATATGGACGATATAGTAGTGCACATGACTGTCAAAATATTTGAGATGATGCAGATGGTTTTCAAAGTCTTCCGTCGCGTCAAGGCACCCCATGTAAACACCCCGGGTTTTGAGCATGGCAATCTTGATTTAGCTTATGACATGAGCACAATTCCATCGCTCCGAGTGTGTTACACCTGGCACTATCGAATTAAATACTTACCGACGTGCTATAAGCAGGCCTTCGAAGAGATGTTCACAACCGGTTTCTGGGAATATCATTCAGAGGTGTTCATCAGTAGGCCTACACACCTCTTGCAATTATTTGCCTGTGAACAGATGGTATATTCCACTCACTATCGACTCCCACCATCCGATGAACCGCAACCCATTGATTGGGAGAAACTCGAGGCAGATCTGGCCTGAGGAATTCGCATATCAGAACACACCCTCGCTCAGGAACTACTCCAGAATTACATCCGACAGACCTCACAACAAGGTTCTATCGAGGACGACAGAAGCGAGAGGGAGGGGGGTGTTGGTAGTAGCCAGAGGCATAGAAGACGCGAAAGCATGTGAAGACAGAGCATAACGAAGAAGCAGGGAGTCAGTCGAATCAATTTTTCAAAGAATTATGTTTTACAAATATTTTTCAAAACCTCCAACAGTGATTTTCATCACTTTTGTACCATATGTAACATAGAAAAACCCTTTTTGTAACTTATAGCTCCATTTTGTGCAAGCCGAGGAGTCCTCGAGCTTGATGAGCTTAGGTAGAATGAGCATACCGATTTTGGTTATTTTTAGACATCATTTACCCTTTCAAATAGCATCTAGGACCTATTTTTTAACTATGCCGGTCACTAGATGTGAAACCGGTCAAAACTAGACTAGAATCTATAAAAAGAGCTAGAGAGCTCATTTTTGAGGTGACTTAGTGTTGGTTAGTGTGAGCTTAGAGCTATTTTGAGTTTGTAAGAGTGTTCTTGAGTAATAGAGTTGATTTCCTACCATCCATTGTGTCTTGCTTGTCTCTTCGTTGTGTGTATGCATGTGTGTGTGCATCTCTATGCTTTCACCTTCACTCTCACTTCATCTCATATTCACGATCTTCATATCACTCCTATCTCTTCCACGGATTGACATTAAGGAGGTGGAGCTGCTTAACATGGTTCTCACCATTGTGCTAGAGCAACACTATGCTTTGATCCTGTCTATCTCACTTTCATGGTTTCCTATTATTATCAAGTTATCCACATAAATTGAGATATAAACAATCAATGATCCTTCAACCTTAACATGCAAAGAAGTATCTGCATTTGAACACCTGTATCCTTGCTTTTCAAGAAACTTTACCAATCTAAAATTCCAAGCCCTTGGAGCGTGCTTAAGACCATATAATGCTTTCAAGAGTTTACATACATGTCTAGGCTTCTTGGAATCTTCATATCCTACTTGTTGCTCCATGTACACATCTTCTTTTAAATCACCATTGAGAAATGCATTTTTTAAATTTTATTGATAAAGATTCCATACCTTGGTTGTAGCAACACTTATTAATGTCCTTATTGTTGATATCTTGGCAACATGAGAAGATTTCTCCTCATAATTGATGCCATAACTCTGTGCATAACCTTTACAAACAAGCCTTGCTTTATATCTACTTACTGAACCATCACTGTTTCTCTTTATCTTGTACACCCATTTGTTACCGATTACCTTCATGTTAGGTTGCCTTGGAACTAAACTCCATGTATTGTTCTCATACAAAGCTGTCATTTCTTCATCCATTGCTTTAACCCATTTCTTTACCTTTGATGCCTCTTTAAAAGTTGTTGGTTCCTGCTCCTCAAGAAGCTTCATGAGAAAATCTTTGGGGTTGCCTTCTCTCTCTTACCGGATACCTCGATTGACTTCTTGTCCTACCATGTTTTTCTTGCCTTCGAGTTTGGGTTCTTCTTGATGTAGAACCTTCAGTTTCTTCTTCCTATGACTCCATTTCCTTCCAAATCAAATCTAGAATTTTCTTCAACTTTGATGAGGGGAGTTACCTCCATGTGTAATCTGACTTTCTGGTGAGCTTGGAGAACTTGGCTATTCTTCATGACTTCTTGTAGTTTCTTCTTCATCTACGTGCACTTCATGCTTATACCAAAATTTATCTTCATGAAAAATAACATCTCTCGAAACAATTACCTCTCCTGTATCTGGGTTCACACATTTATATCCTAGTTGCCTTCTCCCATACCAATGAAAATCATCTTTTGTGACCTTGGATCCAACTTTGACCTTAATTGTTGTGGAACATGAACAAAACATATGCTTCCAAAAATTCTACAATTAGAAATATCTGGTTTTGATCCATAAAACATTTCAAAAGGTGCTTTTTGTATATGACTTTAAGTAGGTGGTAACCTATTCATCAAATAAACTTCCATATTGCATGCTTCATCCCAAAAAGTAAGTGGTAAGTCCTTTTCATTTAACATGCACCTATCCATCTCCAAGATAGACCTGTTTCTTCTTTCGGCCACACCATTTTGTTGAGGACTATATTTGTTTGTAGTCTCCTTTTTTATTCCTTCTTCTTCCAAATATGCAAGAAAAATACTCATCTCCTCCATCTGATCTCAACCTTCTTATGCTTGGACCTATTTGCTTTTCAACCAATGATTTGAACTTCTTGAACATATCAAATACTTCTGATTTGTATTTCATAAAATAAATGAATGCAAACTTTGAGAAGTCATCAATAAATGTTACAAAGTACTTGCCACTTACCATGGACTCTTCTTGGGAAGGACCCCATACATCAGTATGAATCAAATCCAAAATACCTCTGCTTTGCAATCCTACTTTTGAAAAAGGACTTTGTACCTATTTTTTCCAAACTGACATGCCTCACAAAAAAAATCCAAATCTTGCTTAGGTAGTTGTGGTAGACCTTCAACCAAGGATTTCTTTGCAATATCCTTCAATCTACCAACACTGATGTGTCCTAATCTCTTATGCCATAAATCTAATTGACTTACTTAAGCCCCATCGACCATTGTATAACCTACATAATCTGGAACTTCAACTTCATAAGTATATACTCTATTTAGCTTTTGTCCTCTTATAACAAAAGTCCCATTGTTCTTCTGATAAGCCTTCCAGTGATTATTGTCAAAATCCACCTTCACTCCATTGTCCTCCATCTGTCCAACTGAAATCAAATTTCTTGTAATAGTAGGAACAAACAAAACATCTCTGAGAGTTACGTGTTCATTAAGTGGACAATCACCAATATATACTACTTCATGCTCAGTATTATCTCTTGTAGCAATTGTGACTCTTGAATCTGGCTTGTGTAAGTTCACAAATATATTCATTTTATGACTCATGTGGTTTGAGCAACCACTATCTACATACCAAGTTTTTTTCTTTACCTTCCTCTTATGTGTCTCTATATGCATAGCCATAAGAATTTTTTCCTTCTGTGTCTGAGTCTCCTCTTGCACTATATTGTTCTGATGCATGTGGTCTTGGCCTCTTCCTCTTTGTCATCCTCTAAAACCACCTCTTCTATTTGGGTTGGAGAAGCAACCCCTGGCATAATGACCAACTTTACCACAACAATCACAAGTAAAGTTACCTTGCAGATTTGGTTGAGTTTTTTGACTTTGTTGTATTGTTCTTCCTGCTCTAGTAGCATTAAAGCTTCCTCTTCCTCTTGCATTGTTGTTGAATCTTCCTCCTCCTCTCCAATTTCCTCTACCTCTTGATCTATTTGATGAAGTATAATGATCTTGTCCTTGACTACCTCTTTGGGAATGATAAGAATTCCCACCGTCTATGTTGATTTCTTCAACCATCATGAGCTTTTGTAAATCTTCAAAGGATGGTACATTCTCTCGAGTCATAATAGATGTAATAAAAGACTTCCATATTTCATCTTCTCTCAAGCCATTTAACATGCTATTAAACTTTATATCCTCACTAGGAGATGCATCAATAGAGGCTAATGCTTCAATAAGAGATTTTACCTCAAGAACATAATCATTAATTGATTGTCATGGCTTCTTTTTTACTCTTGTCAACTCACCAATAAGTTGTGTTTCCCTTTCTCTGTTAGTAGTTGCAAATAACCTTTCTAGAGAATCCCATGCTTCTCTGCTAGTATTCAAACCTCTTATATGTCCAAGTATATTATTCGAAACTGTTTGTGATATAATAAACAAAACTCTTCTGTCTCTTTCGATCCATTCTTGCTCTCTTGCTTGATCTGCTTGTGTAAGAGCTTCAGGTAATACTGGCTTCACTTATGTACGTGTTATCAATCCACAAAGACCTTTAAACATGAGATAAGACTCCATTCTAAATTGCCACATGGAATCCATCTGATAACTTCTCAATTGATTCACTCGAATCTCCCATGTTTAATCATTGTGAACAAAGAAGATAATCAACAAGATTTATGAAGGATTTGAGAAAAATCAAAAGCTCTGATACCACAATGTTATGTTTACAAACTTGTAGACATCAAAGTACACAAGGAAAAGTGATGAGACCTCCCAAGATCTTCAAAAGATCAAACAAATATTTCCAAACTTCAGAAATCAAACTTTCCTGCAAACTTTGAAAGAACAAAAATGGGTGACTGTAGCACAATAGAAGAAACTCTATGAGTAAAATTTCTTTAAAAAAGTCATATATTCTAAGAGTAGACTCTGTATATCATGCTTAAGAAACAAAAAACGTCAAAAAAGATGATGAAGTATAGCTCCCAAATGAATAGTTCAAAGTCAAGGTATGTGGAGGCCTGCAACAGCAAGGTATGACTAACTTTTCAAATTGAAAACTGATGTACAACAACAAGAAAAATCCAAGATGAATGAACAATTTAGATATAAATAGGAATAATCAGAGCTTAGGAAACTCCTCGAAGTGAAATCACTTAAAAAGACCTCATAATGACTAAGCTATGAAAGCTTGAAGAGAGGTATGCCTCTCATGAGACACTCGATACACACAACAAAGTAGATCTGCAAAAACACCTAGTTGCATGGAGTTTTCTCATTTAATTTTGTAGAAAAACTATCTATTCATATAGTAAAAGTTGTAAGCTTTGCAGCGCAACAAGAACCACTCAATTTGGCCACCTACACTAAGAGAATCATTCTTTTTATTGAGAGGTTGTCAACAGAAGCGCCTTCCTTGTCTAAAAATAGACACCTCTCTTTTCCTTCTTACTTTTATCTACTTTTATCTAACTTTAACTCTAAAGTTAGATATGTGAGCGCCTCCACATGTTATTTATCATAAATAATAAAATCCATGAGCCTAAAGAAATTTACTTTAGAGCGTGTTCTTATGTAACAGAATATTTAATCGGTTATCACATAAATTATCCTCCCAAAGAAAACAAAACATAAAGCCAACAATTACCTTACCATCCATAATCTACACTTCAAGGCTCCTCCATTTTTGAAAAGGCTTCCTATGTTTTGATACTTTCTTTCTCAATTACAATCAATAGGAAAATATTTAAAAATGACTTATACTATGTTTCATACTTTGTGCCAAGGTTCATGATTAAAAGAAATAGATATCCTTGGAATGCATTTTGCACAAGTATTTGTATTGGTTTTTTTCCTTCTTTACTCTAATCTTAAGGTTTTGAGTTTCCTTTGTTCAAAATCTCAACTTTTTCTTAAATTTGTAGTTGCAATTCAAGCTCATAACTCTTCCTCCATGATTTCATATGACAATGGTGCAACCACATGAAATATTCAAGCATGCCATTGTTTCGATTACCAGTATAGGATAGTGCAAGACAAAATTTACATTTTGAAGTGATGGTGAACGACTTTTAAGAGGGCTAGGAGAATATATTGTACGAATGATCCATAACTCTTCTATCTTGCATCCGTGTCATCATAGATGGATGAACATAGCTTCAATCTTGTTGTTCGCTTGCCACAGAACTTGAAAGATCAAGTTCAAGTCATCTTTTTTTTAGAAAAAAAATCAAGTGAGAAAGAAGGATCTATAATAGGGAGGATGAAACTTTTGGGTACTTCCAAAAAAAAATCACTTTTCATTTCTAAAATCGGCATTTCATTTTTTTCCCCTAGTCACTTGAGGCCAAATTCAAAGCATGATAAAAAATAGCCCATTTCCATAATATGCTAGAAAGAGTAACTCCTAAGGCCCCCAAACCTTTGCTAATGGAAGGTGATTTATCATACAAATTTTGGAATCTTTATTAAGTTTTTCTCTACTCGACCATCTCAAACTTTCTACCTTGTTTGGAACAATTACTTGGTATGCATAATGTTGTTTCTTTTTCACATTTCAATAAATAAATCCAAAAAGAAATACATATAAGAAAAAACCATTTCAAGTAAATAACTTCCAAGAGCTTCTTTTTCTTTTTGGTACATGAACATGTCCTAGAGATAGTATGCATAATGTTGTTTCTTTCAGTTTTCAATAAAGAAGTCCAAAAGAGCATACATATAAGCCAAAACCATTTCAAATAGATAACTTCCAAAGTTCGGGATTCTTTTTCTTTCTTGATTGATGTGGGACTCTTGTATGGATAGCGCATAGCAAGAAAAGGTATCCTAGTAGAGATATTCCAATGGTTGGATTCTAAAAACCTTAAGATGCATGCAACTATGACCGCCATTAACACTAGAGAGATGACCTCCATTAACACTAGAGTGATGACTCTTGGTAGTAGTCAAGGAGGCCCAGACGCACTGACATGGCAAGGAAGCATGAGAGAGATGACTCAAAGGGAGCAGGGGTAGAGGGAAGGCCAAGCAGGACCCAACAGACAAGGGAGTCAATGCAGATTTGATGAATAGGCCAAGTTTCTTTTTCAAAACAAATGTGTAACCAATAGTGATTTTTATCACTTCGCTACATTGTAAATCCTGTTTTTTTATAAATCAAGCTCAATTTTGTTCAAGTCGATTGGAGTCATCCAGCTTAAGGAGTAGTAGATCTACCTATGCCCCAATTTTCATGCTTTTTAAAGCTCATTTGAGCCTCCAACTTAGCTTAGAAACTTAATCTTTAACTAAGCCAGATACTAGGTCTGAATAGAGCCAAACCTAATTAAAAAAAACTATAAAAGAAGCTAGCAAGCTCATTTTTATGTTGGATTGTTGGGAATTGAAGAAACAAAGAGCATTGTAAACTAATTTATTGGCCAATTGAAGACTTCATTGCTCCATCTCTTTGTCGTACGGTGTATGTTTTGTGTGCATATGTGTGTGCTTCTACTCATGCACTTGTGTAGCAACCATGATCCTCGTACCTCCCTCCTGTCGCCTCGAATTGACAATTATGAGGTGGATCTTCTCACGTTGATACTCATCATTGTGCTAGAGTGGCTGACCTCACATGATTGTTGAAGTTGGTGTGTGTACTTTGGCTTTTTGTGGCCACTTGCTCAAAAGTGAATCGAATTTCCAATTGAATTTTTGCTTGAAGTGAGGTTTACATTGCGTGCATGTCCGTACTTTATGAGACATGGATACATCAATGCCCTTTTTTGATTTAGAACCGTTCGAGGTTTCACATCTAATGATCGATGACCAAATCTCATGATCGATGACCAAATCTCACGATCGATGACAAGTGACTCACCTTGTACAAATATTCTGTAGTACAAACTTGAACACATAGACGAAAATAACAAATGAGGCTTCCCCCCTCACATTGTTCTGTCTCTCTCTTTCCCCCAACAAGAAAGAGGTAAGCTAAAGCTTTCAAATGAAAGGTATGCTTCAAACCTCCAATAAAGATATCTCGTATAGTCTCTTTCTTTCTCTCTCTCTCTCTATCTCTCTCTCTCTCTATCGATGAACCACACGCACATACACACACATCAAGCTACTTGCTTCTCGACACAAACATGTGATCCCACATTGGAGGATCCTAAATGAAACGTGATTAATTGAAGCATTTCTTTGTATAATTCATTTTTGCAACTTGCTTGATGTACTAAGTATAAATATAGATTGATCTTAAAATTAATTAATACTACTACTACTACTACTAATAATAATAATGATAATAATAATGATAATAATAATAATAATAGTAATAATAATCATCATGAATAATCAAATAATGAAGCCTTGCTTCTATATGATAGCACAAAAAGATGAGGATTCATTTCTTTCCTCCCACAAAATCCTGATTTTCATCAAAAGGATGTTGGAGTTTTAGGTGGATTGGGGATCTGAATCGTAAAGGGATCCCCAGATAAGTTTGGAAATATGTTGTCTCCCAAGAGATATGGGGGTTGATCAGGAACCCATAGCACCATGGTAGGCCTCTATCCTATCATGGAAAAATGATAAGGAAGAAATTTGAATGAAGCATTGCTGGCATGAAGGTTGTGTGATTCGAAAAGTTATCATGAATGACTGCATTACCGGGCCAGCCTACATCACCAAGTAGATGTTTAAGACATGGGCCAACAAACAAGAATTGTGGACTAAATTAATTTTCAATAAAATACAACATCTTTCCCTTTTGGGCTCCCCTTGTTAGAGAAACCCTAATCTCACCATTTTTCTCTTCTCCCCAACCAAAGTCTACCCCAAGGGTTCATAGTTCATCTCCTCACTTTAGAGAGCCTATAACAACATGAAGTGTTGTTTGCACCTCAATTCTGATCAAATGTGGGTTACTAGATTAAGACAAAGTGATTGATATTGGTTCTATATTGATAAGATTTAGCCAACAAGAAGAGAAGATCTCTCGAGAGCCAACATATTTGTTCCAGAGGTATTTGATATTTGAAGCAACTTTGGAATCATTAACCTAATTAGTTTTTGATTAGACTACTTGATATTTGCCTTACTTGATAAGAGATACATTTAGTCAAACTCCTTCAACTTTGGAAATCATATGACCTTCCAACCCTCGTTTGCATAAAATGAAATTATTTTCTCATCCATAACTTTCCCTAATTTTAAGAACTTATAAAGTAATAATGATTTGATATCTTGCATTAATTTTTATCATGTGAACATGGTGCCAAGACATGTAGCTCTCATATTTCAACATTTTTAGTAGTAATAGGATAAATTTAGGATTGTCCAAAAACTAAAGAAGAGGATTTTCTTGATTTTTGTTTCCACTATTAGATTTCATGCATGATTAGTATTATTGGTGGTGAAGTATGTCATGCATGATTAGAATGTAAGGAAGAAATATAATTATGGAAAATGCTTTGCTTAGTTGATTGATAATGAGTGGGACTCTTTTATCCACACCCATTATGTCTTTATATGTTGATGTGATCTTATTTTTTTCCATTCAAATTCGTTTTTAATATCTTTGTGGGTTGTAGAAGTATTTTTTTTAAGAAAAAGGCATAGAAAAGTTTCTTCCTGCATGAAATTAGTGGCATTAGTGTAATAATGAAGTCGATATTTTGAACCCAAATTTTTGTGTTGCCTCTTTAGGCATGGAATAGACACTTAAGAAAATGAATCCCTTGCATCCTTATGCTCCTAGGTGCATAAATCAAGAATCATCAATGTTAAGCTTTATGCCTTTGTGGTGTAGGCTTATCTTGTTTCTATGGAGGTGACTCTTCTTAGTCCCATATATCCTTTATGTGCTCAAATTTGTTTGAATTGTTGTTGTCATCATTGAGGTATTTGCAAAATCATACATGGGATCATGTACTACATTATCTTATCAGATTTCTTTTCTTGATAATGTTCTCACCTCTCTGTGTTTTACTCCCCTTATTTTCACTCCCATTGTTCTAAATGGAATCACAAAGGGTCTTGAGCAAAAAAAGTGTTCAACCAATCTTTCCCAAGCATCATACCTTCAATAAGAACTTCATCTTTGCAAACTGGGAAGCTCAATTCCATTGATGTGATTCCCAAGTGAAAAAAGGGCTCCACCTTTCCAATGCACTTGCATTTTGTGAGAAGAGTGATGGAAAGTGCACAGAGATGAGAAGGTCTTGGAAACATTGTGCTCTAGACCAGCCTAACTTACTCCACAAAACCTTAATAGACTCCAAAAGATTTATATATATGAATGTAGATCACCATAATACTTTGTAACATTATTCCCAAAATACTATGTCAAAACAAATAACTTTTGTACTATAGACCTTGAGAAAACCTTCTATGTATGGAAGAAGGCACTCAATGTTTCACTCAAAGCTCATAGCCTAGTAGCAATTGACCCGAGACATTTTTCAAAATTTAAAATGAAGTGTTAATTGAGTTATAAAAAATTATTTGATGAATTCCACAAGACTATACTTAGAGAAATGTGTGTAAGACGTCAAGGGGATAATCCCGACTTTTCAAGAAGAAGGAGATACACAAACATAGTCACCTAGATTTACTCATAACTCAATATCTAAAGATCCAATGACTATGAAACTTTGTGCACATATGTATCATAGTTCAACCTTTTTTTGTCAATAAATATATTGGAAACTTAGTGCATACACACAAAGAAATGACTGAGAGAAATCAACAAACTTTACTCAATTTACTATGATAGTGAATAGAGATACTTGCATCGATGAAAATGAAGTATATATGTATTGAGAATTGAAATATGAGACATGAGAGAGTGAATGAATTCTCTAGTTTCAAGGGACGACATATGTCACTCAAGATGAGTGTGATAATCAGCTCATATCAGCTCTCATACCCATGACTAAAGTGTATAGTGTATCAATACACTTTGTTTGATGACAATTGATAGATTCCACCTAAATGTGATCCAAAATTTTAGGGAGTTATTTGAATTTGAATTTGAATGAATGTTTGGATTTTTGCTTGATATAAATCTATGAGATTCTCTCTAGCTATATCATTTATGTTTTACCAAGATAAACTAGACATTAACCTTTGAAGCTCCTTAAGTATATGCTGGAATGAGTGTAAATTTATGCCCCATGTATCAAGGGAAAACCTTTGTGCATAAATCAATAACTTAAGCTTGCTTCATGCAATAATAGATCCCGGTAAATCCTAAGATGCTTGAGCCTTCAATCCATTGATATCTCCAAAAGTCCAATGATATCTTTGAAGCTATTTAATATTACTCTATGCAATGCTTTGGTCATCATATCTGCACATTGTTGTTGAGTAGATACATATGAGAGTTCAATCTCCATGCTTTTGATTTTCTCCCTAACATGGTGATAATGAAACTCAATGTGTTTGGTCCTAGCATGATAGATTGGATTTGCTGCAAGATGAAGTGAGCTTATATTGTCTAAAGATATGAGGAGTAACAAAGTTTACAGAGTCTTAATCCACATGGCTTCCTAAGTTGCATTTTCCAAGCCTCTCTATTGAGATTCAGCTGATGAGAGAGCAACAATAGTTTTCTTCTTGGATGATCATAAAATGAGTTTTGTACTTGCATATTTAAGATACCCTTAAGTGCTTATCTAGTCATCTTTAGAACTTGTCCAATTTGCATAACAAAATAACTTTAATAAGAGGTATATGGATAATATAGACCTTCATTGATGGTTCCCTTTAGATACTTGAGTAGAATCTTAGCTTCTCAATGTTGCATAATTCAACTTCCCACCAAGCTTTTATAGCTTGTTATATCTTTAATTGGATCTCCTTCATAAGCACTTAACTTCGAGTTTATTTCCATGGGTGTACATGCAACCTTAGCATTCTCCATCTTGAACTTGGGCATATCCTTGATGTATTTCTTTTAAGTGAGATACATACCCTTTTCTATATACACAGCTTCCAAATCTAGGAAGTATGTGAGTTGTCATAGGTCATTGATCTTCAATTCCTCCTTCATCTATAGCTTGATCCTCCTAATGTCTTCAGCATCATTACTTGTGAGTATTATTTCATCTACATATGCACAAAGGTATAGTACTTCTCCATGATTCTTCTTGATGAAGAGTGAAGGATCTGCTTTGCTAATCATGAAAACCTTATCGTGTAAATAGGTCATAAGTCTATGATTCCAAGCTCTTGGAGCTTGTTTTAGACGATCTAGGGCTTCCCTTAATGTGCATACATATTCAAGAAAATTTGAATCTTCAAACCCATGAGGTTCAGCCATATATACATATTTAGATATATATCCATTCAAAAATGCATTCTTCACATCCTTTTGATAAATCTTCCATTTCTTGGTAGTTGTGATGCTCATAAGCATTCTTATTGTTAGCATATTTCCCGTAGCTGAGAAGGTCTCTTCATAATCAATTCCTTGGGTCTTAGCATACCATTAGCCACAAGCCTAGGTTTATACCTATTGATGGTTCCATCAAAGTTCATCTTCAATACGTATATCCATCCGGATCCAATGATCTTCATGGTTAGAGTCTTGGACATGGATTCCCAAGTGTGATTCTATTCTCTTACAAGGCTTCAATTTCCTCTTCTGTAGGATTAATCCATTCTATTTTCTTCTTTTTTTCTCTATCTGTATTCTTTCTTGAGAGAGTTGGGAAGTCTTCTTGTTTTAATCAAAGACAACATCTTGGCTGACTATAAAACCATTATTGCTAGGTTTATATAGTCTATAGCCTTGTTTATTAAAGTCATAGCCTATAAATACACACTTCTATGCCTTAGGTTCTAATTTATGTTTGATTGGTGATTGTATATGTGCATATACAATGCACCCAAATATCTTGCAACAATCGAAGATTGGTCTTCTTCCATTCCAAGCCTCATAAAGAGCCATACCATCCAAGGCCTTTGAAGGCAATCTATTTATCAAGTATGTGGCCAAAGATATTACCTCTTCCCACAAATAACTTGGTAGCTTCTTCTCATTCAGCATGGACCTTGCTCCTCAACAATGGTCATATTCCTTCTCTCTTCTACTCCATTCTATTTAGAAGTATATGTAGTAGTAATTTCTCTCTTGATTCCTTTATCTTGAAGATAGGAATCAAGTTCAAGGGAGAAGTATCCTCCCCCTCCATCAAACCTTAGTCTTTTTAGGATTTTACCTATTTCATTCTCCACGTGCTAAATATTTCTTCAAACATGAGAACACTTCATCCTTCTACTTCATAAAATACAAAATAGTCCATCTACGACAATCATCTATAGGTTTGGGTGCCATAATTGATCAAGAAAATGTTCTTCGTTTCTTGGAGTTCAAATGTGAACAATCTACTTGTTTTCTCTCTTTTTTCTCTTTTCCTAAAATCTTGAAATGAATGCTCTACATAGGTGAAACTCATCTGCAAACCTTTCTCTAGAATCTACCTTACACTTATAAGATTTTTGCAGTAATTGGCACATAAAGAACTTTGCTTAACATATTCATATTACCATTGGAGCTCTTTACATTCCTAATCTTCTCCACAGGATGTTTTATGTCATCAGGTGTTTCGAGCTCATGTTTTTTCTTTGGATTTTCCAAGTCTGAGAGCAAGGCTACATTTCTTGCACATGGTTTGAGCATCTATAATCAAAGTAGAATACATGTTCATCAAACTTACCTTCCTTCATTTTCATGTTCATAAGTAGAAGTGAAACTTCTTGAGCTTGATGATATGTTGAATTGTTGTAGTCTCTTCTTCCTTTGTATCCTCCTTGATAGTTGTTTGTTGAAGGCAGGGAGATTTGATAAAATAAAATAAAAAGAAAAAGAAAAAGACGGCTACGAGGAGATTAAAAAGGACATGTCACAAGAGGAGAAGTTAGAAGAAAGCAGTTTGCTACAACCGTAAGGAGAGTTACGGGAAGACAGAAAGAGGAAGAGAGTGACAATCACCGTAAGAAGAAAGTAGATGTTCTTAGAAGAAGAAGCAAATATGATGAAAAGAAGCAGCACAACAATCTTGGAGGAGAAGTAGTTCGCTTAACAGATATTCAGAAAGACCGGAGAGTAACTGGTTCCATAGGAAAGTTTATCATGTTTCCTATAATAGAAAAAATCATTATCGGTGAATATTCAAGTTATGATGTATGAAGTTCTGATATTTGTACACCTGTAAACGCAGCACATAGTTCACTAAAGAAATGAACAGAAGATGTTTCACAAGACAGAATTTCATAACTCTTAGTCTCTTATCTTTCCGTTAAGTTTACTAAGAGACCCAAGTAGTCTATGCAGAGATGTCACTTTATTTCTTGTCACGTTGAGTGTGCAAGAAGTAGTAAATTTTCGCGAAGTGAAGAAATCTATTCTGTGAATGTGGAAATCTGATTCAATAGAAGTCACCGGAATGAAACATTTCGGTGAGTTTTCGGTGAATGTTTGAAAGTAATTTTTGGTGGAATTCTCTGAGTTTGAAGATCAGTGCTGAAAAGTGAGCAACTAGTTTTGATTTTGTCCTTTAAGTTCGATGTTGTGTTGAACCATAGAACCCTCAACACAATTGGCGATCCTACTCTACGGCTGACGCAGCCTCAAGAGATGCATGAGGGGCAGGTGCAACCGTTTTGGTAAAGTATATTTTACAAGGGCACAGGCAAGAGCAGCGAACGTGGAGACATCTTCAGATTTTTACGAGTGGTACGAGGCTCAGGAGCAGGAAGCTCTGAGCACTGACGAGGAACAGGGGGAAAAAGGTGCAGTAGAGGTAAGGTTAGTGGGCGGCATACTTGGAGTGTTATTCCTCACAGAAGTAACTGTAGGGGTAAGAAGACGACTCCATATCGACCCACTTGCAGGGACGACCGGTCAAAAAACTAGGCGCACACCTCAACCACAGCCAATGGCTCAACCACCTCCTAATCCTAAAGTCAAAGCCGCTCATTTCAGTGGAACCTCTAAGGAGGATGCTGATTGCCATGTGGCTCAATTTGAAATAAAATGGACAGCGAATGGATATCCAGCCATGTATGGTGATGATATTAAACTTCAACAGTTTGCAGCCACGTTGGAAGGAAGAGCTATGAGCTGGTTCAGTCAATATGGCATTGCTCGTTTTGCTACATATAATGCTTTAAAAGTAGCATTCTACAACGTTTCAGAAAAGAAAAGACACCTTCCGATGTATTAAGGAAGTTGAGGGCTATCAGACAAAAGACCATGCTAGTGGAAGACTATGCTCAAAAGTTCCGGACCTTAATGGAAAGGTTGCAAGGTAATGAACGACCTACTGATAAGATGTTGGCAGGATTTTTTTTGAAAGGATTAAGGAGTACAATAAGACATGCGGTGGCCAGTGTGGACATTGCAAATGGTTTTGATGTATTAGTAATAGCCGCGGCGCGGGTTGAAAGAAGGTTTGGACGAGCCAAAAAGAAGCAGTCTGATTCCGGTTCAGAGGATGAATCGGATGCAGCAACGGAGTCAGGCAAGAGTTCCAGTGATTCTGACACGGATGACTATGATGATGAAATAGTGAAGACAAAGCATCGTAAGCATAAAGCTAAGCAACGTAAAGAGGAGGAATGGATTAATAAGTTAAAGAGATATGGATATTCTATACTAGCTCCAAAGGAGAAACGATTTTGTGATATCTGTGACAAAGAGGGACATACAACAACTCAGTGTTGGTATAACCCTAAGCATAGAGGGCAAAAGTCTCGACAAGATAATAGAAATTTAAATGACATAGCGGCCAATTAGGCTATTCCAATCCTAGGGCGAGGTAATTTTTCGAGACAGCAGCAAGGGAGACCCCCATGGAGAGATCAAGGGAATCAACAAGGGAATAACCAGCAAGGCAATCACCAAGGTCGACCACCAAGGGTGATGCCTTGCGGGTATTGTTCAGCTCCTGATCACTGGATAGGGCCGAACTATCCTTTATGGGTAAAGCATCGTGAAGAAAGAGGTATACCCGTCATTCGGTATAATCAGCATAATCAATCGGGACAACATCAACAACAGGGGTAGCAGGTGGCTCAGGCGAATGCCATGCTAATAGAATGGCCAGCGCATATGGATAGCGCTCATAACACACCCGGTACATCTGATCGAATGCACGTTGAGAAGACTAACCAATGGCAGTGTGATTGCAAACAATGTGGGAAAGCTAAAGAGGTTGATGTGTTGGCAGTGACAAGATCAAGGAAGAAAGGCCCTATTGATTGGGAGGAACAAAGACAAATCCGAGACAAGGTTTTGAAGCACGTTCGAGATGAGTCTTCTAATCAGGCGAGGTGTGGACGTCAGACTGAGCAACAACAGGGTGTGAAAGTGATATCTCCCATAAAGGAGCAAGATAAGGTGTCGAGTCAGCAAGGCTTGGCAAATGATTGGTTTGATGAAATCATAAGTTCACCGCTACAGTTGTCCTTGGATCAACTATTATCTTTGGTACCTGTGTTTTGAGAGAAGTTGTTGAAAAAGCTATAGGGGTTTCATGCAGAGCCCGAAGTTAGGACGATCCCTTCTATTTCGGCCAACAGTATTGATCCAGCAGACGTGGATTTTGTAGTACCAGTCATTGAGGTGCAGTACAACCACCGACGATTTGCATAAGTGTTGCTTGACGGAGGATCAGGAGTAAACATATTACCTGAGTATATTTTCATTGAAATGGGAAGAGGCGAATTGGCTCCAACACCTTTTCAGGTAAAAATGGCGGATCAAACACGAGTGCAACCAGTTGGCATTTTGAAGCAACAACAAATTAATCATTTCCGGCATGACATTTATGGTTAATTTTGTGGTCATCCGAATGTCTAAGTCCACTTATCCGTATGAAATGTTGTTAGGGAGACCTTGGTTTCGGCTTGCCAAAGTCAAGCAGGATTGGGGCTTGAATGTAGTAATGATTACCAAGGGTAAAAAGAAGGTGATGATTCCTATGTGTGGACAAAAAAATATGTCGGTACAAGAAAAACCACTGATGGCTCAGGCTATTAATTTGGCGGATGAGATTGAAGATGATGAGGAGGAAAAGCTTTTGCAAGCAAACCCAACGGTGGTGCCAGTATTAGAAGTTGATGTTGAAAGAGTATTAAGTAAGGATTATAATGGTGGGCCGGAAGTAGACGAGCCAACTCCTGGTGAACAGGTGGCAGGTGCCCAATTACAAAAGATATTTGATCAACATATGGACATTCCGGTGCAGCAGCAGATGGAACACCAGGAGGAAGAGATAATTACGCGGGCGGAAAGGATGTATGATCAGAAGTATGCAGGTTCTATGAGGGTGAAGGAAGAGGAACTTCAAGAGGTTAATTTAGGAACCGAAATGGAACCCAAGATGGTGCGTATTGGTAAAACATTGGAACGAAATTTGAAGAAGGATCTGATTTGCCTGCTTAAAGAGTATGTAGATGTGTTTGCTTGGGATTATACTCAGGTAAAAGGCATCGATCCGCAGTTGCACCAACACATGATTGACTGGAAGGCGGATGCAGTACCTGTGGCGCAGCAAAGATATAGAATGAATCCTAACTTTGCTAAACAAGTGAAGGAAGAGATTGATAAATTGTTGGCAGTTCGATTCATCAAACCGGTGAATCAGGTCACTTGGCTATCTCCCATCATAGTGGTCCCTAAAAAGAATGGGAAGCTCCGAATTTGTGTTGATTATAGAAAGTTAAATGCAGCAACTATTACAGACCCGTTTCCTATGCCATTTTGTGATGTAGTGTTGGATGCGGTCGCAGGCCATGAAATGTATAGTTTTTTGGATGGGTTTTCTGGCTATAATCTGATCAGTGTGGCTGAGGAGGACCAACACAAAACAACGTTTATTACAGAATTTGGAGCTTATGTGTTTACAGTTATGAGTTTTGGCTTGAAAAATGGACCACCATCGTTCAATTATGTGGCGCATAAAGTATTTGAACCTTATCTACAGGACTTTATGCAGGTATTTGTTGACGACTTTTCGGTTTTCGGTGAAATGATTAAGCACTTACTACACCTGAAAGCATGTTTTGAAAGATGTCGGCAGTTTAGGATGGTGTTGAATCCATTCAAAAGTGTGATTGCGGTCAGAAGTGGTATTTTATTAGGCCATGTTTGTGGGTCAAATAAAGTGGCATTCTAGATATTTAAGATATTTAGCAAACATTTCTTTACCACCAACGCATTTGACCAAGAAGGATGTTCCGTTTATGTGGGCTGAGGCTCAAGAGAAAGCATTTCAGTTGTTAAAAAAGATGGTGTCGGTAGCACCAATCTTACAACCACCTGATTGGTCAGTGCCTTTTCACATATTTGTGGATGCATCGGATGTGGCCGTAGGAGCAATTTTGATGCAACAGAAAGAAAAAGGATGGTATAGACCTGTCTACTATGCCAGTAGGGTATTGGCTGCGGCTGAAAGAAATTATCCGGTGACGGAAAGAGAAGCTTTAGCGATGGTATATGCCCTTAACAAGTTTCGACATTATTTGTTGGGTAATAAAGTGGTTTTTCATGTGGATCGTCAGGCTTTGGTTTATTTAATCAAGAAGCCCTTATTAATAGGCCGACTAGCCAGATGGATGCTTTTGTTATAGGAATTTGATTTTGTAATTGTGCATACTCCGGGGAAAGAGCATGCGATGGTAGATTATTTTAGTCGACTAGAATGAGGAGAAACACCCACCGGTGCACTTGATGTATTTTTGGATGCTGAGTTGTTTATGGCGCATGTAGTGGAGGCAGATCAAAAGATAATGTGGCCAAAGGAGATCAATTTTTGTGGTCGTCAAGTGATGAGGAAAGAGCAGGAACAGCTAGCAGCGAAACCGGTAATGGATAGACCTTCACAGACGTCTGAAGATCTTCTTCACGTTGGTTTTATTGCACCAGAGATGAAACATGTTAGTAAAATCATTCAACCTGATATACGAGAAGCAAAGATACAGGAAGATATTTTGCTGCCGGTGCCAGATAGTATTGAAAATCCGAAAGCATTTGGAACTATTTTTAAGTTGTCTAGAAAAAGAAGACTGGAGAAGCAATTACAAGCGGAAGGTGAAAAAATGTTGAAAGATGATAATACTTTAGATTATGATGTGCCAGAGATGAGGAAGAGGTTGCAGGAAGTGTCGAATTTCTTAGTTGTTCAAGCAGAAAGACTGTTTCGGCATGAACAGAATAAAGTATTTATTAATAAGACTGATTATCAGTCTTTGCAGGAGAAGACTACAAAACTTCAGGATGAATTGAATAAGAAGGTATGTATATTGGAAAAATTGCAGAATGATAAGACGTAGTCTGTGATAGAATTGACTAGTACAAAGAAGTCTATGCATGATTTTGAACAATGGCAGAAGTCTTTGCAAGAGCAGATTCAAAAAGAAATGACGGATTTTTCAGGGTTAAATGCTACTTTGCAGATGGAACAGGTAGTTCTTCAATCAAGAATACAAGTCTTGCAGGAATTAGAGAAGCAGATATTAAAAGAGGAAGAGGTGGAGTTAGAGGCTACGTTGATGAGGAAGTTGGATATAGAAGTATTGAAGCAGCAACTCCATAAATATGTTCAAGATATTTGGAATGTTTTTCAAAATCGGTGGCTCGGTATGTTTAAGTTTCAGTATGAACAGATACAGGCATGTTTTGTTTCAAAACATGAAAAACATTTAGTAGGTATAATTTCAAAGCAAAGGAGGCAGATTGAGGAGCAGATACAGTTAATTGCAGAATTGCGGGAACAATTGTTGAAAAAGAAATTAGACAAAAAGGTGAAGATATTTGATTCGGATTTTCAAGAAAAGCAGGATAATATAGAAAAAGATGTTGATAATTTGCATAATTGGAAGATTAAAGCAAAAGAAGAGCATATTTCCAAATAGTCACGGGAGATAATCCTCTATGATCAAGGGATTATCAAATTCGAGTTTAATTTTTGACAAAATTACCCACCGGGCTGTGCCAGGTGTTGAAGGCAGGGAGATTTGATAAAATAAAATAAAAAGAAAAAGAAAAAGACGGCTACGAGGAGATTAAAAAGGACATGTCGCAAGAGGAGAAGTTAGAAGAAAGCAGTTTGCTACAACCGTAAGGAGAGTTACGGGAAGACAGAAAGAGGAAGAGAGTGACAATCACCGCAAGAAGAAAGTAGATGTTCTTAGAAGAAGAAGCAGATATGATGAAAAGAAGCAGTGCAACAATCCTGGAGAAGAAGTAGTTTGCTTAACAGATATTCAGAAAGACCGGAGAGTAACTGGTTCCGCAGGAAAGTTTATCATGTTCCTGTAACAGATGAAATCATTATCGGTGAATATTCAAGTTACGATGTATGAAGTTCTGATATTTGTACACCTGTAAATGCAGCACATAGTTCACTAAAGAAATGAATAGAAGATGTTTCACAAGACAAAATTTCATAACTGTTAGTCTCTTATCTTTTCGTTAAGTTTACTAAGAGACCCAAGTAGTCTATGCAGAGATGTCACTTTATTTCTTGTCACGTTGAGTGTGCAAGAAGTAGTAAATTTTTGCGAAGTGAAGAAATCTGTTCTGTGAATATGGAAATCTGATTCAATAGAAGTCACGGGAATGAAACATTTCGGTGAGTTTCTGGTGAATGCTTGAAAGTAATTTTTGGTGGAATTCTCTGAGTTTGAAGATCAGTGCTGAAAAGTGAGCAAGTAGTTTTGATTTTGTCCTTTAAGTTCGATGTTGTGTTGAACCATAGAACCCTCAGCAATGTTGTTGTAAGAATTATTAATCAATCCATCTAAATTGTTGTACTTGCCGCTTGAAGCTCCATAACAACCTCTACTGTATCCTCTTCCTCTTTGATTCCTTGGATTTCCGATTCCTTGGATTTCTGAAGAAATGCTATATGATGTGATTTCATAGACCATGTGGCACAAGTTGAAAAGCTTTCAGCTCTTCCGTTGCCTTTTCTACCTCCTCTACCACTTCCTCTTGATCTTCTACCTCTACTTGCAAAGTTGGCTTAGGAAGTGCTTCCTTCATTATCAGACTTTTTACCTTTTCCTTTTTTATCCTTGCCTTTTTTTCTCTCTATATAAGGGGTAGAAGATTCATTACCTTTCTAATTCTCACCATTCATCGTGAATTTGGCTTCATGAGTGAAGAGTTTCCCCATGAGTGTGTTGAAATCTAGCACTTGCATATCCATGTATAGATCCATGGTTGTGGTGAAAGCTTTTCATCATTGATAAACCTTGATTCCATTGATGAATTTCCTCAAAATCTTCTCTTGATCAATGATTTATCCAATGCTCCCAAGTTGATATGGAATTTCCTTCATCTTGGTGACAAAATCAATCACACTTTGCTTGGGGATCTTCTTGAGTGTTGTGAACTGCATCCACAATTGGTTCTTCTTATCTTGGTACTTGAGGAGAATAATGTTTTGAAATCATCTCTTGTCTCTTTAGAGGCCTTAACATTCCTAATAGGAGGAAGTGGGAAATCACATATAGAGTTAAGAATGTAGGACCTTGTCAAAGCATCCTTTGCACACCATGTATTCAACCTAGGTTTCCCCCTTATAACTAGGCCTTCATCATTAGAGACCATGATGAGTAGTTGCTTGGGTCCAATTTTCAATACATGAGGGGAATACATCACCCATAATGTCCAATCTATGACTATGCCTTGATACTATTGTGAAGAGTGATGTAAAGTACACACAGATGAGAGTTTCTTAGAAAAATCTTGCTCTAGAACAACCTAATTTAATGTAGATAACCTTAATAGACTCCTAAGCCCCTAATACATGGATTTATATCACCATCATACTTTGTAACATCATTCCAAAAATACTATGTCAAGATAGAAAACAAGTATGTACAATACCCCTTCAAAAAACCTTCTATTTATGGAAGAAGGCACTCAATGTTTCACTGAGAGCTCACAAATTAGTAGCATTGACCCAAGAAGTTCTGCACACTTCCAAAGGAAGTTTTTTTTTAGTTATACCAAGTGATTTAATGAATTCAAGAGGACTTTAATTAGAGCAATGAGTATAAGAACTTATGGGGGTAATCCCAACTTTCAAAGAAGAAGGAGATACATAGACACAATCACCTAGATTTATTGATAGCTCAAAATCTAAAGATGAAATGACTATGCAGATTTGTAAGCATGCTTGTTACAGTCATATCTTTGTATTCCAATCACTACATTGGGTAAAAAGTGCACATACATACATAAATGACTTAGATAACTTGACAAACTTTACTCAATGTGTTGTGATAGTGAACAGAGATACATGTAGCAATGAAAATGAGGCATAAATGTATTCTGGATTGAAATTTGATACAATGTGAGAGTGGAGGATTTCTCTAGATTTGAGGCACGATATAAATAACTTACGATGAGTGTGATGATTCTGAGGAGATGGTTGGATACACTCCAGAAATGAGGTGGTGTTGCACAAATCCTGCTCTACACCTACCAATGTAGCTTCAGAGTACCTTAGTAGACACGTTTTTCTTTGCAAATATGCATTTGGATCCATAATGTACCTTGGATCATCATCCTCAAATAGTTATGTCAAAACAGACTACTTCCAAGCTTGAAGACTTCAAAAACTTGCTATTTTGGGACTAGGTTTTGCTCAGTAATTCACTTAGTGCTCACTCAGTGATTGCAATTGACCCAAGAGCTTTTAAACATAGCTAACTAGAGTCCTAATCTTGCTATAAAAAGTTATTTCACTAATTTAGGATGAGTATATGATGAGAAATCACCTTAAGAAGTTAGGAGTGTAATCTCGACTTTTTAGGAAGATGATAGTGAGTAGACATAGATGACTTGCAGAGAACTTATCTCTCACAGAGTATTGAATCAAATGATATGAAAATTGCTACTACAAACTAGAAGATAAGCTACATATCCCAAGTTGAATCACATGTTGGAGATTCACTCACTAATTAGGCATAACGACATAAAGACAAAAAGAAGTAGAAACAAAACATTCAAGAAATCAAGCCTTAGTGAAGGGACAAATTCACGTCTGTAATATACAGCGTAAAAATTTCCAGAATTAGAGTTTGTTGAAACCCGGATCAAAATGTATATAAGAGAGAGAGCATAGAACCGGAATAAGAGAGTGAGTGCAAGAGTCCACGTATAGCAGATATAGAGGTATAGAAGATGCCAGAGATTGCGTATGTAGAGATGAATAACAAAACCTAAAATGTCGGGTATTCATCTAAGAGAGATGGTAAGGAGAAACTACTCAGTATAGGAGAGTTCTCATGACTATGAGTGAAGTGAGGCGGAGTCATTTTTGTACACATCTTCTCTAATAGAAAACACATGTTCATGTGGAAGAATTTGAGCGCATTCTTTGTATGTGAAGAAATTTGAGAGATTTCATGTTACTGTGAAAAATTAGTTAAGAGTTACATTTTTCTCAATAAACGTTTTCCGGTACTTCTGTAAGATAGATCTTGCAACATAGTGTAAAGTTTTTCATGAGACATAGCTCATCTTGAAGTCAGTAGTCTCAACTATAAGTTGATCGAAGATTTCGGTGAAATGGACATGTACACACAGTACTAAGTCTGACCGTAAAGAACTGATGAAGTTTTTCTTTAAACTTCACATAGAGTTCATTCAGTGAAGGAAGTTTAGGTATCACTTCCTTACTTCATGTATACACATTTGAAGTAACTATAAACAAAATTGCAGTTGATTCTGGTAGTATTCTGGTACAATTACAGTGACATTTCGATAACAGTCTGGTGAAGTTCTGGTGAAATTTTAGTGAGTTCAAAAGACTGTTTTTACAAAGCTAAGTGATGCAAAGATTGTTTAACTATAAGCAAATACAGTAGTGTAAAGACTAAAGTAAATTAGTTCAGAATTGAAGCTTGAAGGAAATGTGAAGCTTTCTGTAAAGTGAACTTTCGGTGTTCACTAGATACAGTTATAAGTTTTCAGTTTCAGAAAAGTTGCTAAGCTACTGATGATTATAGAGGTGTTCTAACATCACTCTAGCTTAGTTTCTGTGGTGTAAGCGAATTCCGCAATAAGCGCTGCACAAACAATGGTATCAGAGCAGGTTAATCAACAGTGATATCAGAGCGGTAAGATCCACAAGTGGTACCAGAACAGAAAAGGTTCTGACGAGCAGAAAAGGTTTCTCAGAAGAAGAAACAGAAAGAGAATTTGAAGAATTCTCATAAAGGAAGGTGAAAGCTGAGGTGATCAACAACAAACGGCATCAAGAAACATTCCAAAGTAATTCTTAAGGGTAAAGGTTTGTAAAAGGTAAAACCTTTTAACATTACACTCACCGGAAGTAACAGAAACAAGAAGATCATGGCAGATCATATCTCAATTGATAAATTGGACAGAGATAACTATCCCGCATGGGTAATGCGAATGGAAGCTTTACTTATGAGTAAAGACTTAATGATATATGTGACAGGAGAAGAAAAGAAGCCGACTTTCAAAGATGATAGCCAACCGAAGAAAGAAGAATTAGAAGCCTTGAAGCTATGGCAGAAGAAAGATGCAACGGCAAGAGCATATATTTATAATACTGTTATAGATTATCTACTACCGCACATTAGGGGTTTGGAGAAAGTAGAAGACATATGGAGAGCGTTGGAAGATCATTTCCAAAATACTTACGAAAGCTAGAAAGGCTAGCTTATGGTCAGAATTTACAACATTCAAGAAAAAGCAAAACCAAAGCATTAGTGATTATGTCACTAAGATGAAGGACTTGGCAGATAGTCTTGGATCAATTAATGAAGATATCGAAGACCACAGGTTAATAGCGCAAGTGCTTACAGGTTTGAGAGGAGATGAAAGGTGGAAACCTTTTGTACTCTCATTTGAACTGTCTTTAAATCATTTTGTACCAGATTTAAATCAATTGCTTGGACTAATGCTAACGTTTGAGCAAGATTTGAAGATAGATGGAGAAAAAGGGCATAGTTCGGCTATGTATGCAAAGAACAAGAAGAAAGGTGATAAAGGAAAAGAAAAAGATGAAGAAGAAGTGACTGCTCAAGCAAATTATGAAAGAGGACGAGGTAATGTTAGAAATAAAAGTAGAAGTAATACAAAAGGAAGAGGTAACAAGAAAGCTTGCTGGATTTGTGGATTAAGCAATCATTTGGCTCATGATTGCTGGCATAATTCACAAGGATCAAACCAGAATCAGAACAATAACAGTAGAGGCAGAAGTGGAAGATATCAAAGAGGAAGACAAAGCCAAAGAGGCGGATATGGTAGAGGTGGAGCAAGAAGTTGGGGACAGAATCAGTCTCACAACACTACCTACTACAACTATGCAAATGATACGCAGAATGACGATCATACGATGTTGATGATGAACTCGATAAGTACATCAGAAAATGAAGACCTCAAGGTATTCTATATTGACTCTGGTTGTTCAAATCATTTGTCAGGAAATATAGAATTATTATCAGAACTTGAAGGAGGTATGTCAAATCATACAGTACAAACAAGTGATAACACAAAACATAATGTAAGGTCAATTGGAAAGGTAAAGTGTAAGAATGGAGCTGACCTACTAACAAATGTTTTGTATGTTCCAACAATCCCAAAGAATCTGCTTAGTGTGGGTCAGATAGTAGAAAAAGGTTTTCAAGTCCGGTTTACAAATGAAGGAGTATTTGTTGAAGATCCAGAGAATGGATACAAACAGATTGTCCATGGTAAAAAGGAAGGTAGACTTTTTACTCTGAAAGTACAAGGGAATGTTGGTCAAGCCTTGATCACACATAGTGATGAGGTATTTACAGAAATAGACCTTTGGCATAAGAGGTTAGGACATTTTAATGAAAAGGGAATCAAAGCTATGGTAGAGAAATAGTCTGTGAGAGGATTACCAAACATGAAGAACCAACATATGATTCACAAATGTGAAGCCTGTTAGATGGGAAAAGCCCACAGGTTACCATTTCAGAAAAATGGTTACAAACACGATGGTGTGCTAGAACTCATACATACAGACGTATGGGGCCAACAAAAGAAGGATCTATCAGCGGATCGAGGTATTATGTTCTGTTTATTGATGATGCTACAAGATGGATAACTCTTAATGTTTTAAAAGAGAAATCAGAAGTGTTTGGAGCTTTCAAGCATTTTCATGCATATGCTGAAAGACTTACAGGACAGAGACTTAAAAGACTAAGGTCTGATGGAGGAGGAGAATATTTTTCTCGAGAGTTCAATGATTATCCGTGGAATGCATGTATCAAAAGAGAAATAACTTGCAGGTATACACCGCAACAAAATGGAGTAGCAGAAAGAAGAAATCGAACTCTAGTTGAGTTTGCAAGAGCAATGTTAAAGGAGAAGAATTGTCCAAAAGTTATCTTTGGGTTGAGGCTGTAAATACAGCAACATATCTGGTAAACAGATTACCATGTACAACTTTAAATGGGATGACCCCTTATGAAGCTTGGTGGGGCAAGAAACTAACACTTGATCATTGCAAAGTGTTTGGATCAGTTGCTTATGCTTATGTACCATCACAGTTGAGACATAATCTTGAACCAAAAGCTGAAAAATATGTGTTCATTGGATATGATGAAAAGCAGATGGGTTACAGGTTATGGAGTCCTCTAACCAAACAGTTTACTGTTTCCAGATATGTGACATTTGATGAAGGAAAGAGCTGGTATACAAATAAAGAGCATAGTGCTGAAACACTTGAAGAAGAGATAAGAAGGAATGAAAAAGGTAAATCACATATGCAGGTAAATGGAGATGAAGATCATATGCAAGCAAGTACATCCAGGATCGGATCAGGCATGAGAAACGAAGATGGATCAAGATTTGATGAAGCTGTGTATTTATATACACATGAAGAGTTTGAACCAAGAAGGTCAAACAGAGTAAGAAAACAACCAACAAGGTATTCTTATGATACTTCGTATTTGACTCAGAAAAACTATGCTTATTTAGTAAAGGAAGATAAAGAACCTCAGAGTTATGGTGAAGCAAAAGGTAAGAAACAATGGGAAGAAGCAATGAAGGAAGAGTATAATGCACTAGAGGAGAACAAGACTTGGGAACTTGTTCCAAAACCAAATGGTAAGAAAGTGATTGGAAACAAATGGGTTTACAAAGTCAAGAAGCTTGCAGATGGAAGGATAGCCAGATACAAAGCTAGACTGGTAGTCAAAGGCTATGCTCAGACATATGGCATAGATTATGATGAGACCTTTAGTCCGGTGGCAAAGATGTCAACCATAAGGACATTGATTGCTATAGCAGCATCAAAAGGATGGAAGCTAAGTCAACTAGATATCAAGAATGCATTTCTGAATGGATATATATCAGATGAGGTTTACATGGAACAACCTGAAGGGTTTGTAAGTTCTAGTTACCCAAATTATGTTTGCAGATTAAGAAGAGATCTCTATGGCCTGAAGCAAGCTCCAAGGGCTTGGAATTACAGACTTGTGAAGTATCTCAATGACCTTGGATACCAAAGCTCAAAGGCAGATGCAAGTCTACTGATCAAGAAAACAGATGAAGGTATGATCTACATTTGTATTTATGTAGATGACATAATAATCACAGGAACCTCAGATGAAGGAATCAAAGAGGTAAAGAGACTGCTTGAAAAGGAGTTCAAGATTAGTGATCTAGGAAAGTTATCATACTTTCTTGGAATGGAAGTTACATATACAGATCATGGTATATATGTTTCGCAAGAAAGGTATCTCCTAAACTTATTGAAGAAGTTTAACATGGAGAATTGTAGAGAAGCTTCAACACCGCTTGAAGTAAATCATAAACTCAGCAAATATGGTGGTGCATAGTTTAAAGATATGAGAAAGTATCAGTCGTTAGTAGGAAGCTTAATCTATGCTACACTAACAAGACCAGATCTCAGTTATGCAGTGGGAGTTCTCTCACAGTTTATGCATTGTCCAAAGGATCAACATTGGATTGCAGGACAAAGAGTTCTTAGATATATTAAAAGAACTATAAAAGAAGGATTATATTATCCTTATACATCAGATATAAAGCTGAGAGCATACAGTGACTCAGAATGGGCAGGAAGTCAAGATGACAGAAGGTCAACACATGGGTATATGATATACCTAGGAGATAAGCTTGTAAGCTGGTGTTCAAAGAACCAACACATAGTAGCTTTATCGTCAACAGAAGCAGAATATAAAGGACTTGTGGAAGCAGCTAAAGAAGTGATATGGATGCAGACCTTGTTCAAAAGCATGGGTATTGATCAAGGTATACCTATCATACATGGAGATAATATGAGCTTGTTATATCTTGCAGCAAATCCAGTATTTCATGCAAGAACAAAACACATAGAGATTCAATATCATTTCCTGAGGGAAAAGGTAATGGAGAAGGAGATTGAATTGGTATTCACTCCTACAAAAGATCAGATTGCAGACATTCTGACAAAGAGCTTAGATGGAGTAAAGACAAGCAGATTCAAAGAAATGGCAGGTATAAAAGAAAAGAAGAATATATGAAAGACTGGAAGATGCTAATTAGTGATTGAGGGGGAGCTGTTGGAGATTCACTCACTAATTGAGCATAACGACATAAAGACAAAAACAGGTAGAAACAAAGCATTCAGAAAATCAAGCCTTAGTGAAGGGACAAATTCACGTTTGTAATATACAACGTATAAATTTCCAGAATTAGAGTTTGTTGAAACCCGGATCAAAATGTATATAAGAAAGAGAGCATAGAACCGGAATAAGAGAGTGAGTGCAAGTGTGTGAACCTATAGCAGATATAGAGGTATAGAAGACGCCAAAGATTGCGTATGTAGAGATGAATAACAAAACCTGAAATGTCGGGTATTCATCTAAGAGAGATGGTAAGGAGAAACTACTAAGTATAGGAGAGTTCTCATGACTATGAGCGAAGTGAGGCCGAGTCATTTTTGTACACATCTTCTCTAATAGAAAACACATGTTCATGTGGAAGAATTTGAGCGCATTATTCGTATGTGAAGAAATCTGAGAGATTTCATGTTACTGTGAAAAATTAGTTAACAGTTACAGTTTTCTCAGTAAACATTTTCCGGTAATTTTGTAAGATAGATCTTGCAACATAGTGTAAAGTTTTTCATGAGAGATAGCTCATCTTGAAGTCAGTAGTCTCAACTATAAGTTGATCAAAGATTTAAGTGAAATGGACATGTACACACAGCACTAAATCTGACCGTAAAGAACTGATGAAGTTTTTCTTTAAACTTCAGATAGAGTTCATTCAGTGAAGAAAGTTCAAGTATCACTTCCTTACTTCATGTATACACATTTGAAGTAACTACAAACAAAATTCCAGTTGATTCCGGTAGTATTATGGTACAATTACGATGACATTCCGGTAACAGTCTAGTGAAGTTCCGGTGAAATTTTGGTGAGTGCAAAACATAGTTTTTACAAAGTTAAGTGATGCAAAGATTGTTTAACTGTAAGCGAATATAGTAGTGTAAAGACTGAAGTAAATCAGTTCAGAATTAAAGCTTGAAGGAAGCGTGAAGGTTTCTTTAAAGTGAATTTTCGGTGTTCACTAGATACAGTTATAAGTTTTCAGTTTCAGAAAATTTGCTAAGTTACGGATGATTATAGAGGTGTTCTAACATCACTATAGCTTAGTTTCTATGGTGTAAGCGAATTCCGCAATAAGCGCTGCACCAACATCACATCTATTGGATAAGTATTCACAGAGAACTCCACAAAACAACTTCACTGAAATGAGCACTTAACAGCAGACAACAGTAGATACCAAATGACTTGCATAAACTGAATTAATTGTATAATATTATGAATGTATGATACAAGGAAGATGATGTAGGCTTACTCATACATGTGTGGGCTTGGTGTACCCACAAGCTTTAAGCTCAATGTGTCCTTCTTCTTGCTCTACTACACGTGACTAAAAGTCAGGCTCTTTTATAGATGTGTCTTCAATTTGAATTTTGAATCTGCTACCTAAAAGTGATCCTACCTTTTAGGATTCTAATTGATTTGATTCCAACCACTTATTTTGTATGAAGTAAAACTCGTACAGTCATGAGATTCTCTCAAACTTTTCCTTTTACATTTATCTTGAGTTAAATTCATGGATTTTACAAGAGGTGTTCACATATGACTTATGGATAGTCACACCCAAGTTGTGAAGTAAACCTTTGATATTTGGTCAAGCATGAAGGCTTGCCGAATGTACCAACAGCTCGCCCTTAAGCCTAAGATGCTTGAGTCTTCATTCGAGAGGTATCTCCTACAATCCTGTCATTTATTTGAACCTGTTGAGTTTGCTTCCATCAAGTGATTTGGTCATCATGTCTGCACATTGCATCTGTGTAGATACATAAGACAATTGTATCTCTTTGCTTGCAATCTTTTCTCTAACAAAATGATAATGGACTTCTATATGCTTAGTCCTAGCATGAAAGATAGGATTAGCAACTAAATGTAGTGAACTCGTATTGTCTCCAAATATATATGGAGTGCCAAAATCAAGCCCTAAATATGCATATAGGGTCTTGATCCCCATTCCTTCTTGGGTTGCATTTGCCAATCCTCTGTATTTAACTTCAATTGAGGAGAGTTCTATGGTAGATTTTTTCTTGGAATACCAAGAAATGAGCTTTGTACGTGCAAAAGATAGATATCCAAATGTACTTCTCCTATCATCTTTTGATCCTGCCTAATCTGCATGAGTGAAAAGCTTTTCACTTAAATCAGATGCGTAAGGATAATATAAACCTTCAATGGTTGTTCCCTTTAGATACTTCAATATCCTTTTGGCTGCATCCATGTGAGGTTTCCTAGGAGTGTGCATGAATTGGTTAAGCACACTTACTCCATAGCAGATATCAACCCTAGTTAGGGTGGCATAATTCAACCTTCCAACTAGGAGCTTGTTTGAGACCATAGAGAGCTTTCCTGAGTTTGCACACATATTCAAGATGTGATTTACCAACAAATCCAAGAGGTTGTGTCATGCCACCTCCTTTGAAATCCAACCATTTAAGAATGCATTTTTTACATCCAATTGATAAATGTTCCAATTCCTTGAAGTAGCTATACTCATGAGAACTCTGATTGTTGGCATCTTTACAGGAGAGAAGGTCTCCTCATAAGCAATCCCTTGGGTCTGAGCAAACCCTTTAGCTACAAGCCTTGCTTTTTACCTATTTATTGAACCATCAGAATTCCCTTTTACCTTATAAATCCACCTAGATCCAATGATCTTCATGGATTCTTTCTTGGGAACTAGGTCCCAAGTCTGATTCTCTTGGAGTGCTTGTATCTCTTCCTCCATTGCTTCTTTCCATTCTAGTTTCTTATTTGCTTCTTCAAATGTTGATGGCCCCTTTGAGTTAATATCCTGAGCAATATAGATTGAGTGTTTAGTGACCAGAGAAGTGTCAAATCCATACCTTTCTAGCTTCTTCTTTTCCCTAGTTGATCTCCTTATCGTTTGTTGAGAGGATTCTGCAATATCCCTCAAATCTTGCATATTCTCTTCACCTTTGTTGTTCCATACCTTGAAATTCCTTCTTGGTGTCTTTTGGTCATCATCAAAGTCACTTGAATCTTCATGTTGTTGATCATTTACATTTTCAAGTGTTGGAAAGTCCTCCTCTACGTCATAAGGTAGCTTGACTTTTCTGCAATCATCTTCAAACTACGAGTTGTTTTCATCAAAGACAACATCTTTACTAACAATAAAGCCTTTACTACTTGGATTATACAACCTGTACTCTTTTTATCTAGATCATATCCTATGAACACACATTTCTCTGCCTTAGGATCAATTTTACCTCTGATTTGTGATGGAACATGTGCATAAGCTATGCATCCAAATATTCTACAATGATCTAGGCTAGGTCTCCTTCCATTCCAATCTTCATACGGTGTCATCCCATCCAATGCTTTAGATGGGAGCCTATTGATGAGATAACGTTGGAAAACAATGTCACATCAGTTGAAAATCCATTTAGGGTAGAAACCCTAATTTTGGTACTTAGTCATTTTTAGCACAAAAATGGGTAAAATTTTTATGAGCCTATCTTGTAGAGCTTAAAGAGAGTTTTCTAATGGTATATGACATGCAATCATCAAAGATCAGATTTGAGAGAAAACCATAACCCTAATTTTTTACTAATTTAGGGTTTTGACCTCATTTGATAGCTTTCGGCATAAGGATCATAAAAATGGTGTCAAATCATTCATCAGGTAGTCAGAACTATGAAAAAGCAGGTCAAGAAGTTACTTTTAAAGTTAGATAAAAGCAACTTTAAAAATAAAGCAAAAGCAATTTGAAAAGCGATGTGATTAAAATAAAGCGCTTTTTTGTGAGTTTTTCACAAGGAGCTTTAAAACCTATATAAGAGAGTCTCGGGTCACTTTGTTAGACATCCTCCACCAATTGGCAATGCCAGTTTTTGGTCCCTCAGTAGAGGTGGTGCTCTAGCACACATGGGGAAGCCATGGTGCACTCTAGGAGCATGTTGAGGAGCAGCTATGGAGTTCTTCTTGGAGAAGAGTGTGCTCACACTCTTGCTTATGGAGAGGACTTACCTATCAGCAGCTTGATGGTGTGGATCAGCCATCTACATGATGTATTTGAAGATTTTCTTCTACATGGAGATTTATGAGTACTTCAAAGACATTGGATGGAGCTTAACATAAGATTTGCATCTTATGTTAACAATTCAGGTACATATTCTCTTTATGCGCACAGGTACTACTTGGAGTTTATGGAGGTAGTGGCATCCATATCAGGAGGAGTCCTATTCGGCATATCTAAAGGAGAATCAGTACGTACATGCTACATGCATTCGGATGAGGTGCTAGAGAAGATATGTTCATATGCATTTGAGGATTTTTGGCAGTAAACTTGCTAGCATTGTTTGCTACTTTTGGAAGTATGTGATCTTTTCACACACATATCTGATTTACAGTCTTCCATAGCCTAAGTTCAAATGAGGGTTTTCTCATTATCAGTTTTAGACTCATCCTTCCTCTTTCTATCACTCATATTCACTCTTCTACAACCTATTAGGTCACACATCTCATATATATTCAGATTTCTAGCCATACATATGAATATGTTTGTTACTTTGTACATTCACTCATCCATCTATTTTTGTTCACATAGAGTGGTTGAGAGTTTTGCTCCCACATTCTAATTTGAACATCTGTATATATGATAGTGTGAGTAAGCAGTGGCTTACGTAACACTTTACACATGTTGTCTAATCTCTCTCTATCTTTCTCTCATCATTTGTATGATTAAATGTGCTATGTTCATGTTTTGTCAATATTAGAAGATTGCTGGAATCTGTGTTGTTGATCCTGGATCTATGAAACTATGGACTTGTGGTATTATTATGGGCCTACTAAATTTCCAACATTTGGTGTCAGAGCTCATTCAGGCTCTCAGATTCCTAGGTTCCCGGACTTCGAGGTTTACAACATATGATTTAAGTGCATCTTCTAACATTTGACATTTGACATACACACTTAGTCTAGATGAGTAGAGATTTGAGAATTAGACAATTCAGTTACATGTTTATTCATCAGTGTGAAGTATGACGTTGATGATCTGTTAGCAGCCGAATATTTTTGGAAGAGTATGCAAATATTTTACAGAAGTATTATTTGAAGACCCAAACTTGATGAAGATAAGGCTACTTCAAATTCAAGGAAAAACAAATGTGGAGAGTATCAGTTTTGTTTTCAGCCAATCTTGTGTTGTAAGTTGGTTGGAAGTTTTTGATCACATTGTGTACCTAGAGAGGTAACTAAAAAGGTAATTCAACATTCAACCAAAAGGTTGGTGAATTTAGTCATATCAGACATTTGAAGCAAGTTTTTGATTCAGAGGTATGAGGAGATGGTAAAACATGATTCTATATTCACCTCCATTTATATACCATGTTTGTTTTATCTCTTACTCTTAGCATTAGAGGAAAAGAAAGAGTTCATTTGAAGAAGTCAAGATTGCTTCCTACTTCAAGATGAAGAGAGCAAAAGGTATGGAAGAGAAGTTTGAAGATGTTGACATCATCAGGTGGAAGAAAGATGTAGAAGAAGAAAGTCCAATATTTCCAAAAGATAAATCCTATCACTTGATTGAGAAGTGGAGTTATCCAAAAGAAACTCAAGCAGATACTTTCAAATTTCACCCGGGTAGAATATGAAGATATGAAGTATCACCTTGCAGCTTTTGGAGTTCTCAAGGTGAGAAGGTTGTCCACTTATGTTTCAAGTAGGAGTTGCAGGTTCTTGGAAAGGATTTGGTTAAAGAAACATTTTTACAACTTTATGCGAGAAGCATGGACACTTAGAGACTAGCAAATCAAACATTCAGTCATGAAGGTTTGATGAGAGCAGATTCTACACAGGCATTTTGTTAGAGAGATCTTGATAGATCTTGAATGATCTTGAAGATCTTGGGTATTTATGAGTCAATTGTCTATCCTTTGTTTGAAAAGTTATTAGCATTGGAAGAAGTAATTCAAAGATTCAGATTCTATCATATTTGTGTTGAAGAGAAAAAAAGAAGAAGATACTTGCTATGTTGGAGAAGATTATGGATCCTAAAATTTTGTTTCACATACAAGTATTGATCACTGAAGAACAGATTTATTGAAAGAAGGAGGACGTTCCAGATTTCATAAAGTCTGATATAGTTGAAGAATTATGGATACTAGTTTTAAATCATCCAGGGGGTGATGAAACATGAAGACTTATTTTCAGCCATATGTAAAAGAATGTAGAGTCATACCTACAGGTGTATTCCTATAGGCTATATCAGGTATTCCTATATTTCCTTTGTTAGTTTCTCTTTATGTTCCAGGTTTGAAAGAAGAAGGAAGAAGGAGATTGTCTAGAGAAAGTTCCTGTTAGGAGGTTCCTATTCAGGAGAAAGTTCCAGATATCTATTAAAGAGAAATTTGATATTTCAGAGAGGTATATTTCAGAGGTGCACACATATATGTTTATACCAGATTCTGAAGGAAGGAAACATATACGAAAGAGGTATGAAGAATTTACAGATTGAACAAGGATGACAACATGATGACATCATAGATTTTTTGATAAGACTCATGAGTTAAGTTGAGTTTACTTGACTTGAGTACAATTAGAGATGAACCAGGAGTGTTCATAATACACTAACTTGTGAGTTGTGAGTCACAAGTGCCAGGATTCAGTTTCTGATTTTGTTTAGTGTATCTACATGACACAACAGAAGTATGTTGAGAAACCTTTTGTAAGGTAAATGCAAATATGTGGATCCTAGTGTATGTTTACAAGTTTAAGAAGACAGGAGATAGCAGGTTCAGAGTTAGTTCATGCTACATATGTTATCAAGTAGTGATTCCTTGATGTATAGACTATTGGATATCCAATTTGCATATTTTCTCAGGTATTATGGTTCATATTCAGCAAATTCAGTTTTTTGAAGTTTGAAGAAAGCAAATTCAGTTTTGTAGAAGAATTTTGAAGAAAAGATTTGAAGGTCAATTCGGGAGTACAAGTTTGAAGTTTATGACAGTTTGCAGATGAATGAAGTTACATATCCAGTTTAGTTTGTACCAATATGAAATTGTAGGGGGGATTGTTGGAAAACAATGTCACATTAGTCCAAAATCCATTTAGGGCAAAAACCCTAATTTTGGTACTTAGTCATTTTTGGCACAAAAATGGGTAAACTTTTTATGAGCCTATCTTGTAGAGCTTGAAGAGAGCTTTCTAATGGTATATAATATGCAATCATTAGAGATCAGATTTGGGAGAAAACCCTAACCCTAATTTTTTGCTAATTTAGGGTTTTGACCTCATTTGATAGCTTTCGGCACGAGGATCATAAAAATGTTGTCAGATCATTCATCAGGTAGTCAGAAGTGTGAAAAAGCAGGTCAAGAAGTTATTTTTAAAGCTAGCTAAAAGCAACTTTAAAAATAAAGCAAACTCACTCAAAATAAAGCAAAAGAAATTTGAAAAGCGATGTGATTAAAATAAAGCACTTTTTTGTGAGTTTTTTGCATGGAGCTTTAAAACCTATATAAGAGAGTCTTGGGTTACTTTGGCAATTGGCAATGCCAGTTTTTGGTCCCTCAGTAGAGGTGGTGCTCTAGCACACATTGCGCAACCATGGTGCACTCTAGGAGCATGTTGAGGAGCAGCTATGGAGTTATTCTTGGAGAAGAGTGTGCTCACACTCTTGCTTATGGAGAGGACTTACCTATCAACCGCTTGGTGGCATGGATCAACCATCTACATGATGTATTTGAAGATTGTATTCTACATGAAGATTTTGGAGTACTTCAAAGACATTGGATGGAGCTTAACATAAGATTTGCATCTTATGTTAACAATTTAGGTACATATTCTCTTTATGCACATAGGTACTACTTGGAGTTTATGGAGGCAGTGGCATCCATATCACGAGGAGTCCTATTCCGCATATCTAAAGGAGAATCAGTATGTGCATGCTACATGCATTCGGATGAGGTGTTAGAGAAGATATGTTCATATGAGTTTGAGGATTTCTGGTAGCAAACTTGTTAACATTCTTTGCTACTTTTGTAAGTATGTGATTTTTTCACACACATATCTGATTTAGGGTCTTCCATAGCCTTAGTTCATATGAGGGTTTGCTGATTATTAGTTTTAGGTTGATCCTTCCACTTTCTATCACTCATATTCACTCTTCTACAACCTATTAGGTCACACATCTCATATATATTCAGATTTCTGTCCATACATGTGAATATGTTTGTTACTTTGTACATTCACTCATCCATCTATTTTTGTTCACATAGTGTGGTTGAGAGTTTTGCTTCCACATTGTAATTTGAACATTTGTATATATGATATTGTGAGTAAGCAGTGGCTTACGTAACACTTTACACATGTCTAATCTCTCTCTATCTTTATCTCATCATTTGTGTGATTAAATGTGGTATGTTCATGTTTTGTCAATATTAGAAGATTGTTGGAATCTGTGTTGTTGATCTTGGATCTATGGAATTGTAGACCTGTGGTATCAGTTATGGGCCTACTAAATTTCCAACATTTGGTGTTAGAGCTCATTCAGGCTCTCAGATTCTGAGGTTCGCAGACTTCCAGGTTTACAACATATGATTTAAGTGCATCTTCTAACATTTGGCATTTGACATACACACTTAATTTAGATGAGTAGAGATTTGAGAATTAGACAATTCAGTTACATGTTTATTCATCAGTGTGGAGTATGAAGTTGATGATCTATTAGCAGCCGAATATTTTTGGAAAAGTATGCAAATACTTTACAAAAGTATTATTTGAAGACCTAGACTTGATAAAGAGAAGCCTACTTCAAATGCAAGGAAAAACAAATGTGGAGAGTATTAGTTTTGTTTTCAGCAAATCTTGTGTTGTAAGTTGGTTGGACGTTTTTTATCACATTGTGTACCTAGAGAGGTAACTAAAAAGGTAATTCAGCATTCAACCAAAAGGTTGGTGAATTTAGTCATATCAGACATTTGAAGTAGGTTTTTGATTCAGAGATATGAGGAGATGGTAAAACATTATTCTATATTCACTTCCATTTATATACCATGTTTGTTTTATCTCTTACTCTTAGAATTAGAGGAAGAGAAAAAGTTCATTTGAAGAAGTCAAGAGTGCTTGCTACTTCAAGATGAGGAGAACAACATGTATGGAAGAGAAGTTTGAAGATGTTGACATCATCAGGTGGAAGAAAGATGCAGAAGAAGAAAGTCCAATATTTCCAAAAGAAAAATCCTATCTATTGATTGAGAAGTGGAGTTAGCCAAAAGAAAGTAAAGTAGATACTTTCAAATTTCACCCGGGTAGAATATGAAGATATGAAGTATCAACTTGTAGTGTTTGGAGTTCTCAAGGTGAGAAGTTTGCCCACTTACGTTTCAAGTAGGAGTTGCAGATTCTTGGAAAGGATTTGGTTAAAGAAACATTTTTACAACTTTATGTGAGAAGCATGGACACTTAGAGACATTCATGTAGCAAATCAAACATTCAGTCATGAAGGTTTGATGAGAGCATATTCTACACAGGTATTTTGTTAGAGAGATCTTGATAGATCTTGAATGATCTTGAAGATCTTGGGTATTTATGAGTCAATTGTCTATCCTTTGTTTGAAAAGTTCTTAGCATTGGAAGAAGTAAGTCAAAGATTCAGATTCTATCAGATTTGTGTTGCAGAGAAAAATAGAAGAAGATACTTGTTATGTTGCAGAAGATTATGGATCCTAAAATTTTGTTTCACATAGAGGTATTGATCACTGAAGATCAGATTTATTGAAAGAAGGAAGATGTTCTAGATTTCATAAAGTCTGATATAATTTGAAGAATTCTAGATACTAGTGTTAAATCATCTAGGGGGTGATGAAACATGAAGACTTATTTTCAGCCATATGTAAAAGAATGCAGAGTCATACCTACAGGTGTATTCCTATAGGCTATATCAGGTATTCTTATATTTCCTTTGTTAGTTTCTCTTTATGTTCTAGCTTTGAAAGAAGAAGGAAGAAGGAGAATGTCTGTAATAGCTTCATCATTAGTTTTTGTTGGAGCAAGTCTATGACAAGCCTAAGTATTGGCTTGAGGCCCACAAAGTCATAAAAAAAGTTTAAAATGAAGACTATGTAAAGTTCACTTGTGAACTACCTCTTGTAACTTTTGAAGAGTTTACTTAATGTAAAAGTGAAAGAATCTTAAGTGGTTGAGTCCACTTGATCAAGAATGGAAAGAGGAGCCACGAATTCGTGATTTGTGGTAGGTAGAGAATCAAATCAATCATTGATTGATTGGAGAGTGATTGAGGGAAGTTAGCCTCCCAAACTCAACTATAAATAGATGGCAGTTTTAGTCGTGGTTAGAGAGACCTAAGTGAAGACCTCCAAGAGCTGAGCTTTATGCCATATCAAGGTGTGATTAAAAGGCACACATATGTATCAGTAAGTCCATTGTATTGTACAAGCAATATACTTTCATTTTCATGATCATTTGGGTTCATATTTACATGTTCTTGTGAAGTGTACTACTCACTGCCATTACTCTCAGTTTTCTCAGTCAGATTGCAGAGATGGTTTCTTTGATCTTGGTGCATCAGTTTCAGTAATTTAACTTGTTAGAGTTAGCTCTATAAGTCTACTATATGCTCACAAAATCTCATGTCATTTGGATGTTGCAATCTTCAGTTATGGTCAATTGAAGTCAACCCTGTCTGTCATTTTCACTTCTCTGTGAGGTACCCGACTTTTTTACTCATCTTGTCAGAGCCATGTCTCAGTGGTTACTTATCCAAAATCAATGATTTAAAGCTTTTTGGATTCAGCTTACTGTCTAGTATAAGCATACAAAGTTTCATAATCATTGGATTCCTAAATTTTGAGTTATTTTCATTTTTCTGCTCACTGGTCTCAAACTGTAGCAGCCCGTGAAAATCGGGATGATGTCATCACTTGTTAAAACTCATTCTCAGCGTGTGGTTCATTATTTTTTATCAGATTACTCTTGAAAGTTAGCTCTTTAAGTTTTCTAGACTTCCCCAAGAGGAATTAAGTTAATTGCTGCTGTGCTCAGAGAATTATGTAAAACACTAGACATGTGTATGAACCAAGAATAGCAAGTTTTCACCTCTGAGCTAACTCCAACTTATCTGTCTTGATCTATCTTTTTGAGAGTGATCTTCCAAGGTACATAGGGTGTCTAATACATCCATTGGCAAGCTAAAAGGGCCCACCATATACTCCTGGAGTTCATTTGGCTGGTGTAGATCAAGGATTTTGCAACACCTCTTCATCTTCAAGCACATACCTATCCATCTCTTCACAGTGGTATCAGAGCAAGGTTGGACAACATGGCAGATGGATTTCCTTCATCAATTGACAAATTGGACAGAGGTAACTACTGAGCTTGGTCATTAAGAATGGAAGCTTATCTCCAAGGTAGAAGTTTATATGGTTATGTGGCTGGAGATGAAGTTATGCCAAGTTTCAGGAACAAAAGTCAACCAACACAAGAAGAGCAACAAAGATTGAGCACATGGTGCTCCAAGGATGCACTTGCAAGGTCTTATCTTCTCAACTCTATCTCAGATTTTTTGTTGCCTCACATTAGAAGTTGTAAGACATCTCAAGAAGTGTGGGATGCACTTGAAGCTTTCTTTTCTTCAAGTACCAAAGCTAGGAAGCATCAACTATGGCTGGATTTCACAACTCTCAAGAAGGCTCCCAAACAAAATGTGACTGATTTTGTCACAAAGCTCAAGGACATAGCAGATCAATTGAGAAGCATTGGAGAGGTAATAGATGAAGAGCAAATTGTAAGGCAGGTCATCAATGAGGCAGATGAAAAGTGGGAAGCATTCAGCACAGCTATGGATTTGTACATGGACATGCATGTACCTGATTTCAATACACTCATTGGACAACTACTTACTCAAGAGGCAAAGCTTATCGAAATTGGAGAAAAATCTAAAGGTAATCAATCTTCAGCTTTATACACTGATAAAAGCAAGTCCAAAGATAACAAAGGAAAGGCAAAGAAAGTGGATGATGAAGCAGGTACATATCAAGCTAACTATGCAGGTAGAGGAAGACATGGAAGAGGTAGAGGAAGAGGAGCTAGACAAGGCAGGGGGAGATCCCAAGACTCCAACTCATGTTTTATTTGTGGATTAGTTAATCATACAATTCAAAATTGCTTTAGAAATTCCAGGAATCAAAGAGGCAGAGGATACAATAGAGGAAGTTATGGCTACTCAAGAGGAAGGTTCAACAATTATCATGGCAACTACAACAACTACAATCATTCAAACTATCAAGGAGGCTACAAAGGAAGGAGAGACTACAATAACTACACAAAAGACTCAAACAAAGAGGATTCATTATTGCTCATGAACATGGCTATGCCACAAGGTAAATCTGATAAGCATGTTTTCTACATAGATTCAAGTTGTTCAAATCATGTGGCAGGAAATGTGGCACTCCTATCAGATTTAGAAGATCCAAGGAATAAGCATGAGGTACAAACAGGAGATGATACAAAACATCCTATGGAGAAAATAGGCAATGTCAAAGCACCTGATGGAAACATCAACCTACTCAGTAAGGTACTCTATGTCCCTACCATTACAAAGAATTTGATAAGTGTTGGGCAGATAGTAGAGAAAGGGTTGCAAGTCAGGTTCACAAAGGCATGAGCATTTATTGAAGATCCAAGTCAAGGATTCAGAAAAATTGCAAAAGGTGAAAAGACAGGTAGATTGTTCACATTTGAATTACAAGACACTAGAAAAATTGCTCTCTTTAATTATGGTAGTCAGACACTCACAGAATTGGAAGTATGGCACAAAAGGTTAGAACATATTGGTGAAAGGTCATTAAAGCAAATTTGCAGGGACCAAAGTGTACTTGGACTCCCTAATTTGTCAAAACAACATATGATTTATAAGTGTAGTGCATGTCAATTTGGAAAGTCTCACAGGTTACCATTCAGGAAGAAAGGTTATATGCATGGAGATCTCTTGGAGTTGGTTCATACAGATGTATGGGGACCTAGCAAGGAAGCTTCAATATCTGGATCAAGGTATTATGTCTCCTTTATTGATGATTGCAGTAGATGGACTATCCTATTCTTTATGAAACACAAAGATGAATTTTTTTCATGTTTCAAAAGATATTTGGCTCTTGTGGAGAATCAAACAGGTAAATCACTAAAAAGGCTAAGGTCAGATGGAGGGGGAGAATACTTCTCCCATGATTTTGATTCTTTTTCTTCAAGAAAGAGGAATCAAAAGAGAGGTAACTACAAGGTACACTCCTGAGCAAAATGGAGTGGCAGAAAGGAGGAATAGGACAATTGTTGAAGCTTCAAGGTCTATGTTAAATGAAAAGCATTTACCAAATTACTTATGGGCTGAGGCTGTATCTACAGCCACTTACTTGATTAACAGGTTGCCTTCAAAATCCTTTGATGGGATGACTCCATATGAGGCTTGGAATGGAAGAAGACCAAGCTTAGATCATTGTAAAATTTTTGGATGTATTGCTTCTGCTCATGTTCCTTCACAGGTTAGAGGCAAGATGGATCCAAAGGCAGAAAGGTGTGTATTTATTGGATATGACAACAATCAAAAGGGCTACAGGTTATACAACCCTACCAACAAAGGATTCTTGGTAAGCAGAGATGTAGTTTTTTATGAGAACAATTCATGGTATGAAGATTCATGCAGTAAGGTCAATTTGCCATATAATCTTGAAGAAGATTTTCCAAATCTTGGCAGAGAACAACGAAAGATTGAAGAACAAGACACCTTAGAGGATGATGAAGAATCTCAGATGGAAAAGATCAAAGCATGGAAGTCTAAAGGTAAAGCAAAATTGCAAGAACTTGGACATGAGGTAGAATCATCACATCATGGCCTAAGAAGATCTATGAGGGAAAAGAAAAAACCAGAAAGGTATGGGTTTGACACCTCATTAGTAACTAAACATTCTATCTACATAGCACAGGACATAAACCAAGAGGAGCCATCATCATTTGAAGAGGCCAAAGCAAAAACAGAATGGAAGCATGCAATGAAGGAAGAGATTGAAGCACTTGAGGAAAACAACACTTGGGATTTGGTGCCCAAGACTTCATCCATGAAGGTAATAGGCTCAAGATGGGTCTATAAACTCAAGAAGAATTCTGATGGTTCAATTAATAGGTATAAGGCAAGGCTTGTAGCAAAAGGCTTTGCACAAACTCAGGGAATTGGTTATGAGGAGACCTTCTCTCCTGTGGCAAAGATGCCTACTATTAGGGTTTTGCTTAGTATTGCCTCTTCCAAGAATTGGAAGATACTTCAACTAGATGTAAAGAATGCATTCTTGAATGGTTGGATAACAGAAGAGGTATATATGGCACAACCACCTGGTTTTGAGAATCAAGTTTATCTTGATTATGTGTGTAAAATTAACAAAGCATTGTATGGTCTCAAGCAAGCTCCAAGAGCTTGGAATTTCAGGTTTGTTCATTCTTGTAGGACAAAGGCTTTCAACCAAGCAAGGCAGATCCTTCACTCTATATTAAAAAGAGTAATTCTGAGGTCATCTACTTATGTGTATATGTAGATGATATTATATTGACAGGAAATGATGCAGATGGTATGAAGAAGATCAAAGATCAGATGAGAGAAGAGTTCAAGATAAGTGATTTGGTTTCACTTACCTACTTCCTAGGTTTGGAAGTTGTCTACAAAGATCATGGTTTGTTTCTCACTCAAAGAAAGTACATTAAGGACATGTTGGCAAAATTCAAAATGCAAGATTGTAAGATTGCAGGTACTCCAATGGAGGTCAATCACAAATTGAGCTCACATGAAGGTGAACTCATAGAGGACATCACATCATATCAAAGTCTAGTGGGTAGTCTCAACTATGCCACATTGACAAGAGTAGATATATGTTACAGTGTGAGTGTGCTAAGCCAATTTATGCACATACCAAGGAAACCACATATGGATGCTGCCAAAAGGATTCTCAAGTATCTCAAAGGAACCATAAATGAAGGACTTTATTATCCTTATGTATCTAATTTAGTTTTGAAGCTATTTTCTGATGCAGATTGGGCTGGCTCCAAGGAACATAGAAGGAGCACTTCAGGTTATCTTACCTTTGCAGGTTCAAAGCTTATTTCATGGTCATCCAAAAAGCAACCCACAATTGCTCTATCTTCTATTAGCTAAATATAGAGGTCTTGCCATAGCTACTTAGGAAGCTATGTGGATGAAGACATTATTCAAAGATCTTGGATTGGAGTTTGGAACTCCAACTATTTTTGGTGACAATATGAGTTCTATTCACTTGGTTGCTAATCCTATTTTTCATGCAAGGACTAAACATATTGAAGTTCATTATCACAATGTACGAGAGAAGGTTCTAAGCAAAGAGATTCAAATATCATATGTGTCCACTCATCAATAATGTGCAGATATTCTAACCAAAGCATTGCATGGTACAAAGCTTTGCAAATTCAAGGCTATGATAGGTTTGCAGGTAATCTTGGAAGATTGAAGACCTCAAGCATACTTGGCTTGAGGTGGAGCTGTTGGAGCAAGTCTATGACAAGCTCAAGTATTGGCTTGAGTCCCACAAAGTCATAAAAAAAGCTTTAAAATGAAGACTATGTAAAGTTCACTTGTGAACTACCTCTTGTAACTTTTGAATAGTTTACTTAATGTAAAAGTGAAAGAATCTTAAGTGGTTGAGTCCACTTGATCAAGAATGGAAAGAGGAGCCACAAATTTGTGATTTGTGGTAGGTAGAGAATCAAATCAATCATTGATTGATTGGAGAGTGATTGAGGGAAGTTAGCCTCCCAAACTCAACTATAAATAGATGGCAGTTTTAGTCGTGGTTAGAGAGACCTAAGTGAAGACCTCCAAGAGCTGAGCTTTATGCCATATCAAGGTGTGATTAAAAGGCACACATATGTATCAGTAAGTCCATTGTATTGTACAAGCAATATACTTTCATTTTCATGATCATTTGGGTTCATATTTCCATGTTCTTGTGAAGTGTACTACTCACTGCCATTACTCTTAGTTTTCTCAATCAGATTGTAGAGATGGTTTCTCTGCGCTTGGTGCATCAGTTTCAGTAATTTAACTTGTTAAAGTTAGCTCTATAAGTCTACTATATGCTCCCAAATTTTCATGTCATTTGGATGTTGCAATCTTCAGTTATGTTCAATCGAAGTCAACCCTGTCTGTCATTTTCACTTCTCTATGAGGTACCCGACTTTTTTACTCATCTTGTGAGAGCCATTTCTCAGTGGTTACTTATCCAAATTCAATGATTTAAAGCTTGTCGGATTAAGCTTATGGTCTAGTATAAGCATAGAAATTTTCATAATCATTTGATTCATATATTTGGAGTTATGGTCATTTTTCTGCTCACTAGTCTCAAACTGTAGCAGCCCGTGAAAATCGGGATGATGTCATCACTTGTTAAAATTCATTCTCAGTGTGTGGTTCATTATTTTTGATGAGATTACTCTTGAAAGTTAGCTCTTTACGTTTTGTAGACTTCCCCAAGAGGAATTAAGTTAAATGCTGTTGTGCTCAGAGAATTATGTAAAACACTGGACAGGTGTATGAACCAAGAATAGCAAGTTTTCACCTCTGAGCTAACTCCAACTTATCTGTTTTGATCTATCTTTTTGAGAGTGATCTTCCAAGGTACATAGGGTGTCTAATACATCCATTGGCAAGCCAAAAGGGCCCACCATATACTCCTGGAGTTCATTTGGCTGGTGTAGATCAAGGATTTTGCAACACCTCTTCATCTTCAAGCACATACCTATCCATCTCTTCATAGTTTTCTTGCCTTTACCTTTACTATCCTTACTCTTGTTCTTATCAGTGTATAGGACAGAGGATTGGTTACCTTTTGAGATGTCACTATTCTTCACAAGCTTGGATTCATGAGTGAATAGTTGCCCCATTAGAGTATTGAATTCAGGTACCTGCATGTCTATGTATAGGTCCATTACTGTGGTGAAGGCTTCCCATTTATCATCTGCCTTGATTCCATTGATCACTTGTCTCACAATTTTCTCCTCTTCAATGAATTCTCCAATGCTTCCAAGTTGATGAGCTAGGTCCTTCATTTTAGTGACATAATCAGTCACATTCTGCTTGGGCATCTTTTTGAGTGTTGTGAACTCCATCCATAGTTGGTTCTTTCTTGCTCTAGTGCTTGAAGAAAAGAATGCTTCAACTTCATTCCAAGTCTCGTGCAATGTCTTATAATTCCTAATGTGTGGAAGCAAGAAATCAAAAACTGACTTGAGAAGATATGACCTAGCCAAAACATCCTTTGAGCACCATCTTGATAACCTTTCTTGTTCTTCTTGAGTTGATTGCCCTTTGCTTTTGAGTATTGGCATTAACTCATTTCCATATATGTAACCATAGAGATTTCTACCTTGTAGATATGCTTCCATTCTAATAGACCAAGTAGAGTAATTACCTCGATCCAATTTGTCAATTGATGATGGGAATCCATCTCCCATGTTCAGTTGATGATAGCTCTGATACCACTCTGAGAAATGAGGTGGTGCTACACAAATCCTGCTCTACACCTGTCAATGTAGCTTAAGAGTACCTTAGTAGACATCTTTACCCAAATATGCATTTGGATCCATAATGTACCTCGGAGCATCATCCTCAAATAGTTATGTCAAAATAGACTACTTCCAAGCTTGAAGACTTCCAAAAACTTGCTATTTTGGGACTACGTCCTACTCAGTAATTCACTTAGTGCTCACTCACTGATTGCAATTGACCTAGGAGATTTAGATATAGCTAAATAGAGTCCTAAGCTTGCTATAGGAAGTTATTTCACTAATTTAGGATGAGTATATGATGAGAAATCACCTTAAGAAGTTAGGGGTGTAATCCCGACTTTTTAAGCAGATGATAGTGAGCAGATATAGGTGACTTGTAGAGATTTTATCTCATAGAGTAATAAATCAAATGATATGAAAATTGATAACTGAGAACTAGAAGATCTAAGCCACATATCCCAAGTTGAATCACATTGATTGGATAAGTATTGACAGAGAACTCCACAAAACAAGTTCACTAAAATGAGCACTTAGCAGGAGACAACAATGGATACCAAATGACTTGCATAAACTAAATCAAATATATAATATTATGAATGTATGATACAAGGGAGATGATGTAGGCTTACTCATACATGTGTCGGCTTAGTGTACCCACAAGCTTTAAGCTCAATGTGTCCTTCTTCTTGCTCTACTACCCACGACTAAAAGTCAGGCTCTTTTATAGATGTGTCTTCAATTTGAATTTTGAATATGCTACCTAAAAGTTATCCTAACGTTTAGGATTCTAATTGATTTGATTCCAACCACTTAGTTGGTATGAAGTACAACTCATAAAGTCACGGCATTCTCTCAAACTTTTCTTTTTACATTTACCTTGACTTAATGGATTTTACAAGAGGTGTTCACATATGACGTATGGATATTCACACCCAAATTGTGAAGTAAACCTTTGATATTTGGTCAAGCATCAAGGCTTGCCAAATTTACCAACAATGATCAGCTCATATAAGCTCTCATACTTGAGACTAAAGTGTATAGTGTACATGTATACACTTCTGTTTGTTGAGAGTTGATATATTGGACCTAAAAGGGATCCCAACGTTTAAGGAGTGATTTGAATTTGAATTTGAATGGATTTATGAATTTAGCCTTCCTATAAATCCATGAGATTCTCTCCAATTATCTCATTTACTTTTGACCAAGATAAAAATATAAATTAATCTTTGAATCTCCTTAGGTATATGTTGCAATGAGTGTAAATTTATGACTCATTTATCAAGGGAAAACCTTTGTTCATATGTAAAGCACTAAGGTTTTCTTCCTCCACCAACACTTGATTCACCTTATACCAAAATTTTAGGCTTTTATTGGCTCCATCTTTCCTTCTAAGTGAGCTATTTATAATATTTTAGCATTCATGATAAATGTTTAGTTTACAAAAACATCCATAAGTCTCATATCTCTCCATCTAAAGCCTGTCTTCCAACAAAATCACTTTCTACTATCATTTTCTCTAATTGTTTACTAGAATTGATTGTTTTATAGATTATAATTCATTTTTATTCAATATGGCTTGTGACGTTTGAACTTTAATTTTTCCATTTTCATCTATTGCTTATTGGCATGTGTATTGTCATGTTTTTCGTTTGCTTCCCTATACTTGTATTTTTTGTTTTTCTAAATATTTCTATAATCTTGCTTGTAAGAGTCTCTTGTAAAAGATTATCTCAACATGCATTGATTTAATGTGACAAGATTTTAACATCTAATGCATGAATTGGCTCAAGACACTTACACTATAACAATGTCTACCATAATCAATGTTGCATAATTCAAAATTCCCACCAAGATTTTATAGATTGTTATGTATTCAATTGGATCTCCTTCATAAGCATGTAACTTTGAGTTTATTTCCATGGGTGTACATGCAACCTTACCATTCTCCATCTTGAACTTGGCTAGCATATCGATGATGTATTTCTTTTGAGTGAGATACATACCCTTTTCTATATACACAACTTCCAAACCTAGGAAGTATGTGAGCCGTCATAGTTCATTGATCTTCAATTTCTCATTCATCTATAGCTTGATCCTCATGATATCTTCAACATCGTTACTTTTGAGTATTATTTCATCTACATATACACAAAGGTATATGACTTCTCCATGATTCTTCTTGATGAAGAGTGAAGGATGTGCTTTGCTAATCATGAAACCCTTATCCTGTAATACGTCACAAGTCTATGATTTCAAGATCTTAGAGCTTGCTTTAGACCATATAGCTCCTTCCTTAACCTAAATACATGTTCAAGAAAATTTGAATATTCAAACCAATGAGGTTGATCTATATATACATCTTTAGGTATCCATCTATTCAGAAATGCATTCTTCATGTCCTTTTGATAAATCTTTCGATTCCTCGTAGCTGCAATGCTCACAAGCATTCTTATTATTGGTATCTTTCCCATAGGTGAGAAGGTGTCTTCAGAACCACTTCCATGTGTTTGAGCATACCATTAGCCACAAGTCTAGGTCTATACCTATTGATGGTTCCATCAAATTTCTTCTTAATTTGTATATCCATCTGGATCCAATGATCTTCATGGTAATGGTCTTGGGCACCAGTTCCCAAGTCTAACTCTCTTGAAAAGCTTAAATTTTCTATTCCTTAGCATTAATCCATTCTAGTTTCTTCTTTTTATATGCATAAGATTGTATGTGTATCCTTACTTGAGAGAGTGCGAAGTCTTCCTCTAGATCATGAGGTAGCTTAATCTTCCTCCAATCATCTTCAAACTATGATTTATATTCATCAAAGACAACATCTTGGCTAACTATAAAACCTTTATTGCTAGGTTTATATAGTCTCTAACCTTTTTTATTGAGGCCATAGCCTATAAATACAAACTTCTCTACCTTAGGTTGTAGATTACCTTTGATTTGTGATGGTATGTCTGCATATGCAATGCATCCAAATATCTTGCATTGATCCAAGATTGGTCTTCTTCCATTCCAAGCCTCATAATAGTTCTTACCATGCAAGGCCTTTGAAGGTAATCTATTTATCAATTATGTGGCAATAGATACTGCCTTTTTCCAGAAATAATTTGGTAGCTTCTTCTCATTCAACATGGACCTTGATGCCATCTCTGCTACTCCATTCTGTTTATGGGTATATCTAGTAGTAATTTCTCTCTTGATTCCTTTATCCTGAAGATAAGAATCAAGTTCATGGGACAAGTATTGTCCCCCTCCATCACACGTTAGTCTCTTTAGGATTTTATCTGTTTGATTCTCCACAAGTGCTAATTATCTCTTCAAACATGAGAAATCTTCATCCTTATGCTTCATAAAATACAAAATAATCCATCTGCCACAATCATCTATAGGTTTGGGTGCCATAATTGAACAAGATAATGTTCTTGGTGTCTTGGAGTTCAAACAAAAATAATCTATCTATTTTCTGTCCTTTTTCTCTCTTCCTAAAATCTTGAAATGAATCCTCTACATAGGTGAATCTCACTTGCAAACCTTTCTCTAGAATCTTCCATACCCTTATAAGTTTTTCTATAATATTTGGCACATAAAGAACTCTGCTTGACAGATTCATATTACCATTGGAGGTCTTCACATTCTTTATCTTCTCCAAAGGATGTTTTGTGTCATTAGCTATTTGGAGCTCATGCTTTTTCTTTGGATCCTCCAAGTCAGAGAGCAAGGCTATATTTCTTGCACATGTTTTGAGCATCTAGAATCAAAGCAGAATACATGTTCATCAGACTTACCTTCCTTAATTTTCATGTTCATAAGTAGAAGTGAAACTTCTTCAGCTTGATCATATGTTTAATTGTTGTAGTCTCTCCTTCCTTTGTATCCTACTTGATAGTTTTTGTTGTAAGAATTATTGTTTAATCCATATGAATTTTTTGTTGGTGCAGGGCAATCAACAATTGAAGTTTTGGATGAAGAATTGAAGTCAAGGACTGAAGAAAAGACCAAGTCATGAAGCATGAAGGAAGTGCATATCTAGGAGATAAAGATGTGTATACATATGTACATTATTTTAGAATCATTTCATCACATACTTTTGTATGGTCATGATCTTGTAAATATTTGCCTATATATACAAAGAAAATGTCGGGGCAAATAGGAGAGAATGTGTAAGAATAATTTTTTAGGAGAATTAGATGTCATTAGACCTTTTCGAAGTGAATAGAATCTCTCTCATTACTCAGATGTAAATATTTCTCAGAAATGAAAAATGTTGCGCCCGATCTGTCTTTGCATTTTCCTTCTGTGCTTGATCATTTCAAGAATCCTTTTGTAGATGTCTAAATCCATAGTTAATGAGTCTACGGTTAAATTTTGAGAGCCTAATTGTAAACAGGCTATGAGAATTATGAGTAGGAACATTTATATGTGAAGAAGTGTTCATTGTTTCCTGAAGCAGGCGCAAAACTCAATGCTAATGTTTTGGTCAATTCTCCTTCCACAGTGTAAAGTTTTGAGCAAGCAAGCACTCAATCTTTAAGTTGGAAGGTAAGCTACGTGTGGCTAAAAGCATTTGCATAAAAGGGTTCTAGATTGAGAGAACCAAGTGCTAGAAGTTATAGGTGTTTGAACTGACTTCGTAGAAGAATAATTTTAGAGATAGGTGACTTGTTAAGTTCATTTCTCAAGATATACTGAATCTTTTGAAGTGATTTAACTTGGAGGAGGTGCATAAACTATAAGTGACACCTTGTGCAAAGTTTTATAAAAAACTTTATATATTTGATAAGTCAATGAGAGAGTTTTGCGCAACAGACTTTTTGTGTAGTCATCTTCTTCCTAGTTTGATCAAAATTTTGACAATTGATCATTGATCCTTTAAATTGGTGAATGGTTTGAGTTACTCTTGATATAGAGGTGCTCTAACTTCAAGAGTAGCTTGTTCTTTTGGATATTACCACTCTCCATCAGTGGTATGAGAGCAAGAAGCATCAAAATTGAAGAAAGGAGGATCTCGACTGCTGCAGTCATAAAGAATTCAACATCTGAAGGTTCAGAAGGTGAAAGCTTGAGGGCAAAGCTTGAGAAGGAGGTAATACGACACCAAGGAAGACAAAAGGAACATTATTCATAGTAAAGGTACATCTATTACTCATAAAATTTGAAGAATTCAATATACAGGTGAAGAAAGGATGGGAGATTCTCTTGAGATAAAGAAGTTGGATAGAGTGAACTATCCAACATGGTCAATGAGGATGGAAGCTCATCTTATGAGCAAAGACTTGATAGCTTATATTACAGGTGAAGAAGAAAAGCCTTAGTTCAGAGATCCTAGTGTTCCAACTAGGGAGGAATTATCAGAATTGAAGAATTGGATGAAGAAAGATGCTCAAGCTAGGAGCATTATCTATATGGCAGTCAATGACTACTTGCTACCTCACATTAGAGGTCTTGAAAGTGCAAGTGATATATGGAATGCTTTGGAGGAGCATTTTCAAAACATCACAAAGTCAAGGAAGGCATCCTTGTGGGCAGAATTTACAACTTTCAAGAAGAAGGCCTCTCAATCTATCTCAGAATATGTAACAAGGATGGAGGACATTGCAGATGCATTAGGAGCAGTTGATGAAGACATTGAGGAGGAGTTGGTAAGGCAAATCCTCACAGGTTTGGGAGGTGATGACAAATGGAAGCCATTCATTTTGTCTACTAAATTATCACTTGATCATTTCACTCTTGACTTAAATCAGTTGCTAGGACATATGTTAACCTTTGAGCAGGATGTCGAAGGTGAAGGTGACAAGAGTACAGGTCATGCAATGTATTCAAAGGATAAGAAGAAGAATATCAAAGGAAAGCAACAAGCAAATGAGGATGAAGGTACAACTAGCCAAGCTAACTTCCTAAGAGGAAGAGAAGGTGGCAAAGGTAGAGGAAGAGGCAGGAGCAATAAAGATGGAGTGAAGGCTTGCTGGATTTGTGGTAAGACAAATCACTTAGCTAATGATTGTTGGCATAATACTCAGAGTAATGGTGGATATAATCAGAACTTTAATTCAAGAGGAAGAGGTGGCAGAAATCAAAGAGGTAATTTTAGAGGTAGAGGTAGTAGGGGTTACTTTGGAAGAAATGCAGGTAGAGGATTCCAAAGTCAACAATACAACAATAACTACTACAATTATGCTTCAAATCAGAAGGAGGATTCAACATTGATAATGAATGCAACTTGTGAAAGGCAAAGTGAAGACCAAAGAGTCTTCTACATTGACTCTAGGTGTAGCAATCACCTGAGTGGTAACATAGCATTGATGATTGATTTGGAAAATAAGGTAACTAATCATGTAGTTCAAACAGGTGACAATACAAAGCACAATGTGAAGTCAATTGGATCAATGAAGGCCAAGGATGGTAGTACTAATTCCTAAGAATTTGATAAGTGTAGGAAAAATTGTTGAAAAAGGTTATGAAGTTAGGTTCACTAATGAAGGAGTGTTTGTGGAAGACCCTAGCAATGGGTATAAACAAATTGTTTCAGGGAAGAAAGAAGGAAGATTGCTCACATTGAAGATCCAAGGTAATGTTGGTCATGCCTTGTTCACTTATGGAGGACATAAGATCTCTGAGTTAGATCTTTGGCACAAGAGGCTTGGACATTTCAATGAAAGAGGTATCAAAGATATGGTTAATAATGGTTCAGTGCTTGGATTGCCTAATATTGTAGGTCAACGTATGCCATACAGATGTGAGGCATGTCAATTAGGTAAGACTCATAAGCAATCTTATTCCAAGCATGGGTTTATGTATTCAGAGAAGCTTGAATTGGTACACACAGATCCGTGGGGACCATCAAAGGATTTTAGTATCAATGGCTCAAGGTATTATGTGATTTATGTTGATGATGCTACCATATGGATCACTATCTATGTGATCAAAGATAAGTCAGAGGTATTAATACATTCAAACATTATCATGTGTATGCAGAGAGAATTACAGGTCATAAGTTGAAGAGACTAAGGTCAGATGGAGGGGGAGAGTATTTCTCTAATGAGTTCCGTGATTATTTGTGGAATGCAGGTATAAAGAGAGAGGTTACTTGCAGGTACTCTCCTCAACAAAATGGGATAGCAGAGAGAAGAAATAGAACTCTTGTTGAGTTTTGCAAGGTCAATGATGAAGGAGAAAAATTGCCCTAATTATTTGTGGGTTGAGGCTATAAACACAGCTACTTATTTGGTCAATAGGTTACCATGTAAAGCTTTGCAGGGTATGACACCATATGAGGCATGGTGGGGTGAGAGACCTACTCTAGATCATTGCAAAGTATTTGGATGTTTGGCATATGCATATGTGCCATCACAACAGGCATAAACTGGAGCCTAAAGCAGAAAAATATGTGTTTATTGGATATGATGATAAGAAGATGGGATATAGGTTGTGGAGTCCATCCACAAAACAATTCCTTGTATCTAAGGATGTTACATTTGATGAGCAAGGTACTTGGTATGCAGGTACAATCAATATTTATGTAGGTGATGAAGAAATTGTGGATCAAAAGAAAGGTAAATCAAAGGTTCAGATATTTGATGAAGAGAAGAACAATGAAGTACAGGTTGAAGTTGAAGAAGTGCGAAGGTTTGATCCAGAATGTGATGAACCAGAAACTTCAAGAAGTGGAGAACTCAGAAGGTCAACAAGGCACAAATGGCAACCTACAAGGTATAGCTATGACACTTCTTTTTTGGCTACCAAAGATTATGCTTATATGGTAAAGGTAGATGAAGACCCTTCTACATATGAAGAGGCAAAAGGTAAGGAAAATTGGGAGAAAGCTATGCAGGAAGAGTATGATGCATTGATGGAGAATGAGACTTGGGATTTGGTTCCTAAACCAAATAGTCAGAAGATCATTGGATGTAAATGGGTCTACAAGACAAAGAGGTTTGCAGATGGAAGTGTGTCTAGGTATAAAGCTAGACTTCTTGTGAAGGGTTTTGCTCAGACATATGGTATAGATTATGATGAGACCTATAGTCCTATGGCAAAGATGACAACTATAAGGACACTCATAGCTATTGCTGCATGTAAAGGTTGGACGTTATGTCAACTAGATGTGAAGAATGCTTTTCTAAATGGTTATATTTCAGATGATGTTTTCATGGAGCAACCACAAGGATTCAGAGATGGAAGGTATCCAGATCATGTGTGCAAGCTCAAGAGAGCTTTGTATGGTTTGAAGCAGGCCCCAAGGGCATGGAATTATAGACTTGTGAAGTTCTTGAAAGAACTTGGATTCCAAGTATCTAAAGCAGATAGTAGCTTGCTTGTTAAAGCAAGTGATGATGGGTTCATTTACATGTGCATATATGTTGATGATATAATTCTTACAGGTACAGATGAGAAAGGCATTCAAAGCCTAAAGAAGCAAATGGAGAAAGAATTCCAGATCAGTGATTTGGGAGACTTGTCATATTTCTTGGGCATGGAGATCTCATACACTCAACATGGAGTGTATGTAACTCAAGAAAGGTATTTGAAGAACTTGTTGATCAAGTTTAAGATGAATGATTGCAGGGTAGCACCTACTCCAATGGAGGTGAATCACAAATTGAGCAGATATGGAGGTATAAAGGTATGGGGGAAAGAAGATAGAGAAAACCTCAATTGATGATTGAGGGGGAGCAGTTGGTGCAGGGCAATCAACAATTGAAGTTTTGGATGAAGAATTAAAGTCAAGGACTGAAGAAAAGACCAAGTCATGAAGCATGAAGGAAGTGCATATCCAGGAGATAAAGATGTGTATACATATGTACATTATTTTAGAGTCAGTTCATCACATACTTTTGTATGGTCATGAGCTTGTAAATATTTGCCTATATATACAAAGAAAATGTCGGGGCAAATAGGAGAGAATGTGTAAGAATAAGTTTTGAGGAGAATTAGATGTCATTAGACCTTTTAGAAGTGATTAGAATCTCTCTCATTACTCAGATGTAAAAATTTCTCAGAAATGAAACATGTTGCACCCGATCAATCTGTGCATTCTCCTTCTGTGCTTGATCATTTTAAGAATCCTTTTGTAGATGTCTAAACCATAGTTAATGAGTCTATGTTTAAAGTTTGAGAAACTAATTGTAAACAGGCTGTGAGAATTATGAGTAGGAACATTTATATGTGAAGAAGTGTTTACTATTTCTTGAAACAGGCGCAAAATTTGATGCTAATGTTTTGGTTAGTTCTCCTTCCACAGTGTAAATTTTTGAGCAACCAAGCACTCAATCTTTAAGTTGGAAGGTAAGCTACTTGTGGCTAAAAGCATTTTCATAAACGGATTCTAGATTGAGAGAACCAAGTGTTAGAAGTTATAGGTGTCTGAATCGACTTCTCAAAAGAACAGTTTTACACATAGGTGACTTGTTAAGTTCATTTCTCAAGATCTACTGAATCTTTTGAAGTGATTTAACTTGGAGGAGGTGGGAGGAGACCTTGTGCAAAGTTTTATAAAAAACTTTACACATTTGATGAGTCAATGAGAGAGTTATGTGCAGCAGACTTTCTGTGTAGTCATCTTCTTCACAGTTTGATCAAAATTTTAACAATTGATCATTGATCCTTTAAATTGGTGAATGTTTTGAGTTACTCTTGATATAGAGGTGCTCTAACTTCAAGAGTAGGTTGTTCTTTTGGAGATTAACGCTCTCCATCATTTTTGTACTTGCCTCTTGAAGATCCATAATGACCTCTATTTTATCCTCTTCCTCTCTCATTCCTTGGATTTGTGAAGAAATGCTCTATGATGTGATTTGATATACCCTACATGGCACAAGATTAAGAGCTTTGAGCTCTCCCACTGCCTTTTCTACCTTCTCTACCTCTTCCTCTTGAGCTTCTACCTATACCTACAAAGTTGACTTAGGAAGTGCTTCCTTCATCATCAAACTTTTTACCTTTTTCTTTGTCATCATTGCCTCTTTGTCTCTATATAAGGGGAAGATGATCCATTACCTTTCTAATTCTCACCATTCAGCATGAGTTCATCTTCATGAGCGAAGAGTTGCCCCCTGACTGTGTTACAATCTGGCACTTGCATATCCAAGTATAGATCCATGGCTATGGTGAAAGCTTCTCATCTCTGATCAACCTTGATTCCATTGATGACTTGCCTCAAAATCTGCTCTTCATCAATGATTTCTCCAATTCTCCCAAGTTGATATGCAATTTGCTTCATCTTGGTGACAAAATTAGGGACACTTTGCTTGGGCATCTTCTTGAGTGTTGTGAACTGCATCCATAATTGGTTCTTTTTATCTTTAGTACTTGAGGAGAAGAATGTTTCAAAAGCATTTCTTGTCTCTTAAGAGGTCTTAACATTCCTAATATGAGGAAGTAGGAAATCAGAGATAGAGTTCAAAATTTATGACCTTGCCAGAACATCCTTTGCACACCATCTATTCAACCTAGGTTTGCCCCCTTCTAACTAGGACTTCATCCTTAGAGACCATGATGAGTAGTTGATTTGATCCAATTTTTCAATAGATTAGGGGAATACATCACCCATAATGTCCAATCTATGACTATGCTTGGATGCTATTGTGAAGAATGATGGAAAGTACACATAGATAGAGTTTCCTAGAAAATGCTTGCTCTAAAACAACCTAATTTATTGTAGATAACCTTAATAGACTCCCAAAGCCTCTAAAATATGCATTTATATCACCATCATACTTTCTAACATCATTCCCAAAATACTATGTCAAGAAAAAAAACTTATGTGTTCAATACACCTTCAAAAAACCTTCTTTTTATGGAAGAAGGCACTTAGTGTTTCACTTAGCTAATCCTTGCCTAGAATCTCTTCCAAGATGGCGACCATGAATATATCATACCATTAACATCCCAATACTACATTGATATTTTCCAATTGATTTATAAGTACACGGTTTCTAAAATTAGCCTCTAGTTACAAATCTCTACTCTTGATCATTGAATATCATAAGCATATTAGTTAGATATATGGTTGATCTAGGTGATTGATGATTATTGACTCCTTTGTATTTTTTAAACTATATGCTTCTTTAATCACAACCTTAGACATCCACAAGTGGTTGTTTCTATGCACCTATATATTGCACTATGTAGAGATATCTCATCTATGTCACAATGTGACACATTCCATTACAATGGAGGAAATCCTTGAAAGTTTAATCTTTCAATTTCGTCTTCTTAGTAACCCCAAAGTGTGGCAATCATAGTGAATCACTTCCATAGTCTTTCGTTACTTTAATTTGCCTTATCAAAGGCCTTGCCAATATCATTTCATAACTACCAACCATTCCAAAATAAAATTTTTCCAACATGTGTTCAAATGTTACACCATAAGTGGTTAACACTAGAATTTTAAATAGGCCTAAGGCACCTAAAAGCACACATTTTCTCACTCAACATTCCTTAGTGTAAGCCACTAATTTTCTTGAACAAATTAACTTGTATGCCTATTGGCAAAAATGAGTAGATAAATGTTTCCTTCACCCCCTTCATCATAACCTTCATGGGGATCTTCTTTAAACACATTCCTACCTTCACTCAAATTATATCATATTCCTCTAGTCCATTACCTCACAATCACCTTGGATTTCTTTATTTGTAGCTAAAGCTTTAGTGATGCCCTAGATAGATACTAAAGAACCCGATCCCATCCTTGATGTCTTCATTATCTTAGTTCATTTTTTTTAGTAATCTTTTTGAAACTACTTTTACTCCTAGGAAAATCTCTAAAGTAACGATCGTTTTAACAATAGACTAATTTAATTTTGGATGCTGATGGGTTAAGACAAGGAAAATATTTTATGGAATGATCCTTCTTACATTGATATTATGCTACTCTTAGTGGTAAATTTGTTGGTTGCCTGATTGATGGTGTGTCATCTTTGAACGTAAGGTTCAGATAGAAAAACTAGTTTTCTTGATCTCACTAATGGAATTATCTATAATATGGAGGATGAAATGAATTTGAGTAATTTTATTTTCCTTGATTTTTGTAATAGTGATTATCCCCATATGTGGTCCTTTTGGAGATTTTATTATTTTCTTAATGATTTTGCATTAGAGATTGGAACTATGGCTCAATCCTTATTCCTTGCCAACATAGCATACTTGATTTGATCCACATTTTGAGGTGATAGCTGCTATTGACTATGATTGGCTTAAGTATTCTTTGCTCCTAAGAATGAAATCTTTGCATAGGAGTTAATAGCATAAATATCTAGGAAAAGACCTTTGTTTTATTTCAAGTTTCATATAGACATGGTCTTGGATGATACATTGGTGATTGCCTCCCATGTTGTATTGTGTAGTAACAATATATAGTGTTATGGATTCTATTTTTTGGCTCAATAGCATAGAATCATGGTGTTCTTCTCTGAATCTAGTGTTGGAGGTAGATGTCTACGAAAGCACGCGAACAGCACAAGGAAGAAGAAGAAGCTTGGAGCACAACACACAATACTGAAATGTATTACCACTAAAATGTACAAAGATAAGTAACCCATTAGGGCTATAGGCTTTATACAAGCTAGGAAAAAAAAACCACCTAAAGAGGGAAAAAAGTGCCGTGGTGATCCTAGTGTGTTCACACACATCATTTTCTAAATATATCAATGAATCCCCCCTAGGAGTGATGTGGTGAACAAGGAGCTATCACTCATGTATAAGGAAGTGCTAAGCTATGTGGAATCAATCCAAAAAAGGAAGTAAGCCCAAAGCTTTGTAGAAAGCTTCAAACTTCTCCCTAGGCAGAGCCTTCATGAAAAGGTTTGCAATGTTCTCTTGTGTGGGATCATATGCCAAGCTAAGCTCCCCAGTAGAGAACCTCTCCCTGCCATAATGATAATGCACCTCAATGTGCTTAGTGTGAGCATGGAACATTGGGTTCCTCGCAACTGCCAATGCGCTCTGACTATTAGTGAAGATGGTGCTGGAAGAAGACTCATCAACACCCAAATCATCCATAAGGCATCTGAGCCACATACACTCAAGAATCACTATGAAAATTGCCCTATACTCAGCCTCACAATTAGAAGTGGCCACAGTAGGTTGCTTCTTCCTCAACCAAGATATACATGAGATACCAAGCATGAAGAAAAAGCCACTAGTGGACACATGAGTGTCATGGAAACCAGCCCAGTTAGAGTAAAAAAAAGCATGTAAATCTGGTGGTAGTGATCCCCCCTTGGGATAAAATGAGCCAAGTACCACTCAGGTAGCAAAATATGCGCTTAACCACCTGACAATGCTTGACACTTGGGCAATGCATAAACTTGCTCATCTATGAGACACAAAACTGAATATCTGGCCGAGTAATGCATAAGTAAATCAAGCATCCAATAGCCTGCTGATGGAGAAGAACATCAAATGCATCTCGAGCATCATGAAGACTCAATCATAAACCTCTGTCCATCGGAGTGGCAATAGGTTTGCGGTCTTCAAGGCCAAAACACTGCAATAATGTGTCAATATATTTTGTTTGACACAGCCATTCCACCATGAACTTACATAAACTAAATGCCCAAATAATGATGCAAATGCCCCGAATCAAACATCTCAAATGAGGCATGCAAATCAACCTTAAAATCAGCAATATGCTTGTCATGAGGACCAGCGAGCAACATGTCATCGACATACACTTCTTCATGCAAGTCACCATTCAAAAATGTAGTTCTAATGTCCAACTAATGTACATTCCAACCATGATGAGCTACAAGTGCACAGATGCTACGAACAGTAGTCATTCAGCATGTAGGTGCAAAGGTTTCATCAAAATCAATACCTCTTTCTTGCACATAACCCTTTGCAACAAGCATAGCCTTATACATGTCAACTATTCCATCAGGTTCACACTTCACCTTGTATACCCACTTAGTGCCAATGGCCTTCTTTCCAGGAGGCAAGTCACATAAAGACCAGGTACCATTTTTCATGATAGCATCATATTCAGATTGCATTGCAGCCATCCAATGTTCAAAATGTTGTGCTTCATCAAACGAAACAGGCTCAAGCTCATCACAGAGACTAGAGGTAATGATTGCATAGCAATCTGATGCAAAGGAGGCACTATGAGAGCCTAAATGAGTATGGTATGACAGATGTACATCTAATTTGCTATCATGCAAAGTCTACACCATCCATTTTGGCATAGTTTTTGCCTCTTCAATATCAGCTCTCTCATCAACAAGTGCATGATGTAAATCTGCATAAGAAATGGAATGGTTTGCATCATCACATGAAACCTATAAAGGCTGAGAAGTTGCCTCATTAGGACTAGCACTAGACTATCCACCTATAAAAAGAGGCAGCAAAGTATCATACATGTCTTTCGAGCTAATAAATGTCTCCTTCATACATGAAAGTAAAGGCTGAATACATCTTCCACAAAAACAACATCACAGCTAACCAAAATGCATTTAGTCTATGGATGATACAAATGATAGCCTTTGCTTTCATAACCGTACCTAACAAAAATACATTTTAGTGCTTTATCATCCAATTCCATGCGATGTTGTTTAGGCACTAATGCATATGCCAGACAACGAAAAACACATAGGTGAGCAACAGATGGATTAGGACCATGCCAAGCCTCATATGGAGTGATAGACTACAACGGTTTAGTGGGATACCTGTTAAGTACATATGTTGCACACATGACAACCTCAAGCCAGAAATGATGTCGTAAAGCCTAACTCTTGACCATACACGTTGCTATCTCCATGAGTGACCTATTCTTCCGTTCAGCAACTCCATTCTCTTGAGGTGTAAACAGAACTGTACATTGATGTTTTATCCCATGTGCAACCTGAAATGCATTAAATTTAGAAGACATATATTCCCCCCCCTCAATCAGAACAGAGGATGCCCATTTTACATGTTGATAGATTTTCAGCCAAAATAAAAAACTGTTTGAAGCACAAAAACACTTCGGACTTTGCTTTGAGTGGACACACCCATGCATGCCTGGAAAAATTTTCAATGAAATTCATGAAGTAAAGATAATTTCCAAAAGAGGGTGTCTGCATAGGATCACGAACATCACTGTGAACAAGCTACAGTTTTTGAGTATCTCAAATTGAACCATCTTTTGGAAAGACAGAATGTTGCATTTTGCCCAAAATATAGCCTTTACAAACATGTTTAACAGGTGCCTCAAGTTTGGGTAAAGAGGACACCATATTTGATTTTTGAATGCATAGCAAACTAGCGAAATTCAGATGACCAAAGCATGCATGCCAAAGCTTGCATCTGACGTAGCCTGAGAATCATGTACTGCACATGCCAAATCATTCAAAAATATTTCATAGTCTATGAGCTCATACATGTTGAGATATCAAGCTCAACATGTAATGATCTAGGATGACACGTATCAATTTTTCGTTTCTCTCACATGTATAGTGGTCACGTCGATATATGTCAGGGATACTTCATTGAGCTTTATTAGATTTATCTACCGAGAGTGATGACACATTTGTTTCTTACCAACTCACTCACTCGCGGACATTAGTTTTTTCCTTATGTACTAGTCTTTATATATTGCACTTGTTGTATTCTTGTTTTAGGTCATTCTTGTACATTCTTTTTTATGTAATAGAAGAAGAAGAAGATCATTCTTCCTTGCCTCAATCTGAGTGTGTGCTTCTCTTTGATTGTGAGAGTGTGTGTCTGAGCTCTCTTCCTTATCTCCTTCCTCGTGACATGGTATCACATCCAGCGTGGCTGTAGAGAGCTCGAGGAGAAGGCGACAATGAAGAGTATGCAGCAAGGCATGGAGAAAACACGATTCACAAACGACCTCCATTTGCTATGAAAATCGGCGTGAAGGTAGAAGACCTCAAAATATTTTCGGGAGTTATCCCTTTAGGGTCACTTGTTTTTGTCAGATCAAAGTTTCAGAGCCATATCGACCTCCATTTCGAGCTTGCAAGGTGGGGCCCATAGAAAAACTAGGTCAATTTTAGAACTGTAACTTGCGCCATGTTTGGAAACACTCATATATTCCAGATCCACAATCTCAAGCAATTTCGTGTACTGTTGATACACGAAAACTTTTTTTTTCTGAGATCAAATTGTCACATCATAGTGCGACAGTGTTCAAGTAGAAGTGCTGCTTGTAGTGTTTTGGAGTGTTGTGAATTGCTGCAAAAGTGGCAAACGTAGATGGAATGAGTCAGCTTATAAGCAATAAGATGGACAAGAACAAATTTCATGCTTGGAGATTCAGAATGATGAATTTCCTAATGGGAAAAGGCTACTGGAAGTACATCAAAGGAGATAATGAAAATGATCTGCAGTTACTAGATAGGAATCGGATTGCATAATAGTTAAGAGCATATGAGGAATGGAATCAAGGAGCACGAAAGGTAATGTATTGGCTATCTGTTAGCATACAAGATAACATGATTGGGCACATACAGGATGCCAAGATTCCGAAAGAGGCTTGGAACAGTTTGGTCACATTATACAAGACCAATACAAAGGCTTGGAAATTGCAACTCAAGAACGAGCTGCATACATTGGAGAAAAAGAGCATGTTGATAAGTGACTACACTCTGAAAATCAAAAGCATATGTGAGTCACTTGCATCTATTGGCGTGAATGTAGATGATGATGATAAGGTGGAAGTGTGCCTTCGTGGTTTAGGAGCTGCATACAAGCAATTCATAACTTCTATACAGACTAGGGCTGATTTGGTATCCATGCTGATTATTGAAGAAAAGAATCTTGGTGAGGATTCAAAATCCCAAGGAAAGTCTAGTTCTGAGCAGGTATTCTACTCTAGTAGAGGAAGAGGCAGAGGAAGAGGTTTTGGAAATGGAAGAGGAAACAGTAACCAAGACCAAGGTCAACAACAGAATCATGCAGGAGGAAGAGGATAGTTTCGAGGCACGGGGAGCCAAAGAGGTCGCAAAAATTTCCAAAGAAATGATTCCGGTAATGATAGCAAAGGATGCTGGAATTGTGGTAAATCTAGACACTTTGAATGTGATTGCAGGTTGAAGAATCAAAATAACACAAGGTAGCAAAACAACTATCCATCCACAATTACAGATGGTTCTGAGAAGCTGTTCATGGTTCAACATCACATGATGAATATGATGTCTAGTGGTGTTTCAAAATCGAATGATAATGTCTGGTATGTTGATTCAGGTGCTTGAAATCACATGACCAGTCATGCAGAATGGTTTAGTACTTTACAAAAATTGCCAGTTCCTCAATATGTTGAAACAGTTGATGACACATCACATCCTATTGAGCATACACGGAACATAGCACTATCTATGGAGAATGGAAAGGTAAAACATCTTGTTGATGTGCTGCATGTTCCAAATATAACAAAGAATCTAGTTTCTGTTGGACAAATGGTTGACCAAGGATTACAAGTCAGGTTCAATGCTGGTGGATTATATGTAGAAGAGTACAAGCACGGTGGACGATTGGTTGCCAAAGGAAACAAAGTGGGTAGGATGTTCACCTTAAATGTAAAGATTCCTGAAATGAATGTAGCCATGTTTGCAAAAGGTGCAGGATTTATTGCAGATATAGAGATGTGGCACAAACGGATTGGACATGCAAACTTGCAAAGGCTGAAATTGATGCAGTCAAAGGAGATTGTCCAAGGACTACCAAATTTCAAAGCTGTAGAAATGCAAAAGGTATGTGCAGCATGTCAATTTGATAAACAGTCAAGAGCATCATTTCCACATGACAAGCATGTTAGTGAGAATGTACCAGAAATAGTACATACAGATGTTTGGGGTCTAGCAAAGACAACATCTATGGGTGGTTGCAGGTTTTATGTTACTTTCATTGATGACCATACATGTAAATTATGGGTATATTTCATGAAAGAAAAGAGTGAGGTGTTCACTCACTTCCAGAATTTTAAAGCTATGGTGGAAAAGCAGACAAGGAAGTACATTCACACATTAAGATCTGATGGAGGAGGTGAATACATGTCAAATGGAGGTGCACATCACAATAGAATGGCGTTGTTGAACACAAAAATAGACATATTGTAGAAATAGCAAGAGCCTTGATGGCTGAGAAGAATATGCCTCATTGTTATTGGGCAGAAGCTATGCATACTATTGTATACATCATGAATAGAGCTCTGACTGCTGCTGTACATCAAGCTACACCTGAAGAGAAGTTTAGAGGTAAAAAGCCAAACTTATCACATCTGAAAGTTTTTGGCTATATTGCATATGTACATGTTCCAGATGAGTTGACGATGAAGCTTGATCCAAAAGTAGAAAAATGTGTCTTCATTGGATACTCCCTTGAGCAAAAAGGGTACAAATGTTATAATCCACTCACACGACATGTGAAGGTGAGTAGAGATGTGGTATTTGATGAAATGTCAAGCTTCTATGCAGATGCAAAAGGAGGACTAAATCTTGAACCAAATGACAAAGAAAATGCTGAAAAATCAAGTGCAGACTCTCAAGTTTTGAGTGGACCAGATGCATCACCAAGCAATGGTTCCAACTCAAATCCATGGAGTGGAAGATTGCATGGAAATTTTAGTCCAGCAAATTCATCAAATACATCCAAGAAAGGTAAAGAAAAGCTTTCTACTAGTAGTAAAACATGTGCAGGTTTTGAAGATGTTGATGGAGATTCAAGTGGTTCAGAAAAGAGTCTTGATTAGGAACTTGGATTGCCCTCTGTGAAGACTCCAGGAGTAAGAAGGGCACATGCAGATGATACAAGGAGAAGTGGCCCAGTACCAAGAAGATCTGGGAGGATGCGTAATTCAGTGCAAGGATTGACATATGATAGTTACATGGCTCGCCATTGTGCCTACATGACAAAGGTAATACAAGATGCTGAACCTTCTTGTTTTGAAGATGCAATTGGTAATGCAGATTGGGAAAAAGCTATGGATGAGGAGATGGCTGCACTTTATGGAAATGATACATGGAAGCTGGTTCCATTGCCACAAGGAAAAAAACCCATAGGTTGCAAATGGGTTTACAAGGTAAAGCACAATGCTGATGGTAGCATAAGCAGGTACAAAGCACGATTGGTAGCAAAAGGATATGCGCACACATATGGTATTGATTATTAGGAAACGTTCAGCCCTATACCTAAAATGTCTAGTGTCCGAACACTTGTTGCATTAGCTACATCAAAATGATGGACTTTGCATCAGATGGATGTGAAGAATGCTTTCTTACATGGTGAGTTATAGGAAGAAGTATACATGGACCAACCACAAGGATATGAAGATTCAAATAATCCAGAATATGTTTGCATGTTGCCAAAGGCTTTGTATGACCTGAAGCAAGCTCCTCGTGCATGGCATGCAAGGATTGCTGATTACTTAACCAGCATTGGGTTTTCTATGTGTGATGAAGATCATTCACTATATGCAAGGAAGGGTGATGATGAAATCACAATTGTTGCTATTTATGTTGATGACTTGATTGTAGGTGGTGATAATGAAGGTATTAAAGAGGTAAATCAACTGCTTCTGTAGGAATTTGACATGAAAGATCTTGGTGTGCTGCGCTATTTCTTGGGCATTGAGTTTATACATACAAAAACAGGTATATGGATGTCACAAATGCAATATGCCTTGAATATGTTGCAAAAGTATGATATTGCTGATTGTAAGCCAATTTCTATGCCATTAGATCAGAATTTGAAGTTGGATGCTACATCAGGTGAAGCATTGGAAAATGCTACTATGTACAGGAAAATTGTGGGAAGTCTTATATATCTCACAATTACAAGGTATGATCTAAGCTATACTGTTGGACTTGAAAGTCAGTTTATGCAGGTTCTTAGGAAGCCACATTTGGATGCTCTAAGGCGCACTCTACATTATGTGAGTGCTACTTTGGATTATGCATTGTTTTATGAAGCTAGTGTATATTTGCAGGTTCACGGATACAACGATGTAGATTGGGCTGGTAGTACTCGAGATAGAAGATCTACTAGTGGCTTTCTATTCTCACTTGGAGGTGCAGTTATTACATAGAGTAGCAAGAAGCAACCCACTATTGCTTTGTTGAGTACAGAGGCTCGCTATAGAGGTGCTGCAATGGCAGCATGTGAGACATCATGGTTGGAGATGCTACTTGCAGATTTAGGTGTGGAAGTGCAAAAGCCTATCACTATCTATTGTGATAATCTTAGCAGCATACAGTTAGCATGCAACACTGTTTTTCATGCCATAACAAAGCACATCGAGGTACATTATCGCTTCATCAGAGAGACGGTATTAGCAGGTGACATTGATCTTGTTTATGTGAGAACAGATAAGCATGTTGCTGATATTTTCACCAAAGCACTTGGAGCTGAGAAGTTGAGGACGTTTCGAGAGATGCTTGGATTATAGGATATGATGTTGAGCTTGAGGGGAAGTGTTTAGATATCAAGCTCAACATGTAATACCACGATGACACGTATCAATTTTTTGTTTCTCTGACACGTATAGTGGTCACACCGATATATGTCAGGGATACTTCATTGAGCTTTATTAGATTTATCTACCAAGAGTGATGGCACATTTGTTTCTTGCCCGCTCACTCACTCGCGGACATTAGTTTTTTTCCTTATGTATTGGTGTTTATATATTGCACTTGTTGTATTCTTGTTTTAGGTCATTCTTGTACTCTTTTTTATGTAATAGAAGAAGAAGAAGAAGATCATTCTTCCTTGCCTCAAACTGAGTGTGTGCTTATCTTTGATTGGGAGAGTGTGTGTGTGTGTGAGCATTCTTCCTTATCTCCTTCCTCATGACAATATAGCCCACAACATAAAACACCAGAAGCAATAATCATGTCGCCATTTGACAAAACATGAACTAAACATCTATCATCAACAAATTTCACAACCAAGCCAACCTTGGCTAAAGCTGAAACTGATAATAGATTCTTCTTGATCCCTAGCACAAATAATGCATCTGACAATGTAAAAGAACTACCATCAACAGTAGTTAGAATGATCTTACCAACTCCCATGATAGGATAAGAGGAGTTGTTGGCACATGTGACAGTATTCCCTGTAGGGGCAGGCTTGAGTGAAATGAAGAAATTGCATGGCGAGGTAATATGTTTGGTTGCCCCAGTATCAAAGTACCAAACATCTGAATCTACTGTAGACATGTCAAGAGAAGATGGGTCAAAAGTGTAAACAATAGTAAATGCCCATTCTTCCTTCTACACTAGATTAGCAGACTTTGTTTTAGGTGTAGAGGCCTCTACAACAACCATTCTAGCTTCTTTCTTCTTTGCCTCTTTAGCATCCATTTTTAGATGGTCATTTGCTTTACAGTATTGCAGAACAATTTATGCTTTTGTGATTTCTTCTCATCTTTGCCTTTCTTCTTTGAATATGCAGCATTTGTAGATTTTTTGCTTACTAGTAGATGAGCTCCATTTACCTTTGCCCTTCTAACTAGCTAGGAAAGCTTGATCTGCAACATGCATAATAGACCTATTGTGCCTAGACGGATCTTCTTGCAACATAACAAAAACTAACTCTTCAAATATTAAGGCATTTGGATTGCCTTTCATCATCAAATCAAGAGTAGAAGCAAAACTCTGATATGCATTTGTGTCTCCACACAAGATCTGCCTTGTCAAATTCTTCTTGTGTATATGTAAATGTTTGTAGGTTGAACTGCAGATCATGATCAGGTTCTTTATTGGTAGTTTTCTTGATATATTGTCGTGTCTCCTCTTTGAGCAATCCATAAGGTATATTAAACAATTTCAAAATTTGCTCCAAGCTCTTACTTTCGATCTTTGCCTCTTTCATGACCTTTACCACTTCATCTTCAAACTGCTCTGTCACCTGGGACACTAGTAGTGCCCTCTCATGTCCGCTTAGTTCTGCAATAGTCTGATCATGTCTTTTAGTGATCAACTCTACTTCCTCCCTTATAGGTGAATGATGCATTGGGGGAGAAAGAGGACGTACCTCAGTCTCCACAGTAGCCACTTGGGAGCTTGGAACTACTAGTGTCCCCATGGTACTCGATTTTTCTATCTAAGCCTTTAGCTTTTCAATGGTCTCCTCCTCCTCTTTGATTTCATTTGCCACTTTTGTTAGTGCCTCCTTGGTGTTCAGAAGTTCTTCTCCTATAGCAATGATTTGATCGACATCTTCATTATATATCACGAGAAGTTTATCTTCAGCCGTTTTCCATTGCTTCCTGAGTTCGTTAGTGTCATTCATGTACTTTCTTTCCCATTCTCCGTGTATGGTCTGCTCTTGTTTTAGCTGATCTTCATACTTTGCAATTTGTGCTTCTAATGCTTTGGTATCATTTGTTGTCACTTCTTGTGCTTCTATGGGTTGGTTGCACAGGATTGCAGTCATGAGTTCTTTATTTCAGCTCCTTAAATTGTCAGCTTCCTGCATATACACCTTGATTTGTGATTCTAGCAGTTTACTTCTGGTTGTAATCCATGCTTTCTCACCTTCACCTGCTTCATACTTACTTTGTAGTTCCTTGAGTTGATCTTGGAGTTTCTGGTTATCAGCCGTTAACGTATTGCATTTTTCCATGGTTTCATTAGCTTCTTTCTCCTTAGCCATGAATGCCTATTGAACTTGAATTACTTGTGCAGAGGGCTTTTCACTTCTTACCTGAAATTGGTTTTGCTCCCTTAGAGCATCATAATTGGCATCTGCTTCGATCATTTGTTGTTGAGTATCCATGGCTATTTGTATCAACTGTTTCACCTTGGGCTTGAGTTGAGCCACATCCATGCTTAGCCATGTTTTGGGGATACTCGGTGTTTCCCCCGTGAGTATATCCTTGCCCTTATCCACATGTATAGTCTCATTATGAGGTTGTCTAATTTGAAGATGTATTTCTCTTTCTTTTTCTTCTTCTTCATTTGTGGTAGACTTTGTTGCACTTCCTTGAAAATGTAACATCTAAAGGAGAAGTCTCTGCTACAACACTAGTTGGAGTGAATGGCTATGGCTCCTCCACTTCTTCTTGTTCTTTCTCTTTCTTTGGAATCTTTATTGGGGCTTCTCCATCCAAGTGAGTCTCTGTAATATGGATCTTTGACTCTTCCTTCATTCTTAGTACATGAACTACTTCTTGAGATGATCCTTTCCTTGTTGTGTCCATGATTGTGTTATCAAGGATTTGATCTATTTTTCTACCTTCCACCCCAAAGGAATCCGTGACTTGATCAAATTCATCCCATTTTCCATCAACATTTGAATCACTTTTGAGGTCCACATTCATCAGAGATGGCTCTTGATCTTCCTGGGTATCTAAAGATGAACTAGAGCTCATTAGTCCAAGTTCTCTATATCTATGGACTTTCATTAGCCTCTTCACTTGCACAGTTTCTTCATGGGACTGACGGTAGTGATGCCCTTGTACTAGAAAATTTCCTCGTCCTTCCATATATAAGTAAGTGGCCTCCATTGCTTCCTTTAACTCTTCTTCCGTAATGGGTTTAGTTTCTTCGATTTTTGTTCTTGGAAGCACATGTATTCTTTTTGAAGCAGGAAGTACTTCTGCTTTTAACATTTCCCTTAATCTCTTGGTTCCTCTCATCCTAGGTTGAGAGTTGTTTCGTGCCTCTTCCACAACTTTTACTCCCTTCTTTTTCCTTGGTACAGTGGCTAACTTGGCATACTTAGCCATCTCTGTGGATGAAGGCATCTCCTTAAGATGTTCTCAAATACCTAATGAGTGGTAGATGAGGATGGTCAATGCTACACTTTCGTTCAAGAATGTTTTGTGTCTCCATTGCTTCTTAGCTTCAAATAGATGCTCTTGGATATAGGCATCATGTTCACTTGATTACCAATCTGTTTGATAGCATGAGATAACAACTACACTATGATCTTTTGTGGTGTTGTGCAATGATGCATGTTTGGAAAGCAAAAGTGTTGGTGAAACAGATAGACTTCTTCTTCTATATCTATACGATTAATATCCATGAATGTTCGGGTCTTAGTCCCTCGACTTTCATCCTTAAGATCCATATTCCCATCCTTTTCCCATCCAAAAGCTTCTTTAATCAATTCATGAGTGAATTGGATAATCACCCATTCTCCTTCAGCATCTAGGACTCTTGCCTCTGGTACTAAGGGGTTAAGTAAGGTGGGTTGGAGAGTATTCATCACTTGAGTGCATCGTTGGAAGTCCAGCTTGTAAATTGGTAGCTAGAAGTATTTTTGAATATTTGCCTTTGTCATTATATCCATGGTAGATGGGAGTTCCTGTATGACTTTCAAGTCCTGGGACATGAATGGGAAGTGATGGTCGGTGTCCATGATCTTTATTTTCACTAAGAAAAGATGCTCTCCAACAAGTTGGTCCTCTCAAAACCAATGACCTTTGGCTTTGGTCACACTCTATAATGGAAACTCCAACACCTCTTCTTGAAGAGTTGCTTGGGAATCCCCCGAAGCCATATGTACTTGTAATAAAGAAAGAATCAGCTTCCAGTAGAAACCAATACATGCATTATGTGTGGTTCAGTGATATGCCATTTCTTTCGTTGCTCCATTCCCCCTTGCTTAAGTAAGTAAGGTCTCTTACCATACTTTTTTTTATTTTTACTCCTGAAACAAAACAAAAGCTAGTCGTAGCCGAAGCATTTACTTATTTACAATGTAAGGTCGTTCCTATGGCAGTAGAAACTAAGACCTATTCCAATGATGGAGATGTGCACCACTAGTTCTTTTGAAGGGGTAATGTGATGAATGCATGGCCTTGTAATGTGGCCTTGTCATGCATACTCTGTGTGCAATGGATTCTTCATGAGTGCAAGTGGAATCTTTTTTAGTCTGTTGTTCTTGTTCTTGTTAACTCTCGGGTCTCCATATCAACTTTGTAGTTGGTGCTTGAGGCATTTGCTTCTAATCTCCTCTGCATCCTCTAGTCCTTGTCGCCGTTCTTCTTGTGGTCCCAGTTGTAGTTGTCATGTTCCTTTGATACCCTTGGTGGTTCTTTGTAGACTTCTTTGCTTCATGCTGTAGATATGATATCTCAATAAGCTTCCTTATCTCTTGAGTTGCCGCTTGTCATACCTTCTTCAAAATCCGTATATGCTACTGTGTTTTCTGGGCTCCTACTAATGACTTTGGAAGCCATACACGAAGGAGTCTTTGTGGTTCTGATTGCGATGGTGATTAATGGTTGTCTCTTCTTGTCTTCATGGAGTGGCTGATCTGCTTCTGTGTTGGTTTATCTGGTTTAGTCATTCGATCCTTCCATACCCATTGTAGATGAGTATTACATGGATGTGATGTTCGAAAAATAGACATCCATGTGGATTTTCTTCTTTTGGTGTAGATGGATTTAGAGGCATTGTCCTCACTTTCTCTCTTAGGTTCATCTCTCATGGGAAAGGAGGGCACATAATCAAGCAACACATCCTTATTTGCAAGCCATTCTAGATTAGGGAATTCTTTGGATATGCTCCTTATTGATTCATTTTCTAACTCTTTTTCTAAGTTTTCTTCCTCAGGTTTGATAGCCTCATGAATGTGAGAAGGCCTTTCTTCCAGCAAGCTAAATATTTCCTTATGTCCTATTTTGGTTGATATGTATCCTTGTGCTAGATGAATGCTCACTTCGTTCTCGATAATCCAGTCTTACCTTAAGATCAGACTTTCTATTAGATCTTCGTCTTTGCATACCAAAACTCTTTGCTCCATAGTAGAGTTTCCTAAGTGGAGAGGCATCAGGGCTTCTCCAACACATTCTATAACCTGGCCTCCAATTCCTATATGCATGCTTTAGTGGGACTTATGTTTGTTTGAAGATGTGTGATTAACGTCCTTCGTATACACCTTAGGGCCGCTCCTGAGTCAATTAGAGCATCTATTAACTAGTACTCTGTGTTTCCAATTCCTAGGTTTAAGTATGGTTGGGAGATGCTATAGCTCGTGTTATTTGAATGGTTTACCTGGTAGTTGGCCATGGGTATAGGTTCTTCTCCTTGTAGAGATCTTTCATCCCTTTGTCATATCCACTCTTTCCTTTTCTTGATACATTCTAAGACTTCATAGCATTGTAGGTGTGAAAGCGACGGCTCATGGATCAAGCCAACCACTGAATTACGGCGCATGCTGGGTGCTTGGAGCAAGCTCAAGTACAGTGGAGACTCAAAGAGAAAATTATACTCACACACATTTAAGCGGTTCAAAATCAAAGTTTTGGCATATCTCACCTTATATTGAAAATTATGTCAATAAGAATTAGCAACTAAATTATATTTCAACCAACTGCCCTTCAATGAAAATATCTTAGAGTATTATCATTTATGTATTTATTTATTAATTTGAGTTTATTAAATCATGTATCCTATCCTTTTATCTGTCATTTACTCAAACATTGAATCATATGCATCACATATGTTTATGCTGAACAATTAACACCTTAATGTAAAGCTCCACACAACATTTAGGTTAATTGAACCTTAAAATTTCAATGTTCATTGATCTTATTAATTAGCAACAATTCTTTTCTCTTAGTAGCTTCAATGGTTTAATTGGATTCACAAGATTTCTGCTTTGTCAATTCATATAGTTAACTGCAACCAAATTGGATAGCAACGCAAGTTAAGCAATGATATCTCGAAGTGAACGTGACATATTGTTGTTCAATTCACGAAACATTTATTACATTCATCGGTTATTCATCTTAATACTGCACAATTTATAATCTTTTATGGAAGATGTTGTTGCTTTGTAAAACATTGTACCGTAATCATAGCACAAATTAACATGTCAATCTCATCTTTTTGTGCTTTTCAAAGCAATCGGCTTATACGAAAAAACATGGAACATCAGAACTCATAAATAGATATGTAGTAACATTAACCTATCGTCAAAGAGCATCCATGTTATGTAGATGAATTTACAGTTTTAGATCGTCCATGAACAGATGGATGCTCTAGAGAATCTTAAGAAAGAGAATCGGATCAAGTGCGTATATCAAAGCTAATACCATATAGATGAAATTCTTTCTTAATTGTCACTTTAGATCTTAAGTTTCTAATGAGAAAATGATTCTCTTCCTGCTTGCGTTTTGAAATCCTACTTCTTACTGGAACTTGCTCTGTTGCACGTTCTTATGATATGAAAAATAGTTCATCCTAAATTGCATGTGTACAAATTAATTATATAGTCATGTGGTGTGTGATAATTTCCAAGCATTCACAATGTACCTTTAATGCAGACAATGGTTACTTTGAAAACAAAACAAATATTATTTACTTTCACTCTGATAATCGAATGAATCAGATTTTGTTCTGCCAGTGATGGTAACACACCCGTACGATGCCTCTATATGTTCACGTTGAACCTGAGACAACTAGAAATGCCATCCAAAGGCAAAGTACGACTCCGACGAGTGCTAATTCTCCATAAACTTCCAGATAATTCTCTCGAAGCTAACTATCTTCGTCTAAGATCAGCCTGGAATCAATTGATTAGTGTCTTAATCAAATTTTCGTTTCATTAATGATAAAACCATATAGCACAAAACTTTGACGAAGTTAATCTTTAGACAAAACAAAAGTAGGCAAATGTTTTGTGATTCTAATACACAAAGGCATCGAGCTTGATAGAGTGAGTGAGAGCTTGATAATTGCCTTGCTAGTAGGATTCACATGCACAAATAATATAAACTGAATTATCGCATATATCGGGAATGTAACATACAAACAGCATATCGACTCCAGCAGCAGTGTCTTGCTAACATAAGTACAAACATAAAGGGGATAAACGAATGATATATCAGCATACTGCGCAGAGTCCTCTCCTCTTGTCATCTATAATTGTTGTTATCATCTCAAGCAAAGATCATTAGTAAATTTAATCGTACAGGTTTCGATCTATACTTCATCATCATCCAACAGAGTACGGATCCACAAACATTATCTACTCGTTTGAAGATTAGGGACCTCACGTAGGTTATCTTAAATACGAATTTAAAAACAACAGTTCTCTATAACAAACAAACGATTTAGCGCCTGCAACAATGGATTTGAACTTGAAACCTTTCGCGAGAAAAAACATGAGTCTACGATGTAGACACGAATTTGTCAGACGATTATCATGTAAAGCTTATAATGCAAATTTAGCTCTTGAGATTTGAGCTCTCTATTAAAGCATAAACTTGTCAAATAAATTGCACACCGAAAAATAGATAGTTATAGGATTCACCCCTTGATCTGTGGATGTAAAATCGAAGTAGCGATCCACAATGTCTGCTCTTAATATGTATTTGCTGAAGCAGCTACTGCTCTTCTCATCCTCACAGCGGTTGTTAACAATTTGATGGAGTCACGCCATAGCGAACAGTGGTGAACGACCTCTAGTAGCAGAAACTTGTCAAATCATAGAGATGATTGTCTTCAAACGCCCCTCATAACTTCAGCGCTCCATGTTTCCACCTCAGATCTGTAAATTGCCACCTTCAATCCACTCCTCCTTCTGTTTCCCGCTCGGAATTGTTGTCCTCCTCAGATATCAGCCATCCTCCCAGCTTCCATGCTTCTCCTCTCTGCTAATAATATTGATCAGCGTGGGTCCCTCTTTGCGGACGGATGATCTGCCAAATAAGCCAAATGGAAAACGTTAAGAATTGGCCTCCTCTGTGCATGAGATCCCCCTCTCCTTTATAAGCCGTAGCGCTTCTCAACACGTGAATTGGCCTTTCCTCTTATAGAGTCATACAGCCACCTTCTGCTCATCAGTTTCACTCCTTGTCTCCCAACAAAAAGTGCTCGTCTCCCAACAAAAAGTGCTCGTGTACTAGCCTCCTTTTTAGCATGCACTTCAGTTGTTTTAGGTGATCGAAAGAATAGTTGATCGTTATTTTTGCCTTTTGGAGAATCTCTAACTATTAAAATATTCAATATGGAATGTGGATAGTGAAGGGTTTAAAGGCAACAATAAGGTTATATTTTACGTGATCACAATCGCAGTATTTGAACCCGTGACTTCACCATTCAACCTTTGATGCCCAAGAAGGGAGAGATAATATCTATGAAATTTTCACGCCTACGAAACATGTATAATATCCCAATGAATCAAACTTCACAAGTTTGTTACTGCTAAATAATTGTTGCCTTTTTTCATGTGGTGCTTCAGAACTCCTTCATTATCACTGCGAATGATCTCCTATCATGTTCATGTTTGCTTCTGCACTTCAGTCCGATAGCCACATCAACAATGGATGAGCAAGAAAGTGTGTCAGTTTGCAGCATGTAAACGCAAAAGTAGAGATGAGGATCTCTACGACAATATGCTTCTTCTTTAATCCTCTCCTCTTCCTTCTTTCGATTTTGTGCTCCCACGAGTCGTGCTAACATCTAATCTGTTAATGGCTCCATATATCATTTCAATATACATCCACTTATGTAGTTTGGAAGTATATCCCCGTCTAAGGTGGCTAGATTCACCACACCACTCGTTGAGATCCTATTGATCAGTAACGGTCTATATCCACGTTGTTGTAGTTTCTTGGCGTGTTGTTTCAATGTATGTGCAAGGACTAAATCTCCTTCTTTTAAGACTTTGTCCTTGATATGTGCATCATAATATGCCTTCTGCCTCCGTTTAACGGCATAAATTCCTGCAACTGCTTGTATTCATGTTTTGCGTAATTTCTCAATTTGCTCTAATTGCTTGGATAGTTCATATCATGTCCATTCATACAGTCTAATAGATTAGGTACCAAAAAGTCAATTGGTAAAATCGCATCTTGTCCATAAAATAGGTTAAACATAGTAGTTCCACTTGTTATCTTATAAGCCACATGGAAGGTCCAAATTGCATGATGCAATTGTTTGACCCAATCTAACCTTCCATTGCTGACTATTTTTGTCAACACCATACACATCACTTTATTGAAAATCTTTGCTTCACCCTTGGCTTGAGGGTGATAAGGGGCTGATTTTTTATGATTGACTAGGAATTCATTGATCAAGGACTCTACTACCTCGTTAATGAAGTGCATTCCTCTATCACTTACTATCTCTATAGGTAGTCCAAAGCAAGTAAAGATGTTCTCAAAGAGAAACCTCACCGTGGTTTGAGTGTCATTCTTCCTTGTTGCTTTTGCTTCTACCCATTTAGTTAAATAATTTGTTGCGACTATTATGTACTTAGCGTGTGATCTTTGGCTGGTGGGTTAATAGGTCCGATGAAATCAATACCCCATTTGGAAAAGGCTCTCGCACAAATCATGAGTCTTAGAGGCATATCATCTCTCCTAATAGGGTATTTGGCTCTTTGGCATACCTCACAACTCTGTACATAAGTGTCTGCATCCATATGTAGAGTTGGCCACCACAAACCTGCAAAGAGAATCATTTTTACGGTGCTTTCAGTTGAAAAATATTCTCCTATGGTGCCGACATGTGCCATCTCTAATATAGGTAAATACTCTCCTTCATGCATGCATAGTCGTAGCTGATTGTCTTTCCTCTTTTGAATAGTTGCCTTCCCATTATAATGTAGTCCTTGCTCATTTCTTCTAGGGATCACTTTCTAGCTAGACTGGCTCCTTCCTCATGCTCTCGTGTTTTTAAGAACTTAACCAATGTCGTATTCCACTCTGGTGCTATTGTAGAGAATTGTAATGAAGTGTGGTCTTCTATACTTTCTTGACATTTTGAGCAGCTGCCAGTGTACTCATGAACATCCCTTGGCATATCTGGCCAATAGACTCCCAATCGTTTTAATTCCCTTAGTGTTCCCTAAGTCCCCTTATGCATTCTCCATCGATTTACATGAGCTTGCTCAATTAAGTTCTTCTATTCAGCCTCTTCCACACATCTTAACAATACACCATTGGGTTATTTAAAATAGACACTTCCTGCCACAATGTGCAAATTACGTGATTGTAGAAATCCTTTCCTAGCATTCTTGTTGATTTGATGTTGTGGTTCATGGGTAAGTATTGGAATTAACTTTTTTGCCCACTTAGGACATACTTCTAAGTTGAACAAATAAGTATCTGGTAAATCATCCGCTACTCCGTTAGGTGGTTCTCCATGTGTTAACCTCGACAAATGATTGGCTCTCATGTGGGTATTTCCTTTTTTCACCACTACGTCGAAGTTGAACTCCATTAGCAATAGAAACCATCTTACTAGTCTTCCCGCGTTACAAGGCTTATTGACTAGGTACAATAGGGCCTGATGGTCGATGAAGAACTTGAACTTATTGGCTAGGAGGTAGTGTCTAAATTTCTTAATTGCATACACCATTCCTACACCTTCTCTTTCCATAGTTGTATAGTTTCTTTCCGCTTGTTTTAGTTGTCTGCTTACATATGCAATAGGGTGGTCTGATTTTCCTTCATCTACAGGTTGAGCTAGGATGCACCATATTGCATAGTTGGAGGCATCTACATGGATATGAAATGGTTTATTCCAATTGGGTATCTTCAAAATAGGTGTTGTAATTAATCATCTTTTTAGTTCATTAAACATTTTTTTGCACTCGTCTATCCACGTAAATTGGGTTAATAATCCATATAGTGGCTTAGCAATTATGGCATACATGTGAATAAATCTACGATAGTATCCACAATGACCCATAAAAGCTTGCACTTCTTAACATTTTTGGTCTTTGTAGCTCTAGAATTACCTTAACCTTATCCTTGTCAGTGGAAATTCCATTCTTGGATACGATGTGTCCTAGGATCTTTCCCAGTCTTACCATAAAGACGCATTTTTCAGGATTCAGGCACACTCGATACTGCCAACACTTCTCAAATATCCTTTGTAACTCTGGAATGTGCTCATATCTCTGACGCGAGTATGTGCATACATCTTTGACATATACTTCCATACTCTTTCATAGAAACTCTTTAAATACGTGACACATCAACCTTTAGAAAGTAGCAGGGGTGTTTTTGAGTCCGAATGGCATCACTCTAAAAGCATAAACTCCCCATTGAGTTGCGAATGCTGTTTTATGTTGGTCCTCTGTGGCAATAGCTACTTGGTTGTACCCAGCGAATCCATCTAGGAAGCTATAGGCTTCCTTCCCCGCAACTCTTTCGAAGAGATGATCAGTCATAGGTAAGGGGTAGCTATCACGGATTGTGGCCGCATTTACTTTCTTTAGGTTAATACACACTCTTAATTTCCCATTCTTTTTGTGTATGAACACTAATGGTGACACCCATTCTGTGGGTTCTATGTCGTAAATGAATTCGGCTACTAACAGTTTGTCTATCTCCTCCTTAATTTTTGTCGAATAGACATCATTATAAGTATAAGGGCATTGCTTAGATGGTTTTGCATCACGTGTCATTGGGATTCAATGAGAACAAATGGATGGATCTACACTTTTTAGGTCCTTGTAAATCCATGCAAATACATCTCGATATTCTTGAATTAGGTTTATTAGTTCTTCTTCCTCTTCTGATGACACATCCTTTCCTATATAGGTACATCTTTCCTCCCCATCTTCCATGGTCACTATCACTTTCTTCATTTGTTCCTTGTTATCATATGCTTCTCCTTCTCTGGCCTCCCTTTTGGGCATTTGAATAGCTATCTTCCTCTCTTCTACTTCATATCTTTTGAAGTGCTCTGGGACTTCAAAAAGGTCTAGAGGTTGTTCTCCCTTAACTAGTGTTTCCTCATTGTGGGGTCTTGTCATAGCTGCTTCTATTGCTAATACCTTGGGTGCTCTTCCTTTTTCATTGGCTTGAATTGCTTCCAAATACCGCTCCTCTGAGTCAAATTCTGGCTCCATTTCTATGCTTTTGTACTCCTCCTTCCATTGCTGTTCTATTCATTCTCCTGCCTCCACTTCTTGAAGGACTATGTAATAAAGTAAGTCTATTATCTAGGGATCCGATGGCTTCAGACAGATCTGAAATCGGATACCGTTTGGTCACTCGTCTATAGGACCAAAGATCTCAAGAGTAGACTCAAGCATAAGTCATGTGCTCTCATATTCAAGTAATCCACTTAGCCTAGTGGTTAAGTCTCATGGTTGTGAAGGAGGAGGTCTTGGGTTCAACTCCCATGGGGAGCATGGGAAGAGAGTTTTACCCAAAGAGCTCTAGAGCCTTCTAACTCAAGTTAACGTGAGTTAACTTGAGTCCAGTGGACTTAACTCAAGAGGTGAGTACAACAACCACTAGTGGACTCTAGTGGAAGGTACTAAAGTAGTGGTCGAGATCACTCCAGCCACTAATAGACTCTAGTGGTGGATATGAAAGGAGTGGAGGAGATTGCACATGCACTTGTGGACTCTAGTTACATTTGTGGTCCTCATTAGTTCAAGCAGCTATATATACAGGCATAAGGTTGGGAGGAGAGTCATCTCTCTAGCATGTGGTGGTCGTAATCCTTGTACTGTTGCAGACTACCATGTATAAACTAACATCATAACCTTCTTCATCCACACATCCATTCATGGTTAATACCTCCTTGTTTATACACACATATAATGTGGCTAGATCTCCATCCAACCGTGTGGTTCGAACGCTTCATTTGGAAAAACTTGAGGCATATACATAGGATCATCTATGGGTCAGTAATTGTGATGTCCAATAGGCCATATTTGAGTTTTTTTCTCTTCTCTATTTGCTTCCTTGCACATCCATAATTGAGCATCTTCGTGAATCCATGATTGGTCACTTGAACTTGCATTGTGAATTGATAAATCATCCTCCTCCTTGTGTATGGGATTCCATTGTAGTGGGGGTACATCCCTATATGAAAATGTGTGTAAATTGATCTTGGTAGTAGTCCCTTGATGTTGTAGGTATAAAGCATCTCTTCCCCAGTCTTGTACTACCCTGACTTGTCTCATGAAGGGCTGTCCTAAAATCATTTCATAATTATTTGCTTTTCCAAATTGACATACGGCTAGAGTGTGTTCGAATTCTACTCTGCAAGTAATCAACTTAATTTTCTCCAATATTCCTAGGGCTCCTTCTATGTGGCCATCTGCTAAATGAAGCTTCATATGTGTGGGTCATAGGGTTGAATTTCCCCATTTCTCCCAAATTTCCTTGGTGGCTATGCCTACACCTGCTCCTATGTCTAAAATGGCTTTAGTCATGTATCCATTAAATGTGATGGGTAAGCATGTGTTGCCCTCATCTCCCTCACTAAATTCTCTGACTTTGTGGACATGGATTTGTATGGTACAAGGGGCTTCAGTTTCTTTACTTTTATTTTTATTCTCCTCATTTTCTAATTTCAACTGGCCCACTAACTATTTCCATAATTGTGGTTCGGCTCGTAGTAACTTTTCCATGGTCAGAAGACATTGTACCTTGGCCTTCTTGAGTTCTGCTAAGTTGTGGGAGGTCTCACCTGAAGACTCACTTTCCTTGCCTCGAATTGTGGGAGCATGGAAAACTATAGACCCTTTCTCGTACTCTCCCATATAATTAGGTAAGGTGGAAATGATGTGTACTTCTTCCCTATTTCGGTCTAACATAGAAACTTCTTGGTACAGTTCTTCCGAATTTGGGGTGGATTGGTTCTCCTCAACGTCTAGTTCCTCAAAGGCTGGTTTTGAATTCCCATTCTTTTTCCATCGGTCTTCTTGAATCTTGGCCCACAAGTCTCATGGCCAATCGGCTTCTAGTTCAGGGATTATAGAAGTTGGGTGGCTCTGATTGCTCTATTGTTCTTCCTTACTACCTTTCTCTTTAGGTGTTCCTATTGGGTTTTGATCGTTTTCTTTAAAGCATTCATTGAATTGATTCTCCGATATTCTTGTGTCTGGAAGGATTGGAATAGTCTTCTCTAGAGTGGCTTGGGCTACCTCTATGAGCTTTCAGCATATTGCCAATCTCTCCTTTACTAATTCCCCTTGTGGGTAGAGTTTCTCATGGTGCTCTATATTTGGTCCAGTCGTGATTCTAGATTGATACGCTTTCAACATGTCTAGGTCTTCTGGTATTGGGTCCGCTAGTATTGATCCTGGTTTATCTAGTTTCTGGGTGTGCGATTTAGGTGTTGTATCATCTTGCACTTCCTATTCCAGTGGTTTTCTAGTATCTTTTACATCCTTCTTGTCCTCTTTATTTTAATTTTTCATCCATTTATTTCTAAGTTTTGCCCTTCTAGTCTTCCAACTTTGTTTCTTCTTCGTTGGGTTACTTTCATGTGGGTCTTTCGAATCTTCCACTGCCTATATCTTTGGCTCTAGATCATTGTTCATCTCTTGTTCAGAGTTTAATTTCTTATTTCCTTCTCCTTTGGCTTTGGCTCGACTAATGGATTTTAATGGTATTGTGTACTTCTTTATCACTTCCCAACGATTCAATCACTTCGATCACATTGATTTGGGTTGTGTTGTGAGTCCTATTGGGATTCTTTGGCAATCTCTAAATAGATGTTCTTTTCCACACTCCTTGCAGTACCCTTCCCAAGTCCTAGGAGGTGGTGGGTTGTATGTCCGAGTGCATTCTATTATAAAGTGAGCTCCTCTGCACCTATAGCATGGTCCTTTTTGTATCGGCGGTCTAATGGGTGGTCTCATAGGTGCTGGTGCCTTAGGTGCAGTGTACATCAAATTCGCATACTCTGGTCCATAGGGGTTGTCATATTCTTCATAACCATAGTATTGTTGGTCATAGGTCTGGTCATATTCTAGAAGACTGGCATAATATGGATAGTATTCTCCTTGCGTTTGCTCGTATCCCTAATTCATTGCTTTTGTACTACCTAAAGTTGTAGCTGGTATTATGGCTCTTTCCATGTCCTCCTTAGGTTGAGTATATTTGACTAGCACTACGTTTTGTGGAAGGGGTGGTTGTTGTCCTAACACTGGCTGTGGTTGTCCATATCCTACTTTTTCATAAGGTCTAGTTGCTCCTTGTGCACTTGGATAGGGGGTTGCATCTCAGAATCTCTCTTCCTTGTTCTCTGAGAGGGTATCCATAAGGCCTATATTGGGATTGATTCATTGGCCTTGATTGCCTGTTAAATGGGAAATTTTCAGTAGCATGGTTAGTGTATTTTTGCTCAATATGGTAGTACAGGTTGGGTCCTTAGGGTGGCTTCCTATTGTATGGATAAGATTGCAGCATGCCTACTCCTCCTTTTGCACAGATGTGAGATGGATGATCTCCACCACATAGGCTACATCTTCCTAGCATTGGTATTCTCATTGGTGGGTCTTGGTAATTCCTCTGTCCATGGGCTGCTAACTTCTTGGCTACTAGTTTTGCTAGCTCCTCCACATTACTAGAGCTAGTAGTCACTGTACTCCTAGTTTCCTCTGATTTAGTAGAGCTTGGTGTACTTTTCAGGTCATCAGCTAGGTCGTCTTCTAGGTCAATGCATTGCTGAAGACACTCACTCAATGTCTGGAGCCGTTTCTCAAAAACTAGAGTTCTCAATGTTCTATATTAGTCAATCCATCCAAAAATAATGATAGCATTTTTTGCTGGGAGGGCCCTTCTGCTGCTTGGTACCTATCGACATATTGGTTAAATCTTCGGGTCGCTGTTTTTACGGTTTCATTTGGGCTTTGTTTGAAACTATGAATTAAGGATGATGAGTTGTGTTTAATCCCTCTTTTGGTGAATTCTCCAATGAACTCTTGGATAAATTGCTCAATATTTCCAAATTGATTTGGATCCAATGGTTGTAACCAAGTCAATGTTGTTTGTGTGAGGGTTAGTCCAAAGCACTCATAGTACACAAAGAAGTCATCCACTTGTTCAGCTTGTAACACTTTCTTAAATTCTGCTATGTGATCGTATGGTTCTCCCATTCCATCATAGTGATTTCTCATACATTTAGCAACTTGAATCGGTCTCTGCCTTCTCATAGGTTCTAGCAGTCTAGGCATTATAGGAATTACTGGTCTACTTGGATGCATTCCTAGTTGCACGCCTAGCTGTGGCCTTGGTCTAATGGGTGTACGGTTCATGTTACCTATCGCTGCGTTGGTTTGGTTGTGGGAATGTGTTCTTGGCATTGCAAACTGCACATGTGTTCAATTGGGGATACTTCATTGGCTTGTTTGTCTTGACATTGTATTCTCTGTTCCTTAGTGGGTTCCAAAAGGGTTGTGGGAGGTAGTTTCCTGCTCTCGAGGAGGGAATACAAGCAACCCCATATATTTCAATTGAGACCTATCAACTTTGTATACTCGCTAGTACCTTCTTTGGTTTTCGTCTAGGTATGTAAGTCTAGACTCATCTTTCGGATCCTTCAACTCATAGATGGTCACAGGGCTCACTTCTTGTCCTCGTATGGGAGAATCTATATGTAACAGTAGGTCTAACCCATGGATTAAGTATACATCCAATAGGTAATCATCTTGAGGTATCAAATTCCGTCTCAAGACTTGAGTCACCACAGACTTGCCCCTTGGGGTAGTCACAAGTTCTTCAGGGTTAGATCTTCTCGAGTTTCCTTGTCCTTCTAGTTCTCCTCTCTCGTTGATTTGATCTAGGTTTTCTATCACTACGTAGATTTGACCTAACTTATCCATGTACACTCCTCCCTCATACTTCACTATGGGTTTGGGCACTATTGCAGATTCGGTAGAGATTACCATTCTTGCAATAGACCTATTTAAACCATCAAGGTAAATAGGGATTCCTTGCCGATTGGTTGACACATATTGCAGAGAGGTGTGGTATTCACCCTCCACGACTGACATAAAGTTCTCCCTGGGAACAGAACCATGCATGTCCTCTGAGGCCATGGGTAGTTCCTCCTTTGAGTCACTAGAGGTGTCCGCGTAGATCGAGTGATGGCTCGCTTGGTTTGCACTTCCTATGGATGAAATGATACTTCTGCGACTACTTAGCACCCGTCCTAATCTTAAGTTCATTCATCCCTTTGGGTCTATATCTGTTCTCTACTTCCCCTTAATTGTCTCCTCAATTACTTCAAATTTTGCCTCCAATTAGCTTGAGTAGTTCTGGATGATACCACTCTTGGCGATACCACATAGATGATACGATACCAGACTTGGCACGATACAATACCGAAAGTCTTCCGCAATATGATACCATTGAGTGGCATGATATGATACTAGACTTGCAGACAATATGATACCTCTACAACCCATGATACAATACCAAAATAGTCGATGATACGATACTTGGTTTGCTCATGATACGATACCAAGGTAGCTCACGATATGATACCGGCTATATGCAAGATACGATATGAGGATTACATGATATGATACTACTCCCCACGATATGATACCAAGTCAAGATATGATACGATACTAAAGTGGCGATATGCTACCAACCATGCACGCAATACGATACCGCTCGTTTGAGGATACAATACCGTGACAGACACGATATGATACCAAGTAGACCATGATATGATACCACAGGGTGACCATGATCGCGATACCATCACTTGACGATACGATACCGTGATGGTATCACGATACCTCAAGTGGGTATGCACGATATGATACCAGGCGAGTATCACAATACTAGTGCAAAATGTTTATTTCTCTCTCCCCCTCTCTCTTGACCCCCTGTATCACTCAAAAGCTCCCAAAAAATTCTCTCTTCTACCCCATGATACTGAAAACAACTTAAATCACACGCGTGTGTATTCTGGAGGTGTTTTTGATATCAAAAATTTATATAACTCACCTTCATGGATGCCTTAACCAAGCTTTGGGCTCACTAAGTCTCTCTTTTGCTTGCTTGGCATGATACCAACTCAACGATACCGAGCGCTGCTCTTCTCACGATACTTTTTCTCACAAGTGACCAACTGAACTAAGATTTTTGGTTTTTATAGTCTTGGGTTACCTAATGCCTAAACTAAACTAATTTTGACATCTTTTTTTGGTTTTTTTCTTGAGGTATTCTACTTTCCTCTACTCTACTCCTTTCTCTTGCCTAACCCTAACTCTTCCCATACTTCCTCACTCCTAACCCTAAACCTAGAAACTCATTATACACACCCCAAGGGCGTGAAGTAACAAGTGTTAAAATACTTGACTACTTGCCACCGAACAAATTCACCTCTACAAGTACGATTCCTTCACTCCAGAGCTCAAATCATCACTAAGGCACCTTGGTTAGGTTTCGTTCCCGGAAATGGCACCAAAAACATGTGTACCTAAGTCGTGAAGCCTTAGGGACTTGTGTCGGTGAAACTAGACCTCAATTGCCCCACAAGTGCATATAGTGGTGGATTAATAGATGTTTAATTATCAATCCAAGGAACCACAAGAACCAAGTGTATGAATACATGTGCACACATTATGGTAAGTGAAGTATTTAAGCTACAATGCAAGTGAATGGACTCAACTACCTCTCCAACTCAGTAATCCTCTGAAAATGCATGCTGTGAGACCATTTACAACAGTAAGCACAAATTCAAACTTCTCTCAGCTCCAAACTCCGAATATGACTAATAGTGGCTTCATTTCAAAGCTCTCAACAAGACACATCTATTAATGGCATTTTCAATCGAACCTAAATGATGCACTTCAAGTTACAAGCAAAATAGTGAATGGTGGGAAGCTCCAACACTTGCTTTACAACTCGTAATGGCTCACACACACACTACAGTCATTCAAAAGCGATGGCAAAGGATAGAAAATAGTCCTAGTCATGCATTTCAAGCATTATGCACACACCAAAGATCATGGAGAAGGAGGAAATCAGTAGGAGGGAAGCAAATTCGAAATTCTTCTTCAGCTTTCACAATGGCAAAAATGTTCTTACAAGAGTCACAAAGTGACTTGTATACATGTGCCCTCAAAATGGTCCTTTCACAAAAGAGACCGGCACTTTATTGACTAACTCTAATTATCTACTATTTTACAAGAGTTATGTTACAATGATTTGGGCTTATGCATCTAGAGGACTCCTCTAGTGCATTTACATAGCTTCAAGGTAGTTTCATAGGATTTTGAAGAGGAAAAAAAAATATTCTTTTTTGGGGGGGCTCCTCTTTTGTGCTTCTTTACTCTGCAACATAGGTGATTTCTCAAATTAGGTAGGTTGTTTTGAAAATAATGTCTCCACTAGTGGTTATTGCTTTATGCTTGTTAGCTCATGCATATGCTGATTGAGTATGAAGTATTTTACTCTAGCCACTTCTAGTGTCAATGCTAACTATAGGGAAACTTTTGTATCTACTATTGAGTGTGTGTGGCTCATACGATTTTTTGCTAATTTGGGTGTTAAGAGTAAGAGCACATTGGCAATTGTGAGGAACCTTGTGTTCCATGCTTGCACAAAGCACATTCAAGAGCACTATCATTATGTTAGGGAGAGATTCTTTGCTAGAGATATCAATTTGGCTTATGCATCCACACAAGATAATGTTGCAGAACTTTTCAGAAAGGCTCTACTTGGGAGTCATTTGAATGTTTTCAAATAGCCTGGTCTTACTTCCCTTTGGGGATTGATTTCATTCCACATAGCTTGGCACTTTCTTATACATGAGTGTTAGCTCCTTATTCATTGCATCACTCCTGGGGGGATTTGTTGATATATTGTGATAATGATGTGTGTGAACACTCTTAGGACCACTAAGGTACTTTTTCCTCTCTTTAGGAGACCTCCTCGTATATATGCATATAACCCTAATGGAATACTTATCTGTGTACATTCAGTTGGTAATACAATCAATGTTATGTTATTCTCAAAGCTTTTGCTTCTTCCTCATGATATTTTTGTGTATTTGTATTCCATGAATTCCAACACCATCGTAGCTAGTCTTGCCTCTAAAACATTTTCATAAGTAAGTCCTAGACTTTATGGATCCATCAATATTCTTGTGATAGATAAAAATAATAATAAGTTTTGACCTGCATTGAGTATGCTACTCGATGTGGCTGAGGCTTTAGATCTTCGAGAAGAGACTGCCCAATCACCAACTCATTGTTTTGATTTTGAAATTTTTCTCTGACTTGGTCTACCCCTTGAGTTTATTTCTATAAAAAATGCACTTTTTTATTAAGTTAGTCACTCATATTTGTGAATACTGGCTTATCTTGTGTAAAGAAAAGGCTCCTTATCACCCAAAATAAGATAGATAGTAAAAAGCACCAACAACATATACTAAGAACATTGATTCAAGTTTATCTTGAAACTTAGGATCAAATATATCCCTTCAAAATTATGGGAATACTACACTTTTATTTAGATTCTATTGGATTTGGTCCTTTTAAATTCACTTATGGATTAAAAGATATCCCCCCAATGGAACTACTAGTGCCAATTTTAAGGTTGGTTGTGCAAAAGAACCTACTTCTTTGGTGTGTGAAGACAAAGATTTAAAGCAAAAATGTATATGAGGATAGGATTGGATCTATGAGCAAGCAATCATTTTGAATCTAGCATACAGTATGAGATCAACTAAAATCAAGGCAGAAAGCTATATAGTTTCCTTGAAGAGAGTAATGTGTGTAAAGGAGTGTGTAAGGAAGTAGAATATAAGTTGACTCAATTTTCGCACTAATCCAACATGATTGATTACTCTCATCCCATCACCAAGCCTATCACTATTTGTTTGTCTCTACCCAATGTACTATTGCATTTGAGAGAATCCTCTTGCAATCTTAAAACTTTCATGAGCTCCACCCATAATTGAAAACAATTCATCAAGAACCTTGCTGAGGCAAAATATAAGAGAGAGTTGAGGAAACCTAACCAGTCGCAAAAAAAGTAATCGACATATTTATAAAGGCAAATTGTTGATATATTTTGGTAGTAATGTTTGTGAACACACTCAAGACCGCTTGGGCACTTTTTCCCTCTTTAGGAGTTTGCCCCCCGACTTTTATATATGCCCATAAACCTAATAGATCAATCATCTTTGTACTTTCACTTAGTAAAACATTGTGTGTTGTGTTGTTCTCCAAACTTCTTCTTCTTTATTGTGTTGCTATTTTGCTCCTACATACTTCAATTTTCAGCAATTGGTATTAGTCCATTGTTAAAAGTCAAGCTTCAAGCTACAAATTCGTGGGAAATCTTTTATAGACATGTGGAGCAATCAAAGGAAGCTAGCCACGAGATTCCATCAAGAAAAGTCACTCAACCACTCCTCAAGTCATCTCAACTAAGTCCTCCAAGTTAGGAGGCTAATTTGGAAAGGTAGTTCCTAGATTTTAGGGGCACAATTCTCACTATAAAAGGATCATGTATCCGGACTTCTTTTGGGCCATCTTCTTGGAGTTTTAGTTCATGAAAAGTGCGCTAAGTGTTGGAGTTGTGATAAGCAAGCCTTTTGATTAATCTAGTCCATTGCTTTCTTTTTTCTTTTCTTTTAGTGGGCATATCTATGTGTGTGCATAGGCAATGTTGCAACTCTCTACATCTGAGTTGTTAGCATTGGTTCTCCCTCATATTGTATCCATTTGATATCATTCTTGTATTAGTGGATATCTATTAGAGTCTATTTTATGCTGACCAATTCTCTGGAGCACTCTGAGTACTCTGGGAGCAACATTCATTTTAGTGAAGTTGGGTGATTGATATCTCTCTCTTTCTCTAGGCTTTATTGGAAATATTTTGCTCTTTGTTGTAAGGGTTGGTTCTCCTTCTCTGTTTATGTATTTGTTATGATTTTGGTGGCATTGGGTAACTATTAGAGTGCTCTAAAGTTGAATCAATTTTGAGATTCATTCTCTTTATACTCTCTGAGAAAACCTTGCTGGAGTGAAGTGAGGTCTCTGTTTGATTAGCAGTTGTGAGCATTCAACTAGCTCATGTTGTAGACATTGTTTCTCTTTGTGTAAACATCCATTTGGAGTTAAACTTGTTTTTTTGTGAAGATCTGAGTGTCTATTATAGGTCTACAAAAGCTCACTAGAGTTCTTTGCATATGCTTTGAGAAAGAGCATTTTTGTTGTGCAGAGCTCAAAGAAGGATACATGTGGAGGACATTCATGGTCTATCATTGCATAGGGGTTGAGATACTTTCCCCATTGGTGGTATCAAAGCATTTTGGCATCTTGGAGGAATCAAATACAAGGAAGAAGACCTCTTGGAGTTGGGGGGTGAAGATTTGCATCAACAAAAGCTTCTTGGAGTTAGCTCACATCAAGGGGAGCTATTCTACTCAAACTTTCAAGAGCACAAGGTGTCCATCTAAGGAAAGCTTTGGATTGAGGTAACTTTAGAGCCTCATTTGCATTTTACACACATTGGAGCATTAGACAAGGGCTATGGCAAGTAGCAAAGACTAGATATGGGAGACTTCAACACTCAAATTGAAAAGCTAGACAAGGGGAACTATCAACCATGTAGATTTAGGGTCTCCAACTACCTTATGGGCAAAGGCCTTTGGGGATTGATTAGTGGAAGTGAACCAAGACCTAGGTTGGATGAAAATACAACCAACGACCAGAGAAGGGCCCTTAGGGAATGGAATGAAAGAGATAAGAGGGTTATCTTTATCCTTTCCCAACACATTAGCAACAACATGATCGGCCATATCCAAGACTTGGATTCAAGCATGAAGGTATGGGAGACACTTGAGAGGCTTTATTCAGCAAGCACCAAAGCAAGGAAGATACAACTCAAAAACCTTAGGAAGAGCTTAGAGAGTAGCATAAACGTCTAAATACTTAAGGTCAAGGAGTTTTTCAGATGCATTAGGATCCATTGGAAGCCACGTAGATGATGACGATCTTGTGGCTTATACTCTCAATGGTTTGAGGGATGATGAGAAGTGGAAAACCTTTACCACTTCAGTATACATAAGGGATAATCTTCCCAATTTTGAGCAATTGGTTGCTCTCATGGTCACGGAAGAGATGAACATAGGTGGAAGTTCAACTAAAATTAAGGATGCACAAGTTTTCTATGCAAGTAATCAAAGGCGCAAAGGAGGATGAGGACAAGGAAGGGGCAAAGGAAGATTTGGAGGAAGGCAAGGCCACTCTAGCAATCAAGGACATGACCAATGCACCTCATCACAAAGAGGTAGAGGAATAATAAGAGGAAGAGGAGGACGGCATCAACAAAACAGGAATCAAGATGGCGAAGGATGTTACATATGTGGAAATTTTGGCCACTATGCTAGAGATTGCTACAAAGGAGGAAACCAAAGGAACGATAATCAAGGTTCTTCATACAAAGGCCAAGGTAATTATGCTTCCACAAGTTTAGAAAATGACAATCCCTTGATGATGCACATGAATGGGAATTCAAGCAAAGTAGATAACAATTGGTATATTGATAGTGGATGTAGCAACCATATGAGTTGCAATGATTCTTGGTTTATTAATCTACATGCTCCCAAAGGTAAAGGACATGTAGAAATAGGTGATGATAGAGCCTGTAAGATCTCCCATGTTGGAGATGTAGCTTTGGATGACAAGGAGGAAGGAAGATGTCTCAAAGATGTCTTGTATGTACCTACCATCACAAAGAACTTGGTGTTCGTAGGACAAATGGTTGAAAGAGGCTATCAAGTAAGGTTCAACAAAGGTGGATGATTTGTGGAGAACCCCACGCAAGGGTACAAGCTCATAGCAAGAGGAAAGAAGCAAGGGAGACTCTTCACTTTGGAGGTAAATTCTCATTCCACTCAACATGTCTACTTCACATATGGAAACAAGAGGATTTCGAAGTTGGACTTGTGGCACAAGAGGATAGGTCACATCAACATACAAAGAATGAAGGAAATGCAATTCAAGAAGCTGGTTGAAGGTCTTCCAAATTTCCAAGGACAAGTTATGAAGCATTTGTGTGAATCTTGTCAACTAGGGAAGAAAGTGAGACTTCCATTCAAGAAGAGTGGCTACATAAGCCAACATCCGTTGGAGTTGATACATAGAGATGTGTGGGGGCCAACCAAAGAGCAATCCATTGGAGGTAACAAGTACTTTATCACTTTTCAAGGATGGTTTGGGTTTATTTCCTAAAAAACAAATCAAATGTGTTTACATGTGTCAAAGCATTTAAGGCAATGGTAGAGAAGGAAACAGGTACATATATCAAGAAGCTAAGGTCTGATGGAGGGGCAGAATATTTCTCCAATGAGTTTTCTGATTTTTTAATGGATCAAGGCATCAAGAGGCAAGTAACATGCAGGTACACACCCCAACAAAATGGGGTAGCAGAGAGAAAGAATAGATGCATTGCAGAGATCGCTAGAGCAATTCTTAATGAGATGAATGTACCTAACATGTTTTGGAGTGATGCAACAAATACCGCCGTGTATCTTAAGAATAAGGCTCTTACCTCAGGGATCCATGGCTTGAAACCATATCAAGCCTATTATGGTAAGAAACGTAATCTTTCCATCTTGAAGATATTTGGATGTACTTGTTATGTACATGTGCCAAGTGAATTGAGGCACAAGCTATAAACAAAGGTGGAAAAGTGTGTCTTTCTAAGATATTCAAATGATCATAAAGGTTACAGGTGCTTCAACCCAAACACAAAGGACTTGAGGATATCAAGAGATGTAGCATTTGATGAGCTACTCTCTTGGTATAAGAAGTATGATGGTATGAAAGAATATGAAGAAGAAAAGCATGGACATGATGAAGAACAAATTGACGTAGAGTTAAGCAGCCCAAGGTTTTCCATCAATGAAGATAGTTCAAGCATGGCCTCACCATGGAGGGGGAGATCTTAATCAAGCTATGAAGCACAATCAATCAACAAATGCAAAGCAACATTGGTGGAGTTGGATGAAGAAAGTAATGAAGTTGAAGATGATGAAGGACACATGACGGAGAAAGAAGCCACGTCAAAGAAAGAGATCAAGTACCCAAGTCCTCCAAAACATGAAGAAAGGAATTCTTCTAGGGTTAAGTATCCAATATTGATATATTTAGGTAGTGATGTGTGTGAACACTCTAGGACCGCCAGGGCACTTTTTTCCCTCTTTAGGAGGTTTTTTTCCCTAGCTTGTATATATGCATATTGCCCTAAGGGGCTGCTTATCTTTGTACATTCTGTAGAAATACATTCCGTATTGTGTGTTGTGCTCCACGCTTCTTCTTCTTCCTTGTGTTGTTGGCATGCTTTCACAGATACCTAACTCCAACAATTGGTATCAGAGCAGGTTGTCGCTTCATCTAGGGTGTCATTGACACCTCTCCAGTTGCAATCTCAAAATCGTATGAATTTTCGTGAGCATACTGAGCGTGTTTTTGAGATCAAAACGGCTTCGCTTTGTGGTGCCAAAATCCCGATCTGAGCTTGTTTCGACCTCCGAATGCACTATCATAGCACTTGTGTAGGCTATTTTGTCTTTTTGTGCCAAAGGTATATACCAGTTTTGGTTCACCAATATAAGTATCTCGAAGTTTGCTACACGTCTAGCAGAATTTGTCTAGGCAGTTCTATTCAACTCTTTGAGATACAATCAATTTTCTGCATCAAGGTATTTTAGTCACCGGCCATGGCTGAAAGGAGTGATATATTTTGTATGTTGGCTGTTGAGGATAAGTTGGATGGTACCAACTACTCGTTGTGGGCTTATATGATGCGACATGTATTGGTTGCAAAAGGACTGTGGAACATTGTGCAAGGTGTTGAAAAATGTCCTATCACACCTGCAACTGTTACAACTACAGGTACTGAAGCTAATGTAGAAGGTGTCGAAGGTGATGATATTCTGCATATTCCTGTTCGTGCTGCGATTTCTAATGCACCTACTGTAGAGCAAATTCGTTGGGATGGCAAAGATGCTCAGACACATGCATTGATAGCTTTGTCTATCAAACGTTCCATTATTCCTCACATTCGCTCTTGTAGAATAGCTAAGGATTCTTGGGATACACCTACCACAGTGTACCAAGCTAGGAATAAGGCTCGTGTTGCTTACCTCCGAAAACAGTTGGAGAGTGAGCACATGAATGAAGGTGATTCTATGGAAATTTTCCTAACAAAGATCAAAGACTTGAAGGAACAATTGATTTTTATTGATGAGGTTATACCAGATAGCTCACTTGTGTAGACTATTCTGAATGGTCTTCCTGATTCATATTATAGTTTTGCTTCTACTCTTTGGTTGTGTATATGTGTGTTTGTGTATATGTGTGTATGTGTCCATGTGTGTGTATGTGTCTATGTGTGTATGTGTATGCATGTAAGCATATATCTATGCATATGCATGTGCATTATGTATGCATGTATGTATATGTTTGTATCTTTGTGTATGCATGTAAGTATGTATGTATGCATATGTGTGTGTATATGTGTGTATGTCTGTGTATGCATGTAAGTATGTATGTATGCATATGCATATGCATTATGTATGCATATGTATGCATGTATGTGTATATGTGTGTATGTGTGTGTATGTCTCTTTACGTGCGTCTGTATGTGTATGTGTCTCTCTCTACGTGTGTGTGTGTGTGTCTATGTGTGTATATGTATCTGTGTGTATGTTGTGTATGCATGTAAGCATGTATTTATGCATATGCATATGCATTATGTACGCATATGTATGCATGTGTGTGTATGTGTGTGTGTGTCTCTCTACGTGTGTATGCATATCTATGCATGTGTGTGTATGCATGTAATTATGTATGTATGAATATGCATATGCATTATGTGTGTATGTGTCTATGTGTGTACATGTGTGTGTATGTGTGTGTGTGTCTATGTGTGTATGTGTGTGTATGCATGTGTATGTGTGTGTATATCTGAGTGTATATTTGTATGTATGTGTCTATGTGTATGTATGTGTCTATATGTGTGTATGTATATGCATGTGCATTATGTATGCATATGTATGCATATGTGTGTGTATCTGTGTGTGTATGTGTCTATGTGTGTGTATGTGTATGCATGTATCTATGCATATGCATGTGCATTATGTATGCATATGTGTGTGTGTATGTAAGTATGTATGTATGCATATGTATATGCATTATGTATGCATGTATGTGTGTGTGTATGTACTATGTCTCTCTATGTGTGTGTGTATGCATATATGTGTGTGTGTGTATGTGTGTATAAGTGTGTATGTGTGTGTGCGTGTCTATGTGTGTATGTGTATGTGTGTATGCGTGTGTATCTGTGTGTATGCATGTAAGCATGTATGTATGCATATGCATGTGCAATATTGTTGCATATGCATGTATGTGTGTATGTGTGTGTATCTATATATATGTGTCTGTATGCATGTGTATGTGTGTGTGTAAATGTGTGTGGATGTGGATGTGTGTGTGTGTAAGTGTGTGTGTCTATGTGTGTGTGTATATTTGTGTGTATGTGTATGTGTGTGTGTGTGTGTGTGTGTGTCTATGTGTGTATGTGTGTGTGTCTATGTGTGTATATACGTGTGTATCTATATATATGTGTCGGTGTGCATGTGTATGTGTGTGTGTAAATGTGTATGGATGTGTGTATATAAGTGTGTATGTGTCTATGAGTGTGTATGTGTTTATGTGTGTGTGTGTCTATGTGTGTGTATGTGTATGCATGTATGTATGTGTATGCATGTGCATTATGTATGCATATGTGTGTGTATGTGTGTGTATGCATTATGTATACATATGTGTGTGTATGAATTATAATGTGTATGTATGCATGTGCATTATGTATGCATATGTGTGTGTATGCATGTAAGTATGTATGCATATGCATATGCATATGCATTATGTATGCATGTATGTGTATGTGTGTGTATGCATATGTGTATGTATGTGCGTGTATGTGTGTGCATGTATGTCTGTGTGTATGCATGTGTATGTGTGTATGCATGTGTATGTGTGTGTATGCATTATTATGTGTGTATGTGTGTGTGTATATGTGTGTGTATGTGTGTGTGTGTCTATGTGTATGTGTGTGTGTGTCTATGAGTGTGTGTGCTTATGTGTGTGTATGTGTCTATGTGTGTGTATGTGTCTATGTGTGTATGTGTATGCATGTATGTATGCATATGTGTGTGTATGCATTATGTATGCATATCTGTGTGTATGCATTATGTATGTGTATGTATGCATGTGCATTATGTATGCATATGTGTGTGTATGCATGTAAGTATGTATGTATGCATATGCATATGCATTATGTATGCATATGTATGCATGTATGTGTATGTGTGTGTATGTCTCTCTATGTGTGTGTGTATGCATATATGTGTGTGTATGTGAGTATGTGTTTGTATGTGTGTGTATGTGTATGTGCATGTGTGTATGCATGTGTATGTGTGTGTATGCATCATTATGTGTGTATGTGTGTATTGTTGGGAAAGATGGATGGATGATCCAAGAGATTGAGTAGGTATTGCCAAAACCTGCTTTGTACCAGCCCTCTATAGCTTCAGACTTGATTAGTAGACTTCCTTAGCTTTCCAACGACACCAAGAAATGGCCTTTTTCCTTTGGAAATGAAGTGTGTAATGATTGTATCAAAACAAATAACTTTGGAAGTCACAAAGTCAAGAAAACCTTCTATTTTGGTCTTGACACCTGCTGAATGTTTTGCTCAGTGTGACCAGCACAGAAGCAATTGATAAAATTCCTTCTAGGGGTATTCAATTAACTTAGTAAGCTACTATTTGCAAGTGGAATGATGTAAAATAATGAACTATGCTAAGAGAAATTAATTTAGCAAGATTTGGTATACCCCTGACTTTTTAGGACTGTAGCAGAGATAGACCAATGAGCACCTCGATGATGATTTCTCTGAATTGGCTGAATGAAATCACTTCAAACTCTGTCAGCATGTAGATGACTTTGAGCTGAATCCAACAAGCTTTGAATCACTGAATTCGGTGGAGTATTGACTGAGATATGCCCTTGACAAGTTGACAGACTTTGGAGTAGACAAGCAGAGAATACAAAGATGAAAAATATAAATGTATCTATAAATTAACACTTGTGTACAACTCCATTGGCATGACTAGCATTGCCTAATGGTGTAGAGAGGTGTAGGCTATGGAGCAGTCCTCACACACACTCAATGACAGTAGAATGAAGCTCGGGAGTGATATCTCTATTCGCGACTTTTTTCGTGTTCACCTTTTATGTGAAATGTGTAAGAATTTGAATTCAAATTCAAATTCTTGGCTCCCTCTAATCAAGCTTCTAAAAACTTGGAGATATTCTCTCAATCAAGTGAACTACCTTTTCCACGAATCATTTGGGTAGGTGATTACAAAAGATTCTAAGTCAAATTGATTTTTACAATGAGGTAAAGTGGTAAGTAATCACTAGCATATGTTCCTATGGTTCTTCATGCATGTAGAGTCTTCATGATATCTTCCAAGCCAAATGTGTAGGTTTGTGGTTTACACCAACAGCTCCCCCTCAATCCAAACATTTTGGCTTAAGTCTTTATTCTCAATCTTCAAGTATATCATGTAATCCAATCATAGATTTGAACCTACAAAGTTTGGTTTCATCCAAAGATTTAGTCAGCAAATCTGCACATTGCATGTTGGTTGACACATAAGTCAGCTGAATGTCCTTGCTTAGCAACTTCTCCCTTACATAATGGTAATGTACTTCTATGTGTTTTGTCCTAGCATGATAGATAGTACAAGGTGAAGAGAACTTGTATTATCTCCAAAGATAATTGGAGGCCTAGTATATAGGCCCAATTCTGTATACAAAAGCTTAATCCAAATTGCTTCTTGAGTGGCATTAGCTAGCCCTCTATACTCTGCCTCTGTAGAAGACAATGCAATAGTTGGTTGCTTCTTTGGAGACCATGAAATTGGTTTGTCACCTACAAAAGAAATGTATCATGAAGTGCTCCTCCTATCATCCTTGCATCCTACCCAATCTACATCTGAATAGACTTTTATATCAATATCTGAAGTATAAGGAAAATACAAACCATGGTTCTGTGTACCCTTGAGATACTTCAATATTCTCTTGGCAACCTCTAAGTGAGGTATCCTTGGCTTGTGCATAAATTGACCTAGCACACTAACTCCATATGCAATGACAATTCTAGTTAAGGTAGCATAGTTCAAGCTACCCACCATACTTTGATAACCTGTAATATCTTGGACTTCATCTCCTTCATGGGCACTTAGCTTTAGATTCACCTCCATTGGAATGCTAGCTGCTTTAGCATCCTGCAAGTGAAATTTCTTCAACATGTCATGTACATACTTCTTTTGAGTAATGTATATCCCTGAATTAGTGTAAACTAATTCAAGTCCCAAAAAATACTTCAATAGTCCAAGATCATTGATCTTGAACTCCATCATCTGACTTTTGATGCTTCTGATTCCATTGACATCATTGCCTGTAATGATGATGTCATCAACATAAACACAAAGATAGATTACCTCTGAATTACTTCTCTTAATGAACAGAGAAGTGTCAGCCTTACTCATGACAAAACCTTGGTCTTGGAGGTATGTAGTTAGCCTGTAATTCCATGTCCTAGGTGCCTGCTTCAATCCATATAAAGCCTTCTTTAATTTGCAAACATAAGTTACCTTCTTAGGGTCTTCATAGCCAGGAGGTTGTGACATATAAACTTCTTCTGAAATCCATCCATTCAAGAAAGCATTCTTGACATCCAATTGGTACATGTTCCAATTCTTTGATGCAACCATACTTACCAACACTTTGATTGTTGGCATCTTGGCCACAGGAGAAAATGTTTCTTCATAGTCAATGCCTTGGGTTTGTGCAAAACCTTTGGCTACTAACCTGGCCTTGTACCTATTAATTGTGCCATCAGAATTTCTTTTCAACTTATAGATCCATCTGGATCCTATTACCTTCATGGAGTCCTTCTTGGGTACTAACTCCCATGTATCACTCTCCTTGAGTGCTTCAATCTCCTCATCCATAGCTTCTTTCCATTCTGATTTTGTGATTGCTTCTTCATATGATCCTTGGCAAATCCTTGGAAAGATAAACTGAATGTTTAGTAACAAGAGATGTATCATACCCATATTTGATAGGTTTTTTGCTTTCTCTTTGAGACGTTCTGATTGATTGAGTTGAAGATTCTGGTATGTCCTTAAGCTTCTTCATCTTCATTTTGCCTTTGGATTTCCATGCCTTGAACTCTTCAAGGTTGATAGTGTCTTCATCATCTGAACTTGAGTCTTCTTTCTGAGTTGATTCCTCCTTTGTAAGTTTTGGAAATTCCTCTTCCAAATCATAGGGTAGTTTGACCTTCCTGCATTCATTCTCATACCAAGAATCATTCTCATCAAAGATCACATCTTTGCTTACCATAAAACCCTTATTGGTAGGGTTATAAAACATGTAACCTTTTTTATTTAAATCATATCCAATGAAAATACATTTTTCAGCCTTTGGATCTAGCTTTCCTCTTACCTGTGAAGGAATGTGTACATATGCTACACATCCAAAAATTTTGCAGTGATCCAATGATGGTCTCTTACCATGCCATGCTTCATATGGTGTCATACCATCAAGTGACTTTGATGGTAACCTGTTTATGAGATAGGTGGCAGTAGAAACACTCTCTGCCCATAGGTAGTTAGGTAACTTCTTCTCATTAAGCATAGATCAAGTTGTCTCAACAATTAACCTATTTCTTCTTTCAGCTACCCCATTCTGTACAGGAGAATACCTTGTGGTTATCTCCCTTTTGATGCCTCTGTCCTGCAAGAAGTCCTCAAATTCATTGGCGAAGTACTCACCTCCTCCATCTGACCTTAGCCTCTTCAAATTCCTTCCTGTCTGATTTTCAACTAATGCAAGATATTTCTTAAAACAATTAAATACCTCATCCTTGTGCTTCATAAAGTACAATACAGTCCATCTGCTATAATCATCAATAAAAGACACATAGTACCTTGAACCTGAAACTGAGGGGTCTTTGCTAGGTCCCCATACATCTATGTGTACAAGCTCTAGATAGTCTTCATGCATATATCCTTTCTTAGAGAAGGGTAACCTGTGAGACTTACCAAATCGACAAGCACCACACTTGTAAATCATATGTTGCTTGGATACATTAGGTATCCCAAGCACACATTGGTCCCTGCACATTTTCTTCAAGGTCCTTTCTCCTATGTGCCCTAATCTCTTGTGCCAAATCTCAAGCTCTGAAAGTGTTTGATCTTTATAACTGTATAATGCAATGTTCTTTGTATCTTCCAACTCAAAAGTGAAAAGTCTACCTGATTTTTCTCCTTTAGCTAGCCTTTTGAATCCATGTCTTGGGTCCTCTACAAATGCTCCATATTGATTGAATCTGACCTGCAACCCTTTCTCTACAATCTGACCAACACTCATTAAGTTCTTTGTAATGGTTGGTACATAGAGTACCATGCTTAACAAATTCTGATTACCATCACAAGTCTTCACATTTCCAACTTTAACTACAGAATGCTTTGTATCATCAGCTGTTTGGACTTGGTGTTTACCTTTTGGTTCCTCAAGATCAGAGAGTAGTGCAACATTACCAGCCACATGATTTGAACACCCTGAATCAATATAAAATAAGTGATCATCATTTGTACCTGTCTTTGAAGTCATGTTCATGATCAGAAGAGAGTCATCCTGCTCTTCTATGTAGTTGTTGTAGTCCTTTCTGTTTCTCAATCCTCCTTGGTAGTTGCCATTGTAATTGTGGTTGTTGTTGTAATTGTTGTTGTGGCCTTGGTGATGGTTGAACCTTCCTCTAGACTGTGAGTATCCACCTCTTTGGTAGCCTCTTCCTCTCTGATTTTTGTAATTCCTGTAACACTCATCTATGGTGTGGTTTGATAAACCACAAATGTTACATGGTGATGAATTATAGGGTCTCCCCCTACCTTGCTTACCTCCTCTGCCCCTGCCTCTTGAAGATCTACCTCTCCCTGCATAGTTGGCTTGGGAGGTAGAGCCTTCATCTTCCATCTTCTTACTCTTACCTTTATCCTTAGACTTCTTATCACTGTATAGGGCAGACGAGTTTTTACCTTTGGATGTATCTCCATTCTTTGTGAGCTTTGCTTCATGTGTAAACAGTTGTCCCATGAGAGTTGTAAGATCTGGGGTGTGCATGTCCATGTAGAGATCCATTGCAGTGGTGAAGCTTTCCTACTTGTCATCAGCCTTGATTCCATTAATTACCTGCCTCACAATCTGTTCTTCTTCAATTTCTTCTCCTATGCTTGCTAACTGATCTGCAACATCCTTAATCTTGGTCACAAATTCTGAAATAGCTTGCTTAGGTTGCTTCCTTAGTGTTGTGAACTCAATCCACAACTAATTTTTCCTAGCCCTTGTATTGGAGGAAAAATATGATGACAAGGTTTCCCAAGTCTCTTGGGAAGTCTTACAATCTTTGATATGAGGTAAAAGAAAGTCAGATATAGAGTTGAGTAAATAAGACCTTGCCAATGCATCCCTTGCACACCATGTGTTGAGTTTTTCTTGTTCCTCCTTGGTTGGCAAATCTCTTGCTTTGAATGAGGGAAATTCCTCATCTCTTGAGATGTATCCATAGAGACTCCTTTCTTGCAAGTAGGTCTTCATCCTTAGAGACCAAGCTTGATAGTTGTTCGTGTCCAATTTATCAATGAATGAAGGAAAACCATCTCCCATTCTACCTTATTTGCTCTGATACCACTGTTGGGAAAGATGGATGGATGATCCAAGAGATTGAGTAGGTACTGCTAAAACCTGCTTTGTACCAGCCCTCTATAGCTTCAGACTTGATTAGTAGACTTCCTTAGCTTTCCAATGACACCAAGAAATGGCCTATTTCCTTTGGAAATGAAGTGTGTAATGATTGAATCAAAACAGATAACTTTGGAAGTCACAAAGTCAAGAAAACCTTCTATTTTGGTCTTGACACCTGCTGAATGTTTTGCTAAGTGTGACCAGCACAGTAGCAATTGATAAAATTCCTTCTAGGGGTATTCAATTAACTTAGTAAGCTACCATTTTCAAGTGGAATGATGTAAAACAATGAACTATGCTAAGAGAAATTAATTTAGCAAGATTTGGTATACCCCCGACTTTTTAGGACTGTAGTAGAGATAGACTAGTGAGCACCTCAACGACAATTTCTCTGAATTGGCTGAATGAAATCACTTCAAACTCTAGCAACATGTAGACGACTTTGAGCTGAATCCAACAAGCTTTGAATCACTGAATTCGGTGGAGTATTGACTGAGATATGCCCTTGACAAGTTGACAGACTTTGGAGTAGACTAGCAGAGAATACAGAGATGAAAAATATAAATGTATCTATAAATTAACACGTGTGTACAATTCCATTGGCATGACTAGCATTGCCTAATGGTGTAGAGAGGTGTAGGCTATGGAGTAGTCCTCACACACACTCAATGACAGTAGAATGAAGCTCGGGAGTGATATATCTATTCGCGACTTTTTTCGTGTTCACCTTTTATGTGAAATGTGTAAGAATTTGAATTCAAATTCAAATTCTTGGCTCCCTCTAATCAAGCTTCTAAAAACTTGGAGATATTCTCTCAATCAAGGGAACTAGCTTTTCCACGAATCATTTGGGTAGGTGATTACAAAAGATTCTAAGTCAAATTGACTTTTACAATGAGGTAAAGTGGTAAGTAATCACTAGCATATGTTCCTATGGTTCTTCATGCATGTAGAGTCTTCATGATATCTTCCAAGCCAAATGTGTAGGCTTGTGGTTTACACCAACATGTATGTGTGTGTGTATGTGTGTGTATATCTCTCTTTGTGTGTGTGTATGCATATATGTGTGTATGCATGTGTATGTGTGTGTATGAATCATTATGTGTGTATGTGTGTATGTGTGTATGTGTGTATGTATGTATGTGTGTGTGTCTATGTGTATGTGTCTGTGTCTATGAGTGTGTATGTGTTTATGTGTGTGTATGTGTCTAATTGTGTATGTGTATGCATGTATGTATGCATATGTGTGTGTATGTGTGTGTATGCATATGTGTGTGTATACATTATGTATATGTATGTATGCATGTGCATTATGTATGCATATGTGTATGTATGCATGTAAGTATGTATGTATGCATGTAAGTATGTATGTATGTATGCATATGCATATGCATTATGTATGCATATGTATGCATGTATGTGTATGTGTGTGCATGTCTCTCTATGTGTGTGTGTATGCATATATGTGTATATGTGTGTGTATGTGTGTGTGTATGTGTGTGTGTATGTGTGTGTGTATGTGTGTGCATGTGTATGTGTGTGTATGCATCATTATGTGTGTATGTGTGTGTGTATATGTGTGTGTGTATGTGTGTGTGTGTCTATGTGTATGTGTGTGTGTGTCTATGAGTGTGTATGTGTTTATGTGTGTGTATGTGTCTATATGTGTGTATGTGTCTATGTCTATATGTGTATACATGTATATATGCATATGTGTGTGTATGCATTATGTATGCATATGTGTGTGTATGCATTATGTATGCATATGTGTGTGTATGCATTATGTATGTGTATGTATGAATGTGCCTTATGTATGCCTTATGTATGCATATCTGTGTGTATGCATATATGTGTGTATGCATGTATGTGTGTGTGTATGCATGTATATGTGTGTTTTTGCATCATTATGTGTGTATATGTGTGTGTGTATATGTGTGTGTATATGTGTGTGTATGTGTGTGTGTGCCTATGTGTGTGTGTGTGTCTATGTGTGTATATGTGTGTGTGTATGCATATGTATGTGTGTGTGTGCGTGCATACCTGGCTTCAACGATAGATACCTTGCTCTCTCTCTCTCTCTCGTCCAAATCCCGGCACATTTAGAGAAATCGATTTTTTTTTTAACATTCGAGAGTGTCGCTTATGCGATGCTTTGGAACACAGGACATCACTTATGCAATGCTAAAACGTTGTAGCTAGTTTGCCAACATCGCAAATAACATTGCTATTTAGCGATGATATTTGCGACGCATACTTTTAGCGTTGCATAAGCGACACTACCATCGCTTATGCGATGACCGCTCGTTAAGAAACACCCAAAAAGAGGACCGTCCCTTATGCAACGCTAGCATCACATAAGCGATGAATCCCGTTTTTTTTCAATTCGTGGGCAACTCTATGCCCCCTATTTCTTGTAGTGAGTGTTGATAATAACCAGAATGTCCCATAAAATCTTGAGCCTCTTTAGACATCCTTTGCCTAGGCATCTCCACTCTTACCTTGATCTTCTCCTCATCTATGAACATGCTGTGCTTCTAGAAATGATGTGTCCAAGGATTTTTCCTTGTTGCACCATGAACATATATTTCTCTCGATGAACTCAAACTTTGTAGATATGGCATTGATCAAAGATTTGTCTTAGATCTAGTATGTGATAACTCCTAACTTTGGAATGAGCAAAAGGTTTGTCAACATGCACTTCTAGACATTCCCAATGGAACTCCTTAAATACATGGTACACCAGTCTTTGAAAGATAGCCTTGACAATCCATCAAAGAAACTATATACTTCCTTTCCAGCCACCCATTCAAGAAGCTGATCATGTATCATGCATGGATAACTATACTAATTGCAGCTTCATTAACTTTCTTGAGATTGATATAGATCCTTAATTTTCCATTTTTTTGGGGAACAACGAGAATGGATGAAACCCCTCGTTTTAATGAATCTCTTAAATGAACCTAACTTTGAACAAACACATATATACACACGTACATATATAAAAACACACATACGCTCATTACATATACATATGCATACACACACATACACATGTATACATATGTGTATACACACACATACATATGTATACACACGTATACATACACACACACTATACATACATATGCATACACATTCATACACACACATACACACATACACATACACATGTATACATACATACACATATAGATACACCCAGATTCCACACAAAGATACACACATAGACATACACAAAAACATAGAGAGACACATACACATGCATACACACAAACATACACACAAACCGACACACATATACATATATAAAAACACACATACACTCACTATACATACATATGCATATGCACACATACACATGTATACATACACGTATACACACACATAAATACATATACACATGTATACATAAATACATACACACACATACACACTATACATACATATGCATACACACACATACACATACACATACACATACACATACACATACACATACACATACACATACACATACACATACACATACACATACACATACACATACACATACACATACACATACACATACACATACACATACACATACACATACACATACACATACACATACACATACACATACACTACAACATATCGAGGGTATACAGAGGCTGTTACCGAGGAAAATGAACGAGCGTAATTTTTTCGCGACGTCAGTGTCACAGTCGGTATGCGCATCGGAAACATACCACCGGTACAGTCGTCAGTATGGGCGTCAGTATGGGCATCAGTATAAACACGGTAATACCGACGCCCATACCGATAATTATACCGATGACACTACTAGGTATACCGATGCTAATACCAATGACTCTGCTGGGTGTATCGATGCTAATACCGAAAACCATATCTACACAAATTTTTTGGGCAGAGTGTGTTGTCTTTTGCTACAACATGATGTTGTTTAGCAAAAGACAATACACTCTGCCCAACTCTATACCGATTACATGTGTTATGTACTCTAATGGCAACCAAAAAATGATTTTTTATGAGCAAAAGTGAACCAGGAATCATGTACAAAAAGTTGTATATTCCATAAATGAAGGATGTACAAGAGTGGCAAAGCACTTCCATATAGGAACCGAATACAAAATGTGATAAAGCGCTTCCATATAGGAATCAAATACAAAATTATGGTACATCATTGCCACATAGGAGTGTAATACAAAATTGTGGCAATGTGACAAAGCACTTCCATATAGGAATCAAATACATCATTCTGGTACATCATTCAGTGAAAAACTTGAACTTGTTGGCCAATAAGTAGTGTCTAAACTTCTTTGCAGCATATACCATGCCTAAGCCCTCTCGCTCAGTTGTGGTATAGTTTCATTCAACTGCAGTTAGTTATCTACTAGCGTATGCTATGGGTAAATCTAAATTTCCTTCACCTGTGGGTTGTGCTAGCACACATCCTATGGCATGATTGGATGCATCCACATGGACATGGAATGGTTTATTCCAATCAGGAGTGGTCAGTATTGGTGTTGTGCACAAACGTTTCTTCAGTTCATTGAAAGAATTCTCACGTTCATCGTTCCACTCAAAATTAGACAACAAGGCATAAAGGGGTCTAGCTATGATCACGTACATGTGGATAAACCTACGGTAATATCCACAATGGCCCATAAAGGCTTGTACCTCTTTAACATTCCTTGGCCTTGGCAGCTCCGCTATGGCTCGTACCTTATCTTCATCTGTTGAGATTCCATTCTTAGAAACAATATGACCTAAGGTTTTACCTTGACACACCATGAACACACACTTTTCTGGGTTCAGAAACACTCGATATTCTCTACACTTGTTAAAGATTTGTCTGAGCTCAGGGATGTGAAATCTTCTTTCTTGCGAATGAGCACATAAATCATCCACATACACTTCTAAGATCTTTCGCAAGAACTCTTTGAAGACATGACACATGAGCCTTTGGAATGTTGCAAGTGCATTGGTGAGCCCAAATGACATCACACGAAATGCAAAGATTCCCCACTCTGTGGCAAAAGCTATTTTGTGTTGATCTTCTAGGGCAATGGCTACTTGATTGTAACCTGAAAATCCATCAAGGAAGCTATAAACTTCCTTGCTTGCAACGCGTTCCAATAGGTGTTCCGTGATTGGAAGTGGATAACTATCTCTGATCGTAGCGACATTAACTTTTTTAAGGTTAATACACACTCGCAACTTCCCGTTCTTCTTGGGCACCACTACAATGGGGGAGACCCATTCAGTATGCTCAATCTCATAGATGAAACCAGCTTCAATCAGCCTATCAATTTCTTCTTTTATTTTGGTTGCAAATGTATCATTATATGTGTAGGGCTTCTGTTTGGTGGGCTTGGCATCAACAGTCATGGGGATAGTATGAGAGAAAATTCTTGGATCTACCCCTTTCAAGTCTCTATAGTGCCACGCAAACACATCCCTATATTCCCTTAATAGAGCTACGAGCTCCATTTCTTCTCTTGCACTTAGGTCATCTCCTACATATGTGCATCTCTCTTCATTCTCTTCAATGGTCACTACAATTTTCTTGGTCTTTTCTTTATTATCATATGATTCTCCTATGATGGCCTCTCTCTTAGGCATTCGTACCAAAATTTTGCACTCGTCAACTTCATATTTCTTGAAGTTTTCTGGTACTTCAAACAATGATTCCTCCTCTTCTTGTTTCACTGCTTTTCTTTTCTTTTTCTTTTGATTGCTCTCACTTCCATCCTTTGAATTTACCGTTTTAATACTTGTGAGAGGTTCTTCTTCTTTCTGGGTGAACACTCCTATATCTTCTAGATAGTGCTGCTCTAAGTTAAAGCAACTATCCATCACAATGGACTCTATATCATCGTCATTCTCTTCTTCTTCTATGACATCACCAGGGTCACATTCTTCTAGCAAGGGCTAACACATGAACACTGAAATATCATAGCCCTCCTCATCACAATGAGGTGTCCATTGTTCTTCATTGACATCGATGTCCATGGTGGCTAAGATTTCTGGCCAGCCATGAGGCTCAAATTCCTCATCTGGAAAGATCATCGGTGTGTAGGTTGGGTCTTTAACTGGTCTATCTCCTGGAGAAGTTCCTTCTTCTCTTGCCTTCAAGCGTTTTTCCTCTTCCTCTACGACATTGCCCATCCACAAATGGGTATCTTCATGCAACCAGGATGGGTCAGGAGAACTTCCAGAATGCACAAAGATTGAATCTTCTTTTGCTTTGTGGATAGGATTCCATTGTAGGGGTGGTACATCTCTGAAGGAGTAATCCTTCAAATTGACCTTGGTGGTGACCCCTAAGTGCTGTAAGTACAAGGAGTTGGTTCCCCAATCCTGTACTATTTACAATTGTCCTAGAAAGGGTCTTCCTAGGATCATCTCATAGACGTTATTTTTCTCAAAGTCACATATACCAAATGTATGTTCAAACTCCACACCACAAGTGGTTAGAGTTATCCCTTCTAGCAATCCTAGAGGTCTTTCAAAATGACCGTCAACCATTTGAAGCTTCATTCTAGTTGTTCTTAATGTGGGCTTGCCCCATTGCTTCCACAAGGAGGTGGTTGCAATAGCAACACCAGCACTTGAATCTATGATTGCTTTGGTTGTGTAACCTTGGTAGGTGATTGGAAGATAAGTATTACCTTCTTCACCCTCACACATGTCTCCTATTTTATCGAGAGGTATCTCTGGAACTTTTTGCTTAGAGCCTGTTTTTCACCTATTGGAATCAAGTTCTGGGACCTGATCCTTCACATGATTCCATAGTTCGGGTTTTGCTTTGAGCAGCTCTTCTACAGTGAGATGACACTGAACCTTAGCGTTCTTCACGACATCAGTGTTCCTTGGAACCACTGAGTCTTCATGTCTGACCAGTATTGTGGGAGCTCGGATCTGAAGAGATTCAGATTCCCATGGGCCTGGAAATTGAGGCAGTTCTTCTAAGGTATTAGATTCAAAATCTAACCTTTCATCTTCTTGTTGTTCTGCTTCATCTCCGTAAATAGATGGAATGTCTTGGGGAATTGATCATGAAGGTCATCAATCTCACGAATAGGAGGGAAATTACCCTTCTCCTTGGCCCATTTCTCCTCTTGTATTTCCCGCAAGAACTCTTGAGAGTGCTCCTGAATTGAACGGTATCCCAGCATCCGTGGAATTAGGAACATACGCTCCCATTGGTGGTGAGCTTCTTCTCTCAATAACTGGTTGAGCCTGTGGAGGTAAAGAATCTTGTGGTTTGTTTACCAACTGCTCTAATCTTTCTAGTAAGCCCTGGAAATGCAAATCCGATTTGACAGAGTTTGTCTGATTGAACTTTTGACTAGTCTCAAGTATAGCTTGAGCTTGTTCTACCATTTTCATGCACATTTTCATCCGTTCAATCTCTAAATCCACTCTAGGGTAACTCTTGTCTAGGTTTGCAGCTGTAGGCCCTTCTTGAAGTCGAGCCATGTAAGCCTTGAACATCATATCCAAGCCTTCTGGGGTTGGATCTACAAGAACAGACCCTGGTTGTGGTCTATTTGCAATGGGTGGTGGGATGGGATGAGGTGGAGTGGATGGAGTTTCGGCATGCGAGGGACTTTGAGATGCAATGTCTTCTATTTTTATTTTTGCATCTTTCAAGCTTTCTTCTAGTTCCGATAACTTTTTATTCCACTTGCGATTGGCCTTCTCTCTAGTATCCTTCCATGTTCTTGTTTTCCTCTTACTAGGTTCTCCCGATTCGCTTGACTCCGATTGCTCTACTGGTTTATCCTATTTTTAAGGCTTGTGCTCTAGTGACAACTTGTATAGGAGCCACATTACTGCTACTTGAACTTGAATCCGCCACTAAGCCTACCACATTAATGGGTGTAATCTTGGGTGCACTAGAGGGGTTTCTTGGACAAACCTTGGGAAGATGGTCTTTGCCACATTCAGGAAAAAAAGCTTGTATTGTGATAGCCTGACCTTGACTCGGAGATGGTGGGTGGGGACAATCATGAATGAAATGGTCACCTTGACATCTGAAACAAGATCCTCTAGGGGCTTGTGGTTTCATTTGTCTCAATTGGGGCCTAGGGTTAGGATTTGTGTACATGACATTGGAATATTCTCCATAGGTGATGCCTCATATTGATACGAGTAAATCTCACAATGCTCAGGTGACTCAGTGTAATAAGCATGTGGACTACCTTCATGGGAGTAGTCTGAACTATGAGCATGAGGGTCATTATCTGGTCTCAATGGGGTTAGTGGGACCAATGCTCTATTTGGATTTTCCTCTCCCACGGCATACTTGACTGGAATCACATTGGCAGGAGCTGGTGGTTGGTTTCCCAAGACTGGTTGTGGCCTATATTGTGCCTGATATTGCTGTTGTGGTCGATAATATGGCTGTTGGTATTGGTTCTGATACCTACCTTGTTGGTAAGGTTGTTGATACGTTTGTCTAACAACCTGCCTATTGCAGGCACAATCATGAGCCATGTGGTTTGTGTATTTTCTCTCAATAGTGCAATATGGAGCATTCCTTTCTCTAATGTTTTGGTTTTTCATTGGGCATACGTTAGCCATGTGGTCCCCTCCGCAGGTATAACATCGGTTCAATGAGGTGATTCTTTGTGTTTGTCTATTTTGGACTCCCAGCTTCTTGGCAACTTGCTCAGCTATCTCATCTATTTCCGTGGAGATTTTTGAAGTATGACTAGTAGAACTATCAGACTCCTTATACAGTTTGGACAATCCTAACTCCTCACCCAAGTTATCTTTGCACGTCCGCACACACTCCTCTATGGATCTAGGCTCTTTCAAGTACACATATGATCTTAACTTGGTGCTTAATAAGCCATCTAAAAATAAAGCCACTTGTTTGGCTGGTATGGGTAACTCTGGAGCAGGGCATCTCTCTAAATACTATCTGAATCTTCTACCTGCTGGTCGCACTGTTTCTTGGGGTGTCTGCTTGAAACTGTGGATCAAAGATGATGTGTTATGCCTGATACCACTCTTTGAAAATTCTACAATGAATTCATCTAGCAGCTGACCTATATCGTGATAGTTGCGACTACTTAGTGGTTGAAACCAGGCTAAGGGAGTGCCCTTAAGAGTCAAACCAAATGCCTCGTACTGGGGGAACAAATCCTCAACTTGTTCAGCTCTTAACACTTGTTTGAACTCGGCCACATGATCATAAGGATCTCCTGTTCCATTAAAATAATTTTTCATTGCCTTGATCACTTGAGTGGGTCTAAGGGTTCTTGTGTGCTCTCGGGGTCTAGCCAATGGAAAGTCCTGTTCATCTCTTTGTTGCCTATGTGCTTGATGTCTCTCTCTTTCAGGTCTTTCATTTTCAACTCCTGATCTATTCCTACCCATAGGGTGTGCAAAACTTACCTCAGGTCTCTCTCTATTTCTTTCTCTCTGGGCTTCATGAGCTTGGGATGATCCTACTCCTTGGAGGCCATGGGAAACATTGGATCTTGGTGGAGGGAAAATCAATTCACTCTTCCAAGTATATGCATGTCTATCATGTTCTGTTACCAAGAATATCTTCTCTGATATGTTATCCAGGTACACAAATTTGCCTGGTATCTCAGGATCTTTGAATTCATAGATGATGACTATGCCCAGTTGGCTAGGTTGATCTGGTTTGAATCTCCAAAAGGCTTCCTCTGTTTCTCTATTCAAGAATAGTTCTATGCTTTTTTTGTCTTGAGGGATCCAATCTCGAGTGATCACTCTGGTCAAAGCTGACTTACCTCTAGGCGTCTGGGGTCCTTGTCCTACATTTCCTTGTTCTAGGTCTCCTATCTCATTCTCATGAATGATATTTCCAAACTCATCAGTCCTATCTAGTAGGTTGGTGACCACATACATGGTTCCTTCCTTATCAATGTATGAACCCTCTTTGAACTTGACCACCGGGTGTTCAAGTCCAAAGGGTTGATCTGGATTTTTGAGTTGGACCACTGATCGCCTTAGGCCATCCTCATAGATGTGAGCACTTAATCAGTTGGTATGAATATATTCCAATTGTGTCTTATAGGGACCTTCTGGTTTTTGTAGATGGGCAATTCCTGAGCCAGCTGCAGGTTTCCCCATGCTAAAAGACATTTTTGAGTCACTTGTGTCAAAGTTTAGTACGTAAGGACAACCACTTAGTTGTTATGCCCAAGACTTAGTTGCATGGTTGACACTAGACTAAGAAGATCTAATGCTTTGTCTATCCTTGCCTAGGTGTCTACTAGATCTCAGGTTCATAAGCTTTGGGTAAGAGTCCAAAATTTCCCCTTGGTATGGTTCAAAATCCTTTGGAGTCCCCTTGGTTCCCTAGTCCTGCTTGAGGGTCAACTTCAAATTAGTCTATCTGAAAATCAACGCATTATTCTTGTAAAAAACAGTTGAGGTCATCTAGGATTCGAAACGAGCTTTCCAACGAGCTATAGAGCTCAAAAGATGGACTTTGGATGAAAAAGTTATGTCAAATCAGGCTCTTGAGGGTCGAAACAGGGAAACATGCACTTATGGAAAAATCATGATTTTGTGTGAAAATCGCGATTTTGTGAAATCCAGAGAATCGTGATGCTGTGAAATTAGAGAGTCGCGATCTTGTGAAACCAAGAGAATCACGATGCTATGAAATCAGAGAATTGCAATGCTGTGAAATTAGAAAATCGTGATGTTGTGAATCTCAAGAGAATCGCGGTGCTGTGAATCTCAAGAGAATCGCGATGCTATGAAATCAGAGAATCACGATGCTGTGAAATTAGAGAATCCCGATCGTGTGAATCTCAAGAGAATCGGATCGCCAACAGAGAATCGTGTTTTTAGAGAATTGCAATTGCCAACAGAAAATCGTGTTTTTTGAGAATCACGATTGTCAACAGAGAATCGTGTTTTTGAGAATCGCGATTGTCAGCAGAGAATTGTGTTTTTGAGAATCGTGATTGCCAGCAGAGAATCGTGTTTTTGAGAATCGCGATTTTGTCTCAGAGAATCATGTTTGATCACAATCGTGTTTTTGGCTAAAAATCGTGATTTGTGAGAATTGCGATTTTGAGCACAACCAGAGAATCGCGATTCTGAGAATGACCACAAAATCGTAAAATTTTAGGTGGGAAATAGAAAATCACGATTTTCAAAAAAATTTGAATTTTTCACAGAATCATGATTTTCATCACAGAATCATGTTTTTTGGCGGGAAATTCAAATTTCTGAGCGCCAAGCAATGGCGAGCTCCGTATGTGCAGAAAATCATGAAAAAACACAAGCGCTTGCTCTCTCTTGCACTCCCTAACTCCTCCTCGCACAATAATGCATGAAAGATGGTATGAAAATGGTGAAAATGCACTAACAAACAAGAAAATTCTATGAAGAAGAAGATGGAAGAAGACGGAGATGGTGATGATGATGAAGATGAAGAAGAAAAATCAGAAAATGAACAAAAATGACTGTCTTTTTACCTTCCAACGTCACAAATCTATGATCTTACCATCACAACGCTCGTCCTCGAAGCTCTCTCCCCGGCAACGGTGCCAAAATTTGGTGTAGCTCAAGTGTACGCACCACCTCCTTTACTTGTCAATCCGCAGAGACGTGAGGACCGGTATGAAGACCACGAGCAAGTGAAGGCACAAGTGCGTGAGTGAAAGCACACAAACATGCACACACATACACACACACGCACAAAGTAAGGTCAAAGAGAGGAACAATGGAAAGCTTCAATTGCAAAAGAGTTCTCTTAGAAAAGCTCTATTCCTCTAACCAGCTAACCTCAAAAATGAGCTCTCTAGCTCTTTTTATAGTTTTTGGACTAGTTTTGGCCCTGTCCAGACCTAGTGTCCGGCCTAATTAAAAATTAGGTTCCTGGGCTTATTTGAGGGCTCAAATGAAGTCTAAAAATTATGAAAATTGGTAGGATGATAGTTCTAATACTCCTCAAGCTCAAGGACTCCTTGTCTTGAACAAAATGGAGTTATAAAAATAGAAAATGGTATTTACAATGGTGTTTAGTGATGAAAATCACTATTTTTGTAGGGGATTCTTCTGGAAATTTGACATATACTTCTTGGAGCTCTCTACTTGCTCCTTCTTCTTGTGTGTGTCCACCTTTCTGATGTGCTTCCATGCTTGTGCTTGACCTTGAGTTCCAACACATATATATGCCTATAATTCTAATGTGCTACTTATCTTTGTACATTCACTTGGTAATAAATTAAATATTTTCTTATGCTCCAAGCTTATTCTTATTCTTCGTGTTACTTGTGTACTTTTGTAGACTTGAAATTCCTTAAGCGAATAAGTTTCTAGTTTGCAAATCTACAAAATTAGACATATTTGATGCCTAAGCTTTGTGACCTTCAAGAAAATACCTAGATGACTTTCAAGGTTCCCAAAAGATCACAACTTTCAAAAAAAGAGCTAGCAGCTTTTATGGCTATGTTTTCTCCTAAATTTAGAAGAGAATGCAAACGGGTTTAGGAACGGGCCACTATCAAGTGAAAAATGGATTTTATGTTCCTACCACATACTTATTACTTTACACTAGAATAGTCTAATCTAAGTATAGTTAACAACTAGTACACCAGAGATCTTATTGAAAATCTACCATACAACACATACTCTCTCTTGAAACAACACAATAGTTCACCATTCCAATCTTCATTACTTCAATCAATCTAATATGATTACTTATCCCCATCATTTTTTTCCTATATTCAACCTGTGTCCAAGATTTACAACTAATTTATGCAACTAAAATTGGGTCTTTTTAATTTATATGTTACTAGGCTGTTACAACAGACATGGCTATTATATAGTATATACTTATTTTACAAAAATTCACTCCCATGGCCAAACACTTGACAAACTCAAAGGACTCGAACCCAAAATCAACCAAGCCCATTCTTCATAATTGGGAGGTTCCTAGGATTGATAAGCTTTAGAAAAAATTAGAAGGGAATTCTTGTTCCCACAAGTGGATATGTTTTGTCCCACAATTCACAAGATTAGATTAGGCCATAACATGTAGTTGTAAAAAAATTTCATTTGCTAAATAGCATTCATTCTTTTGGATACTCTCAACTTCTTTCGATAACATAATGTTTTTAGCTTGTGATTCTATCATGCCATCAATTATTTCGACTATAAAAACTTGTTAATAGATTCATTCAAAGAGAGTAATAACCTAAGAAATCACCTTTGCTTCATGATAAATTTAAAGATGAGAGTGCTACACGATCTATTCTCTCCACATAGTTTCTAAGTTTTCTGCATGAGGTAATAAATTCTAGTTTTTAAATAACCCATAATTGTTTTGGTAGTCCTAAGCTAGCTAAGTAATATTATTATATTCTTTTTAGGCCTTAGCTTTAGCATGGTTAGTGCGATTGATGATTCCATGGATAGAGCCATTTAAGCACGTGATATGGTCATCCCGGTCCATGATTTCTTTGTATAGATCACGAAACTCATACAATTCATCATTGAATATGCCCTATAACTCTTCCAATGAGTCCTTAAATTTCTTGAAATCATCTTGGAGCTTTTGATTAATGTTTTGCAATTGCATGTTTTGTCATAGATGATCTTCTTAAATTTCCTTCATAATATCATGATTCCATTGAAGAAAAGAATTTTCATCTTTCAAGGTTTGAATTTGTGTTGTGCACTGAATAGTAGTGGACTGAACCTATTCTTAGTTTTGTAAACATTCGGAATAATCAAGCTACATTGATCGATTCTTGTGGAGTGAAGCAAAAAATGGTTTTTAGCAAAGGAGGAACAATAAGGTGATGCAAAGTTGCTTGAAGAGGGATTCAATGATATAAAGAGTGTTACAAGGATGGGAAAAAGTGGTTAACAAAAGTATATGGCGAGAAGGAGGTGGATGGGGAGGAGGCATTGTTGATCGTAGAGGTGGTCAAAGTGGTTTTGGGTGGGAGGAATTAAGAGCTAACATTTGTGGAGAATTGGATTTAAGTGGAGGCAAATAGGAAGTTATGAAGGAGGCATGGAAATAGTTGTTTGAGCTAGGGGCAATGATTTATGGGATGTTGAGGGATCATTAGATTCAATGTGAGTATAATGGAAACTACGAGAGATAAATAATGAGGAGAGATTAATAAGAGAGGAGGTAGTGAAGCTCTTAGCATGTTTCTTTGGCATGTAGATAACCACCAAATTTCTTAATTTCATCCATTTTTCTTTAATGTGTCCATTATGTTATGGCTTCTATCTACATTTGGCTATGTATACCCCTACAACTGCTTGCAGACACATCTCTTGTAACCTCGCCATTTGCTCCAATTGTTGTGGTAACTCATAGCCAATCCATTTATAATCCTTAGCCACACATAATTTTGGAACTAAGAAGTCAACTGGAAGGATTTCATTCTATCCATAGACAAGATTTAATTGGGTGGTTCTAAGATTTGTATTATAAGCATTTATAAAAGCCCAAACAACATAATTTAGCTGCTTGTCCCAATCCAACCTCTTGTTCTTGACTATTTTAGTGCAAAATATCTTATTTGAACTCTCAGCTTGCCAATTGGCTTATGGACGATAGGGAGCGGATCTTTTATGAAGTACCAAGAACTCATTCAAGAGTGATTCAATCACTTCATTAATGAATTGAGTGCCCCAATCACTTATAATCTATATAGGTTGCTAGAATCTACTAAATATTTCTTCAAATAAGAACCTGGACATTATGTGAGTGTAACATTTCCTCGTTGCTTAGGATTCAACTCATTTGGTGAAATATATTGTTGCTAGAGAAAATATACTCCATGTGCAAACCTCTTGCAAATGGATTAATAACTCCAATGACATCAATGCCCCACCTAGAGGAAGCTATGGCACTTACCATGGGTCTAAGAGGCATATCATCTCTCTCCCACATATATTTTTTTCTTTGGCATATTTTATAACTCCTTAAATAAGTGTCGACATCCATGTGTAGTGTATGCCACCACAATCCTACAAAGAAGATCATTTTGGCTATACTTTCTGTGGAGAAATGAGCAATATCTACTCCTCACAAAGGAAATTTTTCCTTTTTCATATGCTAGAAATCCTCACATAAGTCTCTACATCCATGTGTAATTCCTCCAAGGCTCTTTTCCTATCCATAGTAGCTCTCAAGGGATATACTTTAGACTTAAGAAAGTATACTATTCCTTTTCTCCACTTTAGGTCTATCATAGGAGAGTTCACACATGAATTTTGAATGGGTTTGTTCTTCTTGAAAAAATATCATTTTGTTATATGTCTATCTACATCATTCTGCATGTCTCGCTAGTGCACACCTAGATAACGGAATTTTTGAGAGTAGTAGATACATATATATATATATATATATATATATATATATATATATATATATATATATATATATATATATATATATATATATATATATATATATATATATATATATATATATATATGTGTGTGTGTGTGTGTGTATGTGTGTGTATTCATGTGTGTTATATGTATACATAATTTAGTATGCACATATGTGTGTTTGATGTGTGCATGTGTGTGATATATGTATGCATATGTTAGCATGCACACATGTATGTATGCATGTGAATTTGTGTGATATATGCAAGTGTGTTTATAATTGTGTATGCATGTATGTGTATGTGTGCATGTAGGATGGCATTTGTGATGTGTACGCATCTACATGTGTGTTTTATATAGATGTATGTATATTTATATGATGTGTATATATTTTTATATGTATTATGGTCCTCATTGATTCAAATAGCTATATATAGAGGCATAAGGTTGGGAGGAGAGACATCTCTCTAGTATACAGAGGGAGGACTAGATGCAATGTGTACATATACTTCAACCATATGGCAAACATATACGAGTACGGAAGTACGAAAAACGTATCGTTGAGAATATCATACATGCATATATGTATATATATATATGCGTGTGTAGGGTTGGTTCTTCACACTATAGGAACCCTCTTTCTTGACTTTTCTTACTTGTATTTGACTGCCACATCAGATAAGGTGTTTATATATATGTGTGTGTGTATATATGTATATACACACACACACATATATCTATATGTGTGTGTGTGTATATATATGTGTGTGTGTATATATATATATATATATATATATATATATATATATATATATATATATATATATATATATATATATATATATATATATATATATATATATATATATATATATATATATATATGTGTGTGTGTGTGTGTGTGTGTGTGTGTATGTATAATCTCTCAACCCTAAATATAACAAATAAAAGCAATGCATACAATGCATTGTCACGACCATGTGACAAAAGTATCCGCATCTCTTTCAGGCACCACTTATGGGACTAACGAGTGCCAAATTTTGTCTCCAATGAACTTAGAACGTACCTTTTGTCTCCCTCATCAAATTCACTGCAAAAAAAATCATATAAGTAAAACATTAAATATTTATCTCAATTCATGTGTAAAACTTATACTAACTTCCAGTTCAAGTGACCAAAATGCAGGTAGAAGTCACATAAAGTTCTCATTCTTCTTTTGAAGTCCAAACTGTGCCTCATGTAGACGATACTCCCCTCACGGTCTATATTGCACTGCAGCCCTAGGCTACCTATGCATGTCCTCATAGGCACCTATGTTGTGCTCTCACAAGCTAGAGGTGGTATAGGTGTCTTGATAGTAAATAGATAAAAATGAATAAAAACCTCTGTTATAAATCATTAAAAATATTAATTTATGAAAAGAAACATACCTATGGGTAGATAAGTCTCTTCCTGCATATGGAGCTACAGAGAAGCCTTCCTCTGGCCGTTGGGTAAGCATCTGTATGGTGTATTCTACTTCCTCATCAGTCATGTATGCATACTCATGCATGACAACCCCTAAAGAATCAGGTGGAACTTTTCCTCTCATAAGATTCTTTATGAGAGTAAGTTTCACCTGTCTTTTTCTACTACGATCCATAATATTTGTACATATAAAACAACATGGATTACTATATATATATATATATATATATATATATATATATATATATATATATATATATATATATATATATATATATATATATATATATATATATATATATATATATATATATATATATATATGTGTGTGTGTGTGTGTGTGTGTGTGTGTGTGTGTGTGTTTATGTGTATGAGTGTATGTATATATATGTGTATGCATATGTATGTGTGTATGTATGTGTGTATGTGTGTGTAAATGCATATATGCATATGTGTGTGTATGTATATGTGTGTGTATGTGTATGTAGGTATGTACGTGGGTGTATGTATGTGTGTATATGTGCATGTGGGTGTGTATGTGTGTATGCATGTATGTATGTATGTATGCATATGCATGTGAATTGTGTATTCATATGTATATATGTGTGTGTGTATGTGTATGTGTGTATCTCTATGTGTGTGTGTATGTGTATGTGTGTGTCTCTATATGTGTGCATGTATATATGGGTGTATGTATTTGTGTGTGTCTCTATGTGTGTATGTATATGTGGGTGTATGTATCTATATGTGTGTTTTTATGTGTATATGTGTGTATGCATGTGTATGTGTGTGCATGTGTGCATCTCTATGTGTCTCTGTGTGCATGTCTGTATGTACATCTCTATGTGTGTAATATGGGTGTATGTATATGTGTGTATGTGCAAGTATCTATATGTGTATGTGTATGTGTATGTGTATGTGTATGTGTATGTGTATGTGTATGTGTATGTGTATGTGTATGTGTATGTGTATGTATGTGTATGTATGTGTATGTGTATGTGTATGTGTATGTGTATGTGTATATGTATCACTACAACACATCAAGGGCATACCGACGATCGGAATACCGACGGTCATGGGTCGGCATCGGTATGACAATCGAAACATTTTGGAAACCCGACTAGGCCACGGACGCATCGGTACAGCTGCATCGGTATGGGCGTCGATATGAGCGTCAGTATAAGCGTCGGTAATTTACTAGAAATTATCGACGCTTACACCAATGCACATATCGATGCCCTATTTTAATCGGGCCTGAGAGCACAAATTCGACAGTTCGGTCATTTTGAAACTAGATCTTCTACTATCGACTATGCACACGCGAACAACCTATCTCTATTTGTCACTTTTTCTTTCTCTCTCCCTCTCTCTCTCTCCCTCCCTCTCTCTCTCTCTCCCTCCCTCTCTCTCTCTCTTTCTCTAAGCACACCTACATTTTTCTAGATCTGAAGTTTTGGTAAGTATATTGCACATACTGTAGCAATCTTTTTTCTTTGTTTATGTTTTTCTTTTTCTAATACCTTCTCTCTTTAGTTTTGCAAGAGATTTTGGGATCAAGTCTTTGGAAATTCTACGAAGGACAACTTCAAGTGGATTTTGACGATAGCGATTCAAACAATTACATCTATGTAAGTGATTTTTTTGTTTTTAATTGACATAGATAGAGAGAGAGAGAAACATATACATATACATACACACTCACATATGTATAAACACACTCACATATACATACACACTCACATATACACACACACTCACATACACACATGCATACACATGCATATGCATACACACATGCACACATGCATATGCATACACACATGCATACACATGCATATGCATACACACATGCACACATGCATATGCATACACACATGCACATGCATATGCATACACACATGCACATGCATATGCATACACACATGCACATGCATATGCATACACACATGGATATGCATACACTCATGCATATGCATGTGCGTATGCATACAAACATGCATATGCATACAAACATGCATATGCATACACACATGCATATGCATACAAACATGCATATGCATACACACATGCATATGCATACAAACATGCATATGCATACACACATGCATATGCGTACAAACATACACATGCATACACACATGCATATGCATACACACATGCATATGCATACACACATGCATATGCATACACACATGTGTATGCATACACACATGCATATGCATACACACATGCACATGAATACACACATGCGTATGCATACATACATGCACATGCATATGCATACACACATGCATATGCATACACACATGCATATGCATGTGTGTATGCATACAAACATGCATATGCATACAAACATGCATTTGCATACACACATGCATATGCATACAAACATGCATATGCATACACACATGCATATGCATACACACATGCATATGCATACACACATGCATATGCATACACACATGCATATGCATACACACATGCATATGCATACACACATGCATATGCATACACACATGCATATGCATACACACATGCATATGCATACAAACATGCAGATGCATATACACATGCATATGCATATGTGTATGCATACACACATGCATATGCATACACACATGCATATGCATACACACATGCATATGCATACACACATGCATATACACATGCATATGCATTCACACATGCATATGCATACACACATGTATATGCATACACACATGCACATGCATCTGCATACACACATAAGAATAGCTATAAAAGGAGCAAGAAGGAAGAGGCGATTAGCAAGCCTTGTACGTGACCACTTCATGTCATTTTGTAGAGATTGAAGAGCTTACTCCATAGCTCTATCATTCTACTCCCATTGTGCAAAGATTCATTGCCAATGTGGTTGTAATCATATGTGAATCTATACATTTGTCATTATCTACTTCTCTGTTTTGTTCTCTGCTATATTCACTCAGAGCAGTACATTCAGAAGGTCATATGTCGAGTTCTACTGAACCTTTTTCAGTGATTAACGTGCGTTGGATAACTCATACTGTCTACTTTCTATGTATAAATTTTCATGGTCATTGGATTAATAGTTTGCTGATATTTTGGTGGATTTAGGAAGCTCAAAGGGTCTACTAATCAACTCTGAAGTCTCAGCTGGCTGGTGTGAAGCTGGTTGTAGCGGCACCTACTCATCTTTGGATTTCATCCACCTCTCTTCACAGTGGTATCAGAGCATAGTCAAGCAACATGGGAGATGGATTTCCATCAACAATTGACAAATTGGATCGAAACAACTACCCGGCATGGTCTCTAAGGATGGAGGCTTACCTTCAAGGGAGGAATCTATATGGATTCATATCCGGAGATGAAGCAATGCCAACCATGAGGAACAAAGGGCAACCATCACATGAAGAAGTGGAAGGACTTTCAAATTGGTGTTCGAAGGATGCACTTGCAAGGTCCTATATTCTAAACGCAAGCTCTTATTTTCTTTTACCTCATGTCAAGGGATGCAAGACATCAAGAGAAACCTGGAATGCACTTGCTTCGTTCTTCTCTTCCAACACTCGAGCAAGGAAGAACCAATTGTGGATGGAGTTCACAACAATGAAGAAAATCCTGAAGCAAAATGTGACTGATTATGTCACAAAGATGAAGGAGATTTCCGACCAACTTGGAAGCATTGGAGAGGTAATTGAAGAGGAGCAAATCATTAGACAAATCATGAATGGAATCAAAGCAGATGACAAGTGGGAGTCATTCACAACAGCCATGGATTTATACATGGATATGCATGTTACCCGACCTCAACACACTCATGGGCCAACTCTTCACTCATGAAGCAAAGATTAGCAAAGGTGGTGAGTCCTCAAGAGGTAATCAAACTTCTGCCTTATATTCTGATAAAGCTAAGGTCAAGGACAAGTCAAAGAATAGGAAGAATGAAGATGAAGGTAGCTCTTTCCAAGCAAACTTTGCAGGTAGAGGAAGAGCCAGAGGAAGAGGCAGAGGTGGAAAGCAAGGCAGGGGGAGATTCCAATCATCTCAACCTTGCAATATATGTGGCTTATCTAATCATACTACTGAAGAATGTTTCAAGAAGCCGAGGAACTCAAGAGGAAGAGGATTCAATAGAGGTGGCTATGGATCAAATAGAGGCAGATACAATGGAGGATACAACAACAACAACTACTACAACAACAATTACAACAACAACAACAACTATCAAAGTGGCCATAGAGGAAGAAGAGACTACAATAACTATGCAGAGGACCAAAGTCAAGAAGATTCATTATTGATTATGAATCTATCAATGAAGAAGGGTAAGGATGATGATCACATATTTTACATTGATTCGGGATGTTCAAACCATGTAGCAGGAAATGTGGCTTTACTTTCTGATTTGGAAGATCCTCATAACAAGCATGAAGTGCAGACAGGAGATGACACAAAGCACTCAGTCGAGAAGATAGGTAATATGAAGACATCAGATGGGAATATGAACCTCTTAAGCAAAGTCTTGTATGTCCCTACAATTACCAAAAATTTAATAAGTGTTGGACAGATTGTTGAAAAAGGATTGCAGGTTAGATTCAACCGATTTGGAGCATATGTTGAAGACCCAAGGCAAGGCTTTAGAAGGATTGCCAAAGGAGAAAAGACAGGAAGGCTTTTCACTTTTGAAGTGGAAGATACAAAGAACATAGCTTTGTTTAGCTATGGATCTCAAACTCTTACAGAGTTGGAGATATGGCACAAAAGGCTTGCTCACATTGGTGAGAGGACACTCAAACAAATTTGCAGGGACCAAAGTGTACTTGGTTTGCCTAATATCACAAGGCAACACATGATTTATAAGTGTGAAGCTTGTCAACTCGGCAAGGCTCATAGACAACCTTTCAATAAGAAAGATATATGCATCAAAATCCTTTGGATCTAGTGCACACGGATGTGTGGGGTCCAAGTAAGGAGCCATCTATATCAGGCTCAAGATATTATGTGTCTTTCATAGATGATTGTAGCAGGTGGACCATTCTATTTTTCATGAAGCACAAGGATGAATTGTTTAATTGCTTTAAGAAGTATATTGCTCTTGTTGAAAATCAAACAGGTAGGACTTTGAAAAGACTCAGATCAGATGGTGGAGGAGAATACCTCTCTTTTGAATTTGATGCCTTCTTGCATGAAAGAGGCATTAAAAGGGAAGTCACTACAAGGTATACACCCAAACTCAATGGTGTCGCAGAGAGGAGGAACAGAGCTATTGTCGAAGCTGCAAGGTCCATGCTCAACGAAAAGGGATTGCCAAACTACCTATGGGCAGAGGCTGTGTCAACAGCCACATATCTCATAAATAGACTTCCATCTAAGTCACTAGATGGAACCACTCCATATGAAGTGTGGAATGGAAGAAGACCTAGTCTAGAGCATTGTAAAATCTTTGGATGCTTAGCCTATGCTCACATTCCTTCTCAAGTAAGAGGGAAATTGGATCCCAAGGTAGAAAAGTGCGTATTTATTGGTTATGACCAAAACCAAAAAGGATATAGATTGTACAATCCAATCAATAAAGGATTTTCTGTGAGTAGAGATGTAATTTTTGATGAAAACAAATCATGGTTTGATGATGACAGGAAAGTGAAGCTGCCATATGACTTGGATGAATATTTTCCATCACTTCAACCAAAGGAGCCAAAGCAAATTGAAGAAAGTGATTCGGAGATTGACCTAGAAGACTTGGAAAGACTAAAGCTATGGAAGAACAAAGGTAAAGCAAAAATGCAGGATGCTACATATGGACTGGAGAGCTCACATCAACCAGTTAGAAGGTCTTCAAGGGAGAAGAAGAAACCAGAGAGGTTTGGTTATGATACTTCTTTGGTCACCAAGCACTCAATCTACATTGCAAAAGATTCAACCAATGAAGAGCCTACCACATTTGAAGAAGCACAAAGCAAGAAAGCTTGGAGAGATGCAATGGATGAAGAAATGGATGCCTTGAAGGAGAATGACACTTGGAAGCTTGTACCTAACAAGCCATCTATGAAGATAATCGGATCTCGATGGATATACAAAATCAAGAGGAATCCAGATGGAAGCATAAATAGACACAAAGCAAGGTTAGTTGCCAAAGGGTTTGCTCAAACCCATGGTATTGATTATGAGGAGACTTTCTCTCCTATTGCAAAAATGCCTACAATTAGGGTTCTCATTAGTCTTGCTGCATCTAGAAATTGGAATCTCTATCAACTTGATGTAAAGAATGCTTTCTTGAATGGATGGATTTCTAAGGAAGTGTATATGGCACAACCTCCTGGATATGAGGATGCACATCATCCTAACTATGTATGCAAACTAAAGAAAGCTTTGTATGGATTGAAGCAAGCTCCAAGAGCTTGGACTTTCAGATTGGTGACTTATTTGTAGGACCAAGGATTCAAAGCTAGCAAGGCGGATACCTCTTTGTTCATAAAGAGGAATGGATCTGAAGTGATCTATTTATGTGTGTATGTTGATGATATTATTATCACAGACAATGATCTTGAAGGAATCAAACAGGTAAAGAGTCAAATGAAGGAGAAGCTCAAAATAAGTGACCTCGGACCACTCACTTATTTTCTTGGATTGGAGTTGATCTACACAGATTCAGGTATATACATCACACAAAGGAAGTATGTCCATGACATGCTCGTCAAGTTCAAGATGGAAAATACCAAGTGTGCAGTTACACCTATGGAGCAAAATCATAAGCTTAGTGCTTATGAAGGAGAGCCAATTGAAGACATCACAAGCTATCAAAGCTTGGTTGGAAGTTTGACTATGCAACACTCACAAGGGTGGATATATGCTATAGTGTTAGCATATTGGGTCAGTTTATGCATAAGCCGAGAAGACCACATATGGAAGCGGCCAAGAGAGTCCTCAAGTACCTAAAGGCGACCATGAATGAAGGTTTGTTTTATTCATTTATTTCAGATATTGAGCTAAAGGTCTAGTCAGATGCAGATTGGGCCGGATCTAAAGATGATAGAAGAAGCACATCAGGGTATATATCATTTGTAGGTTCAAAAATCATTTCTTGGTCATCAAAGAAGCAACCAACCGTGGCATTATCTTCTACCGAAGCCGAATATAGAGGTTTGGCTTATGCAACTCAAGAAATCATGTGGTTAAAGTCTTTGTACACAAATCTTGGACTTCATTCTTCAACACCTCACATTTTTTGTGACAACACAAGCTCACTACATC
>CM035432.1:120838622-120841122 GCA_020310875.1 Ceratopteris richardii | reverse complement strand
TTGAACTCTTCAAGGTTTATGGTATCATCATCTGAGCTTGAGTCTTCTTGCTGAGTTGGCTCTTCCTTGGTAAGCTTTGGAAAATCTTCCTCCATGTCATAGGGTAGACTCACTTTCCTGCATTCATTCTCATACCATGAGTCATTCTCATCAAATATGACATCTCTGCTTACCTTGAAGCCTTTGTTTGTGGGGTTGTAGAATCTGTATCCCTTTTGGTTTAAATCATAGCCAATGAAGATACATTTCTCTGCCTTTGGGTCTAGCTTTCCTCTTACCTGTGAGGGAATATGCACATATGCTATACAACCAAAGATTTTGCAATGATCCAGAGAGGGTCTCTTACCATGCCATGCTTCATATGGAGTCATGCCATCAAGTGATTTGGATGGCAACCTGTTGATGAGGTAAGTGGCAGTGGACACACTCTCTGCCCATAAGTAATTTGGCAACTTTTTCTCATTGAGCATAGACCTAGCTGTTTCCACTATAAGTCTATTCCTCCTTTCTGCTACCCCATTTTGTTCAGGTGAATATCTGGTAGTGATTTCTCTCTTGATGCCTCTTTCCTGCAAGAAATCTTCAAACTCATTGGAGAAATACTCTCCTCCACCATCTGATCTTAGCCTCTTCAAGCTTCTACCTGTTTGATTCTCAACAAGAGCAAGATACCTCTTGAAACAATTAAACACTTCATCTTTATGCTTCATAAAGTATAAAATGGTCCACCTGCTATAGTCATCAATAAAAGACACATAATATCTTGAACCAGAAATGGAAGGGTCCTTGCTAGGTCCCCAAACATCTGTGTGTACCAAGTCTAGGTAGTCTTCATGCATGAAACCTTTTCTTGAGTAGGGTAATCTGTGAGACTTACCAAATTGACATGATCCACATTTGTAAATCATGTGTTGCTTGGATACATTAGGTATCCCAAGCACACATTGATCCCTGCACATTTGCTTAAGAGTCCTTTCACCTATGTGTCCTAATCTTTTGTGCCATATCTCTAACTCTGAGAGTGTCTGATCCTTATAATTATACAAAGCAATGTTTTTTGTATCCTCTAGCTCAAATGTAAATAATCTACCTGATTTCTCCCCTTTGGCTATCCTTCTGAATCCTTGTTTTGGGTCCTCCACATATGCTCCATGTTGTGTGAATCTGACCTGCAAACCTTTCTCCACAATCTGACCAACACTCATTAAATTTTTAGTTATTGTTGGTACATAGAGTACCCTGCTTAATAGGTTCTGATTACCATCACATGTCTTCACATTTCCAACTTTGACAACAGAGTGTTTAGTGTCATCACCTGTTTGTACCTGATGTTTGCCCTTGGGCTCTTCCAAATCAGAAAGTAATGCCACATTGCCAGCTACATGGTTAGAACATCCTGAGTCAATGTAAAATAAATGATCATCATTTGTACCTATCTTGGAGGTCATGTTCATGATCAATAAGGAGTCATCCTGCTCCTCTGTGTAGTTGTTGTAATCTCTTCTATTTCTGAATCCACCTTGGTAGCTTCCATTGTGGTTGTTGTTGTAATTGTTGTTGTATTGGTTGTTATACCCATTGTAGCTTTGATGTTGGTTGAATCTACCTCTTCCTTGAGAGTATCCACCTCTTGAGTAGCCTCTTCCTCTCTGATTTTTGTAGTTCTTGTAGCATTCATCTGTGGTATGATTGGACAACCCACAGATGTTGCAAGGTGATGAGTTGTAGGGTCTCCCCTTACCTGGCTTACCTCCTCTGCCTCTTCCTCTAGATGACCTACCTCTCCCTGCATAATTGGCTTGAGAGGTAGAGCCTTCTTCATCCTGTTTCTTCTTGCCTTTATCTTTAACTTTCTTATCAGTAAAGAGAGCAGAGGGGTTATTACCTTTTGATTGATCTCCAGCTTTGGTGAACTTTGCTTCATGTGTAAATAGTTGACCCATGAGTGTTGTGAGATCAGGGGTATGCATGTCCATGTAGAGGTCCATTGCAGTGGTGAAACTTTCCCACTTATCATCTGCCTTGAGTCCATTTGTCACTTGCCTGACTATTTGCTCCTCTTCAATTTCCTCTCCAATGCTTGCTAGTTGGTCTGCCACATCTTTGATCTTTGTCACATAATCTGAGACTGATTGTTTGGGCTGCTTCCTCAGTGTTGTGAACTCTATCCATAATTGGTTCTTTCTAGCCCTTGTGTTGGAAGAAAAGTAATTTGACAAGGTTTCCCAAGTCTCTTGGGAAGTCTTACAATTCCTTACATGAGGTAAAAGAAAGTCAGATATAGAGTTTAAGAGATAAGACCTTGCCAAAGCATCCTTTGCACACCATTGGTTGAGTCTTTCATGCTCATCCTTTGTAGGTAGTCCTCTAGTCTTGAATGAGGGCAACTCCTCATCTCCTGATATGTATCCAAATAGACTTCTCCCTTGTAGATAGGTCTTCATTCTCAATGACCAAGCTTGATAGTTGTTTCTGTCCAATTTGTCAATGAAAGAAGGGA
>CM035432.1:120831122-120833622 GCA_020310875.1 Ceratopteris richardii | reverse complement strand
ATATCCTTGAGTTCTTCTCCTTCATGTGCACTGAGTTTGTGGTTGACCTCCATAGGAATGTTTGAGACTTTAGCTTCCTGCAAATTAAACTTCTTGACCATGTCCTGAATGTACTTCTTCTGAGTAATGAATATACCTGAGTTTGTGTAGACCAATTCAAGCCCTAGGAAGTACTTCAATAATCCAAGATCATTGATCTTGAATTCCTTCATCATTTGACCTTTGATGTGTCTAATTCCTTGAACATCATTTCCTGTAATAATGATGTCATCAACATAGACACACAAGTATATTACCTCTGAATTGTTCTTCTTTATAAACAATGAAGTATCTGCTTTACTCATCACAAATCCTTGATCCAAGAGATAGGTTGTCAACCTATAGTTCCATGCTCTAGGTGCCTGCTTCAATCCATACAGAGCCTTCTTCAATTTGCACACATGATTTACCTTATTGGGATCCTCATAGCCAGGTGGTTGTGACATGTATACCTCTTCAGATATCCATCCATTCAAGAATGCATTCTTTACATCCAATTGGTACATGTTCCAATTCTTGGATGCAGCTACACTCACCATGATTCTGATAGTTGGCATCTTGGCCACAGGAGAAAATGTCTCCTCATAATCAATGCCTTGGGTTTGTGCAAAACCCTTGGCTACCAACCTAGCTTTATACCTATTTATTGTACCATCTGAGTTCCTCTTGAGTTTGTAGATCCATCTGGATCCTATCACCTTCATGGAGTCCTTCTTGGGTACCAAGTCCCAAGTATCACTCTCCTTGAGAGCCTCCATTTCTTCATCCATTGCTTCCTTCCATTCTGGTTTAGTAATTGCTTCTTCAAATGTACCTGGTTCTTCATTCAAGATATCCTTTGGAAGATATACAGAGTGCTTGGTTACAAGTGAAGTATCATACCCATACCTAATTGGTTTCTTCTTCTCTCTTGAAGATCTTCTCATAGCTTGAGTTGAGGATTCTGGATTGTCTTCAAGTTGCTTCATCTTCATCTTCCCTTTGGATTTCCAAGCTTTGAATTCTTCAATGTTGATGGTGTCTTCATCATCTGAGCTTGTGTCCTCCTGGTGAGTTGGTTCTTGCCTGACAAGCTTTGGAAAGTTTTCTTCCATATCATAAGGTAGGCTAACTTTCCTGCACTCATTATCATACCATGAATCATTTTCATCAAAGATTACATCTCTGCTTACCTTGAAGCCTTTATTTGAGGGGTTATAGAACCTGTATCCTTTCTGATTCAAATCATAACCAATAAAGATACACTTTTCAGCCTTAGGGTCTAGCTTTCCCGTTACCTGTGAGGGAATATGCACATATGCAACACACCCAAATATCTTGCAATGATCCAGAGATGGTCTCTTACCATGCCAAGCCTCATAGGGTGTCATTCCATCAAGTGTCTTTGATGGCAACCTGTTGATTAAGTATGTGGCAGTAGATACACTCTCTGCCCAAAGATAATTTGGTAATTTTTTCTCATTAAGCATAGACCTAGCTGTCTCCACAATGAGTCTATTCCTCCTTTCAGCTACCCCATTTTGTTCAGGTGAGTACCTTGTGGTAATCTCCCTCTTGATGCCTCTTTCCTGCAAGAACTCTTCAAAGTCATTGGAGAAGTATTCTCCACCACCATCTGACCTTAGCCTCTTCAAATGTCTACCTGTTTGATTCTCAACTAATGCAAGATACCTTTTGAAACAATTAAATACTTCATCTTTATGTTTCATGAAGTACAAGACAGTCCATCTGCTATAATCATCTATAAAAGATACATAGTACCTTGATCCAGATATGGATGGTTCCTTGCTTGGTCCCCAAACATCTGTATGCACCAATTCCAAGTAGTCTTCATGCATAAAACCTTTTTTGGTATATGGCAATCTGTGTGACTTACCAAATTGACAAGCCCCACACTTGTATATCATGTGTTGCTTGGATACATTAGGTATCCCAAGCACACATTGATCCCTACTCATCTGCTTTATGGTCCTCTCTCCAATGTGACCCAATCTCTTGTGCCACATCTCCAATTCTGATAGGGTTTGGTCCTTATAGTTGTACAAGGCAATGTTCTTAGTATCCTCAAGTTCAAAGGTAAATAGTCTACCTGATTTCTCTCCCTTGGCTATCCTTCTGAATCCATGTCTTGGATCCTCCACATATGCACCATGTTGAGTGAACCTGACCTGTAGACCTTTTTCAACAATCTGACCTACACTCATCAGATTCTTGGTGATTGTTGGAACATACAATACTCTGCTTAGTAAATTCTGATTACCATCACTTGTTTTAACATTGCCTACTTTAACCACTGAATGTTTAGTGTCATCACCTGTCTGCACTTGGTGCTTGCCTTTAGGTTCTTCCAAATCAGAGAGTAAGGCAACATTCCCAGCTACATGGTTAGAGCAACCTGAATCAATATAGAACAAATGATCATCATTGATACCTGATTTAGATGTCATGTTCATAATCAACA
>CM035432.1:120796122-120806122 GCA_020310875.1 Ceratopteris richardii | reverse complement strand
TGTCAAAGGTGAAGGTGACAAGAGTATAGGTCATGCAATGTATTCAAAGGATAAGAAGAAGAATATCAAAGGAAAGCAACAAACAAATGAAGATGAAGGCACAACTAGCCAAGCTAACTTCCTAAGAGGAAGAGGAGGTGGCAAAGGTAGAGGAAGAGGCAGGAGTAATAAAGATGGAGTCAAAGCTTGCTGGATTTCTGGTAAGACAAATCACTTAGCTAATGATTGTTGGCATAATACTCAGAGTAATGGTGGATATAATCAGAATTTTAATTCAAGAGGAAGGGGTGGCAGAAATCAAAGAGGTAATTTCAGAGGTAGAGGTAGTAGAGGTTACTTTGGAAGAAATACAAGTAGAGGATTCCAAAGTCAACAATACAACAATACCCACTACAATTATGCTTCAGATCAGAAGGAGGATTCAACATTGATAATGAATGCAACTTGTGAAAGGCAAAGTGAAGACCAAAGAGTCTTTCACATTGACTCAGGGTGTAGCAATCACTTGAGTGGCAACATAGCTTTGATGATTGATTTGGAAAATAAGGTAACTAATCATGTAGTTCAAACAGGTGACAACCCAAAGCACAATGTGAAGTCAATTGGATCAGTGAAGACCAAGGATGGTAGCACCTCTTGAGTAAGGTCTTGTATGTTCCTACAATTCCTAAGAATCTAATAAGTGTACAACAAATTGTTGAAAAACGTTATGAAGTTAGATTCACTAATGAAGGAGTGTTTGTGGAAGACCCTAGCAATGGGTATAAACAGATTGTTTGAGGGAAGAAAGAAGGAAGATTGTTCACATTGAAGATCCAAGGTAATGTTGGTCATGCCTTGTTCACTTTGGAGGACATAAGATCTCTGAGTTAGATCTTTGGCACAAAAGACTTGGACATTTTAATGAAAGAGGTATCAAAGATATGATTAACAATGGTTCAGTTCTTGGATTGCCTAATGTTGCAGGTCAACATATGACATACAGATTTGAGGCATGTCAATTAGGTAAGGCTCATAAGCAATCTTATTCCAAGCATGGCTTTATGTATTCAGAAAAGCTTGAATTGGTACACACAGATGTGTGGGGACCATCAAAGGATTTCAGTATCAATGGTTCAAGGTATTATGTGATTTATGTTGATGATGCTACCAGATGGATCACTATCTATGTGATCAAAGATAAGTCAGAGGTATTCAATACATTCAAACATTATCATGTGTATGCAGAGAGAATTACAGGTCATAAATTGAAGAGACTAGGGTCAGATGGAGGGGGAGATTATTTCTCTAATGAGTTCAATGATTACTTGTGGAATGTTGAGAGTGATGGATGGATGCACTCAGGAAATCAGTTGGTGCTGCAAAACCTGCTTCACACCTGCCCTCTTTTCTCTTCAGAAATGCTTAGTACACTAGCTTAGCTTCCAAATGACATAAAGAAACTATATATGTACTTTGGAAATGGTTTGGGTAATGATCAAACCAAAACAGATAAGTTGGCTCTTCAAAAAATCAACCAAAAACTTTCTATTCTTGTAATGATACCTGCTCAGACTTTTACTCAGTGTGTCCAGCACACTTAAAATTGGAACAATTCCTTTTGGGAGTATCAATGTACCTTATTAAGCTACCAATCACAAGTGAAATCACTTCAATTGATAAACTATGCACTGAGAAATAAGTTTAGCACAATTATAATCACCCCCGACTTTTCAGGAACTCTGCAGACAAATACCAGTGTGCACCTCGACTCGATTTTCTCCCAATTGGTTGAATGAAATCCTTTGAAATTTTGTATGCTTGTAGTAGACTTTGAGCTGGTTCCAATGAGCTATAGAACACTTGATTTGGTTCAGTAGATCCAGAGCAATGCCTCTTTGAAGTTGACAGACTTGGAATAGGTGACTCAGACAAAACAGAGATGATGAATGTATACTTCTATTGATATATGTGTTTGTACAATCTCATTAGCTTGCCAAGCAGAGCTAAATGAGGTAGTGTGATGTTGGGTATAGAGTAGCCCTCACACACAATGAGTTACAATGAAATTTTGCCTCGGGGAGTGAGTTAAAATGGCAGAACTCACCGCGACTTTTTGATTGTATCTTTTATAGAAGTTTTGAGATCATTTGAATTTGAAATTCAAACTTAGGTTCCCTTGAATCTCTCCTCTAAAAGTAGGGAGATATTCTCTCCATCTCAACAATCAAATTTCCACGACTCTAGTGGTAGGTGGATGATTTAAAGTGATTTCAAACAAATGATAAGTCACTTAGACTTTTATAAGAGGTAAAGAAGTAATAACATATAAGCATATGTTCCCATGAGTCTTCCTCCAATTGAAGTCTAGATAATCCTTTGTCCATGCTAATCTTCTATAATTCCAAGGGTCCAAGCCAATGTGTGTAGGCTTGTTTGCACCAACATGGAATGCAGGTATAAAAAGAGAAATTACTTGCAGGTATTCTCCTCAACAAAATGGTGTAGCAGAGAGAAGAAATAGAACTCTTGTTGAGTTTGCAAGATCCATGATGAAGGAGAAAATTTGCCCAAATTACTTGTGGGTTGAGGCTGTAAATACAGCTACTTATTTGGTTAATAGGTTACCATGTAAAGCTTTGCAGGGTATGACACCATATGAGGCATGGTGGGGTAAGAGACCTACTCTAGATCATTGCAAAGTATTTGGGTGTTTGGCATATGCATATGTGCCATCACAATTAAGGCACAAATTGGAACCTAAAGCTGAAAAGTATGTATTCATTGGTTATGATGATAAGCAGATGGGATATAGGTTGTGGAGTCCATCCACAAAACAATTCCTTGTATCAAAGGATGTTACATTTGATGAGCAAGGTACTTGGTATGCAGGTACAATCAATATTAATGCAAGTGATGAAGAAGTTGTGAATCAAAAGAAAGCTAAATCAAAGGTTCAGATATTTGATGAAGAAGAGAATAATGAAGTGCAGGTTGAAGTTGAAGAAGTTCCAAGATTTGATCCTGAGTGTGATGAACCAGAAACCTCAAGGAGTGGAGAACTTAGAAGGCCATCAAGACACAAGTGGCAACCTACAAGGTATAGCTATGACACTTCTTTTTTGGCTACCAAAGATTATGCTTATATGATAAAGGCAGATGAAGATCCTTCTACATATGAAGAGGCAAAAGGTAAGGAAAATTGGGAGAAAGTTATGAAGGAAGAATATGATGCATTGGTGGAGAATCAGACATGGGAGTTGGTTCCTAAGCCAAATATCCAAAAGATCATTGGATGCAAATGGGTCTACAAGACAAAGAGATTTGCAGATAGAAGTGTGTCTAGGTATAAAGCTAGACTTGTTGTGAAGGGTTTCGCTCAAACTTATGGTATAGATTATGATGAGACCTATAGTCCTGTGGCAAAGATGACAACCATCAAGACACTCATAGCTATTGCTCCATGTAAAGGTTGGAAATTATGTCAATTAAATGTGAAGAATGCTTTTTTGAATGGTTATATTTCAGATGATGTTTTCATGGAGCAACCCCAAGGATTCAGAGATGAAACGTATCCACAGTATGTATGTAAGCTCAAGAGAGTTTTGTATGGTTTGAAGTAGGCCCCAAGGGCATGGAATTATAGACTTGTGAAGTTCTTGAAAGTACTTGGATTTCAAGTATCAAAGGCAGATAGTAGCTTACTTGTTAAAGCAAGTGATGATGGATTTATTTACATGTGCATATATGTTGATGACATAATTCTTACAGGTACAGATGAGAAAGGCATTCAAAGCCTAAAGAAGCAAATGGAGAAAGAATTCAAGATCAGTGATTTGGGAGATTTGTCAGATTTCTTGGGCATGGAGATTTCATACACTCAACATGGAGTGTATGTGACTCAAGAAAGGTATTTGAGAAACTTGTTGATCAAGTTTAAGATGAATGATTGCAGGGTAGCACCTACTCCAATGTGTTGGTGCAAACAAGCCTTAACACTTGGCTTTGATTTGTGCCTTGAAGAATCAACATAAGGCTTGGACTATTGGAACCTTGGAAGATTAAAAGATTGGACCCTTGGATGATACATTCACAAGAATCAATAACCATATGAACCTAGTCTTAGTGATTCTTACTGTTTATCTCATGTAAAAAGTCCATGTGACTTTAATCAACAATGTAATCACACCTACCTTCAAAAGTCGTGGAATTTGAAAGGTATGAATGGAGAGAATATCTCCATATGTTTAGATGAGAAATTTGAGGGAGCCTACATTTGAATTTGAAATTCAAACTCTCTTCAAACTCTTATAAAAAGACTATGAAAAAGTCGCGGGTCTAGTGGCTCACTTCCCGAGGCTAATCCAAGCAATACATTGAGTGTGTGAGAGCTACTATTGAGCCTACACCTCTGAGTACCATTGGGCAATACATCTCTTACCAATGGAAATGTACATTTGATAGATTCAATACATATACTCATAGTCATTATCTCTGTTTTTTCTCTGAGTGTTCATCTTCAAGTCTGTCAACTTCAACAGGGCATATCTCACGATCTACTGAACCAAATTGGATGATTCAAAGCTCATTGGAACCAGCTCAAAGCATTCTACAACACTACAAAATTTCAAGTCATTCTATTCAGCCAATTGGGAGAAATCTCAGTCGAGGCAGTCACTGGTATTTTTCTGTGTGGTTCCTAAAAAGTTGGGGGTGTCTCTGATTTTGCTAAAGATCATGCTCAGTGTATAGTTTGTTAATTGGAGTGATTTAACTTGCTAATGGTAGCTTGTTAAGTTAATTTAATACTCCCAGAAGGAATTAGACCAATTGCAAGTGTGCTGGTCACACTGAGCTTAGGACTGAGCAGGTGTCATTACAGGAATAGAAAGTTTTTGGAGTTGTGAAGGTTCAAAATCATTTGTTTTGATTTGGTCATTACTCAATCATTTTGTAAAGCACATATATAGTTTCTTGGTGTCATTTGGAAGCTCAAGGAGTCTCCTAACCATATCTGAAGAAAAAAGAGGGCAGGTGTGAAGCAGGATTTGCAGCACCAACTCAACTTCTGATTGTACCCAGCCATCACATCCAACAGTGGTATCAGAGCAAATAAGGTAATTATGGGTGATGGTTTCCCTTCCTTCATTGACAAATTGGATAGAAATAACTACCAGGCATGGTCATTGAGAATGAAGACCTATCTACAAGGGAGAAGCTTGTATGGATACATATCAGGAGATGAGGAATTGCCCTCATTCAAAACCAGAGGCCTACCTACAAAGGATGAACATGAGAGACTCAACCAATGGTGTGCTAAAGATGCTTTGGCAAGGTCATATCTTCTAAACTCTATCTCTGATTTTCTTCTACCTCATGTAAGGAACTGTAAGACTTCCCAAGAGACTTGGGAAACCTTGTCAACATACTTCTCATCAAGCACAAGGGCCAGAAAGAATCAGCTATGGATTGAGTTTACAACTCTTAGGAAGCAATCAAAACAATGTGTCTCAGATTTTGTCACCAAAGTCAAAGACATTGCAGATCAACTTGCAAGTGTTGGAGAAGAAATTGAAGAAGAGCAAATAGTCAGATGGACTAAAGGCAAATGACAAGTGGGAGAGCTTTACCACAGCAATGGACTTATACATGGACATCCAAGCACCTGATCTAACAACTCTGATTGGACAACTCTTTACACATGAAGCAAAGATCACAAAGAATGGAGAGCAATCAAAAGGTAACAATCCCTTTGCCCTATATACTGATAAGAAGTCTAAAGACAAGGGTAAAAGCAAGAAGGTTGATGAAGAAGGATCCACCTCCCAAGCAAACTATGCAGGGAGAGGTAGATCATCTAGAGGTAGGGGCAGAGGAGGTAAGTCAGGTAGGGGGAGACCCTATAATCAATCTCCATGCAATATATGTGGCTTGTCTAACCATACTACAGATGAATGCTACAAAAACTACAAGAACCAAAGAGGAAGAGGTCACCAAAGAGGAGGATACTCTCAAGGCAGAGGCAGATTCAATCAATCTCAAGGCTACCATGGCTACAACAATTACAACAACAACTACAACAATAGCTACAATCACAATGGCAATTATCAAGGAGGATACAGGAACAGAAAGGATTACAACAATTATGCAGAGGATCAAGATGATTCCTTGTTGATTATGAACATGACATCTAAATCAGGTATCAATGATGATCATTTGTTCTATATTGATTCAGGTTGCTCTAACCATGTAGCTGGGAATGTTGCCTTACTCTCTGATTTGGAAGAACCTAAAGGCAAGCACCAAGTGCAGACAGGTGATGACACTAAACATTCAGTGGTTAAAGTAGGCAATGTCAAAACAAGTGATGGTAATCAGAATTTACTAAGCAGAGTATTGTATGTTCCAACAATCACCAAGAATCTGATGAGTGTAGGTCAGATTGTTGAAAAAGGTCTACAGGTCAGGTTCACTCAACATGGTGCATATGTGGAGGATCCAAGACATGGATTCAGAAGGATAGCCAAGGGAGAGAAATCAGGTAGATTGTTTACCTTTGAACTTGAAGACACTAAGAGTACTGCTTTGTACAACTATAAAGACCAAACCCTATCAGAATTGGAGATTTGGCACAAGAGATTAGGTCACATTGGAGAGAGGACTCTAAAACAAATGAGTAGAGATCAATGTGTGCTTGGGATACCTAATGTATCCAAGCAACACATGATATACAAGTGTGGGGCTTGTCAATTTGGTAAATCACACAGATTGCCCTATATCAAGAAAGGTTTTATGCATGAAGATTACTTGGAATTAGTGCATACAGATGTTTGGGGACCAAGCAAGGAGCCATCCATATCTGGATCAAGGTATTATGTATCTTTTATTGATGACTATAGCAGATGGACTGTTTTGTACTTCATGAAACATAAAGATGAAGTATTTAATTGTTTCAAAAGGTATCTTGCATTAGTTGAGAATCAAACAGGTAGACATTTGAAGAGACTAAGGTCAGATGGTGGTGGAGAATACTTCTCCAATGACTTTGAAGATTTCTTGCAGGAAAGAGGCATCAAGAGGGAGATTACCACAAGGTACTCACCTGAACAGAATGGGGTAGCTGAAAGAAGGAATAGAATCATTGTAGAGACAGCTAGGTCTATGCTTAATGAGAAAAAACTACCAAATTATCTTTGGGCAGAGAGTGTATCTACTGCCACATACTTAATCAACAGGTTGCCATCAAAGACACTTGATGGAATGACACCCTATGAGGCTTGGCATGGTAAGAGACCATCTCTGGATCATTGCAAGATCTTTGGGTGTGTTGCATATGTGCATATTCCCTCACAGGTAAGGGGAAAGCTAGATCCTAAGGCTGAAAAGTGTATCTTTATTGGTTATGATTTGAATCAGAAAGGATACAGGTTCTATAACCCCTCAAACAAAGGCTTCAAGGTAAGCAGAGATGTAATCTTTGATGAAAATGATTCATGGTATGATAATGAGTGCAGGAAAGTTAGCCTACCTTATGATATGGAAGAAGACTTTCCAAAGCTTGTCAGGCAAGAATCAACTCAGAATGAGGACACAAGCTCAGATGATGAAGACACCATCAACATTGAAGAGTTCAAAGCTTGGAAATCCAAAGGGAAGATGAAGATGAAGCAACTTGAAGACAATCCAGAATCCTCAACTCAAGCTATGAGGAGATCTCAAAGAGAAAAAAAGAAACCAATTAGGTATGGGTATGATACCTCACTTGTAACCAAGCACTCTGTATATCTTGCAAAGGATATCTTGAATGAAGAACCAGGTACATTTGAGGAAGCTATTACTAAACCATAATGGAAAGAAGCAATGGATGAAGAAATGGAGGCTCTCAAGGAGAGTGATACTTGGGACTTGGTACCCAAGAAGGACTCCATGAAAGTTATAGGTTCCAGATGGATCTACAAACTCAAGAGGAACTCAGATGGTACAATAAACAGGTATAAAGCTAGGTTGGTAGCCAAGGGTTTTGCACAAACCCAAGGCATTGATTATGAGGAGACATTTTCTCCTGTGGCCAAGATGCCAACTATCAGAATTATGGTGAGTGTAGCTGCATCCAAGAATTGGAACATGTACCAATTGGATGTGAAGAATGCATTCTTAAATGGATGGATATCTGAAGAGGTCTACATGTCACAACCACCTGGCTATGAGGATCCTAATAAGGTAAATCATGTTTGCAAATTGAAGAAAGCTCTGTATGGATTGAAGCAGGCACCTAGAGCATGGAATTACAGGTTGACAACCTATCTCTTGGATCAAGGATTTGTGATGAGTAAAGCAGATACTTCATTGTTTATAAAGAAGAACAATTCAGAGGTAATATACTTGTGTGTCTATGTTGATGACATCATTATTACAGGAAATGATGTTCAAGGAATTAGACACATCAAAGGTCAAATGATGAAGGAATTCAAGATCAATGATCTTGGGTTATTGAAGTACTTCCTAGGGCTTGAATTGGTCTACACAAATTCAGGTATATTCATTACTCAGAAGAAGTACATTCAGAACATGGTCAAGAAGTTTAACTTGCAGGAAGCTAAAGTCTCAAACATTCCTATGGAGGTCAACCACAAACTCAGTGCACATGAAGGAGAAGAACTCAAGGATATTACAGGTTATCAAAGTTTGGTAGGTAGTCTTAATTATGCTACCTTAACCAGGATTGATATCTCATATGGTGTTAGTGTACTTAGCCAATTTATGCATAAGCCAAGAGTACCACATTTGGAGGCAGCCAAAAAGATAGTAAAATATCTAAAGGGAACACAAAATCATGGTTTGTATTTTCCATATTCATCAGACATTGACATCAAGGTATACTCAGATGCAGATTGGGCAGGTTGCAAGGATGACAGGAGAAGTACATCTGGTTACATATGCTTTGCAGGAGATAAACCAATTTCTTGGTCATCCAAGAAACAACCCACAGTGGCTCTATCATCTACTGAGGCAGAGTACAGAGGGCTAGCCAATGCCACTCAAGAAGAAATATGGTTGAAGCTACTATACTCAGAGTTGGGCCTATATACAAGGCCACCTATCATATTTGGTGATAACACAAGTTCACTTCATCTAGCTGCTAATCCAGTTTATCATGCTAGAACAAAACACATAGAGGTTCATTACCACTATGTGAGAGAGAAATTACTTAGCAAGGAAATCCAATTATCATATGTGTCTACTAATATACAATGTGCAGATTTGCTTACAAAAGCTTTGGATGGAAGCAAGCTATGCAAGTTTAAATCCATGATTGGATTACAGGATATCATTGAAGACTAAAGATGAAGACTCAAGCAAGTGTTTGGCTTGAGGGGGAGCTGTTGGTGCAAACAAGCCTTAACACTTGGCTTTGATTTGTGCCTTGAAGAATCAACATAAGGCTTGGACTATTGGAACCTTGGAAGATTAAAAGATTGGACCCTTGGATGATACATTCACAAGAATCAATAACCATATGAACCTAGTCTTAGTGATTCTTACTGTTTATCTCATGTAAAAAGTCCATGTGACTTTAATCAACAATGTAATCACACCTACCTTCAAAAGTCGTGGAATTTGAAAGGTATGAATGGAGAGAATATCTCCATATGTTTAGATGAGAAATTTGAGGGAGCCTACATTTGAATTTGAAATTCAAACTCTCTTCAAACTCTTATAAAAAGACTATGAAAAAGTCGCGGGTCCAGTGACTCACTTCCCGAGGCTAATCCAAGCAATACATTGAGTGTGTGAGAGCTACTATTGAGCCTACACCTCTGAGTACCATTGGGCAATACATCTCTTACCAATGGGAATGTACATTTGATAGATTCAATACATATACTCATAGTCATTATCTCTGTTTTTTCTCTGAGTGTTCATCTTCAAGTCTGTCAACTTCAACAGGGCATATCTCAAGATCTACTGAACCAAATTGGATGATTCAAAGCTCATTGGAACCAGCTCAAAGCATTCTACA
>CM035432.1:120761122-120773622 GCA_020310875.1 Ceratopteris richardii | reverse complement strand
GATAGATAGATAGATAGATAGATAGATAGAGAGATACATAGATAGATAGATAGATAGATAGATAGATAGATAGATAGATAGATAGATAGATAGATAGATAGATAGATAGATAGATAGATAGATAGATAGATAGATAGATAGATAGATAGATAGATAGATAGATACACAGATAGATAGATACATAGATACATAGATAGATAGATAGATCGTTTGATAGATAGATAGATAGATATGTTGGTGCAAACAAGCCTACACACATTGGCTTGAACCCTTGGACTTATGGAAGACTAGCATGGATAAAGGTTTATCAAGGCTTCAATCAAAAGCAAGGCTCATGTGAACATATGCTTATATGTTCTTACTTGTTTACCCCTTGTAAAAGTCTAAGTGACTTGACATTTGTTTGTAACCACTTAAAGTCATCCACCTACCTCATTAGTCGTGGAAATTTGATTGTTGAGATGGAGAGAATATCTCTTTACTTTTAGAGGAGAGATTCAAGGGAGCCTAACTTTGAATTTCAAATTCAAATGAAGACCAAACTCCTATAAAGGATGTACTGAAAAAGTCGCGGGTTACACTCTCACTCTAGCTCACTTTCCGAGGCTAAATCTATTTGTAATTCATTGTATGTGAAGGTTACTCCATAGCCAACACCACAATACCTCATCTAGCTCTGCTTGGCAAGCTAATGAGATTGTACAAACACATATATCAATAGAAGTATACATTCATCATCTCTGTTTTGTCTGAGTCACCTACTTCAAGTCTGTCAACTTCAAAGAGGCATTGCTCTGGATCTACTGAACCAAATCATAAGTTCTATAGCTCATTGGAACCAGCTCAAAGTCTACTACAAGCATACAAAATTTCAAAGGATTCCATTCAGCCATTTGGGAGAAAATCAAGTCGAGGTGCACACTGGTATTTGTCTGCAGAGTTCCTGAAAAGTCGGGGGTGATTATAATTTTGCTAAACTTATTTCTCAGTGCATAGTTAGTCAATTGAAGTGATTCCACTTGTGATTGGTAGCTTACTAAGGTACATTGTTACTCCCAAAAGGAATTGTGCCAATTTTAAGTGTGCTGGACACACTCAGTAAAAGTCTGAGCAGGTATCACTACAGGAATAGAAGGTTTTGCTTGATTTGTGAAGTACCAAGTTATCTGTTTTGATTTGGTCATTACCCAAATCATTTCCAAAGCACATATATGGTTTCTTTATGTCACTAGGAAGCTAAACTTGTGTACTAAGCATATCTGAAAAGAAAAGAGGGCAGGTGTGAAGCAGGATTTGCAGCACCAACTGATTTCCTGAGTGCATCCATCCATCACTCTCAACAGTGGTATCAGAGCAAAAGAAGGTAATCATGGGTGATGGTTTCCCTTCATTCATTGACAAATTGGACAGAAACAACTATCAAGCTTGGTCACTGAGAATGAAGACCTATCTACAAGGGAGAAGTCTATTTGGATACATATCAGGAGATGAGGAGTTGCCCTCATTCAAGACTAGAGGACTACCTACAAAGGATGAACATGAAAGACTTAACCAATGGTGTGCAAAGGATGCTTTGGCAAGGTCTTATCTCTTAAACTCTATATCTGATTTTCTTTTACCTCATGTAAGGAACTGTAAGACTTCCCAAGAGACTTGGGAAACCTTGTCAAATTACTTTTCTTCCAACACAAGGGCCAGGAAGAATCAATTATGGATAGAGTTCACAACACTTAGGAAGCAGCCCAAGCAATCAGTCTCAGATTATGTGACAAAGATCAAAGATGTGGCAGACCAACTAGCAAGCATTGGAGAGGAAATTGAAGAGGAGCAAATAGTCAGGCAAGTGACAAATGGACTCAAGGCAGATGATAAGTGGGAAAGTTTCACCACTGCAATGGACCTCTACATGGACATGCATACCCCTGATCTCACAACACTCATGGGCCAACTATTTACCCATGAAGCAAAGTTCACCAAGGCTGGAGATCAATCAAAAGGTAATAACCCCTCTGCTCTCTTTACTGATAAGAAAGTTAAAGATAAAGGCAAGAAGAAACAGGATGAAGAAGGCTCTACCTCTCAAGCCAATTATGCAGGGAGAGGTAGGTCATCTAGAGGAAGAGGCAGAGGAGGTAAGTCAGGTAGGGGGAGACCCTACAACTCATCACCTTGCAACATCTGTGGGTTGTCCAATCATACCACAGATGAATGCTACAAGAACTATAAAAACCAGAGAGGAAGAGGCTACTCAAGAGGTGGATACTCTCAAGGAAGAGGCAGATTCAACCACAATCAAAGCTACAATGGGTACAACAACCAATACAACAACAATTACAACAACAACCACAATGGAAGCTACCAAGGTGGTTTCAGAAATAGAAGAGACTACAACAACTACACAGAGGAGCAAGATGACTCCTTATTGATCATGAATATGACCTCAAAGATAGGTACAAATGATGATCATTTATTTTACATTGACTCAGGATGTTCTAACCATGTAGCTGGCAATGTGGCATTGCTTTCTGATTTGGAAGAGCCCAAGGGCAAACATCAGGTACAAACAGGTGATGACACTAAACACTCTGTGGTCAAAATTGGAAATGTGAAGACATGTGATGGTAATCAGAACCTATTAAGCAGGGTACTCTATGTACCAACAATAACTAAGAATCTGATGAGTGTTGGTCAGATTGTGGAGAAAGGTTTGCAGGTCAGATTCACACAACATGGAGCATATGTGGAGGACCCAAAACAAGGATTCAGGAGGATAGCCAAAGGGGAGAAATCAGGTAGATTATTTACATTTGAGCTAGAAGATACAAAAAATATTGCTTTGTATAATTATAAGGATCAGACACTCTCAGAGTTAGAGATATGGCATAAAAGACTAGGGCACATAGGTGAAAGGACTATCAAGCAAATGTGCAGGGATCAGTGTGTGCTTGGGATACCTAATGTATCCAAGCAACACATGATTTACAAATGTGGATCATGTCAATTTGGTAAGTCTCACAGATTACCCTATTCAAGAAAAGGTTTCATGCATGAAGACTACCTAGACTTGGTACATACAGATGTTTGGGGACCTAGCAAGGACCCTTCCATTTCTGGTTCAAGGTATTATGTGTCCTTCATTGATGACTATAGCAGATGGACCATTTTGTACTTTATGAAGCATAAAGATGAAGTGTTTAATTGTTTCAAAAGGTATCTTGCATTTGTTGAGAATCAAACAGGTAGAAGCTTGAAGAGGCTAAGGTCAGATGGTGGAGGAGAATACTTCTCCAATGAGTTTGAAGATTTCTTGCAGGAAAGAGGCATCAAGAGAGAGATCACTACAAGGTACTCACCAGAACAAAATGGGGTAGCAGAAAGAAGGAATAGACTTATAGTGGAAACAGCTAGGTCTATGCTCAATGAGAAAAAGTTGCCAAATTACCTATGGGCAGAGAGTGTGTCCACTGCCACCTATCTCATCAATAGGTTGCCATCCAAATCACTTGATGGCATGACACCATATGAAGCATGGCATGGTAAGAGACCCTCTCTAGATCATTGCAAAATCTTTGGATGTGTAGCATATGTGCATATTCCCTCACAGGTAAGAGGAAAGCTAGACCCAAAGGCAGAGAAATGTATCTTCATTGGTTATGATTTGAACCAAAAAGGATACAGATTTTACAACCCCACAAACAAAGGGTTCAAGGTAAGCAGAGATGTCATATTTGATGAGAATGACTCATGGTATGAGAATGAATGCAGGAAAGTGAGTCTACCTTATGACATGGAGGAAGATTTTCCAAAGCTTACCAAGGAAGAGCCAACTCAGCAAGAAGATTCAAGCTCAGATGATGATACCATCAACCTTGAAGAGTTCAAGGCTTGGAAGTCCAAAGGAAAGATGAAAATGAAGCAATTGGAGGACAAGGCAGAGACTTCTACTCAAGCTATGAGAAGATCTCAGAGAGAGAAGAAGAAACCTATCAGATTTGGGTATGACACATCACTTGTAACTAAACATTCTGTATATCTTGCAAAAGACTTGTTGAATGAAGAACCAGGTACCTATGAAGAAGCAATTACAAAGCCAGAATGGAGAGAAGCCATGGATGAGGAGATAGAAGCCCTCCAAGAGAGTGATACTTGGGACTTGGTACCCAAGAAGGATACTATGAAGGTAATAGGATCCAGATGGATCTACAAATTGAAGAAGAATTCAGATGGAACTATTAACAGGTACAAAGCTAGGTTGGTAGCTGTTGGTGCAAACAAGCCTACACACATTGGCTTGAACCCTTGGACTTATGGAAGACTAGCATGGATAAAGGTTTATCAAGGCTTCAATCAAAAGCAAGGCTCATGTGAACATATGCTTATATGTTCTTACTTGTTTACCCCTTGTAAAAGTCTAAGTGACTTGACATTTGTTTGTAACCACTTAAAGTCATCCACCTACCTCATTAGTCGTGGAAATTTGATTGTTGAGATGGAGAGAATATCTCCCTACCTTTAGAAGAGAGATTCAAGGGAGCCTAACTTTGAATTTCAAATTCAAATGAAGACCAAACTCCTATAAAGGATGTACTGAAAAAGTCGCGGGTTACACTCTCACTCTAGCTCACTTCCCGAGGCTAAATCTCTTTGTAAGTCATTGTGTGTGAAGGTTACTCCATAGCCAACACCACAATACCTCATCTAGCTCTGCTTGGCAAGCTAATGAGATTGTACAAACACATATATCAATAGAAGTATACATTCATCATCTCTGTTTTGTCTGAGTCACCTACTCCAAGTCTGTCAACTTCAAAGAGGCATTGCTCTGGATCTACTGAACCAAATCAAGAGTTCTATAGCTCATTGGAACCAGCTCAAAGTCTACTACAAGCATACAAAATTTCAAAGGATTCCATTCAGTCATTTGGGAGAAAATCAAGTCGAGGTGCACACTGGTATTTGTCTGCAGAGTTCCTGAAAAATCGGGGGTGATTATAATTTTGCTAAACTTATTTCTCAGTGCATAGTTAGTCAATTGAAGTGATTCCACTTGTGATTGGTAGCTTACTAAGTTACATTGTTACTCCCAAAAGGAATTGTGCCAATTTTAAGTGTGCTGGACACACTCAGTAAAAGTCTGAGCAGGTATCACTACAGGAATAGAAGGTTTTGCTTGATTTGTGAAGTACCAAGTTATCTGTTTTGATTTGGTCATTACCCAAATCATTTCCAAAGCACATATATGGTTTCTTTATGTCATTAGGAAGCTAAACTTGTGTACTAAGCATATCTGAAAAGAAAAGAGGGCAGGTGTGAAGCAGGCTTAGCAGCACCACCTTAATCTTCTGATTGTACCCAGCCATCACTCTCAACAGTGGTATCAGAGCAAAAGAAGGTAATCATGGGTGATGGTTTCCCTTCATTCATTGACAAATTGGACAGAAACAACTATCAAGCTTGGTCACTGAGAATGAAGACCTATCTACAAGGGAGAAGTCTATTTGGATACATATCAGGAGATGAGGAGTTGCCCTCATTCAAGACTAGAGGACTACCTACAAAGGATGAACATGAAAGACTTAACCAATGGTGTGCAAAGGATGCTTTGGCAAGGTCTTATCTCTTAAACTCTATATCTGATTTTCTTTTACCTCATGTAAGGAACTGTAAGACTTCCCAAGAGACTTGGGAAACCTTGTCAAATTATTTTTCTTCCAACACAAGGGCCAGGAAGAATCAATTATGGATAGAGTTCACAACACTTAGGAAGCAGCCCAAGCAATCAGTCTCAGATTATGTGACAAAGATCAAAGATGTGGCAGACCAACTAGCAAGCATTGGAGAGGAAATTGAAGAGGAGCAAATAGTCAGGCAAGTGACAAATGGACTAAAGGCAGATGATAAGTGGGAAAGTTTCACCACTGCAATGGACCTCTACATGGACATGCATACCCCTGATCTCACAACACTCATGGGCCAACTATTTACACATGAAGCAAAGTTCACCAAGGCTGGAGATCAATCAAAAGGTAATAACCCCTCTGCTCTCTTTACTGATAAGAAAGTTAAAGATAAAGGCAAGAAGAAACAGGATGAAGAAGGCTCTACCTCTCAAGCCAATTATGCAGGGAGAGGTAGGTCATCTAGAGGAAGAGGCAGAGGAGGTAAGTCAGGTAGGGGGAGACCCTACAACTCATCACCTTGCAACATCTGTGGGTTGTCCAATCATACCACAGATGAATGCTACAAGAACTATAAAAACCAGAGAGGAAGAGGCTACTCAAGAGGTGGATACTCTCAAGGAAGAGGCAGATTCAACCACAATCAAAGCTACAATGGGTACAACAACCAATACAACAACAATTACAACAACAACCACAATGGAAGCTACCAAGGTGGATTCAGAAATAGAAGAGACTACAACAACTACACAGAGGAGCAAGATGACTCCTTATTGATCATGAATATGACCTCAAAGATAGGTACAAATGATGATCATTTATTTTACATTGACTCAGGATGTTCTAACCATGTAGCTGGCAATGTGGCATTGCTTTCTGATTTGGAAGAGCCCAAGGGCAAACATCAGGTACAAACAGGTGATGACACTAAACACTCTGTGGTCAAAATTGGAAATGTGAAGACGTGTGATGGTAATCAGAACCTATTAAGCAGGGTACTCTATGTACCAACAATAACTAAGAATCTGATGAGTGTTGGTCAGATTGTGGAGAAAGGTTTGCAGGTCAGATTCACACAACATGGAGCATATGTGGAGGACCCAAAACAAGGATTCAGGAGGATAGCCAAAGGGGAGAAATCAGGTAGATTATTTACATTTGAGCTAGAAGATACAAAAAATATTGCTTTGTATAATTATAAGGATCAGACACTCTCAGAGTTAGAGATATGGCATAAAAGACTAGGGCACATAGGTGAAAGGACTATCAAGCAAATGTGCAGGGATCAGTGTGTGCTTGGGATACCTAATGTATCCAAGCAACACATGATTTACAAATGTGGATCATGTCAATTTGGTAAGTCTCACAGATTACCCTACTCAAGAAAAGGTTTCATGCATGAAGACTACCTAGACTTGGTACACACAGATGTTTGGGGACCTAGCAAGGACCCTTCCATTTCTGGTTCAAGGTATTATGTGTCCTTCATTGATGACTATAGCAGATGGACCATTTTGTACTTTATGAAGCATAAAGATGAAGTATTTAATTGTTTCAAAAGGTATCTTGCACTTGTTGAGAATCAAACAGGTAGAAGCTTGAAGAGGCTAAGGTCAGATGGTGGAGGAGAATACTTCTCAAATGAGTTTGAAGATTTCTTGCAGGAAAGAGGCATCAAGAGAGAGATCACTACAAGGTACTCACCAGAACAAAATGGGGTAGCAGAAAGAAGGAATAGACTTATAGTGGAAACAGCTAGGTCTATGCTCAATGAGAAAAAGTTGCCAAATTACCTATGGGCAGAGAGTGTGTCCACTGCCACCTATCTCATCAATAGGTTGCCATCCAAATCACTTGATGGCATGACACCATATGAAGCATGGCATGGTAAGAGACCCTCTCTAGATCACTGCAAAATCTTTGGATGTGTAGCATATGTGCATATTCCCTCACAGGTAAGAGGAAAGCTAGACCCAAAGGCAGAGAAATGTATCTTCATTGGTTATGATTTGAACCAAAAAGGATACAGATTTTACAACCCCACAAACAAAGGGTTCAAGGTAAGCAGAGATGTCATATTTGATGAGAATGACTCATGGTATGAGAATGAATGCAGGAAAGTGAGTCTACCTTATGACATGGAGGAAGATTTTCCAAAGCTTACCAAGGAAGAGCCAACTCAGCAAGAAGATTCAAGCTCAGATGATGATACCATCAACCTTGAAGAGTTCAAGGCTTGGAAGTCCAAAGGAAAGATGAAAATGAAGCAATTGGAGGACAAGGCAGAGACTTCTACTCAAGCTATGAGAAGATCTCAGAGAGAGAAGAAGAAACCTATCAGATTTGGGTATGACACATCACTTGTAACTAAACATTCTGTATATCTTGCAAAAGACTTGTTGAATGAAGAACCAGGTACCTATGAAGAAGCAATTACAAAGCCAGAATGGAGAGAAGCCATGGATGAGGAGATAGAAGCCCTCCAAGAGAGTGATACTTGGGACTTGGTACCCAAGAAGGATACTATGAAGGTAATAGGATCCAGATGGATCTACAAATTGAAGAAGAATTCAGATGGAACTATTAACAGGTACAAAGCTAGGTTGGTAGCCAAGGGTTTTGCACAAACCCAAGGCATTGATTATGAGGAGACATTTTCTCCTGTGGCCAAGATGCCAACTATCAGAGTATTGGTGAGTGTAGCTGCATCCAAGAATTGGAACATGTACCAATTGGATGTGAAGAATGCATTCCTAAATGGATGGATATCTGAAGAAGTCTACATGTCACAACCACCTGGCTATGAAGATCCAAGGAAGGTACATTATGTTTGTAAATTGAAGAAGGCTCTGTATGGTTTGAAGCAGGCACCTAGAGCATGGAACTACAGATTGACCACCTACCTCCAAGACCAAGGATTTGTGATGAGCAAAGCAGACACTTCTCTATTCATAAAGAGAAGTAGCACAGAGGTAATTTACTTATGTGTTTATGTTGATGACATCATCATTACAGGTAATGATGTCAATGGGATTAGACACATCAAGAGTCAGATGATGAAAGAATTCAAGATCAGTGATCTTGGATTACTAAAATATTTTCTAGGTCTTGAATTGATCTACACAAACTCAGGTATATACATTACTCAAAAGAAGTATGTACAGGATATGGTCAAGAAGTTTGGTTTGCAGGATGCTAAGGTATCTACTACTCCAATGGAGGTTAACCAAAAGCTAAGTGCTCATGAAGGAGAAGAACTCAAAGACATTACAGGATATCAAAGTATAGTGGGTAGTTTGAACTATGCTACCTTGACAAGAATTGACATAGCATATGGAGTAAGTGTGCTTAGTCAATTCATGCACAAACCTAGAGTACCTCACCTAGAGGCAGCAAAGAAGATCTTGAAGTACCTCAAGGGAACTCAAAGTCATGGTTTGTATTTTCCTTACACATCAGACATTGATATTAAAGTCTATTCAGATGCAGATTGGGCAGGATGCAAGGATGATAGGAGAAGCACCTCAGGGTACATTTGTTTTGCAGGAGATAAGCCTATCTCTTGGTCAGCTAAGAAGCAACCTACAGTGGCATTATCATCCACTGAAGCAGAGTATAGAGGACTTGCAAATGCTACTCAAGAAGCTATCTGGTTGAAGCTTCTATATACAGAGTTAGGTCTATTCACAAGATCACCTATTATATTTGGAGATAACACTAGCTCTCTTCACCTTGCAGCAAATCCAATTTATCATGCCAGAACCAAACACATAGAGGTTCATTACCACTATGTGAGAGAGAAATTGTTAAGTAAAGAGATTCAATTGACATATGTTTCTACTAATATGCAATGTGCAGATTTACTTACCAAGGCATTGGATGGAAACAAGCTAGGAAGATTCAAATCTATGATTGGATTGCAGGAAGTAATTGAAGAATGAAGAAGAAGACTTAAGCCAAAGTGTTTGGCTTGAGGGGGAGCTGTTGGTGCAAACAAGCCTACACACATTGGCTTGAACCCTTGGACTTATGGAAGACTAGCATGGATAAAGGTTTATCAAGGCTTCAATCAAAAGCAAGGCTCATGTGAACATATGCTTATATGTTCTTACTTGTTTACCCCTTGTAAAAGTCTAAGTGACTTGACATTTGTTTGTAACCACTTAAAGTCATCCACCTACCTCATTAGTCGTGGAAATTTGATTGTTGAGATGGAGAGAATATCTCCCTACCTTTAGAAGAGAGATTCAAGGGAGCCTAACTTTGAATTTCAAATTCAAATGAAGACCAAACTCCTATAAAGGATGTACTGAAAAAGTCGCGGGTTACACTCTCACTCTAGCTCACTTCCCGAGGCTAAATCTCTTTGTAAGTCATTGTGTGTGAAGGTTACTCCATAGCCAACACCACAATACCTCATCTAGCTCTGCTTGGCAAGCTAATGAGATTGTACAAACACATATATCAATAGAAGTATACATTCATCATCTCTGTTTTGTCTGAGTCACCTACTCCAAGTCTGTCAACTTCAAAGAGGCATTGCTCTGGATCTACTGAACCAAATCAAGAGTTCTATAGCTCATTGGAACCAGCTCAAAGTCTACTACAAGCATACAAAATTTCAAAGGATTCCATTCAGCCATTTGGGAGAAAATCAAGTCGAGGTGCACACTGGTATTTGTCTGCAGAGTTCCTGAAAAATCGGGGGTGATTATAATTTTGCTAAACTTATTTCTCAGTGCATAGTTAGTCAATTGAAGTGATTCCACTTGTGATTGGTAGCTTACTAAGGTACATTGTTACTCCCAAAAGGAATTGTGCCAATTTTAAGTGTGCTGGACACACTCAGTAAAAGTCTGAGCAGGTATCACTACAGGAATAGAAGGTTTTGCTTGATTTGTGAAGTACCAAGTTATCTGTTTTGATTTGGTCATTACCCAAATCATTTCCAAAGCACATATATGGTTTCTTTATGTCATTAGGAAGCTAAACTTGTGTACTAAGCATATCTGAAAAGAAAAGAGGGCAGGTGTGAAGCAGGCTTAGCAGCACCACCTTAATCTTCTGATTGTACCCAGCCATCACTCTCAACAGTAGCCAAGGGTTTTGCACAAACCCAAGGCATTGATTATGAGGAGACATTTTCTCCTGTGGCCAAGATGCCAACTATCAGAGTATTGGTGAGTGTAGCTGCATCCAAGAATTGGAACATGTACCAATTGGATGTGAAGAATGCATTCCTAAATGGATGGATATCTGAAGAAGTCTACATGTCACAACCACCTGGCTATGAAGATCCATGAAAGGTACATTATGTTTGTAAATTGAAGAAGGCTCTATATGGTTTGAAGCAGGCACCTAGAGCATGGAACTACAGATTGACCACCTACCTCCAAGACCAAGGATTTGTGATGAGCAAAGCAGACACTTCTCTATTCATAAAGAGAAGTAGTACAGAGGTAATCTACTTATGTTTCTATGTTGATGACATCATCATTACAGGTAATGATGTCAATGGGATTAGACACATCAAGGGTCAGATGATGGAAGAATTCAAGATTAGTGATCTTGGATTACTAAAATATTTTCTAGGTCTTGAATTGATCTACACAAACTCAGGTATATACATTACTCAAAAGAAGTATGTACAGGATATGGTCAAGAAGTTTGGTTTGCAGGATGCTAAGGTATCTACTACTCCAATGGAGGTTAACCAAAAGCTAAGTGCTCATGAAGGAGAAGAACTCAAAGACATTACAGGATATCAAAGTATAGTGGGTAGTTTGAACTATGCTACCCTGACAAGAATTGACATAGCATATGGAGTAAGTGTGCTTAGTCAATTCATGCACAAACCTAGAGTACCTCACCTAGAGGCAGCAAAGAAGATCTTGAAGTACCTCAAGGGAACTCAAAGTCATGGTTTGTATTTTCCTTACACATCAGACATTGATATTAAAGTCTATTCAGATGCAGATTGGGCAGGATGCAAGGATGATAGGAGGAGCACCTCAGGGTACATTTGTTTTGCAGGAGATAAGCCTATCTCTTGGTCAGCTAAGAAGCAACCTACAGTGGCATTATCATCCACTGAAGCAGAGTATAGAGGACTTGCAAATGCTACTCAAGAAGCTATCTGGTTGAAGCTTCTATATACAGAGTTAGGTCTATTCACAAGACCACCTATTATATTTGGAGATAACACTAGCTCTCTTCACCTTGCAGCAAATCCAATTTATCATGCCAGAACCAAACACATAGAGGTTCATTACCACTATGTGAGAGAGAAATTGTTAAGTAAAGAGATTCAATTGACATATGTTTCTACTAATATGCAATGTGCAGATTTACTTACCAAGGCATTGGATGGAAACAAGCTAGGAAGATTCAAATCTATGATTGGATTGCAGGAAGTAATTGAAGAATGAAGAAGAAGACTTAAGCCAAAGTGTTTGGCTTGAGGGGGAGCTGTTGGTGCAAACAAGCCTACACACATTGGCTTGAACCCTTGGACTTATGGAAGACTAGCATGGATAAAGGTTTATCAAGGCTTCAATCAAAAGCAAGGCTCATGTGAACATATGCTTATATGTTCTTACTTGTTTACCCCTTGTAAAAGTCTAAGTGACTTGACATTTGTTTGTAACCACTTAAAGTCATCCACCTACCTCATTAGTCGTGGAAATTTGATTGTTGAGATGGAGAGAATATCTCCCTACTTTTAGAGGAGAGATTCAAGGGAGCCTAACTTTGAATTTCAAATTCAAATGAAGACCAAACTCCTATAAAGGATGTACTGAAAAAGTCGCGGATTACACTCTC
>CM035432.1:120708622-120753622 GCA_020310875.1 Ceratopteris richardii | reverse complement strand
CCAGCTAAGAAAACCTCACCATGACCTCTTTATCAAATGTAAAATGATTTATGCAAAAACGTAACCGCTATATCAATGACCACATGGATGTACATAAGCAATATCCACAGAAGCGTACATGGTGTGTATGTGCTCAATATATGCAGTAAAATGACACTTAAAGGTTGAATGCATAGCCCAAAAACTAGCCAATAACATGTGCAAGTGTCTATCAACTATGATGTTTTAGGCTCAAAAAACTTGCATAAATTTGCAGTGGCTATTCCCACCGAAACTAAAAACCTTTCGAGAAACCTATAGTTTTATGAGTGTGGCTAAAAACACAGCCCCAAAGGTTGATATTTATTGTCAAAGAAGCACAAAGAACACTCTTCTTGATGTTCTTGGACCCGTGTGAAGAGAACTATGTGCAAAAGTAATCCAAAAGGGCTCTAAAAGACACCCCAAAAATGCTTCAAAATGGGCTTTGAAAGCAAAGAATGAAGCTTTGAGGGACCAAAACATGTAAAAGGTAATTTCAACCTTACTCTTTCCCCTTCTTCAGACACCACAAGAGTGTAGCTTAGTGGCTGTTAAGGAAACACTCACGAATTTGACGCAACAGACAAAGAGAGAAACAGAATCTTCTGGAAAATCAGTGCACAGGTGTATAGTATGCGAAGTTAGTGCACGGTGTGCGCATAACAGAGCAATTAACCGCGGCGGGCGCGTAAGGCGCGCATAACGTGAATTGAAGAGTGACAGCGCAGAGGAGCGCCAAAGGAAAGTGTATATATATACAGCCAGATTTGAAGAACTAGAAGAAGAGACAGAGAGAGAGAGAAGACTCAGGAAGAGACGCGTGAAGATGATGCGTGTGAGATGCGCGTATGAGTGAAGAGAGAGTTAGAAGTTCTCAGAAGACGCCATAGATCGCGTATGTACAGATGAATAACACAAGCCTGAAGTGTCGGGTCTTTTCATCTAAAGAGAGATGGTAATAAGAAACTACTCACTATAGGAGAGTTTCTGTAGCTTGAGCGAGAAGAGGCCAAGCTTACTTGTACACATCTTCTCTAATCAAAAACACATGTTCATGTGGATGTCTGCGCGTAATCTTTACTTGTAAAGAATCTGAAGCTATTTCGTGTTACGGTAGGAAGTTCCGTTTATCGTTAACTGTCACGACTCGTTACTAAACGTGCTTCAGTACCTTCTCTGTAAACGCATGTTTCGGTGAATAACAGTTTACTCAATAAACATATTTCAGTAATTTCTGGTCAGTTACAGTTTCTCAGAAAACAAGATTTTCCGGTAGAACAACAAACTATAACTCACAGCAGAGTTCGAAGCTTTGTATGAGAGATAGCTCATCTTGTAGCTAGACGTCTCTACTTTAAGCTGGTCACAGTTTTCGGTGAAATGGAGATGTACACACGGTACAAAAGTTAACCGGAAAGTAGCACCTTAGAACTATGAAGTTTCCAGAAAGAAGTTCATTCGGTGAAGGAAGCTCACACACTACTTCCTTACTTCACATAAGTTCATCTGAAGCAATTATGAGCAGAACTAAGTTTATTCCGGTAAAGTTCCGGTAAGATTTCGGTGACGTCCCAGCGACAGTTTTGGTGAAGTTTCGTGAAATTTTTCAGTGAATTTAGAAGCGCAGTTTATATGTTGAGCGCTAGACTTCGCTAAGCTATTGGTTGATTACAGAAGTGTTCTGAATCACTCTAGCTTAGTTCTTCTTGGGCGTGGCGATTTCCGCAGGCTTACTAAGGTTCAGCCTTCGTCGCGTCGACAAGGAGTGGTATCAGAGCAAAGAAATAAACCATCAGTGGTACCAGAGCTGAAGGTTTCGCCAACAAGTGGTATCAGAGCAGGTTAGTTTCCCAAGAATCGGTATAAGAGCCGGATCATTCCACGAGAGGAAGAAGATCATGGCAGATCATGTCCAAATTGATAAACTGGACAGAGATAATTATCCCGCATGGGTAATGCGCATGGAAGCCTTACTTATGAGTAAGGACTTAATGATGTATGTAACTGGAGAAGAGAAGAAGCCGACTTTCGAAGATGATAGTCAACCGGAAAAAGAAGAACTAGACGCCCTGAAGCTGTGGCAGAAGAAAGATGCAACGGCAAGAGCCTACATCTACAACACTGTTTCAGATCATCTACTACCGCACATTAGAGGTCTGGAGAAAGCAGAGGACATATGGAGCGCATTGGAAGATCACTTCCAAAATACTACGAAAGCTAGGAAGGCCAGCCTATGGTCCGAGTTCACAACGTTCAAAAAGAAGCCGAGTCAAAGCATTAGTGACTACGTCACTAAAATGAAGGATCTAGCAGATAGTCTGGGATCCATAAATGAAGATGTCGAAAATCATAGATTGATAGCACAACTGCTCACAGGGTTGAGAGGAGATGAAAGGTGGAAACCTTTCGTACTTTCAACTGAACTTTCTTTAAATCATTTTGTACCAGATTTAAATCAGTTGCTTGGACTGATGCTCACATATGAGCAAGACCTGAAAGGAGACGCAGAAAAAGGACAAAGTTCAGCAATGTATATGAAGAACAAGAAGAAAGAAAAGGGTAAGCCAAAAGACGAAGAAGAATCGAGCTCTCAGGCCTATTACGCAAGAGGGAAAGGCACTGGCAGAGGAAGAGCAAGAGGAAGAAGTAGTCAGAATACTAACAAAAAAGTCTGCTGGATTTGCGGACTAAGTAATCATCTGGCGCATGACTGTTGGCACAACCAACAGAGATCAAATCTAAACCAGAACAACAATAGCAGAGGCAGTAGCGGAAGAAATCAGAGTAACTTCCAAAGAGGAAGGCAAAGCCAAAGAGGAGGCTACGGTAGAGGTGGAACAAGAAGTTGGGGACAGAGCCAATCCTACAACACCACCTACAACAACTACGCAAATGACACACAGAATGAAAGTCATACATCATTGATGATGAACTCAATCAGCACATCTGATAACGAAGATCTAAAGGTATTTTACATTGATTCTGGATGCTCTAATCATTTGTCAGGAAATATAGAACTAATGTCAGAACTAGAGAAAGGTAGTTCTAGTCACACTATTCAAACAGGTGACAATACAAGACACAAAGTACAATCAATCGGAAAAGTGAAATGCAAGAGTGGAGCAGATTTGCTAACCAATGTTTTGTATGTTCCAACAATACCGAAAAATCTGATCAGTGTGGGACAGATAGTCGAAAAAGGGTTTCAGATCAGATTTACAAACAAGGAGTATTTGTAGAAGATCCCAAGAATGGATATTATCAGATCGTCTCTGGTAAGAAAGAAGGCAGACTCTTTACCTTAAGAGTACAAGGGAACATTGGCCAAGCGTTGCTCACGCATGATGAAAAGGTGATTACAGAACTTGATCTCTGGCACAAGAGATTAGGTCATTTTCACGAAAAAGGAATCAAAGCTATGATAGCGAATCAGTCTGTACTGGGATTACCGAACGTACAGAACCAACATATGATTCACAAATGCGAAGCCTGTCAAATGGGAAAAGCCCACAGGTTACCTTTCCAGAAGAAAGGATTCAAACATGACAGTGTGCTGGAACTCATACATACAGATGTATGGGGACCAACGAAAGAAGGATCAATCAGCGGATCAAGGTACTATGTTTTATTCATTGATGATGCAACAAGGTGGATAACTCTTATGTTTTGAAGGAAAAATCAGAAGTATTCGGAGCTTTCAGGCATTTTCATGCATATGCTGAAAGACTCACAGGACAAAAGCTTAAAAGACTAAGGTCTGATGGAGGGGGAGAATACTTCTCCCGAGAATTCAATGACTATCTTTGGAATGCAGGTATTAAGAGAGAAATAACCTGCAGGTATACACCACAACAGAATGGTGTAGCAGAAAGGAGAAATCGAACTCTAGTCGAGTTTGCACGAGCTATGCTAAAAGAAAAGAATTGCCCGGATTATCTTTGGGCTGAAGCTGTAAACACAGCTACATACTTGGTAAATAGATTACCATGTACAGCGTTAGAAGGAATGACCCCTTATGAAGCCTGGTGGGGAAAGAAGCCAACACTTGATCACTGCAAAGTGTTTGGATCAGTAGCGTATGCTTATGTATGTTGGATGTGATGGCTGGGTACAATCAGAAGATCAAGGTGGTGCTGCTAGACCTGCTTCACACCTGCCCTTTCTTTTCTTCAGATATGGTTAGGAGACTCCTTGAGCTTCCATATGACACCAAGAAACTATATATGTGCTTTACAAAGTGATTGAGTAATGATCAAATCAAAACAGATAAGTTTGAACCTTCATAAGTCCAAAAAACTTGCTATTTCTGTAATGACACCTGCTCAGTCCTAAGCTCAGTGTGTCCAGCACACTTACAATTGATCTAATTCCTTCTGGGAGTATTAAATTAACTTAACAAGCTACTATTAGCAAGTTAAATCACTCCAAATGACAAACTATACACTTAGCATGATGTTTAGCAAAATCAGGGACACCCCCGACTTTTTAGGAATCACACAGAAATATACCAGTGATCACTTCGACAGCGATTTCTCCCAATTGGCTGAATAGATTGACTTGAAACTTTGTAGTGTTGTAGAATGCTTTGAGCTGGTTCCAATGAGCCCTTGATCATCAAATTTGGTTCAGTAGATCTTGAGATATGCTCTGTTGAAGTTGACAGACTTGGAGGTAGTCACTCAGAGAAAACACAGAGTAAAAACTATGAGTATATGTATTGATACTATCAAATGTACATTTCCATTGGCATGTAGAATGATGCCCAATGGTACTCAGAGGTGTAGGCTAGGTAGTAGCTCTCACACTCTCACAAAAAATGCTTGGATTAGCCTCGGGAAGAGTGTAACTAAACCCGCGACTTTTACATTGACTTTTATAGAAGTTTTTGAATGAATTTGAATTTGAATTCAAATTAAAGCTTCCCTTGATTCTCTCCACTAGACTTAGGGAGATATTCCCTCAACTAGATCATCTAATTTTTCCACGACTCTAGTCTAGTAGGTATGATTACATTGTTGATAAAGTCACATGGACTTTTACATGAGATAAAAGTAAGAATCAATAAGACTAGGTTCACATGATTATTGACTCTTGTGAATGTATCATCCAAGGGTTCAATCTTTTATGCTTTCCAAGGGTTCAATAGTCCAAGCTTCATGTTGGGTCTTCAAAGGCACACAACAATGCCAAGTGTTATGGCTTGTTTGCACCAACAGCTCCCCCTCAAGCCAAACACTTGCTTGAGTCTTCATCTTTAGTCTTCAATGATATCCTATAATCCAATCATGGATTTAAACCTGCATAGCTTACTTCCATCCAAAGCTTTTGTAAGCAAATCTGCACATTGAATATTAGTGGATACATATGATAATTGGATTTCTTTGCTCAGTAATTTCTCCCTCACATAGTGGTAATGAACCTCTATGTGTTTTGTCCTAGCATGATACACAGGATTAGCAGCTAAATGAAGTGAACTTGTGTTATCACCAAATATGATAGGTGGCCTTGTGTATAGGCCTAATTCTGAATAGAGTAACTTCAACCATATTGATTCTTGAGTGGCATTGGCTAGCCCTCTGTACTCTGCCTCAGTAGATGATAGAGCCACTGTGGGTTGTTTCTTGGATGACCAAGAAATTGGTTTATCACCTGCAAAGCATATGTAACCAGATGTACTCTTCCTGTCATCCTTGCAACCTGCCCAATCTGCATCTGAGTATACCTTGATATCAATGTCTGATGAATATGGATAATACAATCCATGATTTTGTGTTCCCTTTAGGTACTTTACTATCTTCTTGGCTGCCTCCAAATGTGGTACTCTTGGCTTATGCATAAATTGGCTAAGTACACTAACACCATATGAGATATCAATCCTAGTTAAGGTAGCATAATTAAGACTACCTACCAAACTTTGGTAACCTGTAATATCCTTGAGTTCTTCTCCTTCATGTGCACTGAGTTTGTGGTTGACCTCCATAGGAATGTTTGAAACTTTAGCTTCCTGCAAATTAAACTTCTTGACCATGTCCTAAATGTACTTCTTCTGAGTAATGAATATACCTGAATTTGTGTAGACCAATTCAAGCCCTAGGAAGTACTTCAATAATCCAAGATCATTGATCTTGAATTCCTTCATCATTTGACCTTTGATGTGTCTAATTCCTTGAACATCATTTCCTGTAATAATGATGTCATCAACATAGACACACAAGTATATTACCTCTGAATTGTTCTTCTTTATAAACAATGAAGTATCTGCTTTACTCATCACAAATCCTTGATCCAAGAGATAGGTTGTCAACCTATAGTTCCATGCTCTAGGTGCCTGCTTCAATCCATACAGAGCTTTCTTCAATTTGCAAACATGATTTACCTTATTGGGATCTTCATAGCCAGGTGGTTGTGACATGTAGACCTCTTCAGATATCCATCCATTCAAGAATGCATTCTTCACATCCAATTGGTACATGTTCCAATTTTTGGATGCAGCTACACTCACCATAATTCTGATAGTTGGCATCTTTGCCACAGGAGAAAATGTCTCCTCATAATCAATGCCTTGGGTTTGTGCAAAACCCTTGGCCACCAACCTAGCTTTGTACCTGCTTATTGAACCATCTGAGTTCCTTTTGAGTTTGTAGATCCATCTGGATCCTATCACCTTCATGGAGTCCTTCTTGGGTACCAAGTCCCAAGTATCACTCTCCTTGAGAGCCTCCATTTCTTCATCCATTGCTTCCTTCCATTCTGGTTTAGTAATAGCTTCCTCAAATGTACCTGGTTCTTCACTTAAGATATCCTTTGCAAGATATACAGAGTGCTTGGTTACAAGTGAAGTATCATATCCATACCTAATAGGTTTCTTCTTTTCCCTTGAAGATCTCCTCATAGCTTGAGTTGAGGATTCTGGATTGTCTTCCAGTTGCTTCATCTTCATCTTCCCTTTGGATTTCCAAGCTTTGAACTCTTCAATGTTGATGGTGTCTTCATCATCTGAGCTTGTGTCCTCATTCTGAGTTGGTTCTTGCCTAACAAGCTTTGGAAAGTCTTCTTCCATATCATAAGGTAAACTTACTTTCCTGCACTCATTATCATACCATGAATCATTTTCATCAAAGATGACATCTCTGCTTACCTTGAAGCCTTTGTTTGAGGGGTTATAGAACCTGTATCCTTTCTGATTCAAATCATAACCAATAAAGATACACTTCTCAGCCTTAGGGTCTAGCTTTCCCCTTACCTGTGAGGGAATATGCACATATGCAACACACCCAAAGATCTTGCAATGATCCAGAGATGGTCTCTTACCATGCCAAGCCTCATAGGGTGTCATTCCATCAAGTGTCTTTGATGGCAACCTGTTGATTAAGTATGTGGCAGTAGATACACTCTCTGCCCAAAGATAATTTGGTAGTTTCTTCTCATTAAGCATAGACCTAGCTGTCTCCACAATGAGTCTATTTCTTCTTTTAGCTACCCCATTTTGTTCAGGTGAGTACCTTGTGGTAATCTCCCTCTTGATGCCTCTTTCCTGCAAGAAGTCTTCAAAGTCATTGGAGAAGTATTCTCCACCACCATCAGACCTTAACCTCTTCAAATGTCTACCTGTTTGATTCTCTACTAATGCAAGATACCTTTTGAAGCAATTAAATACTTCATCTTTATGTTTCATGAAGTACAAGACAGTCCATCTGCTATAATCATCTATAAAAGATACATAGTACCTTGATCCAGATATGGATGGCTCCTTGCTTGGTCCCCACACATCTGTATGCACCAATTCCAAGTAATCTTCATGCATAAATCCTTTCTTGGTATATGGCAACCTGTGTGACTTTCCAAATTGACAAGCCCCACACTTGTATATCATGTGTTGCTTGGATACATTAGGTATCCCAAGCACACATTGATCTCTGCTCATCTGCTTTATGGTTCTCTCTCCAATGTGACCCAATCTTTTGTGCCACATCTCCAATTCTGATAGGGTTTGGTCCCTATAGTTGTATAAGGCAATATTTTTAGTATCCTCAAGTTCAAAGGTAAACAATCTACCTGACTTCTCTCCCTTGGCTATCCTTCTGAATCCATGTTTTGGATCCTCCACATATGCACCATGTTGAGTGAACCTGACCTGTAGACCTTTTTCAACAATCTGACCTACACTCATCAGATTCTTGGTGATTGTTGGGACATACAATACTATGCTTAGCAAATTTTGATTACCATCACTTGTTTTCACATTACCTACTTTAACCACTGAGTGTTTAGTGTCATCACCTGTCTGCACTTGGTGCTTGCCTTTAGGTTCTTCCAAATCAGAGAGTAAGGCAACATTCCCAGCTACATGGTTAGAGCAACCTGAGTCAATATAGAACAAATGATCATCATTGATACCTGATTTAGATGTCATGTTCATAATCAACAAGGAATCATCTTGATCCTCTGCATAATTGTTGTAATCCTTTCTGTTCCTGTATCCTCCTTGATAATTGCCATTGTGATTGTAGCTATTGTTGTAGTTATTGTTGTAATTATTGTTGTAGCCATGGTAGCCTTGAGATTGATTGAACCTGCCTCTTCCTTGGGAGTATCCTCCTCTTTGGTGACCTCTTCCTCTTTGGTTCTTGTAGTTTTTGTAGCATTCATCTGTAGTATGGTTAGACAAGCCACAAATATTGCATGGAGATTGATTATAGGGTCTCCCCCTACCTGACTTACCTCCTCTGCCCCTACCTCTAGATGATCTACCTCTCCCTGCATAGTTTGCTTGTGAGGTGGATCCTTCTTCATCAACTTTCTTACTTTTACCCTTGTCTTTAGACTTCTTATCTGTATATAGGGCAGAGGGATTGTTACCTTTTGATTGCTCTCCATTCTTTGTGATCTTGGCTTCATGTGTAAAGAGTTGTCCAATCAGAGTTGTTAGATCAGGTGCTTGAATGTCCATGTACAAGTCCATTGCAGTGGTAAAGCTCTCCCACTTGTCATCTGCTTTGAGTCCATTGATCACTTGTCTAACAATTTGCTCTTCTTCAATCTCTTCTCCAACACTTGCAAGTTGATCTGCTATATCTTTGACTTTGGTGACAAAATCTGAAACACATTGTTTTGATTGTTTCCTAAGAGTTGTAAACTCAATCCATAGCTGATTCTTTCTGGCCCTTGTGCTTGATGAGAAGTATGTTGACAAGGTTTCCCAAGTCTCTTGGGAAGTCTTACAGTTCCTAACATGAGGTAGAAGAAAATCAGAGATAGAGTTTAGAAGATATGACCTTGCCAAAGCATCTTTAGCACACCATTGATTAAGTCTCTCATGCTCATCCTTTGTAGGTAGGCCTCTGATTTTGAATGAGGGCAACTCCTCATCTCCTGATATGTATCCATACAAGCTTCTCCCTTGTAGATAAGTCTTCATTCTTAATGACCATGCCTGGTAGTTATTCCTATCCAATTTGTCAATAAAGGAAGGGAAACTATCACCCATGATTACCTTGTTTGCTCTGATACCACTGTTGGATGTGATGGCTGGGTACAATCAGAAGATCAAGGTGGTGCTGCTAGACCTGCTTCACACCTGCCCTTTCTTTTCTTCAGATATGGTTAGGAGACTCCTTGAGCTTCCATATGACACCAAGAAACTATATATGTGCTTTACAAAGTGATTGAGTAATGATCAAATCAAAACAGATAAGTTTGAACCTTCATAAGTCCAAAAAACTTGCTATTTCTGTAATGACACCTGCTCAGTCCTAAGCTCAGTGTGTCCAGCACACTTACAATTGATCTAATTCCTTCTGGGAGTATTAAATTAACTTAACAAGCTACTATTAGCAAGTTAAATCACTCCAAATGACAAACTATACACTTAGCATGATGTTTAGCAAAATCAGGGACACCCCCGACTTTTTAGGAATCACACAGAAATATACCAGTGATCACTTCGACAGCGATTTCTCCCAATTGGCTGAATAGATTGACTTGAAACTTTGTAGTGCTGTAGAATGCTTTGAGCTGGTTCCAATGAGCCCTTTATCATCAAATTTGGTTCAGTAGATCTTGAGATATGCTCTGTTGAAGTTGACAGACTTGGAGGTAGTCACTCAGAGAAAACACAGAGTAAAAACTATGAGTATATGTATTGATACTATCAAATGTACATTTCCATTGGCATGTAGAATGATGCCCAATGGTACTCAGAGGTGTAGGCTAGGTAGTAGCTCTCACACTCTCACAAAAAATGCTTGGATTAGCCTCGGGAAGAGTGTAACTAAACCCGCGACTTTTACATTGACTTTTATAGAAGTTTTTGAATGAATTTGAATTTGAATTCAAATTAAAGCTTCCCTTGATTCTCTCCACTAGACTTAGGGAGATATTCCCTCAACTAGATCATCTAATTTTTCCACGACTCTAGTCTAGTAGGTATGATTACATTGTTGATAAAGTCACATGGACTTTTACATGAGATAAAAGTAAGAATCAATAAGACTAGGTTCACATGATTATTGACTCTTGTGAATGTATCATCCAAGGGTTCAATCTTTTATGCTTTCCAAGGGTTCAATAGTCCAAGCTTCATGTTGGGTCTTCAAAGGCACACAACAATGCCAAGTGTTATGGCTTGTTTGCACCAACAATGTACCGTCTCAACTCAGACATAAGCTTGAACCGAAAGCAGAGAAATATGTGTTCGTCGGATACGATGAAAAACAGATGGGTTACAGGTTATGGAGCCCTCTAACCAAACATTTTACTGTTTCCAGAGATGTAACATTTGATGAACAGAAAAGCTGGTATGCAGATCAGAGTCATACAGCTGAAGAATTTGAAGACGAGATAAAAAGAAAAGAGAAAGGTAAAACAATCGTACAGGTAAACAAAGAAGACGAGGCAAGTATGTCTAGGACCGGAACAGGTATAATAAACAAAGATGAAGACATGTATTCAGATGCACATGAAGAATATGAGCTAAGAAGGTCGAACAGAGTAAGAAGACAACCGGAAAGGTACTCATATGATACATCGTATATAACTAAGAACGATTATGCATACATGGTCAAAGACGATGATGAACCTCAGAGCTATGATGAAGCCAAAAGCAAGAAGCAATGGCAAGAAGCAATGGAAGAAGAATTCAGCGCACTGGAAGAGAACAAGACATGGGAGCTTGTTCCTAAACCGAACGGTAAGAAAGTAATTGGAAATAAATGGGTGTTCAAAGTTAAGAAACTTGCAGATGGAAGGATAGCCAGACATAAAGCAAGACTGGTTATCAAGGGCTATGCTCAGACGCATGGCATAGATTATGACGAGACGTTCAGTCCGGTGGCAAAAATGTCAACCATAAGGACAGTGATTGCTATAGCAGCATCAAAAGGATGGAAGCTAAGTCAGCTAGATATAAAGAATGCATTCCTGAATGGATATATATCAGATGAAGTCTATATGGAACAACCGGAAGGGTTTATAAGCTCCAGATACCCAAATTTTGTTTGCAGGTTAAGAAAAGCACTTTATGGACTAAAGCAAGCCCCAAGAGCTTGGAACTACAGACTTGTGAAGTATCTGAACGAACTTGGATACCAAAGTTCGAAGGCAGATGCAAGTCTACTTATCAAAAGAACAGAAGAAGGAATGATCTACATTTGTATCTATGTAGATGACATAATAATTACAGGTACCTCAGATGCAGGAATCACAGAGGTAAAGAAACTGCTAGAAAAGGAATTCAAGATCAGTGACCTAGGAAAGTTATCATACTTTCTAGGTATGGAAATCACATATACAGATCATGGCGTATATGTCACACAAGAAAGGTATCTCTTGAACTTACTGAAGAAGTTCAATATGGAGAATTGCAGAGAAGCTTCAACACCACTTGAAGTAAACCATAAACTTAGTAAATATGATGGAACAGAGTTTAAGGATATGAAGAAGTATCAATCGTTAGTAGGAAGCTTAATATATGCTACGCTAACAAGACCGGATCTCAGTTTTCCGGTGGGAGTTCTCTCACAATTTATGCATTGTCCGATAGAGCAACATAGGGTTGCAGGACAAAGAGTTCTCAGATATATCAAAAGAACTATAAAGGAAGGATTATATTATCCTTTTACGTCAGATATAAAGCTCAGAGCATACAGTGACTCAGATTGGGCAGGAAGTCAAGATGACCGAAGATCAACGCACGGGTATATGATATACCTAGGAGATAAGCTGGTAAGCTGGTGTTCGAAGAAGCAACACATAGTAGCCTTATCGTCAACAGAAGCAGAATACAAAGGACTGGTAGAAGCAGCGAAAGAAGTAATATGGATGCAGACTTTACTTAAAAGCATGGGTATAGATCAAAGTATACCGATCATACATGGAGATAATATGAGCTCGCTGTATCTTGCAGCGAATCCTGTGTTTCATGCAAGAACAAAACACATAGAGATTCAGTATCATTTCTTGAGGGAAAAAGTAATGGAAAAAGAGATAGAAATTGTCTACACTCCTACGAAAGATCAGATTGCAGACATTCTGACTAAGAGCTTGGATGGAACAAAGACGAACAGATTTAAAGAAATGGCAGGTATAAAAGAAAGGAAGATATATGAAAGACCGGAAGAGGTCAAATTAGTGATTGAGGGGGAGCTGTTAAGGAAACACTCACGAATTTGACGCAACAGACAAAGAGAGAAACAGAATCTTCTGGAAAATCAGTGCACAGGTGTACAGTATGCGAAGTTAGTGCACGGTGTGCGCATAACAAAGCAATTAACCGCGGCGGGCGCGTAAGGCGCGCATAACGTGAATTGAAGAGTGACAGCGCAGAGGAGCGCCAAAGGAAAGTGTATATATATACAGCCAAATTTGAAGAACTAGAAGAAGAGAGAGAGAGAGAGAAGACTCAGGAAGAGACGCGTGAAGATGATGCGTGTGAGATGCGCGTATGAGTGAAGAGAGAGTTAGAAGTTCTCAGAAGACGCCATAGATCGCGTATGTACAGATGAATAACACAAGCCTGAAGTGTCGGGTCTTTTCATCTGAAGAGAGATGGTAATAAGAAACTACTCACTAGAGGAGAGTTTCTATAGCTTGAGCGAGAAGAGGCCAAGTTTACTTGTACACATCTTCTCTAATCGAAAACACATGTTCATGTGGATGTCTGCGCGTAATCTTTACTTGTAAAGAATCTGAAACTATTTCGTGTTACGGTAGGAAGTTCCGTTTATCATTAACTGTCACGACTCGTTACTAAACGTGCTTCAGTACCTTCTCTGTAAACGCATGTTTCGGTGAATAACAGTTTACTCAGTAAACATATTTCAGTAATTTCTGGTCAGTTACAGTTTCTCAGAAAACAAGATTTTCCGGTAGAACAACAAAATATAACTCACAGCAGAGTTCGAAGCTTTGTATGAGAGATAGCTCATCTTGTAGCTAGACGTCTCTACTTTAAGCTGGTCACAGTTTCCGGTGAAATGGAGATGTACACACGGTACAAAAGTTAACCGGAAAGTAGCACCTTAGAACTGTGAAGTTTCCAGAAAGAAGTTCATTCGGTGAAGGAAGCTCACACACTACTTCCTTACTTCACATAAGTTCATCTGAAGTAATTACGAGCAGAACTAAGTTTATTCCGGTAAAGTTCCGGTAAGATTTCGGTGACGTCCCAGCGACAGTTTTGGTGAAGTTTCGTGAAATTTTTCAGTGAATTTAGAAGCGCAGTTTATATGTTGAGCGCTAGACTTCGCTAAGCTATTGGTTGATTACAGAAGTGTTCTGAATCACTCTAGCTTAGTTCTTCTTGGGCGTGGCGATTTCCGTAGGCTTACTAAGGTTCAGCCTTCGTCGCGTCGACAAGGAGTGGTATCAGAGCAAAGAAATAAACCATCAGTGGTACCAGAGCTGAAGGTTTCGCCAACAGTGGCAAGGGATTGCCACGGTTAAGCGAGTTCTGGGGGGAGCAGTACTGGGATGGGTGACCTCCCGAGAAGTATCGGGAACCTCAATCTTCCTTGATCCCCCTCGTATGCAGCCATCGGTGACTTCGGTGACTCGGATGAGAAGGTATGCCAAGGTTTATGCCTTAGTCGCTACCTTAGTCATAAGCCTTGGGGGGGGGGGCTTGAGATCTCCACAACGATATCCTCAGAGTAGAAAAATGAGCTCCTAAGGCCGCACGCAGTACTTCGCATAGAGATTGCAGAATATGCTAAAAACATAGTACACAGGAAGCACGAAGATAGACTTCTTAGGCCTTACAAATGCGATCGAACTTACAATCTGTGACTGACTAGGCCACTATATGTTTTATTAAAGAACATATACAAAAAGTGTCGAGTGGCCATTTGGCCTTTCACATGGACACTAATGGTAACAAGTTCAGCATGTGATAATGGAGGATGACACGTATCACTTTTTCAGTTCTTTTATATGTATAGTGGTCACACTAGTATATGTTAAGGATACTTTAGTGAGCTTTACTAGATTTATCTACCAAGAGCAATGGCACATTTGTTTCTTTCTAGCTCAATAATTTGCAAGCATTAGGATTTTCCTTATGTACTGTTCTTTATATATTGCACTAGGTGTATTGTTGTATTAGATCATTATTTTATATTATCTTTATATAATAGAATAAGAAGATTATTCTTGCTTGCCTCAATATATGTGTGCTCCTCCCTTGGTGTGTGAGATCTCTCTTCTTTATCTCATTTCTCTTGAAAATAATGAGTTGTTTGGCATGCTCCAATAGTGGTGTTACATGATGAAGCATGTTCTTGTTGTGAAGAAATTATGGAACATAGTGGCAAATGTTGATAAGTGACCCGACGATTCTTTTACTATGTAGCATTGTGTAATACATTAAGGTTCTTCTTAAAGTACACTGAGTATGCCTTCTTTACATATGCAAAAGGAACTTAGATGGGATGGAAAGGACGCTCAAAGATCATGCATTGATTTGACTTTTTTGCAAAGGGAAATATTGCTTTTTTCTTATTTGAAGCCTAATGAAAAGTTGGTCAAATAAAGAAAGTCTAGTAAAATGAACTTTAATGAAAAGTTAATCAAAGCAATCCCTATGTAATAAAGAAAAACCAATATGTTTGTCCAATGTGCATTAAGCAAGTTGGATGGGCCCTTTGCCTCTCAAGACTAGGGTAAGGGGCTCAACCCCTATAGGCTATGAATAGATGCCCCTCACCACTTAGGTGGTGGGATGTTAAAAATCAGCCCCATTGGGGGACCATTGAGCCTTTGGTCTACCTAGTCGAATGAATTATCTTGTCTTGTCTTACAATCATCCTTTTCTAGTATCTACCTTAGTGAGACTTTGGGTTGTATATCCTAGTAGTTGTTAGGCATCCAAGCTATGCTTCAAGGGATTCATGGGGGCCCCATGAGTGCTATGAACATCTTTCATCCACTAATGCGTCGGTGTTTGCGGTGAAAAAAATGAAGCAGGTCTTCATCATCGTCGTCTTCCAGCATCTGTGTAGATTCTTCGTGTAACAGAATAGTATTGGGTGGGGGGGTTGCACGGCTTGGAGCACCGGAAGGAGAAGGGTAAGGAGATGGGGTAATTGAGTGCGAGGAATGTCATGCTTGGCTAACTGTTTTGTAACTGCTAAGCATTCACGGTGAATGCCCCGGAAGAAAAAGGATGTAAAATTGAACAGGTTCTCGGGAGGCAGTATCGATCATTGAGTAAAAAGGCCTGGAAATACCATATGTGCATTTTTGCAGGTTTAACGCTGCGACAAGTAATTGTAGAGTGGTACGCTTTGGTTCGGGTCGGCAGAGAATGGAAAACTCATTAGATGAGTGCCGAGGAAACAATTCCTTCATGGTTGCGATCGGAAGGACTGGTCCATCAACCAACCCTTCCTAAGGGAGGCAAAATCCCTCAGCAACCGTGTTGAGAGTAACTACGACACGAGGGTTTAAACACATTAATGGCCAACAATGCTCTGTGGCAGGCGTGGTGGCAATGGCAGAAATGATCTGCGCATGGAAGGGGTGACACTCCACTGAATGCCAAGGCAATTGAGCGAAGGCCAACAGTCCATAAGCAGGCAAGTACTCACTCACATCTCGAGTGAGACCCGCACAAAAGGTTGCTATGTTAGCCAGAGCTTCCATGGCGCACGTAGAGATGAACGAAGACACAGCGCACACACTGGTCACAAACACACAAACACAATAGCGATGAACAGTGAAAAGAACAAAATTAAGTAGGAACACTGAAAAAATCAAGCGGCAAAAAACTCCTAATCATAACGCAGTATTGGAAATATACCGACATAATGGAGATATGCATGTATTAACAGACACAGCGACACAGAGGTGGCTATTAATCATGGTTAGATACGAAAACGGAAAGATTACGGTCAGTTGGTCAACTGAAACACGGGGAGTAGAAAAGAAAATCAAGTGACAAGCGAAAAAGAGTAAAAATACCAAGGACACCTCATGAGTTGGTAGACGACGGGTGATAGGGGCAAAGCTTGGAGCCATTAATCACTTTTGGAAGAAGGGCACCTATTAAGGTTGCCAATCAAAAAGTTGCGGGTCCCACTTGTTCAGCAATCCGGTAGGGGCCGAACCATCGTGGCTTAAATTTTTCGGCGGATCGATTAGACTTAGCGTTATAGAAGAGGACCAATTGATTGACCCTAAACACAGGGGTTTTGAGAAAGCGATCGTGGGTTTTGGCCTGTCTCAACTGCACTTCCTGCATCACCAGGAAACTCTCCAGACGTTGTTCATCTAGAGACCGTAAGGCCTCCAAACGAAAGGGAAAAGATTCTTTCGGTAATAGCTTCCGGTCAAGGGCCACACGCAGACTGGGAACCACCAGTTCCATCGGCGCAATTGCTTCCAATCCATATGCCAACTTAAAAGGAGTTGTTCGGGTCGCCACTTTGTATGTGGTACGATAAGCCCATAGTACAGCAGGTAGAAATCGGTCCCACCTCTCGGGGCAATCTAACACCAGTTTCTTCAAGATGTTTAAGAGAGATTTGTTGGTACTCTCAGCAAGTCCATTTGCTGGGGGGTAATAGGGAGAACTAAATTTGTGCACAATCTGGAATGTTTTCGTAAGCACTTGCATCAGGGTATTGGCAAAGTGTGTACCTTGGTCAATTACGATCTCCAAGGGCAACCCATAACGCGGAAAGATATCCTTCATTAAACATTTAACAACCACAACCGCTGTGACGGATCGGAGAGCCCATGCTTCGGCCCATCGAGTAGCATAATCTGTGCATGTCAGAATATATCTATTATTGGTAACTATTGTCGGAGGTGTAATTGGTCCTATGAAATCTAGGCCCCACTTTTGGAAGGGTTCCAAAGACACAACGGGTTGGAGAGGAAAGTAGTGTCATTGTAAAGGCTGACCAGAACGTTAGCACTCGTCACACTGTTGTACATACTTGGTTACGTCACGATACATAGTGAGCCACCACAATCCACTCTGCAGAATCTTTCGGTGAGTCAGATCAGTCGCAAAATGTCCTCCGGCGGTGAAGCGTCTGCCCAACTCATAATGTCAAAATTTTTTCACAGAGTATACTAAGCCAAGACATTCTCATTCAGTAACGAAATAGTTATGCTCTGTCGGGGCCAATCTGCGACTCGCATAATATACCAGACGAAACCATTTATCTATCTGTTGCATCAACACGCTACCAATGGCATTGCCAGATGCATCCACAAAAACATGAAATGGCAACTCCCAATTCGGTGCTTGTAAAATGGGCACCTGAGTTAACAATGATTTCAGCCTGTCAAAAGAAAATTGACACTCTGCGGTCCATTCAAATTGACGCGGGCTACTAGTGATCAATTGATTAAGGGGGATTGCCAGATGGGCAAGCCAATGCAGATGTCGCCCATGCCATCGGATTTGGCCTAAAAACCGCATCTCGTCTTTAGGTGTCTTAGGAGAAGGAGCCTCTAGTATGGCCTTCACTTTGTCTGGATCCACCTAAATACCTTGTTTGGAAATAAAGTGTCCGAGCAACTTGCCACAGGATACAAAGAACATCGATTTAGTCGGGTTCAGACACAAGCGATATTCCCCACACTTAGAAAAGCAACACCGTAGATGATACAGGCGTGCAACGTATCACTAGATAATGAGAAATCATCCAGATACACTCTCATAGATGTGGTGAGATAAGGGGAAAAAATTTCCTACATGCAGCATTGGAATGTACTAGGAGCATTGCGTAGGCCAAACCACATTACGGTACACGCATAGACACCCCAGCCGGTAATAAAGGCAGTCTTGGGTATGTCCTACTCATCCATTTGGACTTGATTATACCCACTGTATCCATCTAGAAAGGAATACATCTCCCTGTCGGCCACATCGTCCAACATGGTATCCAAGAATGACACGGAAACGGATCAGGTACGGTGGTGGCATTGAGTTTTCGATAATCCACACATATCCACAGTTGCTTGTTTTTCTTTGGAACTATCACAATAGGAGAGATCCATTCAGCATGCTCAATAGGCACAATAAATCCCACCTTCAGCAAGCGATCAATTTCAGCCTTAACTTGTGTCGCATAGTTAGGATTCATCTTGTAACTAGGTTGTTTGATGGGTCTTGCATCCGGTTTCAGCTTTTTAACTATTTGTTGAGGATAAGTATTTCTTTTTAAGATTGGAGGAAACAAATCTTCACTGTTTTCAGGTTCAGGTAATACGATTGAAAGTAAAGGCAAAAGTCTAGATAAGTTATGATCATATTCTAGAGAGTGTAAGGTTTCATCTAGAACACGATCTTTAACTATTTCTATTATTTCTAATTCATTATTAGTCTCGTTCTCACTAATTTCAGTAGACGTATTCTTAATAGGTGCAGGTAAAAGAGTTTCTAAAATAAAAAAAGAATCTCTAGTATGCTCAATAGAAGTTCTACTTGAAGATGCTTTATCAACATACATGAAAAACTGATGTCCCATTGGTGATCCAAGGCTCATGATGAATTTAGAGCAGGCTTACTAAAGCTTGTATGGCTAGACACTGAGGACTAGGATATGAGTCAGGACGAGGAGCAACATACTCGTGACCAATATCATCATTAGTAAGATGTGATGGCCACACATCTAGATACGATCGGATCGTCACATTTGGGTAAAAATGAGTAATGTAGAAATGAGTGATGCATGCAGAATCATTTCCTCATTGTTTGCCAATTGCGCTTTGAAATCCTTCATATGTGTAGCATACACATTCAGTGAATCATTTTCAGCCATATATACATCTTAGAGTTGCTTTATGAAGTAAACGACATGTGCCTCATTATGCACTACATACATAGAAACAAGTGTATCCCAAGCTTGACTTGAAGTGGTACATGATTGAATGTATGGAAAAATATGTCCATTTAAGGAATGATAAATCAATGCTTGAGCTTTGAACGTCCTTTCCATCCCATCTAATTTATTCTTGTGTAGGTTGAGAAGGCATAGTCAATATACTTCAAGAAGAACCTGAATCTATGACAAGATGGTATGTAGTAGAAGGATGGTCGGGTCACATGTCAATATCTACTACTATGTTATATAGTTTCTTTGCAACAAGAACATGCTTCAACATGTAAAACCACATTGGATAGTTAGTCCCATCAAGCTTATCCTCATCTTCAAGCATGCCGAACAAGTTAGTGTTGCTTGCCATTTAACCAAAGAACTCAAAAGTAGCAAGATATGAACTTCAACAAAATTGAAGTGCAAGTTGAAATGTGGCTCATAATTTGTAACTCTAGTGGAAAATTTTATTGCACTATCTCTTTTAAAAGGGGTCAAAATCTAAACACACTTGGTGGTAATGATCTTAGAGTTTTGAACTTTGTTCTTCAATGCTTTGAAACCAATTTTGCACTGTTAAAAGTGCATGCGGTTATGGATGCAAAAAATAGGAGGTTGAGAAGGGGTTGAGCTTGCTTTGATACCACTATTGGGTATCTCAGAGAGTGAAGAAACATGAATAGAAGTACACAGAAGAGAAAATAGGGAGATTGATGCACAAAGACATGTGATGGATGGAGGATGTCTCTATAGATAGATTATCAATAGTACGAGATTTAGTACAATGAGAGCTATAAGTGAATCTCTAAGTACAATGTACCACCATATATAAGTATATCATGCACATGTGGTGATATAGAGAGATAGATAGATAGATAGATACATAGATAGATAGATAGATAGATAGATAGATAGGTACATAGATACATAGAGTGATAGATACATAGATATATTCATAGTTAGATACATAGATAGATTCACATATAGATATATATATATATATATATATATATATATATATATATATATATATATATATATATATATATATATATATATATATATATATATATATATATATATATATATATATATATATATATATATATATATATATATATATATATATATATAGATAGATAGATAGATAGATCGATAGATAGATCGATTGATAGATAGATAGATAGATATATATATAGATAGATAGATAGATAGATAGATAGATAAATAGATAGATAGATAGATAGATAGATAAATAGATCAATGGATAGGTAGATAGATGGATAGATAGATATATGGATACATAAATAGATAGATAGACATATGATTAGGTACAATATGTACAGCATGCTATCACATGCCATTATTCAAATTGCCTCTTTGTACATAAAGTAAGTGAAGCAGTGCAGATTGTGAATATGATCACGTGAAAGAAAGAGTGATCATATTCTCAACTTTACGTTAATTTCTATTCTCAACAGTGCAGATGCAGACTTGCAATTGATCATATTAGCTGGCCTCTTCGCACATTGTGATTGCTAGTCGTAGAATATGTACAACAATACGCATTGACAAAAAAAGTACCTCCAAGTCACACAATAGACATTCATATACACAACTGCATCGTACAAAGAAACAAATTCGGTAGAAAATGATATGCCATTTTGTCTCTATCCTTCCAACTATTTTGTCTCTAACCTTCTTACTTTCTAGAAAATTGAGCAAATTGTAGTTACTGTTTTTGCTACAAGAACCTTGATGCAAATTGGGCTCGCAAATTCTCACGACCAATGCACAGGAAGAGAGAATGAGTGTGATAGCATACACATGAGGTGAAAGCTCTCAGGTGGCCACTATGAACGTTTTGAGAAACAAGCCTTCAAGGAGTTCATCACATGGATTTGCAAAACAATTTCTAAACTCTACCCTGATCAAAGAAAGCCCATGCTTGGCATTGATCTATAGTGTATATCCTCCTCGCCAGATAAATTCAATGCCAAGCATCAACTTCCTATAGAGAGTCAGTTCCTGGCATCAAGTCTTTGAGTAATTTCTATACTTCAAGATCATTGGCTTAGCATTTCTATTTTCGTGTTTTAGAGAATCTAAAAAGCAAGACGAAAAATCAATTGACAAAATCTAGGGTAAAACGTAGCTCTAGAGAAGGAGCAAAGGAGGCACCCACTCGTTGGGAAGGAAGTTAAGAGAGGATAGCCCTACGCCAGCAAAAATTTGACATTTGCTCATGTTTTGAATTCAATTATGTTACTATCGAGTTTGCACACAAGACCTGCATTGTGAGCATATTGTGTACGTACACACACCTCTCTCTCTCTACACACACCTCTCTCTTTTTCTACATCTTGAATTTTGGTAAGTATCATGCATACTCTAACACCCTTTCTCTTTCTCTGTGTTTTCTCTTTTCTAATTTCACTTCTCCTTAGATTTGCAGGAGTTTTTTTATTTCGGTTCTTTGGCATTCGACAAAGGACAACATTAAGTGGGCTTTGATGACAACAATCCAAAGAATTACATCGATGAAAGTGATTGCTTTGTTCTCTATTGACATGGATTGAGAAAGTGAAAGAGAGAGAGATGAAATAGAGAGAGAGATAGCAAGAGAGAGATCTAGAGAAACATAAAGAGAGAGATAGAGAAAGAGAGATGAGAGAGAGAAAGAGAGAGAGAGAAGAAAGGGGGAGAGAGAGAGAGAGAATGAGAGAGAGAGATGAAAGAAAGAGAGAGAGAGAAAAAAAGAGAGAGAAAGAGAGATATACACACACATACTCATGTATATGCATGCATACATACATTTGCACATATACACACATGCATATGCATTCATACATACACACACATATACATACATATGCATACATACATTCACACACATGCGTACACACATTCATACACATACATATACACATTCATATTCATACACATGCATATTCATAGTCACATACATATTACATAGACATGCATATGCATGGATGCATGCATGCATTCATATATACATATACATAAACACTCACATATATACACACACACACACTCACATACATATTATATACACACATGAGTATACATACAGACATGCATATGCATACACACACATATGCATACTCACATGCATATGCATACATACATACACACACATATGCATACACACATATACATACATACATGTACACACACACATGTATACATACACACATGCATATGCATACATACATACACACACATATGCATACACATACTCACATACATATTACATACACACATGCATACTCATGCATACGCATGCATTCATATATACATATACATACACAATCACATATATATACACAAACACTCACATATATACATACACACTCACATACATATTACATACACACATGCATATACATACACACACATATATGCATACACACACATATGCATACTCCACATGCATATGCATACATACATACACACACATATGCATACACACATATACATACATACATGTACACACACATATACATACATACATGCATACGCATACATGCATACACACATGCATATTCATGCATATGCATGCATGCGTTCATATATACATATACAAACACACTCACATATATACAAACCCACACTGACATATATACATACACACTCACATACATATTACATACACACATGCATATGCATACATACATACACACACATACACATACTCACATATGTATTACATACACACATGCATATTCACACATATGCATGCATGCATTCATATATGCATATACATACACACTCACATATATATACACACACACTCACATATATACATACACACTCACATACATATTACTTTACACACATGCATATACATACACATATGCATGCATACATACATACACACACATATGCATACAGACATATACATACATGTACACACACATATATAAATACACATGCATATGGATAAATACATACACACACATATGCATACACATACTCACATACATATTACATACACACATGCATTCATATATACATATACATAACAACTCACATATATATACACACACTCACATATATATATATACACACTCACACACATATTACATACACACATGCATATACATACACACACATATGCATATACACATATATGCATACTCCCATGCATATGCATACATACATACACACACATATGCATACACACATATACATACATACATGTACACACACACATGTATACATACACACATGCATATGCATACATACATACACACACATGCATACACATACTCACATACATATTGAAGACACACATGCATATGCATGCATGCATTCATATATACATATACATACACACTCACATATATATACACAAACACTCACATATATACATACACAATCCCATACATATTACATACACACATGCATATACATACAGACACACATATGCATACACACACATATGCATACTCACATGCATATGCATACAACATGCATATGCATACATACATACACACACATATGCATACACACATATACATACATACATGTACACACACCAACATATACATACACAGATGCATATGCATACATACATAATAACACATATGCATACACATACTCACATACATATATCATACACACAAGCATATTCATGCATATGCATGCATTCATATATACATATACATACACACTCACATATATATACACACACACTCACATATATACAGACACACTCACATACATATTACATACACACATGCATATACATACACACACATATGCATAAGCACATGCATATGGATACATACATACACAGACATATGCATACACACATATACATACGTACATGTACACACACACATGTATGCATACACACATGCATATGCATACATATATACACACACATATGTATACACATACTCACATACATATTACATACACACATGCATATACATGCATATGCATGCATGCATTCATATATACATATACATACACACTCAGATATATATACACACACACACTCACATATATACATACACACACATACATATTACATACACACATGCATATACATACACACACATGCATACTCACATGCATATGCATACATACATACACACACATTTGCATACACACATATACATACATACATGTACACACATATGTATACATACACACATGCATATGCATACATACATACACACACATATGCATACAGATACTCACATACATATTACATACACACATGCATATTCATGCATATGCATGCATGCATGCATGCATTCATGTATGCATATACATACACACTCACATATATATACACACACACTCACATATATACATACACACTCACATGTATATACACACACACACACTCACATATATAAATACACACTAACAAACATATTACATAGACACATGCATATACATACACACACATATGCATACTCACATGCATATGCATACATACATACACACACATATGCATACACATATATACATACATACATACATGTACACACACATACGCATCCACATACCCATATACATATCACATACACACAAGCATATTCATGCATATGCATGCATGCATGCATTCATGTATACATATACATACACACTCATATATATATATATATATATATATATATATATATATATATATATATATATATATATATATATATATATATATATATATATATATATACACACACACACACACACATATATATATATATATATATATATATATATATATATATATATATATATATATATATATATATATACAATCACATGCATATAAAAAATAGGAATTTTGGGTTTTTACATACAAACACATCCTAAATAAAGTTTTAGGATTAATATTAATGTATATAATCAAATATATGTAAAGATTAGGGAGAAAATTAGAATGTGTAAATATTTTAATTAAATGTATGTAAAAATATGTCTTTGGTATTTTTAGGATTTTCACATATATATAGTTTAATATATAAAAACACGCATTTTAGGGTATTTACATACAAACACATACACATACAAAAACATTTAAACAAATATATAAGAAATTAGGGTTTTTACATATATATAATTAAATATATAAAATATAGGGTTTTAGGTTTAATATTAGTATATATTATCATATATATATATATATATATATATATATATATATATATATATATATATATATATATATATATATATATATATATATATATATATATATATATATATATATATATATATAACACATACACATACAAAAACATTTAAACAAATATATAAGAAATTAGGGTTTTTACATATATATAATTAAATATATAAAATATAGGGTTTTAGGTTTAATATTAGTATATATTATCATATATATATATATATATATATATATATATATATATATATATATATATATATATATATATATATATATATATATATATATATATATATATATATACATATATATAATCAAATATATAAAAACTAGGATTATACATTTAAAAATAAAACTTAAGGTTTCAGAATTAAAATTAGAATATATAATAAATGTACCTTATATTAAATGTCCTAACACCTCCACATGGGATGAGATTGCATTTCCATGTACACCTTGGGGTGCTCATGAGCATGACAACTCCAAGGCGTATCACATACGTAATGGAGCCCTTGTGATGGATGCGGCTAGAAAGGCCATGCATCAACGCATACGATAGCTTTGCTCCATACAATTTGGACATTTTGTCATGTAGAAATGGAGGGAATAGGATAAAGATTGCAAAAATTATATCAAAGAGTCAATCTATCAAGAGTACCTGCCAACACCTACGCATCCTATTGTTAGCTTAGAGTAGATTCAGCACATGGCACGTGAAGTGATGTCCCATTGGTGATCCAAGGCTCATGATGAATTTAGAGCAAGTTTACTAAAGCCTATATGGCTAGACATTGAGGACTAGGATATGATTCACGATGAGGAGCAACATACTCGTGACCAATATCATCATTAGCGAGATGTGATGGCCACACGTCTAGATACAATCGGATCGTCACAATTGGGTAGAAATGAGTAATGTAGAAATGAGTGATGCATGCAGAATGATTTCCTCATTGTTTGCCAGTTGCGCTTTGAAATCCTTTATATGTGTAACATACACATTGACTGAATCATTTTCAACCATATATACATCTTAGAGTTGCTTTCTGAAGTAAATGACATGTGCCTCAATATGCAGTACTTATATAGAAGCAAATGTATCCCAAGCTTCACTTGAAGTGGTGCATGATTGGATGTATGGAAAAATATGTCCCTTTAAGGAATGATAAATCAATGCTTGAGCTTTGAACATCTTTTCCATCCCATCTAATTTATTCTTGTGTAGGTTGAGAAGGTGTAGTCAATATACTTTAAGAAGAACCTGAATCTACGACAAGATGGTATGTAGTAGAAGAATGGTCGGGTCACATGTCAATATCTACTACTATGTTACATAGTTTCTTTGCAACAAGAACATGCTTCAACATGTAACACCACATTGGATAGTTAGTCCCATCAAGCTTATCCTCATCTTCAAGCATGCCGAACAAGTTAGTGTTGCTTGCCATTTAACCAAAGAACTCAAAAGTGACAGGATATGAGCTTCAACAAAATTGAAGTGCAAGTTGAAATGTGGCTCATAATTTGTAACTCTAGTGGAAAATTTTATTGCACTATCTCTTTCAAAAGGGGGAAAAATCTAAACACACTTGGTGGTAATGATCTTAGAGTTTTGAACTTTGTTCTTCTATGCTTTGAAACCAATTTTGCACTGTTAAAAGTGCATGCGGTTATGGATGCAAAAAATAGGAGGTTGAGAAGGGGTTGAGATCGCTTTGATACTAGTATTGGATATCTGAGAGAGTGAAGAAACATGAATAGAAGTACACACAAGAGAAAATAAGGAGATTGATGCACAAAGACATGTGATGGATGGAGGATCTTTCTATAGATAGATTATCAGTAATATGAGATTTAGTATAGTGAGAGCTATAAGTGAATCTCTAAGTACAATGTACCACCATATATAAGTATATCATGCACATGTGGTTATATAGATAGATAGATAGATAGATAGATAGATAGATAGATAGATAGATAGATAGGTACATAGATACATAGAGTGATAGATACATAGATATATTCATAGTTAGATACATAGATAGATTCACATATAGATAGATAGATAGATAGATAGATAGATAGATAGATCGATGGATAGGTAGATAGATGGATGGATAGATAGATAGATAGATAGACATACGATTAGGTAACGAAATCATTAAAATCCAACTACACTGCTTCTAACTTCTTCGCTTTAAGTTGATTTTTACCATCAATAAGATTTAATTATAGCATAGACGCACATGCCGTTGATCAACTTGCTTCTTGGCACGTTGTGACTGATGATCATACAATATGTAAAGCATGCTATCACATGCCATTATTCAAATTGCCTCTTAGTACATCATAATTGTTTGTCATAAAGTAAGTGAAGCAGTGCACATTGTGAAAACGTTAATTTCTATTCTCAACTTTACGTATCCTTGCCATTTTGTCTCTATCCTTGCCAACTGTTTTGTCTCTAACCTTCTTACTTTCTAGAAGATTGAGAAAATTGTAGTTAGTGTTTTTGCTACATGAACCTTGATGCAAATTGGGCTCGCAAATTCTCATGACCAATGCACAGGAAGAGAGAATGAGTGCGATAGCATACACATGAGGCGAAAGCTCTGAGGTGGCCACTACGAACGTTTTGAGAAACAAGCCTTCAAGGAGTTCATCACATGGATTTGCCGAACAATTTCTAAACTCTACCGTGATCAAAGAAAGCCCATGCTTGGCATCGATCTATAGAGTATATCCTCCTCGCCAGAAAAATTCAATGCCAAGCATCAACTTCCTGTAGAGAGTTAGTTCCTAGCATCAACTGTTTGAGTAATTTCTATACTTCAAGATCATTGGTGAACCCACTGAAAATCAAGGGTTGAGAAAGCAAAAGGCCTTGGAAGATATGAGGGAGCTTGAGGGGTGCCTCGAATATATAGAAGAAAAAAATGATCTTCTACTATCTTTTGCACGTGCCAGGGGGACAAGAAGGATAACAACAACCAAACTATGGTCTTGTTTATAAAGTTGATAATGAGGATGATGATTCGAATAAACTGATTTTTGTGGCCAAGACAACGAATGGTCTAAGAAACATAATGTGCAAAATGGGCATGTTGTGTCTAGCGTGTTGTGTAGGAAAGAAGCTTGCAAATATACTCAAGAATTCCAAAAAAAAAAAAACTATAGTTGACATGCTTCCTTGAATATACGAAAACATTTTACTAGAGGAGCACCTTAAAACCATACCAATGAAATGCAAACCAAAGAAGCCACTTAAGAAGATGCCCTAAAACAAGAAGGTTAACCCCCCTCCGAGTCAAAATCCTCAAAAAGCTTCGAATCACAAGATGATATTATTTCCTTTGGAGGGGAGCTTGCCTTTCCTATACTACTTATAAAACAAAATAAGATGAGGGAGGGGATAATAAAGACACTACAACATATGAGGGGCATACCGATGTTGTCCATAACGAAATTCATGCCTCGGTGATGGTATGACCATTGAAAATAGTTGAAAAAAGCACGCAAGCCATACGGATGGTCATTTGATTGTCGGTATAGTCGTTAGAAATAAATGGCCAGTATACATGTTAGAAAACCTCGGCACCAATACATGCATCAATATGAGCATTGGTAATTACCTGTATATTGGTGCTCATATCGACACTCATATCGATGCTCATACCGACGCTCATATCAACTGTGTGTTTAAACCAGATGCGAGAGCAGAAATTTGACATTTGCTCAATGTTTTGAACTCAATTATGTTACTATCGAGTTTGCACACAAGACCTACATTGTGAGCATATTGTGTACACAACGCACACACCTCTCTCTCTCTCTACACACACCTCTCTTTTTCTATGTCTTGGATTTTTGTAAGTATCATGCATACTCTAACACCCTTTCTCTTTCTCTGTGTTTTCTCTTTTCTAATTTCTCTTCTCCTTAGATTTGCAAGATTTTTTTGATGTCGGTTCTTCGGAATTCGACAAAGGACAACATTAAGTGGGCTTTGATGACAACAATCCAAAGAATTACATCGATGAAAGTGATTGTTTTGTTCTATATTGACATAGAGTGAGAAAGTGAAAGAGAGAGAGATGAAATAGAGAGAGAGAGAAAGATCTAGCAAAACATAAAGAGAGAGAGATGAGAGAGAGAGAGATGAGAGAGAGAAAGAGAGAGAGAGGAAAGAGAGAGAGCGATGGAGAGGCAATGAGAGAGAGATGAAAGAAAGAGAGAGAGAGAAATAAAGAGAGATACACACATACATACTCATGTATATGCATGCATACATACATTCACACATATTCACATGCATATGCATTCATACATACACACACATATACACACATATACACACATATACACACATATGCATACATACATTCACACACATACGTACACACATTCATAGACATGTGCATACACACATTCATATTCATATACATGCATATTCATAGTCACATACATATTACATAGACATGCATATTCATGCATATGCATGGATGCATGCATGCATTCATATATACATATACGTAAACACTCACATATATATATATATACACACACACACTCACATATACATACACACTCACATACATATTACATACACACATGTGTATACATACACACATGTGTATACATGCACACATGCATATGCATACACACACATATGCATACTCACATGCATATGCATACATACACACACATATGCATACACACATATACATACATACATGTACACACACACATGTATACATACATACACACACATATGCATACACATACTCACATACATATTACATAAACACATGCATATGCATGCATGTATGCATTCATATATACATATACATGCACAATCACATATATGTACACAAACACTCACATACATATTACATACACACATGCATATACATACACACACACGTATGCATACACACATATATGCATACTCACATACATATGCATACATACATACACACACATATGCATACACACATATACATACACACATATACATACATACATGTACACACACACATATACAGTCACACATGCATATGCATACATACATACACACACATATGCATACACATACTCACATACATATTACATACACACATGCATATTCATGCATATGCATGCATGCATTCATATATACATATACAAACACACTAACATATATACACACCCACATTGACATATATACATACACACTCACATACATATTACATACACACATGCATATGCATACATACATACACACACATATGCATACACATACATACATATTACATACACACATGCATATTCAAGCATATGCATGCATGCATTCATATATACATATACATACACACTCACATATATATACACACACACTGACATATATACATACACACTCACATACATATTACATACACACATTCATATACACACACACAGGAAGGCATTTCCACAAGAAAGCAAGAACAAGGCAAGCTATCCTTTAGAGTTGGTGCATGTTGAATTGTGCAAAAAAATGCCTACATAGGCCTTCGGCGGATCTTCCTACTTCATGTTACTTGTCGACGACTATAGCATGAAGATGTGGGTGTACTTCCTTTGCGATAAGGCTCAAGCTTTTGGTAAGTTTGAAGAATGGCTTCAACTTTTTGAAACTAAAATAGGGAAGAAGATGAACAAATTCAAGCCAGACGGTGGTGGCGAGTTCACATTAATAGAGTTTGAAGATTTTTGCAAGAGCAAGGGAATCAAGCATCAACTCACAATGGCACATAGTCCTCAATAGAATGGTGTTGCAAAGCATCGGAATCCAAACATCATGGAGATGGCAAGGTGCATGTTGAAAGGAAAGGGTTTGCCTAATCAATTTTGGGCAGAGGTTGTCAACACTGTTGTCTACATCTTGAATCGAAGCTACACCAAGGCACTTGATGGAAAGACTCCACAAGAAGCCTACACTTGTAAAAAGCCTTTTGTTTCGCATTTCAAAGTATTTAGAAGTGAATGTTATGTACATATTCCAGATAGGGAGAGAACAAGCTTCAACCAAAAAGCATCAAATGTATCTTCCTAGGGTTCAATGAAGATAAGAAAGCTTATAAGCTTTACAACCCTGAGGCTAAGAAGATCATGGCGAGTCGCGATGTGGTCTTTAAGAAGGAGCAGCCACATGTAGTGGAGGAAGAAAAGAGAGCTTCCACTTTATCATTAGGCAAAGGGGCAATCCACTATGAACCTGGCCCAAGAGCTATCCCTTCTACACAAGAGAAGGAAGCATCATCTTCAGATGATGAGTCTGAAAGTCACCAACCTGCCGACACCCAAGTGGAAAAGCCATTGCCATGTTGGGTGAGGAAGCTCTATGATTCTGCAAACCCCATCTCATGTCACTAGAAGAGGTTAATGGACCGAGGCTATCCGATAGAATAGAGGAATAGAGACGGGCAAGTGCCCATATTGTAAACACAGCCCTGATGGCTAATCTCATTCAAGAAGAAGAAAATGAACCATCAAATGTGGAAGAGGCACTCCACGATCCGAATTGGAGAGCTACCATGCAAACAAAATACAACAATATCATTAAGAATGGAACTTGGGAGCTAGTGGATCCACCCCCTAAGCGTAAAGTCATTGTCACCAAGTGGGTCTGGAAGATAGAGTACAAGGGGTACTCTAGAAAAGTACAAAGCAAGACTTGTTGCACAAGGCTACTCACAAGTTGAAGGCATTGATTTTTATGAATCATTTGCCTCGACTGCAACAATGAATACTATCCTAGTAGTACTAGCTATGGCTACACATAAGCGTTGGCCAGTCTATCATATGGATGTCAAATCGGCTTTCCTGAATGGAGACCTCAAGGAGGTATATGTGTCTCAACCACTAGGGTTTGAGGCTCCCCATTTAGAGAACAAGGTATGTAAGCTAAAGAAGGCATTGTACGGGCTGAAACAAGCCCCTAGAGCATGGTACCAATGGATAGATAAGTATCTCTTGGATCTAGGTCTCAAAATATGTGCTTTTGATGCTAACTTGTATGTTCAAAAGAGAGGAGGGAAGGCAATTGTGCTTGTACTCTATGTAGATGACCTTCTGATTACAAGAAATGATGATGCTCTTCTTCAACAAACAAAAGATGCCCTGAGTTCAGAATTTCAAATGACAGACTTGGGCTTAATGCATTATTGCTTAGGCCTTGAAGTTTGGCAAGAACTAGGGAGATTTTCATCTCTCAACAAAAGTATACAAGATAGATATTGAAGGCATTCAACACCAAGGATTGCAAGGAAATTTCTACACCTATGGAGGTCAACACAAGATTATCTATTAAAGATAATTCACCTCCAATGGATATTGGAAAATACGAGAAATTAGTTGGAAGTCTCATCTACGTGTGCAATAGCAGACGAGATATCTCTTATGATGTTGGAGTAGTAAGCAAGTTGTTTAATAAGCATTGCCAAACTCATTGGAAGGCAAGCATGTGGATACTCAGGTATGTGAGAGGAACCACTGATTATGGTATTCTTTATGAAGAAGGATCATCTCTAGTTGGATACTGTGACTCAGATTGGGCAGGAGATATTGATACCAGAAAATCAATTTCTAGGAATTGCTTTTCTTTAGGATTAGGGATCTTCTCTTCGATCACTAAGAAGTAACTGGCTGTAGCATTATCTTCTACTGAAGCTAAGTACAAAGGTGCATGTGTTGCAACATGTGAAGCAGTATGGTTGAGGAGGATCCTATGGCACAAAGGAATACAAGGACAGGAGGCTATAGAGTTGAAGTATGACAACCAAAGTTGCATGGCCATCGCCAAGAATCCTGTGTTCCATGCATATACCAATCACATAGAAATTCAGTATCACTATGTGTGTGAGTAGATTGAGGACGGGGTCGTGGAGATAAGCTATTGTCCAACTACAGAAAATGAAGCAGACATCTTCACCAAGGCTCTTGGGAGAGAGCAACTTCTTCGACACTTTCCAAAGCTCGAGATTTGACCAAGGAGGTAGTTCACCATAGGGTGGACATTTGGGGGGGGGGGGGAGGAGGGTATTAGATATGCTCAATACTCCACCCTCAAGTGACCACAAATGATCCATGGTGCTCTAAGTTGTAAAGCCCCCATAATGTGGAGAAGCCATTGTGAGAGCTCAGACATTTGTAGAACCCTAAATTCCAAGTTATATGAGGTCTATGTGTGGCCGTTGATGGTTATAGATGATCTACGTGAGCCTAGGCATTAGGTTAGGTAGGGCATAAACTTCCGAGCCATTGGGTTGCTATTCAAGGAAAAAATAAAGGCCATGTGGCATTGCACAATTTCCCCATAGAATCTTAATGGGGGGAGTGCAAAGGGGGGCTTGCCCCCTTCTATGCGGTTTGGCGCGCCTATCCCTCCGGCCCATAGGGCCGAGATGGTAGGACTTCTTGTTGTGGAGATATTGTTGTGGAGATGGTAGGACTTCTTGTTGTGGCATTGCACAATTTCCCCATAGAATCTTAATGGGGGGAGTGCAAAGGGGGGCTTGCCCCCTTCTATGCGGTTTGGCGCGCCTATCCCTCCGGCCCATAGGGCCGAGATGGTAGGACTTCTTGTTGGATTGTATATTTTGCCGACTATTGAGTATCTCCCAATTGCATTTATCTATATCGACTCCCCTTGTAAAAGCCATATAACCATGGCCTAGGTTAAGCTTTACATAGCATTGTGCACTAGTAAGCCCTTCATCTAGAGTCTGTCTAGATCACCATCTTAGCTCCACATTGGGACTGCACGGGTGGACAGCACCATGATTTTCATAAATGAATGCAAGTATGCATTTTGGACAACCTGAAATTGGCAAAAAGAAAGTTTTCTCGCTAAAAAATCCTTGAGTAAGAGCTAAAGCTTTGTGCACTAAGGTGACAATGTAAATGCAATGGTATGGGATGTCTAGGTTTAGACCATCTTTAAAGTAGATTTAGTGGTATGGGATGCTAAAGGGATAATGGAAGATTATACTCAAGGATATTTGAGGACTTGTCCAATTAATTCGAAAAAATGAGGATTGAGCATAATTAAATATATGATTAGGTTTATACTTAAATAATTGAGTAAATATCAATTTTCCTAAAGCCCATAGTTTCTAAGGATGAAAAATGTTAAAGGGGAAAAAAAGGTGTCATTAATATGATGTTATTAAGCAGCAGATATACTCCTTGATTCTTCTATGAGAGTTATAGAGTTATTGATTCTTTTACTTCGGTGACTCGGATGACAAGGTATGCCAAGGTCTATGCCTTGGTTGCCGCCTTAGTCGAAAGCCTTGGAGAAAGCTTGGGGGGCAACTATATAGTTTTGTCTATATAGTGGTCGATTTACTTCTTGATACACTTATTCGTTGGTGTTCGGACTCTTCTAGCTCCATTATCATTCTATTCAGTTCTCTACCATTATGGCATCAGAGGCCTCAGGCACATCTGGTGGATCAGGGTCTAGTGCTAGTGTTCCGAGGAGGAGCTATAACTTGCAGGGCAAAGACCATTTGGAGATCCGAAAATTTGATGGCACAAACTTTGCTCTATGGAAGAATCAGATTAAAGATGTGCTAATTCAAAGGAGGCAATGGAAGCCAGTAAATGGAATTTCAAAGAAGCGTGCTGACATGGATGAAGATGATTGGGATGAGTTAGATGAAATGGCCAGGTCTACCATTCTCTTGCACCTGGCAGATAATATTTACTTTATAGTATTAGACTGTGAAAGTGCAGATGAGCTTTGGAAGAAGTTATGCAATACATATGAAAATAAGACGGCATCAAATAATATATGTCCTTCGTATGAAGGACACAGATAGTGTTGCTGCTCATCTGAATGAGTTTGATGCCCTTCGTATAATATATGTCCTTCGTATGAAGGACACAGATAGTGTTGCTGCTCATCTGAATGAGTTTGATGCCATATTCTCTCAGTTATAGGCTCAGAAAATGGATATGGATAATGAAATGAAAGCAGTATTGTTGTTATGCACCTTGCTATCATCATGGGATACATTTTGCACAGCTATTAGCAATAGTGCACCTGGTCGTAAACTCGTCTATGATGACATATGTGGAGCACTCTTGAGTGAGGAGATTCGCAGAAAATCTATGGTTGGCACTCAGAGTGGAGATGCATATAATGTTCGTGATTCTTACCAAGGAAAGAATCAACAACGTGGCAGGAGCAAGAACAAGGAAAAGAATGGTCAACGGAATAAGAGTAGAAGATTGCTTGTGATATGGGTTTACCTCAGCATGTACCTCGCTTGCTCAGTGATAGTCAGAGTGCCATTGCTTTGGCTAAGAATCCAGTCTATCATGCAAAGACCAAGCACATTGAGGTGAGGTATTACTTCATTAGAGATTGCTAAGCGACTGAGCGCATTATTCTTGAGAAGGTTCACACTCGAGATAATGCTGCAGATGCTTTGAGCTAAAGCTCTACTATAGGATAGCTTTCGACACTATTGCCATTTGATGGGGGTTATTTGATTCTTGATCTTACACAATCGCTTGTATACTGTGTAACATGCCCATCAGGTGGGAGGTATAATTTGTATACTTACACTCAGGTATTCTTTATCATTCTTTATTTTTCTCCCATAGTTACTTTGGCCATGTTGGACTTTAGTGGGAGATTGTTACTGTTAGTGTCCATGTGAAAGGCCAAATGGCCATTGGACACTTCTTTGTATATGTTCTTTAATAAAACATATAGTGGCCTGGTCAATCAAAGACAGTAAGTTTGACCGCATTTGTAAGACCTAGGAAGTCTGTCTTCATGCTCCCTGTGTACTGTGTTTTCTGCGTATTCTACAGCCTCTGTGTGGAGTATTGTGTGCACCCTTAGGAGCTTGGTTTTCTACTCCGAATATATCGTCGTGAATCTGTCAAGAAGGAGAGTGAAGTGTGGTGCATCGCCATCGAAATACTTCGGTGAATCATATCCATAACAAGGTACTTGAGAATGGATAAAATGGATCAAGAAAGTTGGGATAGGTTAGCATGATAACTTGCTTAATTTAAGGGGATGATTGTTGATCCCTAGAAGAAGATGAGTTAAAGGTTCTAAGAACATGAAGAGGATGTTAAGGCTTAATAATTAAGATTGAAACTCATTAAGGTATGAGTTAAAGATCCTAAGAAAATCCCATGGGTAAATATCAACAAAGAAAGGAACTAAAAGAGAAAGACACGGTCTTATCTCAAATTGAATTTGACTCGAGGAATTTAGGAAAGCCAAATGTCTTACATGAATCAATGGGATCACACCCTTTATTTTTTCATAAGTTCTTGCACGGAAAGGTCAATGGTCGTCCAAGTAAATCTTTGAGATACAAGATTAATTGGCTTAAGAATTTAAAAATAGCTTAGTCTTTTCTTTTATCAATATTATGTGAGGGAATTCAAAGATGGGATTCAAATATTATGTGAGGGATTCAAAGATTGGACAAGGAACTCAATAGTATGGGATAGTGGGAACTGAATCTCTTTGAGAATTTTCTCTAATGGCGAAAGAGAAAATAGACTTAAGATTTGATAGGAAACACTGGCATAAGCCTTAAACATAAGGCCATTAAGAGTAAGGAAAGGCTATCGTTTAGACATTTACCATAGAAAAGGCTATCCTTCATTCTCTTAAGAGGATACATTCTTTTCAATAGAATGCATAATCAACTTTAGATTATGTAGTATGCATGGAAATATCAGAGACTTGTCTATAGAGACCACTCCATGTGAGTGTGGGACAAGGGTTAGCCATAGCCAAGGTGGTAATGATCTAGAATGGTCTAGTGCCATCATGTGGCCATCATGTGGCCATCATGCAACACTCATCCCCATTACAATTTAATACGTTAGGATATCCCGTGAGCTTGGGACCTTGGCTATGACTGGACCTTGTCCCACACACACATGTAGTGGATTGTATAGACCAATGTCTGACAGGAAAAGATGTGGATAAATCCTATGGGAAGTTCTCTGAGATAAACTACCTAATAAACTTGAGGAAAGGCGCTTTTGCACCTTGTATCTGGAAGTGTACAGAAATAGTGCACATGGCTTTCAAGAATTAGCCCAAAAAAGACTAGATTGTATCTCGCAATCCATAGGCTGGATTTAGACATGTAATATACTATTGTAAGGGTCTTGGAATGAACTTTTCCTAGGTAGCACTAGATTGAGGTTCCAATATATTGATCATGGTTGAGAACTAGGTTCAAGATACTAAGCTTGAGAAAAAGTGTTCACGGAACCACAGTTGTGAACAAGTAGGCTCAAGACACCAAGGTTGAGAACAAGGGTCTAAGACACCAAGGTTGAGAACAAGAAGGTCCAACATATTATGCAAGTGTGAGGACATCGATTCAAATGAAGATTAGCGGCTCATCATTGAGTCCAATGATCTCTAGAAGGGGAAGAAATTGTTAGACTCAGGAAATCACAAGCATGGGATGGTTGAACTACACTCTAGGAGTGAGTATTAGGAAGTAATCTTCAACCGTGGATTTTGGGTCATGTGGTTAGCCCATCAGAGTCCTAACTTGTAGGTCACGAGTTCAATTCCCTTTGAATACAATGTTATTCCTTGAACATGGGGGATAAAGGATTTCCCTTGGCATGGAACTTGTTTTTTCAAATATGAAGCCTAACAAAAATGTACCTAAAAGAGGGATCTAAAAACAAAAGAAAAATTTAAAAGTTCATAAAAGGAATCGCTATGTAATAAAGAAAAATTGATATGTTTGTCTAAAGCACATTAGCCCTAATGGTTGGGCCATTTGACTCTCAAGTTTAGGGGCAAGGACTTAGCCCCTACATGCTATGACTTGATGTCCCTCACCATTTAGGTGGTGAGATGTTAAAAATAAGCCTCATCGGGGGACCATTAAGCATTTGAGCTACCCAGTTCAAACTTGTTATGTTTTCTAGTTTTAGGGTTATTCTTTTCTAATGTCTATCTTAGTGGACGTTCAGGCTCTATATCCTAGTACTTGTTCGACATCCAACCTCTAGTTTGTAGGATTCAAGGGGTCCATGAGTGCTATGCTCATCTTTCATTGTACTTCCAAATTAATTCAATCTAATCAAGAAGAGTAGATCTCAATGATCAAACTTCCTTTAAAAATAGAAACTGATATGTTTTAGGGCATTCAATCTTTAAATAACACGATAATTGAAATGTTTTTTTAAAAAAGAGTCTTCATATAAGAAAGGAAAAGCAGCATTGTTTGCACACATGGTTCCATTGGTTGAACCTTTCATCCCTTGAGGCAAGGATGGGGGTAAGAACCGAGCCAATGGCTAGTGGGTGCACATTGGACCATAGGCCAATTTAAAACTAGTTTCTTTGTGTCTCCTTTAGGTAGTGAGCCTTGTATCGTCTTCAGGAAAGTCTACCACTACTTGATCACACTAGAGTTTAGAAACCATTAAACAAAGCCAGGTGATGACTTCCTTGAAGGCTTGTTTCTCAAAATACTCACAGTGGCCGCGCGAAAGCTTTCGCCTCGCGTGTACGTTATCGTACTCCTTCGCTCTTCTCATGTATTGGTCGCGAGACTTTGCGTGTTAGAGGATAGCAGTTGGGCGATAGCAGGAGGCTTGAGAGCTGGTGCTGCTCAATTCTTCCTTGGATATCTGATGGATTTTTTTCTTTTGTCTACACGGCTGTATATATTGGTTGTGCACTCGTTTCTTCTGTTGCGTCTATTTTTGAGCTCTGGATTCCTGTCATCTCCATTAAATATAAGTTCGTTGACTGCCTCTTCTTGCTCAAAACTGGTGTTAAAGTTTTAATTTATGTCCGGTAGTTCTGTTTTCACGGTGAGTAATGGCGTTACATTTTTTGCTTATGTATTATGTATGGGTTCTAATCGCATCTGTATTTGAAATCTCTTTTGATGTACTATCTTGACTGATTTGTCTTTTTCAATGTTGAATTCGTTACCGGAGCGAAATACTTTCGGGATATTCTTGAAGTTGATGATAGGAATTACTTTAATCTCCTTTTGTATTGAACATGCAGTCTGCGTAATTTACTTGATGGGGATGTTGAACACAGGTGGAAATTTTGAGATAGGTGAAGTACGTGCCCTTATGTGCTATCTCTGTGGTGGTAATCTGGCATTTCTCAGACGTGGTGATTTTTCAGGTTGTGATGCTTGTTTAGGAAGTAGAGGATTTCTCGATTTGAGATTTTCGTTGCTTCGGCTCTTGTACATTACAAGGGTGTGATGTTTATATGATTTTTGAGTCAGGAACATGTGTGTGCCGGTGAGGGTGAGAACGGCTGGTTGTATTAAGAATTTCAATACCCTTTCGGGGCTGAATGGTGTTACTGAAGCAAAAGATTGACTGTCGCATGTACTGTTTTCAAAGAGAGATTGTGCCATCCTTTGGACGCAATCTGGATAGAGTTCCTGTAATCTCTTTATGTGAACGTCCTTTCATCATCGAAATGAAGCCTATGGTGTCTATTTTCTAATTGTTTATAGTTAATTGGAAGAACAAGAGAGAGGTTTTTGTAAAAATGTTGCAGAATTGATGCCTATAATGTTGTAGGATGCAGATGTCATCCATCGGAGAGACTCTGGATCATCATATTGCATACTAGAATTACTAGATTTTCTTCTCATCAGAGAATCAAAATAGTGTTAAACATTCTGGACTCTGTACAGTATTGAGATCCGGACCTCAAAATCTGGAGTGTAGCCTGATGTCAAGTCATGTTAAAATCTCTGGGAGCGAGTGATTTTGGTGAATAGTAGTATGAAATACGATTCCCCGCGAATCATTGTTTATAGATAATTGGAAGAACAAGAGAGATGTTTGTGTAAAAATGTTGTCGAATTGATGTCTATAATGTTGTAGGATGCAGATTTCCTCCATCGGAGAGACTATGGATGATATTGCATATCAGAACTAATAGATTTGTCATCATCAGAGAAATCAATGAATTTGGAAAGACACACACACCCGACCTCGTAAGGTAGAGGCACCCATCTTTGGGAACTCCGAGACATCCAGCCCTGGGCAGGACTTGAGCCCAGGCCATCTGCCTAAGAGTACAAGGCACATGCGCTAAACCACGCCCGCTGGATAGGCATTATAGTATTGGATTGGTTATCTGTATTGAATCTGCGAAGTCTTTGGACCCCCAAAATCTGAGTGTAGCCTGATGTCAAATCATGTTAAAATCTGTGGGAAGCGAGCCGAAGTTGCATTGAGGTTCATGTAGCAAAAACAGTAACTACAAATGAACTATGTTGTTCTCAGCTTGCTAGAAAGTGGGAAGGTTAGCGACAAAATAGTTGAGAAGCATAGAGACAAAATAATATCATACATTTTTTACTGAATTTGTTTCTTTGTAAATTCCAGTTGTGTATATGAATGTGTACTGTGTGGCTTGGAGCTTTTTCTGTCAATGCGTACCGCTGTACATGTTGTACGACTATTTGATCACAATGTGCGAAGAGGCGAGCTGATCTCATCAACCGCATGTCTGCATGTGCAGTGTTGCGATCACGTGATCATATACGATTTTGTACGACAAGCTGAGAATAGAAATGCGTATATGTTTTGTCAATGTGCACTGCTTTACCTTTTCTATAATCACCCCATAACAACGTACAAAGCAGCAGCTTGATCAACAGCATGTGCGTCGATGCTACACACTGATGGTGAAACAATGTGAAATTGGATTTTAATGATTTTGCTGCGTGTTCGTATGTCAATATGCACTGACTTACACGTTGTATGGCTAACAATCACAACGTATCAAGAGGCAGCGGCTGATCTACAGCACTCATGCGTTAAGTAATTGAATTTGATCGACAAATCTACAGACTCCATCTTTGATATTTTCATCCGCTGTACAATGTGCGAAGAGGCGAGCTGATCTAATCAACCGCATGTCTGCATGTGCACTCTTCCTATCACGTGATCATATACGATTTTGTACGTCAAGCTGAGAATAGAAATGCGTATATGTTTTGTCAATGCGCACTCCTTTACCTTTTCGATAATCACCCATAACAACGCACAAAGCGGTAGCTTGATCAACAGCATGTGGTGAAGCTCAGCTTAAGGTGGAGGAGTTTGAAACAATGGAAAATCGGATTTTACTGATTTTGCTGCGTGTTCGTATGTCAATGTGCACTGACTTACACGTTGTATGGCTAACAATCACAACGTACCAAGAGGCAGCGGCTGATCTACAGCACTCATGCGTTAAGTAATTGAATTGGATCGACAATTCGACAGACTCCATCTTATTTATTTTCATCTGTAGTTTGATTATTGAAGTGTATCCAATGATACTTATTCGTTGACAAAAAATCATTTAATACCACGTCTTTAGTCTATGATCATCAGAAATCACAATACATGATGTGGATGTCTTAAATCTATTGAGTTGAAAAAGATTAGCTGTGATGTAGTCTATGTACTTCATGTTATTTGAGGTAGTACGAGACGCTAGTAGCTTTGAAAGGGAGCTCCACAATACCATTTGGAAAGAAGCTCAAATAGTAATTCATGAATTGTACACTTCACATAAAGCAGTTCAAGTACCCTAGCATCAAGCTCATTTATAGAAAGTTTCTGCCGAATTCGAGATTGGATGTGGTCTATTCTTAATCTTTAATATAGAATCAATACATCAAGAAACTATTATTATTTAAGAAATTAGTTTCTAAGATTGCAACAAAAAAACTAAAGTTTGAGGGTTTTGCTTATTTTTTATTGTTTTTTTTTTTATCTATTCTTCATCTTCAATACTCCATAGATGCAAAACGGTATTTCTTTTTTCTTTTTTGAGAGTAAAATGAATTGGAAATACACTCACACACCCAACCTCATAAGGTAGAGGCACCCATCTTTGAGGAACTCAGAGATATGTACAGACAAGACTTGAACTGAGGACTTTCTTCCAAAGACTCAAGGCATCAAACCACTAGGCTATGTGGGCCTGGACATTTCTTATTGAAATTGAAGAGCTTTTTTGCTATTAAAAAATTTGAAGGAAATGGTTTATATATTTGTGGAAGAAATGAATGTGGAAATTTTTTCTTTAAATGATCGAGAATGAGCTATTTGCACGAACTACACTAGAGAGAATGACGTCTATATAACTTTGAGTAAATCTCAACAACAAATTATGATATGCATTAAGATAGTTGTACTAATCCGATTGTGATGGATTCAAAGGGATTTTCCATTTCTTATGAAGTGTGGGAAAAGTAAGGCTACCTATGAAGACACTATTTATGTGCATTAAATTTACTTTATGAGAAAACTTATTTATACATAGATTGATTTTTAGGGAGAATCGTATCATTGTTTAACAATTTCAATCTCACACTTGTTAGGGATTCTATCCTCAATGGGGAAATGATGAGAAAACTTGTAATGGAGAGGAAAGTAGTTAATCCAACATCTATAAAAGTAAAATAAACAAGAAGAAAACAAGAGCAAAAGACTAAGGTAACTCATAAAGGAGAGTAGAGATCATTGGGGTGAGGGGAAGTAGAGGATGGGGATTGGGGGTTCAAAGGGGAGGGGTGGAGGGAGGTACTTGTATTACATTGTGTGATGGACGTTTCTAAGCAAGGATATTTGTAGCATTACACTAATTTCTAATAGGGGTTCTTACTATTTTATTAGGTGACTTTGGGCGCTCATTTGCCCTTGATAATAACCACATGAAGTGTTGAAGTGTAGCTGACAATTTTGTACTTGGTGAAAACGTAATAGAGTGTGTCCCTTGGTTTGTGCAAATCACTAATGGGAATGCATTTGTAGAAGATATTAGCATAGAAAAAAATAACAATAATTTTGACCACATAAATTGGTGAAGCAATGACCTCATATCACTTTGTAGTGTAATCTCTTGTAATCAGAAAATATCTTTTTGTGTTGGGAAAGGATGCATGATAAATGTGTTTGATGAATTTAAAATTTAATTTCTCAAAATACGACGTTGAGTTGGAGACTTATAAGGGGTGTCACCTCTATTTGCTAGGCTTGCATTTGCACCTTTGATTATGCATAACATACTTGTGCAAAAGCTATTACATCTTAGAACAATGATGATAACAATGAACTATCATTTAGATATATTTGATCCATAATGTGGCCAAGGTGGCATCCACCACCTTGATTTTGTTACACATTTGTGTCCCTTGAGTAGCTCTCATGTGAATCGTTTCCCTATCATGGATACATTTTACTCTAGTATTGGCTAGATGTTTTGTCCCCACATAACCACATGTGCATGATATAATTATATATGGAGGTACATTGTACTTAGAGATTCGCTTATATCACTCACTAGACTAAATCTCATACTATTGATAATCTATCTATAGAGAGATCCTCCATCCATCACATGTCTTTGTGCATCAATCTCCTTATTTTCTCTTGTGTGTACTTCTATTCATGTTTATTCAATCTCTCAAATACCCAATAGTGGTATCAAAGCAAGCACAACCCCTTCTAAACCTCCTATTTTTTTCATCCATAAGCGCATGCACTTTTAACAATGCAAATTGGTTTCAAAGCATAGAAGAACAAAGTTCAAAACTCTAAGATCATTACCACCAAGTGTGTTTAGATTTTGCCCCCTTTTGAAAGAGATAGTGCAATAAAATTTTCCACTAGAGTTACAAATTATGAGCCACATTTCAATTTGCACTTCAATTTTGTTGAAGTTCATATCTTGCTACTTTTGAGTTCTTTGGTTAAATAGCAAGCAACACTAACTTGTTCGGCATGCTTCAAGATGAGGATAAGCTTGATGGGACTAACTATCCAATGTGGTGTTACATGTTGAAGCATGTTCTTGTTGCAAAGAAATTATGTAACATAGTAGTAGATATTGACATGTGACCCAACCATTCTTCTACTACCTACCATCTTGTCATGGATTCAGGTTCTTCTAAAAGTATATTGACTACACCTTCTCAACCTACACAAGAATAAATTAGATGGGATGGAAAGGATGTTTAAAGCTCAAGCATTGATTTATAATTCCTTAAAGGGACATGTTTTTCCATACATCCAATCATGTACCACTTCAAGTCAAGCTTGGGATACACTTGCTTCTATGTATGTAGTGCATAATGAGACACATGTCGTTTACTTCAGAAAGCAACTCTAAGATGTATATATGGCTGAAAATGATTCACTAAATGTGTATGTTACACATATGAAGGATTTCAAAGTGCAATTGGCAAACAATGAGGAAATCATTCTACATGCATCACTTATTTCTACATTACTCATTTCTACCCAAATGTGACGATCCCATCGTATCTAGATGTGTGACCATCACATCTCACGAATGATGATATTGGTCACGAGTGTGTTGCTCCTCGTCATGAATCATATCCTAGTCCTCAGTGTCTAGCCATACAAGCTTCAGTAAGCTTGCTCTAAATTCATCATGAGCCTTGG
>CM035432.1:120591122-120706122 GCA_020310875.1 Ceratopteris richardii | reverse complement strand
TTAATTTTGAAACCTTAAGTTTTATTTTTAAGTGTATAATCCTATTTTTTTATATATTTGATTATATATATTAACATTAATCCTAAAAAACTATTTTTCCTAATATATATATATATATGCTCAATTTTCTAGAAAATAAGAAGGTTAGAGACAAAATAGTTGGGAAGGATAGAAACAAAATAGCATAACATTTTCTACCGAATTTGTTTCTTTGTACGATTGTGTATATGAATGTCTATTGTGTGACTTGGAGCTACTTTTTTTTTCAATGTGTATTGTTGTACATGTTCTACGACTAGCAATCACAATGTGCAAAGAGGCGAGCTAATATGATCAACCACAAGTCTGCATCTGCACTGTTTCTATCACATGATCATATAAAACTTTGGACGTAAAGTTGAGAATAAAAATTAACGTTTTGTCAATGTGCACTGCTTCACTTACTTTATGACAAACAATGATGATGTACAAAGAGGCAATTTGAATAACGGCATGTGATAGCATGATTTACATATTGTATGATCATCAGTCACAACATGCCAAGAAGTAAGTTGATCAACAACATGTGCGTTTATGCTATAATTAAATCTTACTGATGGTGAAACTCAACGTAAAGCAAAAAAGTTAGAAGCAATGTAGTTGGATTTTAATGATTTCGCTACCTAATCGTATGTCTATCTATCTATCTATGTATCCATATATCTATCTATCCATCTATCTACCTATCCATCGATCTATTTATCTATCTATCTATCTATCTATCTATCTATCTATCTATCTATCGATCTATCTATCTATCTATCTACCTATCTATCTATCTATCTATCTATCTATCTATCTATCTACCTACCTACCTATCTATCTATGTATGTATGTATGTATGTATGTATGTATGTATGTATGTATGTATGTATGTATGTATGTATGTATGTATGTATGTATGTATGTATGTATGTATGTATGTATGTATGTATGTATGTATGTATGTATGTATGTATGTATGTATGTATGTATGTATGTATGTATGTATGTATGTATGTATGTATGTATGTATGTATGTATGTATGTATGTATGTATGTATGTATGTATGTATGTATGTATGTATGTATGTATGTATGTATGTATGTATGTATGTATGTATGTATGTATGTATGTATGTATGTATGTATGTATGTATGTATGTATGTATGTATGTATGTATGTATGTATGTATGTATGTATGTATGTATGTATGTATGTATGTATGTATGTATGTATGTATGTATGTATGTATGTATGTATGTATGTATGTATGTATGTATGTATGTATATATATATATATATATATATATATATATATATATATATATATATATATGTATGTATGTATGTGAATCTATCTATGCATCTAACTATGAATATATCTATGTATCTACCACTCTATGTATCTATGTACTTATCTATCTATCTATTTATCCCTCTACAACTAACATTCAAATATCTTTGACCCATAATGTGTTCAAGGTGGCAACCACCACCTTCATTTCGTTACACATTTGTGTCCTTTGAGTATCTTTGTGAATTTTCATGAGGTACTAGGTCTTATCTATGGCAGCTGGGTTCTTGACATGATTTGAGAGTTCTATATGCATCCTTGGATGTTGTCCATAATTTGCAAAGAAGGGAGTTTTCTTAATAGATGCATGAACACTATTGTTATAGGCAAACTCTACAAAGGGTAACAACTCAAACCAATCATTTTGGTGATAGTTTCAGGTGCAATGGAGATATTGTTCTAGGACTTGATTCACCCATTCTATTTGTCCATCAGTCTGTGGATTATTTATTGTCGATAGTTGAACTTGAACACCAAGGAGCTTGCAAAGACTATTCCAAAAGTTGGATATGAACTGTGGACCTCGATCACTGGCAATATGGTCAGGCAATCCATGAATCCTAAAGATGTCTCTGAGAAAAAGTCCGGCAGTGGCTGCACCTGTGATTGCCTTGATAGTTGGAATGAAGTGTGCCATCTTTGCAAATATATCCACAATGGCAAGAATGGCATCATACTTATTTGAATTTGGTAGATATGTGATGAAATCCATAGACAATGAAGCCAATGGCCTTTTTGGAATACGTAAAGGTTGCAAGAGGCCATGAGGTTTAAGTCATGGTACCTTAGATCTATTGCAAGTATCACATGTTCAGATATATTCTTTGACTTCCTTCCACATTTGAGGCCACCAAAACTCCCTTGAATATGAGTTATATTGGTAAGATCTTCTAGAAAAGGTATCTGACTAAGATTGTTGATGTCCTGGACAGTAGATGATGAAAAAGTCGAACCTGGATAGAAAGTTACTCCATCGAGATTCCCTTCTATTGAGGATGCGGGTGGTCATAAAATACTCTAAGTTCTTGTGATCCATATACACAATAACTTTATGAGCTGCTCCTAGATGGTGATGCCAAGTATCAAACACATCTACTATGGCAAGAAGTTCTTTATCATGGATTTCATAATTAATGTCTAGAGGGGAAAATTTTCTTGAATGATATGCAACTAGATGTAGGTGTCCACCATCTCCATATTCGGATAGAATGGCCCCTAGGGCGAAGTCTGATGCATCTGTCTCTAGGAAGAAGGGCTTGCTAGAATAAGGATGGACTAGAATTGGAGGAGTGGCGAATGCAAATTTCAAGTTCTGAAAGGCTTTTTCTAGTTCTTCAATCCATGAGAATTTTGAGTTTCTTCTAAGCTTGGTAAGAGGTGTCACTATCTTGGATTAATCTCTAATGAATATCCTATACAAATTGGCAAACCCTAGGAAACATTGTACATCTCGAACACAAGAAGGTGGTTGCCAATCAAGGATTGTCTTGATCCTCTTAGGGTCCATAAAGCATCCTTTCTCTGATACAATGTATCCTAAAAACCCCACTTTTGTCTGATGGAAAGAGCACTTCTCCAATTTTGCATATAACCCTTTTTCTCTTAGTTTTTCTAGGACTATCTTTACGTGATATTCATGATCCTCTAGATTTTTGGAGAATATCAGAATATCATATCAATATCACCTACTCATACCTTCTCCCTAATGAAGTGATAATGTGTTGAAATATTCTGGTACTGATGTTTGTGAACACACTTAGGACTACAGGGGCACTCTTTTCCCTCTTTAGAAGGTTCTTTTCCCTCGGCTTGTGTATATGCTTATAACCCTAATGGGTGCCTTATATTTGTACATTGACATGGTAATACATTATGTAGTCTGTTGCACTCCAAGCTTACTCTTTTTTCTTGTGCTATTTGTGTGCTTTTCCACACCACAAACTCCAACAATTGTTATCAGAGCAGGGTGCCGCTATCAGAGAGATCCTCTCTTCCTACATTCATGAAAGATGGATCAAAATTTATAAGTTCAGAACCTTTTTAACTCTACAATTGCATTTCATTGCTACTTTTTATTTGCACCAAATACAAATGAAGAATTAGAACTATTACATAGAGTTCTTACATTAAGAGTATTTCACACAAAGATTAAGAACATCTAGCATCCACATTATACACTTGATTTTTGTTCGATTTTTCTGATTTGAAGCATTGTTTACAACACTACATTCCATACAAATTTAGCTTTCATGGAATGTTCTATGTATATATAAAAAAAATTTAGATCGATGGAAATTCTATTTGTTGTAGCTTGACACTCGAAGTCATTGTTTTGAAGTCCTTTAGTATTAGATGGTTAAATTGCTTTGACTACTCCATTACTAGAATTTATGTTCCTATGACTTCAAGTACAAATTCTAAGACTAAAACCATTCCCTTTTTTGCAATTAAATCAAATATTGCATTGCTCTTGCTATTTCTTCAAACCATAGTTTTCACAAGACTTGGAAAAGAGATTTGATATATGGCCTATGTATCTTGAATAAAATCATTCGCTTAAAAATATATGCTTTGCAACATTTAAATATTGCTTCATTCGTCAAATTGATGAAAATAATGATTGAGTTTACATATCTTTTGAATGTTATTGAATTTGAATTTTAATCAATATGAATGAGTATTTGTCTTCAAAGATGGATCCTAAGTCTAGTGATATTCCTTTTACTTTAATCCAACCTGATCTTGCTAAGCGTAATTGATGTGAATAAAGATTTTGTCATTAATATTTTGCTTCCAAGTGCTAGAATTTTGCTAGGCAAGCATAAATGCAACTCATCTGACTTTGCTTTAACCACCCGCACCATCATTTGGAACAGTGGCACTTGGAATTGATCTGTCCAATTGAGCATCTTTAGGACACTTGAACAAGATGTGAAATAATATATAGAAATTTAGCAAATTAGGTGATATGATTTTAATTCCTTTGGTTATGTATTCATGTTTTTAAAGGTTTGAATTAGTAGCCTCTTCTTCCTTGTGAGCGGTTGCTTGAATAAGATTTTGTGAGTTTTTTTAGTGTTGAGGGCTGATCTTTAGAATCTGAGTGTCTCCACAAAAAATTGAAAATATTTTATCCTCATCGCTTCACCCTTCTCATTGAATGAAATTGCGACTTGCAAATTCACTCACATAGATTCCAATTGTATTTAGATTTTTCTCCAAGTTTGCATATTTTTTCACACACTTTGACAAACTTTGGAACCTCTTCTTCAAACCAAATCTAGGTACTCGTATTTCAAGTTGTTGCATACTTTGCACATCAAAAATATTAAAAACCCCATTCAAACGTTTCAATTTACTTGCATCTTTGCACTTGAAAAAACATAAATATTCACTTTCTTTCAAAACGTTTGCATACTTTCAGTTTCAAGTCTGCATACTTGTATTGAAAACACATAAAAAACACAAAAATATTTTTTCTTCTTGCATATTTTCTATCATTGAACACATGCTATGCTTGCACAATACAAAATAAGTGAGTTTGTTGCACATAAAAAACAAAGGGTGAAATCTGAAGTAGAAGACATAGTCAAATACATCAAGGTTCAATCAAGATATGTATATCAAAACAAGATGGAAGATTTATTTAAGAAGATTACGATTGAAAATCAAGGGCAAAAATTAGTTGAAACCATTCTTAGAGAAAAGAGAAAATTTGTAGGAGTTAATGTTTTTGAATACCTAGATTCTTATGAGGATTTATCTAAACTTCATGACTTGCCTCATTATAAATTTATTCCTTATTTGGAAAGACTAGCGATGAGTTTTTTGGTTGCTACAATTGAAGCCCATGAGAACTTAGCTTGGGATGAGTTTAGGAATCAAATATGCAAATAATTCTATCTTGAAGAATTTAGCCAACATACTATAGAGGGATTTATGAAATGGATGAACTCACCTAATCCTCAAACATCTTTTACTCAACCCCATAGGTGGAACTACTAACACATTCCCCTTCTTCATCTAGGACCATTGTTCTTATGAGATTATTTTAGGTCGACTTGTTGCTCAGATCTTGTAGACGCATGTGCGTAGAGATTGTACTATAACAAAATCTCACAAGAGCACACACAGAATAGAGAGAGACAAGAGATTGAACACAAGATGAGTATAATCTCCCCCCACATACTCTGATGGACGAGTCTATCGAGTATGTGTATTGATAGGTATTTTTCATTACGTCTTGAATAAAAGATATATGAGGGTGGCACTTGGCACTTCAAAAAGCGTGCATTTATGAAAAAAATGCTTCATTTACAAATCATTGCTTTCTAAATGATCTACTATTTTTAGGAAAATGTTGCTTTCTAGCCGATCTACTATTTTTATAGAAAATATATAAAATACTATCTTTTAAATATCTGCAAAAATATCTTAATAAATCCATGCATGTTCATGCCCTCATGATTCTTCACCTGCTAAATCAAAACACAATCACATTAAAAACCTTAAGGCATTAAAGTCCATTTGACATTCCATTATTTCATAAAGTATAACATGCCTCCAAGTTGACAAGCAACTAACATCAGTTGATAAGAATAAAATAGACATGGATGGCCATTCACATGTCCCATCATTGAACAATCAGAAGCATATTCCATGTAAAAACACATGCATGGAAACAGAAAAGTGGAATTTAATGTGAGTGTGAATAATATGCAGAAATCAAGTGGTCATAATGTGGAGTTAATGATGTCTGATGAATCCATTGAGATTTTCCAAGTGAGTGATTTTTATATTTAACTAAATATCCATGATATTGCTTACCAATGCCTATAGTAGTAACATCATAATCATGTATTTTCTTTGGAACTAGAATTTTAGCATCCTCTTCAAGCAAAGGAGGATCATCTAAAATAGGAGTGAGTGGTAAAGTTCCTTTAAAGGATTTCAATAAACTAGTATGAAAAGAATTATGTATATTCCAATGAGAAGGTGTCTCCCATTTATTTTTTGAATAGTACAAAAAGTTCCATAATAATGTGGTGCAAGTTTAACCTTAAGATGTTGTGAAATATTTTTTAAACATATTTTAATTATTTGTAACCATACCAAGTCATTTTCATTAAATTGTTTAGCTACTTGTTTCTTATTAACATTAGGCATGTAACGTTCTTGACTCTGCTTAATGTGCTCATGAACCTCATGAAGTGTAGAAATATGATCTTGTGCAAAAGAACCAACAATAGGTATATCAGTTTCAGTGATAGACATGGAAGTGGCAAGCTTTTTACCATAAACAATTTCATACAATGCACATTGAGTAGTGGTATGTGTTGTGTTATTAAATGCAAATTGTAGTAAAGGAGTTTTCTCATCCCAATTGCTTGGATTATCCAAAGAATAAAAACTTAATAAATCTAAAATAGTACTATTTGTAGCTTCACTTTTCTCGTTACTTTCAGGATGAAATGCAGAGCTAAAGTCTATTTTGGAACCTAAATTTTGAAATAATGCAACCCAGAAGTGATTACAAAAATGAACATCTCGATCTGATAGAATAAATTTTGGAAAATTATGACGCAAAAAAAATAAATTTAGTAACTAACGTAGTAGCTTGAGTTGTAGAAAGAGTCTTTTTAGAAGGAATGAAATATGCATGTTTACTAAACCTATCAACAATTGTCCAAATCATATCACTATGAGATGAAGTTGTAGGAAGACCAATAATAAAATCCATAGAAATTTTTTCCCATGGTCCATTAGGTATGGGAAGTGGCATTAATAATCCAAATGATTTACCATGATGTCGTTTCACACGTTGACACACAATGCAATGGGAAACATACTATGCAATATCCTTTTCCATATTTGGCCAAAAGAAGAATTCTTTATATGTAGAAATAGTACTTTGTATGCCCCTATGACCATATACGGTGGTTCATGCATCTCTTTCATAATAAATTCTTTAAAAACTTGTGTGGTGCATAACTTGTGTTGAAAATAAAAGAATCCATTATGAAAAGTGTAGTGACCATCATCAAATAGTGTAGAATTATTGAAAGCAGTCCATGTTTGTGAAAAATACAAATTAGATCCATAAGTTGGAATCATGTGATGAAATGAATGAATATGAATAGTAGAAATATTATTGATTGAAACAATATTTGTTTGTGGGAATGGGAAGCGACTAAGGGCATCAACTACAACATTATCTTTACCACGTTGGTATTGAATTATAAGCTGGATATTTTGTATGAATGAAGCCTATTTAATGTTTCTTTCATAAATCAATGGTCGATTTAAAAAATGTTTAATATTCCGTTGGTCAATTTTGATTAGAACTTCAGAACCCATAAGGTAATGTTTCCAAATTTTTAAAGCATGCACAACAACTAAGAGTTCCTTATCATATGTACTATAATTCGTTTTAGATTAAGTTTCCTACTTTGAAATGCACTGGGATGATCATCTTGCATTAATACAACACCTATACCTAAACCACTAGTGTCTATAACTACATGGAAAGGTTGTGTGAAATCTGGTAATTGCAAAATAGGTGCATGAGAAAGTGCATGTTTGAGTCTCTTAAAAGATTGTTGTTGTGCTAATCCCCATGTAAATTTTAACTTTTTCTTCAATAATAATGTGAGTGGAAGTGCTAAATAAGAAAAACCTTTTACAAACTTTCTGTAAAAACTAGCTAACCTTAGAAAAGATACATCATTCATAGATTGAGGTATATGCCATTCTTCAATTACTTTGATTTTCTTTGAATCTACATGAATGCCTTGACTAGAAACAATATGTCCTAAATATTCTAATTCTTTTTGAAAAAAAGAACTCTTTTCGGGGTTGGCATAAAGTTTTCTTTTGCATAAAAAATTAAAGACTGTTGCTAAATTATTTTTATGTCCATTGTCATTCTCACTATAGACAAGTATATCATCAAAGAAAACAAGAACAAAAGCTTGTTAATGAAGAAAAGTGTTACTCATCATACACACAAATGTAGCAGGTGCATTGCTAAGTCCAAAAGGCATTACCATGAAATCAGAGTGACCAGTTTGAGTTCTAAAGGCAGTCTTAAAATTGTCATTTTGTATCATTTGTATATGATGATATCTAGATTCCATGAAGTTTATTTAGCAAATCATCTATCCTAGGAATAGGATATCTATTTTTAATTGTGATCTTATTGAGTGCTCTACAATTCAATGCACATCCTAATATAAGTCTTGTTCTTCTCCATTAAGAGAATAGGTTCTCCAAAGGGAGAAAAACTAGGCCTTATAAGTCCTTTGTGGAGTAGATCCTTAACTTGATTAGCTATTTCTTTTTTATGTAAAGGTCCATGCCTATAAGGTGCTTTAGGGGAAGGAGAACTTCCAGGAATTAAGTCTATACTATGGTCAAAAGATCCCCTAGAATGTGGTAGTTTATAAGGAAAATCAGCCATAAAGCAATCATTATAAGAAGCCATAAATTATTTATGTGCATTAGGAAGTGTATTTGTATAATCAACTATGTTATTGACAAAAACGATACATGAATTGTAGTCTTTCCTAAATGCATGATTTACTTGAGTATGAATAAATAATGGAAATGGTTGGAAGTCATGCATTGCAGACAAAGAAATATCTTGATTGTTAAACTTAAAACTAATTGTTTGTCTATAATAATTAATGCATGGATTATAATGATGATGAAAAGGCATGCCAAGTATAACATCATAGGATTGTAAAGGAGTTATTGAGAATGTGTGTTCATCTACGTATGAACCTATACAATTCTAAATGTTATGCACTTCACTTGTAACATTATATCTATTTCCTTGAAATGCAGCCTTAACTTTATACATACAAGGAAGTGGGTTTAATTGGAGATCTTGCACTAGTGTATAAGAAATAAAATCATAAGAAATATCATCATCTTGTAAAATATTGACAACTTTATCATTAATAGTACCTTGCATGCAAAGTAAAGAATGGACAAAAATTTTGTTACCCAAGGTACTTAGATCTTTTTCCAATACATCTTTGGTCCAATCAGGTTGAGTGTCTTCATGAACCACCTCCATGTTGCATACTTGATCTCCGACAGGTTTCATATTGTTAGTTCATAACCTACATTTAGCTTTAGTATGACCAAACTTACCACAATGCTAGCAAGTGATATGGGGCCTTTTTTGTTGAGCATCCATCATTGTAATTTGAAGGATTGGAGGTTTTGTAGGTTGTAAGAGGGTTGTATTATGTACTCATGAGAAATTGGATTGAGGAGGGCACTCAAATGTAGGGGCAATAAAAGTAGTGAAAGTATGCTTGAAAGTAAAATTGGGTCTGATTGGTTGTTGTCGTTGACGCATTTATTGTAAGCAAATAGACTTGGTGATGGACCAAAACTCCTTCTTAGCATCATGTGCAAAAGAGATGGCTTCATAAAGGGTTGTAGGACATAGTTTGTTGAGCTTGGCTTGGATTCCCATCTCCAAACCATCTTCATACTTCTGTTGCAAGGTATCTTCTATTACCATTAGTGTCCATGTGAAAGGCCAAATGGCCATCAGACACTTTTTTTTATGTTCTTTAATAAAACATATAGTGGCCTGGTTAGCCATAGTCTAGAATTTTGACCACATTTGTAGCACCTGAGAAGTCTTTGTTCGTGCTCCCTATTACTATGTTTTTCTGCATATTTTATAGCCTCTATGCAGAGTACCATGTGTGGGGCTTGGAGCTCAGTTTTCTACTCCGAGGATATCATTGTGGAGCTCTTGAGAAGGAGAGTGCACTATGGCATATTTCCATCTAAATACTTCACTAGTATTACAGCGTCTCAATGCAAAAGCTTTCTTCCTTTTGTGTGAGCAAAGCAAGCACCCGCCCACCCACCCAAGGTTTTCTCCAAGGCTTACAACTAAGGAGGTGACCGAGGCATAGATCTTGACATACCTTGTCATCCAAGTCACCAAATTCACCATTGGTTGCACATGAGGGAAGACCTCAACGTTCAAGGAAGACAGAGGTTCCTAGTACTTCTCGGAAGGTCACCCATCCCAATACTATCCCCCCAAAGCTTGCTTAACCATGGCAATCTCTTGCCACTAAGCTACACTCTTGTGGTGCTTGAAGAAGGGGAAAGACTAAGGTTCACATTATCTTCAACAAGTTTTGGGGCCTCAAAGCTTCATTCTTTGCTTTCAAATCCTAATTTTGAAACATTTTGGGGTGATTTTTAGAGCCCTTTTGGAGTACTTTTGTGCATAGTTCTTTTCACAGAGGTCCAAGAAGATTGAGAAGAGTATTCTTTGTACTTCTTCAACAACAAATGTTCACCTTTTGGGCTATGTTTTCAGACACACTAGTTAATCTATATGTTTCTTGAAAGGCTTTAGTTGTGGTAGGAGCAGCCACTACAAGTCTATCCATGTTTTCTGAGCCTAAAGAACAGAGTTGATAGACACTTGTAGGTGTTGTTGGCTAGTGTTTGGTCAATGAATTTAGCCTTTTAGTGCCATTTTACTACATATATTGAGCATATACACACTATGTATGCTTCTACGAATATCGTTTATGCATGTCCATGTGGTCATTGATATAGTGGTTACTTTTTTTTTTCATAAAGCCATTTAAGTTTGATAAAGAGGGTCATGGTGAGGTTTTCTTAACTCAGAGACACCTAGATGTGAGGGTCTCTTCGGTGATGCAAGGGGAAGAATTACCCAGCCTTGCCATAGGAGATGTATGATAGTTGTTCATAGGTGCTCGGTAAGCGTACTTGGCTTCTTTTGGGTAATTGATTATATGCAGTGGAGTTAGTGATTCACTATGCATGTAAACATGTCAGTACTTGTAGTTTTTGAGATTTTGACACTAGACATATGCTCATTTTGTAGAGGATACTTTGGCAAAATTTTTCCAGATTTTTGGTTTTCTCAAGTATATAGTGGTCAATTTACTCCTTCATATAGTTATTGGTGTGAGCACATTTATTCTCACATAATCCTTTTGGTTGGTCATTACTGTTCATTAATTCTTTTTTTTTTCAAAAGAATACTAATTTCTCTTCCAAAATATGACACTTGGTCATATTTCTTCGAGCCTTAGTGGTGTTTGGACTCTTCTAGCTCCATTATCATTCTATTCAGTTCTTTACCATCATGGCATCAGAGGTCTCAGACACTTCTGGTGGATCAGGGTCTAGTGCCAGTGTTCCGAGGAGGAGCTATAACTTGCAGGGCAGAGACCATTTTGAGATCCTAACATTGAAGGCACAAAATTTGCTCTATGGAAGAATCAGATTAAAGATGTGCTAATTCAAAGGAGGCAATGGAAGCCACTCAATGGAATCTCAAAGAAGCCTATTGACATGGATGAAGATGACTGGGATGAGTTAGATGAAATGGCCATGTCTACCATTTGATTGCACCTGGCAAACAATGTTTACTTTACAGTATTAGAGTGTGAAGGTGTAGAGGAGCTTTGGAAGAAGTTGAAGTTATGCAATAAATATGAAAAAGAGACAACACTGCAAAGAAAGTGTCTATGATGAGAAAATTATATGACCTTCGCATGAAGGACATAGATAGCATTGTTGCTCATCTAAATGAGTATGATGCTATATTCTCCCAGTTACAGGCTCAGAAAATTGATATGGATAATGAAATGAAAGCAATCTTGATGTTATGCACCTTGCCATCATCATGGGATATGTTTTGCACAACTATTGGCAATAGTGCACCTGGTGGTAAACTGGTCTATGGTGACATATGTAGAGCACTCTGAGTGAGGAGATTCGTAGAAAATCTATGGTTGGCACTCAGAGTGGAGATGCATATAATGTTCATGATTTTTACCAAGGAAAGAATAAAAAACATGGCAGGAGCAAGAATAAGGAAAAGAATGGTCAATGAAATAAGAATAGAAGTAAATCAAGGAAGAGGGATATTGAATGCCATTATTGTCATAAGAAAGGACACATGAAGAAAGACTGTTATGCATCGAAGAATGCTAAAGATAAAGGTCAAAATGTTGATGGGCATGTTAAACAACTATCTACACCATCTACTTTGACTGTGAAGATTGAAGAAATTAATGCTATTTTTGGTGATGATGATGTGTTGACACTTGATAGTACTATGCCAGTTGAGGCTCTTATGGCTGATTTTGTTTCCCACATGTGGCTGCTAAATTCTGGTGCTTCTTTCCATGTGACATCACACAGAGAATGGTTCTCTAACTATCTAGCAAAGTCTCTTGGTCTGTGAGACTTGGTGACTCTTACTAGTGTGATGTTCTGGGGATTGGTGATGTGATTGTGCAGTTCATTGATGGTTCAAGATTTATTATGCATAATGTATGCCATGTACCTCAATTATCACATTGTTTGATGTTAGTTGGTCAATGTGATGACCTTGGTTACAAGGTGGTCTTCTATGCTCAGTTCGTTCACATATCAAAGGGAAATATGGTTATTACATAAGGAAGCAAAGTTGGCTCACTTTATCCTTTTTTTGTATCACAAAAAGAACACTTGTTAGCTATTACTAAATAACCTATGGCTTGTATTTGGCATGGCTATTTGGGCCATATATCACTTAGTGGAATGGAAAATCTTTCTCGTTCTGGCTACTTACCTGTGTTATCTTTCTCTGATTTTTCATTTAGTGAGCATTGTCAATATTGAAAGCAAAATAGGAATGTGCACAAGATGCACATTGAATCCCCAATTTAGCCTTTAGATCTCATTCATACAGATGTGTGTGGTCCTATGCGCACAAGGTCATTAGGTGGTATTTTTTCACTTTCATAGCTGGTGCTACTAGAAAAGTCTGGGTATATCCTATTAAAGCAAAGGATGAGGTATTCCCTACTTTTACAAAATGGCTTGCTTCAATTGAGACTGAAAACGGAACTACGCTTAAGGCTTTATGTTCAGACGATGGGGGTGAGTATACCTCACATGAATTCAACCTTTTCTACTAGTCTAGAGGAATTTGTAGAGAGCTTATAGTTCCTTATACCTCAGTACAAAATGATGTAGCTGAACGGATGAATAGAACTATTCAGGATAGAGTAGTTTCTATATTGCATCATGCAAACCTTTCACAAGGCTTTTGGGCAGAAGCATTATTGACTGCTGTTCATGTGATTAACCTTTCACCTAGTACTACCAAACGTGTGAAAGTGGCACAAGATTTAAGGACAGGGAAGCCACCATATTATTATCATCTTCGAGTTTTTGGGTGTGAATCATATGTTCATATACCCAAGAATCTTAGACAAAAGTTGAACCATAAGTCAAAGAAATGCATTTTTCTTGGATATGGTCGAGAAGGACAATTTGGATATCACATATGGGATCTTGAAACATGATCAATGCTCAGAAGTAGTGATGTCATTTTGGATGAGTCTAAGATGCCTAAACAACCCATTAAGGAGGTTAAAGTGAGAAGAGTGGTTGTTGAGGATAGTATTCCTCTAGTTAACATGCATAAAAATGTTGCAGATAGGGATGTTCAAGAGAATGTCCAATCAGATCAGTCTGCAAATGTTCCTTTTCAGCAATCATTGAGATGCTCTACACATGTCTCACATGCACATGATAGATATGTTCTAGGTTTGGATTTTGTTATGCTAACAGATGCCGGTGAGCCTTCTTGCTACAAAGAAGCTATGCAGACAATAGATCATGTCAAGTGAGAGCGTGCCATGAAGAGTGAGTTAGATTCTATTCACAAAAATGGTACTTGGGATTTAGTACCTTTGCCAACGGTTAGGAAAGCTTTACCATGTAAATGGGTATATAAGCTTGAATTCACATCAGATAGTGCTTCTCCAAAGTATAAAGCATGACTTGTTGCAATGGGTTTTAAGCAACAACAGGGTGTTGATTTCAAGGAAATCTTCTCTCCAGTGGTCAAGATGACTACCCTGCACATGTTGCTTGGATTCATTGCAATGCAGGACTTAGATCTAATCCAAATGGATGTGAAAATTGCTTTCTTGCATGGAGATCTTACAGATGAGATCTATATGGAACAACTAAATGGTTGTGTAGTTCTTGGCAAATAAAGTTTGGTCTATAAGCTTAAGAAGAGCTTATATGGACTTAAACAGTCCCCTAGACAATGGTACCAAAAGTTTGATGCTTTTATGAAGTCTCAGGCTATTCTCAAAGCAATGAGGATCATTGTCTTTACAAAAAGAGATGCTCAGGTGGCAGCTTGATATGCTTGATACTTTATGTCGATGATATGTTGATTGCTAGGAAGTCCTCTTATGACTTGCCAATTCTCAAAAAGAAGTTGAGTGAGACATTTGATATGAAGGATTTGGGGGATGCCAAACATATTCTTGGCATGCACATTACTCGTGATAGGAGTAAAAGATGAATATACTTGTCTCAAAGCGAGTACATATCCAAAGTACTTCATAGGTTCAATATGCAAGGTGGAAAGGCATTGAGTACACCTTTATGCACATATGTGAAATTGAGCAAGGATGATTGCCCCAAATCAAATGAGAGAAAGGAATTCATGACCAAAATTCCTTATCAATCTATTGTTGGAAGTCTCATGTATGCTATGGTAGCTATGAGACTAGACATTGTATTTGTAGTGGAAGTTGTCAACATATTTATGTATAATCCTGGCAAGCAACATTGGGAAGCACTCAAGATGATTTTGAGATATCTGAGTGGCACTAAAGACAAGTGTCTATGCTTAGGTAGGGGAAAAGCATCCATTATTGGTTACACAGATTTTGACTATGCTAGTTGTGTAGACAATCGTAAGTCTACATCAAGGTACATTTTTCATTTTGCTACAGGTGCTATCCCTTAGAGATCTCATCTTCAAGAATGTACAACTATTTCTACCACAGAAGTAGAGTATATTGTAGCAAGTGAGGCATGTAAGGAAGCGTTGTGGGTTTCTTTTTGCTTAGTGATAGCAAAGTGCCATTGCTTTGGCTAAGAATCCAATCTATCATATTGCAAAGACCAAGCATATTGAGGTGAGGTATCACTTCATTAGACATTGCTTAGCCACTTAGCTCATTATTCTTGAGAAGGTTCATACTAGAGATAATGCTACGGATGCTTTGACTAAAGCCCTACCAAAAGATAGCTTTTGACACTGTTGTCACTTGATGGGGGTTACTTGATTAATGATCTTACACTATCACTTGTATGCTCTGTAACATGCCCATCAGGTGGGAGGTATAGTTTGTATACTTACACTCAGGCATTCTTTATCATTCTTCACTTTTCTCCCATAGTTACTTTGGCCATATTGGCCTTTAGTGGGAGATTGTTACCGTTAGTGTCCATGTGAAAGGCCAAATGGCCACCAGACACTTTTGTTTATGTTCTTTAATAAAACATATAGTGGCCTTGTTAGCCACATACTAGAAGTTTGACTGCATTTCTTGCCTAAGTCTGTGTTCCTGTATACTGTGTTTTTCTACGTATTGTGTAGCCTTTGTGCAGAGTACCATGTGTGGGGCTTGGAGCTCGATTTTCTACTCTGAGGATATCATCATGGAGCTCTCAAGAAGGAGAGCACATTGTGATGCATTGGCATCTAAATACTTCATCTTTAAGAATCGTTTCAAGCAAAGGAATAAGTAGTAGTCATTGCAAAAAATGTTTAGTGTAGATAGACATAGTATCTCTATCTTTCCATCCAAAAGTTGTCCATGATCGAAGGGCATCTAAGAACAATTAGGGAGGAAGGAAGGAATCCTTGATCTTTTCTTGAAATGGGATCCATGTGGTGGGGTGGTAGGTGCTATGGTGCAAAACATTCCACCATAGCTGGGCTTTACCCACTAGAAAATTGGTAATAAATTTCACTTTTTCAATTTCAGAATATGATTTTTCAAAATAAAAGTCATCAAATAGGGACAACCATGAAAGAAGAAATTGGCCATCCTTTTTCCCATTGAATCGAGAAAATTGGAATTTTTTGGCACCAATCTTGGAATGCATGCCTTCTTCTTGAGTAGTGATAATGGCCTTCACCACCCTAACTAAGTTGTTGTCATCCCTTTGTATTCTTTGGAGTACAACATCACATTCTTTTATCTCCTTTTGGACATCTTGGATTTCATGCAACAAATGCTCTAATTGCTACTCAAGCGGTACCTTGGGTAGGGGTGATGTGCCAAAATCCTCTCTAGTATGGGTAGGGCATGGCCTAGACTAGATGAGAATTAGCGAACCAAAATGGGTGCCAAATCATGAATGGATGCCGTGAATCATGAACGAATGCCGAGAAATATACCCTCACACATGCCTGTAGGCTCTGATACCACTCTTTCCTGGATCTTGTAGACACATGTGTGCAGAGATAGTACTATAAAAAAATCTCACAAGAGCACACACATAATAGAGAGAGACAAGAGATTGAACACAAGATTGGGTACAATCTCCCCCCACATACTCTAATGGATGAGTCTATCAGAGTATGTGTATTTATAGGTATTTTTCATTACATCCTAAACAAAAGATACATGAGAGCAGTGCTTTGAAAAGCATGCATTATTCTTTATTTATAAATCATTGCTTTCTAAGTGATCTACTATTTTTACAAAAACATCACTTTCTAAGTGATATATTGTTTTTACAAAAAATATATAAAATACTATCTTTTAAATATCTTCAAAAATATCTGAATAAATCCATGCATGTTCATGCCCTCATGATTCTTCACCTGCTAAATCAAAACACAATCACATTAAAAAAGCTCAAGGCATTCAAATCCATTTAATATTCTATTATTCCATAAAGTATAACACAACATTTCATATGCAAGACTAGAATGGAGACCAAAGTTATGGATGATAGATATGCATATGCTAGGATTCGATCTAAAGATGATTTGCAATCACTCCAAGTGATGATCTTCAACCCAAACCATTTATGAAACCAATAACAAATAAGAAAGTCTCCTATACACTCACAAGAGAAAGTATGAGATGATTGCTTACCTCATGAGTTTGGAGCATATTTTGACCAAAATTTTTGTTAGACTCCATTGTTGAATGAGACAACAATGGAAAATGGATTGATGTTTTGCAAACCCTTGTAATAATTCTGAAAGTTTTTTTTTTGGTTTCCTTCATCAAAATGCTAAATTTTCCATAACAAAAACATACCCAAAAAATTATAAAAAACTAAGAAGAATACCTTCAAAACAAAGGATTCATATTACCTAATGAGCATATTGAACATATCATTTAAACTTCATTCACCTTCTCACTACTTTAAGAAATTCAACAAACATTAGAAGATCCAAGTGCTTAAAGACGTGTGCTTCTTAATTCCATTGATGAATATGATTTGATTTCCAAATTTATGAAAGAGCACATAATTCAAGAAGATAAAGTGAACACAAAGTACAAAATTGTTGATAAACCCATTCCTCAACCTCTACCAAAGATGAAACTCTAAACTCTTTAGGATGTTAGAAAATTTTGTTATTGGCCATATCTCTGATTGTGAAGGAACATTCAAGAGACCTGACCAGGTTGGTCTAACATTTTCTATTAAGAAATATTTTTTTGGTGTCAATGAAGTACTCATTGTTTGACATTTGTGTGGTCACTATGGTCGGAGACCATACCCACCTAAGGTTGATGCAATAAACAAGAGAGACTTATAGCAATATAAGCGATGTGAGAACATTTCTACGAGCTTGTTTCTTCTATGTTATTTGGATACCTCACTTTGCACATGTTGCTAGATATCTTTATGATTCACCAAGGAAAAATAGAAAGTTCATATGGACTGAAAAGTATTGTAAGGCTATGAGAAAATTGAAAAGATTGCTAATTGAAGCCCCGATTTTGAAAAGAGTTGATTATTCAGAAAGAAAACCCATTCACTTGAGTGTATATACTAGTCCTATAGGTATAGGATGAGTTATTGTTCAAGATGATGAAGACGAGAAGAGACATGCACCTAGATTTGGTGCTAAAATTATGCGTGAAACTCAAAGAAGATACCCACAAATCAAATTGGAGCTTTGAGGTACCATCAGGAATTTAAAGACTAACAAGGAATACTTCATAGGAGTCAATGTAATTGTTGATACAGACTGCTTTCCATTGATTGGTATAATTGCAAACTGTTCATGACCTTACATTGCAATCTTGAGATGGATATCATATATTAAATTTGTAAATCCAGTTTTAGTTCATATTTCTAGAAAATCTAACACTATTGCAGATATGCTTTCAAGAGCTAATTTTGAAGATAATTTTGATAATGTAGTAGAAAAATATATAAATTTAATCAATTATGATTCACAAATATTTGAGGATGAACAATTTAATGATGATGATTATGAATGATAGTGGAAAGATATTCGCAAATATCTTGATACTATAGAAAAATCTCCTACTTGGTCGACAAATAGATTCAAAGGCATTAGAGAATGAGCATACAATTTCTTCTTAAAAAATGGATTTATTTGGAGACATGCTAAGGGGAAATTTAAAATGCCACAAAGGATTCAAGGAAAGAAGCAAATTCAATTGCAAGTTATGAAAGATTCAAATGATACATTATGAGTTGGACATAAAGGATTCGTGACTACATATGATAATATTAGAGAGAGTTATTGATGGTTGGGAATTTTTGTCAATGTAAGGGATTATGTAAACACTGTTTATATACTTAGGTAGTGATGTGTGTGAACACTCTAGGACCACCAAGGCACTTTTTTCCCTCTTTAGGAGGTTTTTTTTACCCCGCTTGTATATACGCCTATTGCCCTAATGGGCTACCGCGTGCTTCCGCAAACGTCTAACTCCAACATTGGTATCAGAGCAAGTAGCCGCTTCATCTAGGGTGTCGTCTAAACCTCTCCGATTGTAGTCTCAGATTTGCACGAAATTTGGTGAGCATACTCAGGGTGTTTCAGAGATTAAAACTGCTTCGCTTTGTGGTGCCGAAATCACAATCTGAGCTTGTTTCAGCCTCCGAACGCACTATCATAGTGCTTGTGCAGGCTATTTAGTCTTTTTGTGCCAAAGGTATATACCTGTTTTGGTTCTTCAAAATAAGCATCTCAAAGTCTGCTATAGGTTTAGCAGAACTTGTTTGGGCAATTCCGTTCAACTTTTTGAGGTACAATCAATTTTTTGCGTCAAGGTATTTTAGTCACCAGCCATGGCTAAAAGTAGTGATGTATTTCGTATGTTGGCTGTTGAGGATAAGTTGGATGGTACCAACTACTCGGCGCTTATATGATGCGACATGTATTGGTTACAAAAGGAATTTGGAACATTGTGCAGGGTTTTGAAAAACGTCCTATCACACCTGCATATGTTACAACTACAGGTATTGAAGCTGATGTACAAGGTGTCGAAGATGATGATATTCTGCATATTCCTGTTCGTGTTGCAGTTTCTATTGCACCTACTGCAGAGCAAATTCCTTGGGATGGTAGAGATGCCCAAGCACATGCATTGATAGCTTTGTCTGTCAAACGTGCCATTATTCCTCACATTCGCTCTTACAGAACAGCTACGGATGCTTGGGATACACTTACCACATTGTACCAAGCTAGGAATGAGGCGTGTTGCTTATCTCCAAAAATAGTTGGAGAGTGAGCACATGAATGAAGGTGATTCTATGGATAATTTTCTAACAAAGATCAAAGACTTGAAGGAACAGTTGATTTCTACTGATGAGGTTATACCAGATAGCTCACTTGTGTAGACCGTTTTGAATGGTCTTCCTGATTCCTATCAGAGTTTTGCTTCTACTCTTCAGTTGATGATGAAAGTCAATCCAAATGCCTTGTTATTTGAGGAGTTAGTCTTTGTTTTGTGGTAGGAAGATCGGTCCCGGTAGAATAGATCCATTATGCGTGTTGCAGATCAAGCTTTCCTATCTAGTCAGAAGGGCAAAGGAAAATGCAGCTCTTCAACTAGTAGGCAGAAATCTGCTAATTCCGCACCATCAAAGAGGGAAGAAAAAGATGAAAATAAATCAGAAAAGTAGAAATTGTTTTGCAAGTACTGTAAAGGAAATTATCATATCGTAAAGAACTGTCCAAAACTGGCTGCGAAAGAGGCAAAAAAGAAAGAGGCTGGAATGGTTGTTGTAGAAGCCTCTACACCAAAAACAAAGTCTGCTAATCTTCTGCAAGAAGAAGAATGGGTGTTTACTATTGTTTGCAATTTTGAACCATCTTCTCATCAATAGTGCATGTATGCGGTAGACTCAGATGTTTGGTACTTTGACAATGGGGCGACCAAACAAATTACCTTGTAGCGCAGTTTATTCTCTTCACTTGAGCCTACCCCTATAGGGAATACTATTACATGCGCCAACAACTCCTCTTATCCTGTTATGGGAGTTGGTAAGATCATTTTGACTATTGCTGATGGTAGTTCTTTCACTTTGTCAGATGCTTTGTTTGTGCCAGGGATCAAGAAAAATATGTTATCAATTTCTGCATTTGCCAAGATTGGCTTGGTTGTGAAATTTGTTGATGACAGATGTACAGTTCATGATCTATCAAATGGTGACGTGATTATTGCTTTTGGCATTTTATGTCGTGGGCCGTATAAGCTCATAGACTATGAAAGATCTATAAATGATTTGGCATGTGCAGTACATGATACTCAGGCTATCTCAGATGCAAAGCTTTGGCATGCACGCTTTGGTCATCTGAATTTTGCTAGTTTGCTATGCCTGCAGAAATCTGAAATGGTGTCCTCTTTGCCCAAACTTGAGGCACCCGGAAAACATGTTTGTGAAGGCTATATTTTTGGCAAAATGCAGCATTCCTCCTTTCAAAAACATGGTTCAGTTCCGGCTACTCAGAAATTGTAGCTTGTGCATAGTGATGTCTGTGGTCCTATGCAGACACCTTCTTTTGGAAATTATCTTTACTTCATGAGATTTTCATCGATGATTTTTCCAGGCATGCATGGGTACATCCTTTGAAGGCAAAGTCCAAAGTGTTAATGTGCTTCAAACAATTTCTGGTTTTGGTTGAAAATCTGTCAGCATGTAAAATGGGCACCCTCTGTTCTCATGGAGGGGGCCAATATATGTCTTCTAATTTTAATGCATTTCTGGCTAAACGTGGGATAAAACACAAGTGTACAGTGCCGTATACACCTCAACAGAATGGAGTTGCTGAACGAAAGAACAAGTCACTCATGGAGAGGCAAGGTGTATGGTCAAGAGTCAGGCTTGACCACATAGTTTCTGGCTTAAGGCTGTCATGTGTGCAGCATATGTACTTAATAGGTGTCCCACTAAAGCACTGCAGTCTATCACTCCATATGAGGCTTGGCATGATCGCAATCCATCTATTACTCATCTACCTATTTTTGCTTGTTTGGCATATGCATTAGTGCCTCAACAACATCTCAAAAAATTGGATGATAAAGTAGTAAAATGTATTTTTGTTGGGTACAGTTCAAAAAGTAAAGGCTATCGTCTGTATCATCCACAGACTAAACACATTCTGGTTAGCCATGATGTTGTTTTTGTGGAAGATGTTATTCAACCATTGGTTTCATGTACTAAGGAGACATCTATTAGCTCCAAAGACATGTATGATGCGTTGCTGCCTTTTTTTACAGGTGGGCAGTCTAGTGCTGGTCCTAATGAGGCAACTTCTCAACCTTGTCAGGTTTCATGTGATGATGCAGATCATCCCTTTTCTGATGCAGATTTACATGATGCACTTGTTGATGAGAGAGTTGACATTGAGGAGGCAAAAACTATGCCAAAATGGCTAGTGCAGACTTTGTGTGATAGCAAATTAGATGCACCTCTGTCATATCATACTCGATCAGGCTCTCATAGTGCCTCTTTTGCATCAGATTGCTATGCTATGGCTGCATCTAGTCTCTATGATGAGAATGAGCCTGTTTCATTTTGATGAAGCAAAAAAGTTAGAAAATTGGATGGCTGCTATGCAATCTGAATATGATGCTATAATGAAGAACGGTACTTGGTCTTTATGTGACTTGCCTCCTGGCAAGAAGGCCATTGGCACTAAGTGGGTTTACAAGCTGAAGTGTAAGCCTGATGGAACAGTTGACAGGTATAAGGTTAGGCTTGTTGCAAAGGGTTATGCACAGGAAAGAGGCATTGATTTTGATGAGACCTTTGCACCTACATGCCGTATGACTACTGTTCGGAGCATCCTCCACTTGCAACCCATCATGGTTGGAATGTACATCAGTTGGACATTAAAACTGCATTTCTGAATGGTGACTTGCATGAAGAAGTGTATGTTTTTCAGCCCCATGTCTTTGTGTAGAAAGGGCATGAAAACCAGGTGTGCAGGTTAAAGAAGGCATTATATGGTTTAAAGCAAGCACCACGTTCTTGATATGAGAAGATACATGCCTATCTGATTGCACATGGTTTTGAGAACAGCCCAACTGAAAGCACCTTATATGTTAAGCGTGCTAATGATGTGCTTGTGATCATTGTTGTCTATGTTGACAACATGCTGCTCAGTGGTCCTATTGAGAAGCATATTGCTGATTTTAAGGCTGATTTGCATGCCTCATTTGAGATGTCTGATTTGGGGCATTTGCATCACTATTTGGGCATTCAGTTTATGCAAGTTGATGGTGGAATGGCTTTGTGTCAAATGATATATATTGACACATTATTGCAGCACTTTGGCCTTGAAGATTGTAAGCCTATTGCCACTCCTATGGAGACAGGTTTACGATGGAGTCTTCATGATGATGGAGATGCATTTGATGCTATCCTCTATCAGCAGGATGTTGGATGCCTGATTTACTTATGCATTACTCGGCCAGATATTCAGTTTGTTGTCTAAGAGATGAGCAAGTTTATGCATTGCCCAGGTGGCAAGCATTGGCAGGCGGTTAAGCGCATCTTTCGCTACTTGTGTGGTAATTGGCACTTGGGTTGTTTTATCCCAAGGGGGGATCACTACCGCCTGATTTGCATGCTTTTTCTAACTCAGAGTGGGCTAGTTGCTATGACACTCATGTGTCCACTAGTGGCTTTTGCTTCATGCTTGGTAGCTCATGTATATCTTGATTGAGCAAGAAGCAGCCTACTGTGGCCACTTCCAGTTGTGAGTCTGAGTATAGGGCAACTTTCACAGCGACAATTGAGTGTGTGTGGCTCAGACACCTTATGGCTGATTTTGGTGTTGGTCAGTCTTCTGCCACCACCATCTTCACTGACAGTCGAAGCACATTGGCAATTGCAAGGAACCTTGTGTTCCATGCTCGCACTAAGCACATTGAGGTGCATTATCATTATGTCAGGGAGAGCTTCTCTGCTAGGGAGATCAGCTTGGCATATGTGCCCACGCAGGAGAACATTGTAGACCTTTTCACGAAGGGTCTGCCTAGGGAGAAGTTTGAAGCTTTCCGCAAAGCTTTGGGCTTACTTCCTTTTGTGGAGTGATTTCCACATAGTTTGGCACTTCCTTATACATAAGTGCCAGCTACTTGTTCACCGCATCATTCCCAGGGGGGATTTGTTGATATATTTAGGTAGTGATGTGTGTGAACACTCTAGGAACCTAGGGCACTTTTCTCCCTCTTTAAGAGGTTTTTTTCCCCCCGACGTGTATATATGCAACCCTAATGGGCTACTTATCTTTGTACATTCTCTAGTAATACATTTAGTATTGTGTGTTGTGCTCCAAGCTTCTTCTTCTTCCTTGTGTTGTTTGCGTGCTTCCGCAGATGTCTAACTCCTCCTCTACATCCTACCTATCCTCCTTGTATTCACCAAAAGTGGGTAATTGACCTCCTGAACATGCATAAAGGTATAGATAACATGAGATATATTGTACTTGTCAAAGAAGACCTTACAAACTATGTAGAAGGCTAAGCACTACAATCTAAAACAACATATAATGTATACAAAATTCTTACTTGAAGATGTGATTTCATGATTTGGATACATTGAAAAAGTAGTTGTCTGTTGGAGCAATACAATCATCAATTGATGATTATATGAAGCTTAGGAGTGAAGACTTGAAGAAAAGATTGAAGTCTAAGAGCATGAAATGAAGTAGAGGTTCAAAAAGAGATGGTCTATATACACATGTATATTAGCCTTGTAAATACTTCACAAATACTTGAAGTAACGATGAATCCACACTCATATGTATATATATACTTGTATATAGTCGCGATATATAGGAGAGATGAAGAATAGATGAAAAAGAGAGGAGTAGATCATGAACTATGTGAGTATCATCCATTAGATGTAAGATGAGTTGAATAGAATAAGTTTTTCTGAGAATTGCATGTGGATCTTTTCTCCATTCCTCCTTTTGTGTTGGATCATATTAGGAATCCTTGTAGAGGTCTAAGTCCATAGTTAATGCATCTATGGTTAAGATTTGAGAGTCTAACTGTAATTAGGCTAAGAATTTTGTGAGTAGGAACATTTGTGTGTGAAGAAGTGATAACTGTCTTCTGAAACAGGCGCAATCTCGATGATCAAAGAATTGATGATATCTTAGTGCATAGTGTAAATTTTTACACAAATGAGGAGTCAAACTCTAAGATAGAAGGTAAGCCATCTATTTCTAAAAGCATTTTATTAAACGGATTATATTTTGTGAGAACTAACTGTTTAAATTTGCATATGTAAAAGTCACCTGTAGAAAGTGCTTGTTTCAGACATCGGTTTACTTATTGAAGTAAATCTAAAGTTTTGTAAGTTATTTTTGAGAACTTTAACTTCCAGTAGTTCTGCAAACACGAGAAGAGTGTTGTACCAAATTTGCATAGAAAACTTTAATCATTTTGTCAATCAAGAGTGAATTTTGTGAGGTAGACTTTTTTGAGTGAAGTTAGTTTTCAAAGAGAAGCTGAGTGTTCATATTTTGGTAAAAGATTTCAAAATTGGTGAAATTCTTGAGCTATACTTGACATAGAGGTGTTCTAAACTCAAGTGTAACTTGTCTTTTGGAGATTAATCATCTCCATCAATGGTATCAGAGCAAGAATCAGCAGAATTGAAGAAAAGGAAGACCCTGACTACTATAGACATATAGAATTCAACATTTGAAGATTCAAAAGGACAAAGTGTGAAGAAAAAGCTAAAGGGAGACACATGAGAGAAATCAGAAAGGTCAGAAGGAGTAAATTTCAAAGCTAAGGCACATTCATTCCTCATAAGGTTGAAGATTTGATAGTATAGGTGAAGAAAGGATGGGAGATAGTTTCCAAATTGAGAAGTTGGATAGAGAGAACTATCCAGTTTGGTCTATGAGGATGGAAGCTCATCTTATGAGCAAAGATCTGATGTGATACATCACAAGAGAAGAAGAAAAGCCAAAGTTTAAAGATCCTAGTGTTCCTATGAGGGAGGAGCTTGCAAATTTAAAGATTTGGATGAAGAAGGATGCTCAAGCAAGGAGCATAATCTACATGGTAGTAAATGATTACTTGCTTCCTCATATCAGAGGACTTGAAAGTGCAAGTGATATATGGAGTGCTTTGGAAGAGCCTTTTTAACATACAACCAAGTCACGGAAAGCATCACTATGGGTAGAGTTTACCACATTCAAGAAGAAGGCTTCACAATCAATATCTGATATGTGACAAAAATGAAAGACATTGTTGATTCCTTAGGTGCAATTGATGAAGAGATTGAAGAAGATAAATTTGGTAAGACAAATTCTCACAGGTCTAAGAGGAGATGAGAAGTGGAAGCCTTTCATATTGTCAATAGAACTTTCATTAGATCATTTCACTCCTGATTTGAATCAATTGTTAGGACATATGCTAACTTTTGAGAATGATATCAAAGGAGATGTTGATAAGAGTGTAGGTCATCCAATGTATTCTAAAGACAAGAAGAAAGCTATCAAAGGAAAGCAACAATTAGTTGAAGATGAAGGTACTCCAAGCGAAGCAAACTTCCTAAGAGAAAGAGGAAGTGGCAGAAGTAGAGGAAGAGGCAGAAATAACAAAGATAATGTCAAAGGTTGTTGGATATGTGGTAAGACCAATCATCTATCTCATGAATGTTGGCATAATAATCAAAGCAATGGTAACTTTAATGAGAATTTTAACCAACGAGGAAGAGGTGGAAGAAATTAGAGAGGAAATCACAGAGGTAGAGGTGGTAGGAGTTTCTTTGGAAGAAATGGAGGAAGAAAATTCCAAAACCAATCCTACTACAATTATGCATCAGATCAAAAAGAAGATTCAACTCTTATTATGAAGGCATCATGTGAAGCTTCAAATGAAGACTTAAGGGTATTCTATATTGACGTGGGGTGTAGCAATCACCTGAGTGGAAAGATTGCTTTGATGACTGATTTGGATCATAAGGCAATGAATCATACAATTCAAACACGTGACAATAGAAAGCACAAGGTGAAGTCAATTGGATTAGTTAAAGCCAAAGATGGAAGCACTCTCTTGAGTAAGGTTTTGTATGTTCCTACAATCCCAAAGAATTTGATTAGTGTAGGACAAATTGTGGAAAAAGGATATGAGGTGAGGTTCACTAATGATGGAGTTTATGTTGAAGAACCTAGCCAAGGGTACAAGCAAATTGTTACAAGAAAGAAAGAAGGAAGGCTCTTCACATTGAGGGTACAAGGTAATGTTGGACATGCCATGTTTACATATGGAGAGCAAAAGGTGTCTTGAGTTGGATCTTTGGCATAAGAGGCTTGGACACTTCAATGAAAGATGTATCAAAGAGATGATTAATAATGGTTCAGTACTTGGATTACCTAATGTTGTAGGTCAACACATGACATAGATATGTGAAGCATGTCAATTAGGTAAGGCTCATAAGCAATCATATAATAAGAATGGTTTCATGTATTTAGAAAGACTTGAATTGGTACATACAGATGTGTGGGGTCCTTCAAAGGACTTTCGCATAAATGGTTCAAGATATTATGTCATATATGTTGATGATGCTACCAGGTGGATCACCATTTATGTGATCAAAGACAAGTCAGAAGTGTTTAGTACATTTAAACACTATCATGCATATGCAGAAAGAATTTGAAGAGGTTAAGATCAGATGGAGGGAGAGATTATTTCTCAAATGAATTCAGTGATTATTTGTGGAATGCATGTATAAAGAGAGAAGTTACTTGCAAGTACTCTCCTCCACAAAATGGTGTAGCAAAAAGGAGAAATAGAACTCTTGTTGAGTTTGCAAGATCAATGATGAAAGAAAAGAATTGCCCTAATTATTTGTGGGTTGAGGCTGTAAATACAGCCACATACTTGGTTAAGAGGCTGCCATGTAAAGCTTTGCAGGGTATGAGACCATATGAAGCTTGGTGGGGTAAGAGACCTACATTAGATCATTGCAAAGTATTTGGTTGCTTAGCCTATGCTTATGTTCCTTCTCAATTAGGACATAAGATGGAACCAAAGGCTGAAAAATATGTGTTCATTGGTTATGATGATAAGCAAATGGGATACAGATTGTGGAGTCCATCTACAAAGCAATTTCTTGTATCAAGGGATGTCACATTTGATGAGCAAAGTACTTGGTACTCAGGTCTTGAAGAAACATTAAATCAAACGAAAGTTACATCAAAGGTTCAAATATTTGAAGAAGAAGAGAACAATGAAGCACTAGTTGAAGTTGAAGGGATGCTAAGGTTTGATCCAGAATGTGATGAACCAGAAACTTCAATAAGTGGAGAACTCAGAAGATCATCAAGGCACAAATGGCAACCCACAAGGTATAGCTATGATACTTCAATCTTGACTGCTAAAGATTATGCTTATATGATAAAAGTAGATGAAGACCCATCCACATATGAGAAGCCAAAGGAAAAGAGAATTGGGAAAAAGCTATGAAGGAAGAGTATGATGCACTCATTGAGAATGAGACTTGGGAATTGGTACATAAACTTTTAATCAGAAGGTGAGGCTTGTTGTAAAAGGATATGCACAAACATATGGTGTGGACTATGATGAGACTTATAGTCCTATTGCAAAGATGACAACCATAAGGAATCTCATAGCTATTGCTGCTTGCAAAGGTTGGAAGTTATCTCAATTAGATGTGAAGAATGCATTTTTGAATTGTTACATTTTAGATGAAGTTTACATGGAACAACCACATGGTTTTAAAGATCAATTTTATCCAACTCATGTGTGTAAGATCAAGAGAGCTTTGTATGGCTTGAAGCAAGCCCCAAGGGCATGTAATTACAGGCTTGTAAAGTTCTTGAAGGAACTTGGTTTTCAAGCATCAAAGGCAGATAGTAGCTTGCTAATCAAAGCAAGTGAAGATGGGTTTATCTATGTTTGTATTTATGTTGATGACATAATACTTACAAGAACATATGACAAAGGCATACAAATGCTTAAGAAGCAGATGGAGAAAGAATTCAAGATCAGTGACTTGGGAAATTTGTCATATTTTTTGGGGAATGGAGATTTCATATACACAACATGGAGTATATGTAACTCAAGAAAGATATTTGAAGAATTTGCTAATCAAATTTAAAATGGAAAATTGCACGATAGCACCAACTCCGATGGAGGTGAATCACAAATTGAGTAGATATGGAGGAGAAGAATTCAAAGGCATGAAGCTTTATCAGAGTTTGGTGGGTAGCTTGATTTATGCTACATTAAGAAGGCCTGATTTGTCATATGCAGTTGGAGTTTTATCTCAGTTCACGCATTGTCCTAGAAAGAAACATTGGATTGCAGGTCAAAGGGTGCTGAGGTATATCAAGGGCACACTTAAAGAAGGTTTGCATTATGGGTTTACTTCAGATACAAGGATCAAGATATATAGTGGTGCGGATTGGGCAGGTAACTCTGATGATAGAAGATCAACACATGGGTATTTGTGTTATGTGGGAGATAAGTTAATTTTGTGGTGCTCTAAGAAGCAACATACATTTGCTTTATCATCTACAGAAGCAGAGTACAAAGGTATGGTAGAAGTTGCAAAGGAAGTCATATGGCTAAAAACTCTTATGAAGAGTTTTGATATCATTCAAAGTACTCATATCATTTATGGAGACAACATGAGTTCTTTGTATTTGGCAGCTAACCCTGTGTTTCATGTGAGGACCAAACATATTGAGATCCAATATCATTTTCTGAGACAAAAGGTTTTCGACAAAGAAATAGAAATCATGCATACTCCCACAAAGGATCAACTTGCAAATATGTTGACAAAGATTTTGGATGGACCCAAGTTGCAGAGATTTAAAGATATGCTAGGGATAAAGAAAATGTAGGTAATCATAATTGATGATTATTATATGAAGCTTAGGAGTGAAGACTTGAAGAAAAGACTGAAGTCTAAGAGCATGATTTAGAAAGAGATGGTATATATACACATGTATATTAGCCTTGTAAACACTTCACAAATACTTGAAGTAATGATGAATCCACACTCATATGTACATATATACTTGTATATAGTTGTGATATATAGGAGAGATGAAGAATAGATGAAAAAGAGAGGAGTAGATCATGAACTATGTGAGTATCATCCATCACATGTAAGATGAGTTGAATAGAAGAAGTTTTTTTGAGAATTGCATGTGGATCTTTTCTCCACTCCTCCTTCTGTGTTGGATCATTTTCGGAATCGTTTTGTAGAGGTTTAAGTTTGTAGTTAATGCATCTATGGTTAATATTTGAGAGCCTAATTGTAATCAGGCTGAGAGAATTGTGAGTAGGAACATTTGTATGTGAAGAAGTGATAAGTGTCTGTTGGAGATAGACATCTGTGGAAGCACGCGAACAACACAAGAAAGAAGAAGAAGCTTGGAGCACAAACACACAATACTGAATGTATTACTAGAGAATGTACAAAGATAAGTAGCCCATTAGGGCAATAGGCGTATATACAACCCGGGGGAAAAAAACCTCCTAAAGAGGGAAAAAAGTGCCCCAGCGGTCCTAGTGTGTTCACACACATCACTACCTAAATATATCAACAAATCCCCCCTGGGAGTGATGCGGTGAACAAGGAGTTGGCACTCATGTATAAGGAAGTGCCAAGCTATGTGGAAATCACTCCACAAAAGGAAGAAAGCCCAAAGCTTTGCGGAAAGCTTCAAACTTCTCCCTAGGCAGAGCCTTCGTGAAAAGGTCTGCAATGTTCTCCTACGTGGGCACATATGCCAAGCTGATCTCCCCAACAGAGAACCTCTCCCTGACATAGTGATAATGCACCTCAATGTGCTTAGTGTGAGCATGGAACACAGGGTTCCTCGTAGCTGCCAATGCGCTCTGACTGTCAGTGAAGATGGCGGTGGCAGAAGACTGGCCAACACCCAAATCAGCCATAAGGCATCTGAGCCACACACACTCAACAGTCGCTGTGAAAGCTGCCCTATACTCAGCCTCACAAATGGAAGTGGCCACAGTAGGCTGCTTCTTGCTCAACCAAGATATACATGAGCTACCAAGCATGAAGCAAAAGCCACTAGTGGACACGCGAGTGTCATAGCAACCAGCCCAATCTGAGTCAGAAAAAGCATGCAAATCTGGCGGTAGTGATCCCCCCTTGGGATAAAACAACCCAAGTAGCCGAGTACCACTCAAGTAGCGAAAGATGCGCTTAACCGCCTTCCAATGTGTGACTCCTGGGCAATGCATAAACCTGCTCATCTGTGAGACAGCATATTGAGTAATGCATAAGTAAATCAAGCATCCAACAACCTGCTGATAGAGAACAGCATCAAATGCATCTCCAGCATCATGAAGACTCAATCGTAAACCTGTCTCCATAGGAGTGGCAATAGGCTTACAGTCTTCAAGGCCAAAACGATGCAATAATGTGTCAATATATTTCGTTTGACACAAAGCCATTCCACCATCAACTTGCATAAACTGAATGCCCAAATAGTGATGCAAATGCCCCAAATCAGACATCTCAAATGAGGCATGCAAATCAGCCTTAAAATCAGCAATATGCTTCTCAATAGGACCAGTGAGCAGCATGTCGTCAACATAGACAACAATGATTAGAAGCACATCATTAGCACGCTTAACATATAAGGTGCTTTCAGTTGGACCGTTCTCAAAACCATCTGCAACCAGATAGGCATGTATCTTCTCATACCAAGCACGTGGTGCTTGCTTTAAACCATATAATGCCTTCTTTAACCTGCACACCTGGTTTTGATGCCCTTTCTGCACAAAGCCACGGGGTTGAAAAACATACACTTCTTCATGCAAGTCACCATTTAGAAATGTTGTTTTAATGTCCAACTGATGTACATTCCAACCATGATGGGCTGCAAGTGCACAAATGCTCCGAACAGTAGTCATACGACATGTAGGTGCAAAGGTCTCATCAAAATCAATGCCTCTTTCCTGCGCATAACCCTTTACAACAAGCCTAGCCTTATACCTGTCAACTGTATCATCAGGTTTTATGCTTCAGCTTGTATACCCACTTAGTGCCAATGGCCTTCTTGCCAGGAGGTAAGTCACATAAAGACCATGTACCATTCTTCATTATAGCAGCATATTCAGATTGCATAGCAGCCATCCAATTTTCTGAATTTTGTGCTTCATCAAAAGAAACAGGCTCATTCTCATCACAGAGACTAGACGCAGCCATAGCATAGCAATCTGATGTAAAGGAGGCACTATGAGAGCCTGAACGAGTACGATATGACAAAGGTGCATCTAATTTGCTGTCACGCAAAGTTTGCACCAGCCATTTTGGCATAGTTTTTGCCTGCTCAATATCAGCTCTCTCATCAACAAGTGCATCATGTAAATCTGCATCAGAAATGGAATGATCTGTATCATCATATGAAACTTGTAAAGGCGGAGAAGTTGCCTCATTAGGACCAGCACTAGACTGTCCACCTGTAAAAAGAGGCATCAAAGTATCATACATGTCTTTAGAGCTAACAGATGTCTCCTTAGTACATGAAAGCAATGGCTGAATAGCATCTTCCACAAAGACAACATCACGGCTAACCAGAATGCGTTTAGTCTGTGGATGATACAGACGATAGCCTTTACTTTCAGAACTGTACCCAACAAAAATACATTTTACTCCCTTATCATCCAATTTTCTGCGATGTTGTTCAGGCACTAGTGCATATGCCAAACAACCAAAAACACGCAAATGAGCAACAGATGGCTTGCGGTCATGCCAAGCCTCATATGGAGTGATAGACTGCAGCGCTTTAGTGGGACACATGTTCAGTACATATGGTGCACACATGATAGCCTCAAGCCAGAAACTATGTGGTAAAGCCTGACTCTTGACCATGCACCTCGCCATCTCCATGAGTGACCTGTTCTTTTGTTCAGCAACTCCATTCTCTTGAGGTGTATACGGTACTGTAAACTGGTGTTTTATCCTACGTTCAGCCAGAAATGCATTAAAATCAGAAGACATATATTCCCCCCCTCGATCAAAACGGAGGGTGCCCATTTTACATGCTGACAGATTTTCAGCCAAAACCAAAAACTGTTTAAAGCACATGAACACTTCGGACTTTGCTTTGAGTGGATATACCCATGCATGCCTGGAAAAATCATCAATGAAAGTCATGAAGTAAAGGTAATTTCCAAAAGAGGGTGTCTGCATAGGACCACAGACATCACTATGTACAAGCTGCAATTTTTGTGTAGCCCGAACTGAACCATCTTTTGGAAAGGAGGAACGCTGCATTTTGCCCAAAATACAGCCTTCACAAACATGTTTTCCAGGTGCCTCAAGCTTGGGCAAAGAGGACACCATTTCAGATTTTTGCAGGCGTAGCAAACTAGCAAAATTCAGGTGACCAAAGCGTGCATGCCGAAGCTTTGCATCTGACATAGCCTGAGAATCATTTACTACACATGCCAAATTATTTTCAGATCTTTCATAGTCTATGAGCTTATATAGCCCACGACATAAAATGCCAGAAGCAATAATCACATCGCCATTTGACAGATCATGAACTGTACACCTGTCATCAACAAATTTCACAACCAAGCCAATCTTGGCTAATGCAGAAACTAATAACAAGTTCTTTTTGATCCCTGGCACAAATAAAGCATCTGACAAAGTGAAAGAACTACCACCAGCAGTAGTCAAAATGATCTTACCAACTCCCATAATAGGATAAGAGGAGTTGTTGGCGCATGTAACAGTATTCCCTGTAGGGGCAGGCTCGAGTGAAGAGAAGAAACTGCACTGCGAGCTAATATGTTTGGTCGCCCCACTGTCAAAATACCAAACATCTGAGTCTACTGCAGACATGCACTGCTCATGAGAAGATGGGTCAAAACTGCAGACAGTAGTAAACGCCCATTCTTCTTCCTGCACAAGATTTGCAGACTCTGTTTTTGGTGTAGAGGCCTCTACAACAACCATTCCAGCCTCTTTCTTCTTTGCCTCTTTCTTCTTTGCCTCTTTAGCAGCTAGTTTTGGACAGTTCTTTATGATATGAGCATTGCCTTTACAGTACTTACAAAACAATTTCTGCTTTTCTGATTTTTTCTCATCTTTGTCTTGGTTCTTTGAATGTGCAGCATTTGCAGATTTCTGCTTACTAGTAGAAGAGCTCCATTTTCCTTTGCCCTTCTGACTAGCCAGGAAATCTTGATTTGCAACTCGCATAATGGACCTGTTCTGCCTGGACTGATCTTCCTACAACAAAACAGAGACTAACTCCTCAAATGATAAGGCATTCAGATTGCCTTTCATCATCAACCGAAGAGTAGAAGCAAAACTCTGATATGAGTCAGGAAGACCATTCAGAACGGTCTGTACAAGTGAGCTATCTGGTATAACCTCATCAGCAGAAATCAACTGTTCCTTCAAATCTTTGATCTTTGTCAGGAAACTGTCCATAGAATCACCTTCATTCATGTGCTCACTCTCCAACTGTTTTTGGAGGTAAGCAACACGAGCCTCATTCCTAGCTTGGTACAATGTGGTAAGTGTATCCCAAGCATCCTTAGCTGTTCTGCAAGAGAGAATGTGAGGAATAATGGCACCTTTGACAGACAAAGCTATCAATGCATGTGTCTGGGCATCTCTGCCATCCCAGAGAATCTTCTCTTCAGTAGGTGCAGCAGAAACAGCAGCACAAACAGGAATCTGCGGAACATCATCTTCGACACCATCTTCATCAGCTCCAGCACCTGTATTTGGAGTACCTGTAGTCAGAGGTGTAACAGGACATCTTTCAACACCCTGCACAATGTTCCACAATCCTTTTGCAACCAATACATGTCGCATCATATACACCCATAATGGGTAGTTGGTACCATCCAACTTATCCTCAACAGCCAACATACGGAATACATCACTGCTTTCAGCCATGGACGGTGACTAAAATACCTTGATGCAGAAAATTGACTGTATCTCAAACAGTTGAACAAAACTGCCCAGACGAATTCTGTTATACCTGTAACAGACTTTGAGACGCTTAAACTGGCAAACAAAAACTGGTATATACCTTTGGCACAAAAAGACAAAATAGCTTGCACAAGCGCTACGATAGTGCGTTCGGAGGCTGAAACGAGCTCAGATCGCGATTTCGGCACCACAAAACAAAGTTGTTTTGATCTCTGAAACACCTTGAATATGCTCACCAAATTTCGTGCGAATCTGAGACTGCAAACGGAGGAGTGTCGACGGCGCCCTAGATGAAGTGATGACCTGCTCTGATACCAATTGTTGGAGATAGACGTCTGCGGAAGCACGCGAACAACACAAGGAAGAAGAAGAAGCTTGGAGCACAAACACACAATACTGAATGTATTACTAGAGAATGTACAAAGATAAGTATGTTGGAAGTGAGGTAGGCCCTTAGGCTCATGTCACAGGTCCATGGTTCCATAGGTCCAGTCATGTACAACATTAATTTAGCAATCTTCCATATTGACAAAACATGAACATACCACAACTTAATCATACAGATGATGAGACAAAGATAGAGAAAGAATAGACGACATGTGTAAGGTGTTATGTAAGCCATCGCTTACTCATAGTACCATGTATACCAATGTTCAATGTAAAATGTGGGAGCAAAACTCTCAACCACTCTATGTGATGAGAAATAGATGAATGAGTGAATGTACAATGTAACAAACATATTCAGATGTATGGGAAGTAATCTGAATATATATGAGATGTGTGACCTTATAGGTTATAGAAGAGTGAATATGAGTGACTGAAAGAGGAAGGATCAGTGTGAAATTGATAGTCAACAAACCCTCATCTGAACTTAGGCTATGGAAGACACTAAGTCAGATACGTGTGTGAAAAGATCACATACTTATAAAGTAGCATAGAATGCTAACAAGTTTGCTGCAGGAAATCCTCAAACTCATGTGAACACACCTTCTCAAACACCTCATCAAAATATGCATAAAGCATATACGTATTGTTTCTGTTGTACCTATGCCGAATAGGACTCCTCCTTATATGAATGCCACGGCCTCCATAAAATTCAAGTAGTACATGTGTGCATAAAGAGAATATGTACCTGAATACTTAACATAAGATGTAAATCTTATGTTAAACACCATCCAATGTCTTTGAAGTAGCGCGACATCTTCTTGTAGAAGACAATCTTCAACTTGATACCTTCTTGTAGAAGATAATCTTCAAATACACCATGTAGATGGCCGATCCTCACCATCAAGCTGCTAATAACCAAGTCTTCTTGCCATGAACAAGAGATAACCTCCTCTCCATGAACTAGAGTGTGAGCACACCCTTCATCTTCTCCAAGAAGAATCCCAAGAAGAACTCCATAGCTCTCCTCAACATGCTTCAAGTTAGCACCATGGCTGCCCCATGTGCTAGAAGAAACACCACCTCTATTGAGGTCAAAGCTCCAATCTTGTGTTGAATACTAGGTGAAGGATGAATAGAAGTGATCCAAGCTTATTCTTATATAGTGGTGTATGTATACTGAAAAGCTCATGAAAAGCTCTTGAATAAAGCTTAATACGCACTACGATCGTTCTTCAATAAAGCACAATATGTGTTCCCGTCCATCGCCTAATTCGCCACCGTCCGTTGCCTTTTCTCCTGAAAAGCATGATAAAAAATAACACTGCCACAAGCGAAATCGAACCCTGGTGGGCATGATGGGAAGACAGCGACTTATCCACGCCGCCCACGCTCTAGTGTGTAGAAGATCTGAGTTTGAAAACTAAAAATGCTGTGCTGCCTGAACAATTTGACCAATAGAACTATAAATGGACCAATGGAATATTATTTGACCAATAGGATATTGAATCCAACAAAGTAGCCCATTAGGGCAATAGGCATATATACAAGCCGGGGAAAAAAACCTCCTAAAGAGGGAAAAAAGTGCCCCGGCGGTCCTAGTGTGTTCACACACATCACTACCTAAATATATCAACAGTGTCTTCTGAAACAGGTGCAATCTCGATGATCAAAGAATTGATCATACCTCAGTGCATAGTGTAAGGTTTAAACAAATGAGGAGTCAAAATCTAAGTTGGAAAGTAAGCCATGTATATCTAAAAGCATTTTATTAAATGGGTTATATGTTGTCAGACCCAACTGTTTAAAGTTGCATATGTAAAAGTCACCTATAGAAAGTGCTTGTTTCAGACATAGGTTTACTTATTGAAGTAAATCTAAAGTTTTGTAAGCTCTTTTGGAGAACTTTAACTTGGAGTAGTTGCACAAACACTAGAAGAGTGTTGTATCAACTTTTCATAGAAAATTTTAATCATTTTATCAATCAACAAGTGAATTTTGTGAGGCAGACTTTTTTGAGTGAAGTTAGTTTTCAAAGAGAAGTTAAGTGTTCATATTTTGGTAAAAGATTTCAAAATTGGTGAAAGTCTTGAGCTATACTTGGCATAGAGGTGTTCTAAACTCAAGTGTAGCTTGTCTTTTGGAGATTAATCATCTCCATCATTGTTGATAGGAAGAATTATATGCTCAAGAGGCTAGGGATTTATTTGCATGACATGAAATTCACTTGTCTCTCACAACTGCTTATAACCCTTAGGCTGACAGAAAAATAGAAAGGAGTCATTCACTAATTATGAAAGTGGTCTCTAAAGTTTGTAATGGAAACATATAACAATGGCCAAAATATTTATGTTTTGCATTATCGGATGATAGAATGACTTGTACTAGGACAACATGATACATGCCTGTTGAACTAATGTATTGCTAGAAACCTATTTTTCCTATTCATACATAAATTCCAACATGGTCCATGCTACCATGGAATGGTAATCTTCCTACTAATGAGGTTTTGGATTCAAGGATAAAAAAACTTGAGCAAGGGAACAAAAAAACTTGACAATGCTATTATAAAATTGAAAGAATCAAGATCGAATTCATTGAAGAGAGATCAAGGGATATGATGAATCTAGAAAAGATTATTTGGGAGGATGAGAAAGGTCGAGAAGAAGCACATGTATTATGGTGGCATAGATACGTGGACACATGTGAATATACTCAATGGTCAAGAGAGCAAGGATCCTTTTGAAAAAATAAAAAACACTCGGAAAATAATAAACGATATACACCTACATGAACCCAAAATAATGAACTTTGAGAACCCAAAATAAAGCATTAGAGCTTGCCAAGTGTTGGATATGCCTTCACAAAAAAAAAGGAGTGAATCTGGCACATTTAAAGGACCAAGATCATAAACAAGTGATGTCTTAAGTGTGTATGAGTGGATTATCTAGTGACCACATGAAGCAAAGTTGTCGGTTGGGCATGTCATTTGGTCTTTTCACGGAGAAGAGTGTGAAATCTACTTACCAATGTGGAGAGAGGTGACATGCACTTATGCCATTCATGCTAATCCTTATGAAAATTATTCTCTTTCTTCCTAATGAATGATGGGTGCAAGAAAATTGGATTCTAACCCTCTCTTTCTCTCAGAGAGAAGGTGCACGTCTTAGTCCAAGGTGAAAAATTCATGGCCTCATCACTCGGTGTTGGAGTCCCAAAATCCCATGAGTTTGAAATTCAATACGATTATCAGTAGCAATAGGTCTTCCAAATGGGTTTTTCTCTACTACAAGACTTCCACACAAGTCCTCTGAGATGTATTGCCAACTACTCTTTTTATCTTTCTCTCTCTCTTTATCTCTCTCTCTCTTTGTACACAAGAGAAGGCATTGTTCATACTAGAGTATAGTGCTACCTTCTACCTTATTGCGCGTGTGCTCTAAGGGTAGAGATCAAGGCTAGACTCTTGATGTCCTCTTCGTACCTAAACGCATAGTGTCATGGCCATCTCCATCTTTCATGCCTCTACAATGATTATACCATTTTGATCTCATCAAATAACACTATCGTCTAGTTAATAGTGCTTTTTTGTGTGAAGAAATGTAGAACTTGGTGAAGTGTCAATATGAAACCAAGATTGTAGGGCTATGCAAGCATATAACCATTACATGGATTAAAACATCAATGGGACAAGGAGTCTTATGACAATAGATGATCCATCATGTTAATACACCTACAAGGTTAAATTAAAGCCATGGTCCTTCTAGAAATGATGACAATGTCTACCATTTTGAATGTCACATCTTTGAGTATTTTGTACTTGCCATCATTCATGCCTATGATCATGCCCAAGGATGAAAGGTTGAATGGCACAAACTATACTTTATGGAAGGACATGATTAGGGCCTACTCATACAATAACTTCTATATATGAAGTAGTAGATGCCATGAATCTCAAACCCAATAAGGATAGTGGCCTAGCCACATGGAACATTTGGAATGTAAAAGATAAGGGATCCCAATGATAAGGATTGCCATCATGTGATGAGTTAATTAAAAGACATATTACTTCTTGCAAGCATCCTCACGATGTCGTCGAGATTTTCTCTCCTCTCTCACTCATGAAGGCCTATAGGAAACACATTCCGTGAAGGTAGCCAGAATTCCCTGAGAAGTCCAAGATGCATCAAGGATGTCAAAGGGAGTTCACATGCAAACTTTGGAAGAAATCAAGCAAATCTAGGGTAGCAATCAAAGCTGGTCAAACATTGGAAATTAGGGCAAAAATTCCAATGTCTCCAAATCACATGAAAATTAATATACTTGTAAAGCCTATCAAAGGCAGTCTATAGCCCAAATTTCACATGAAAATGGATTTTCTAGCACATTGATATGCCATGTGCATTTTGTAAAAACATGTACTTTTTCCACTTAGACCCTACAAAATCTTGTATATGAATTTTTGTTAGCCATATGGTTTGGCATGTATAAAGAGCATGTGAGCCTACATATTTGTACAAAGTTTCAAAGCTATCAGAGCTTCCTAGACACATTAATGCCACCTTGCAAGCTTCCAAATGTAGTCAAACTTGTACAAGGGAGATTCAGATGGGAGTTTTTTCTGCATATTCCTAAAGAAGGCCTTTCAAAACATAGCCCCACAATTTTTTATCTTCATCAAAGGATATTTGAAGGGTCAAAGAGCACAAAATCCAGTTTTCAAGGTCACCGCAGTTTCCTAGAATAAGAAAATTGAAGGCTTGAAGGATTGCCACATGGCAAACAATGATTGAACCATGTTGTACGGTCAAGATGAGCTCATATTCAAGGGTGGAGATGCACTAAAGCATAAAGCAAGGAGGATCCATGATTTTTTTCACCAGATATTTTTTTTTTTATGATCAAAGATCAATAATGCAAAGTTTCTCCAAAAATAGTGGCTTACGTTATCCCAATGTAATCAAAAGAAGCTGATCTTAGGGTTGAGAGTTGATTTCTCTAGATCCAAGGGCCCAAATTCATTCAAAAAATTATATAGACCCCCCTCCAAACTCCTAGAGCATCATTGTTAGGCATCCATAAGGCCCTTGCTAGCACATGGTTTCCTTGAGATGATCACCCTCAGCTGAGCGTGTGATGATCCAAGGTGGGCTAGTAAGAGCATAGTTTCTAGATTCAATTTTTAGACTTCCTCTCTAGGATAGGCTCATAAACCCAGTTTCTCTTTCTTTTCTCACCCTCAGTGGAGCGTGTGAGTGAGTTTGAGCTGGTTTTATGTGTCTTGGAATTCTTTAGAAACACATTACGATCCTAGAAAGACCTAGGGTCAATGAAGTGGGACCTATCCTCTTACGTGTGACATTCTGTTGAACTATCATGGTGAGAGGGTCGTGCGGACCACCTTTGACCAGTAGAATTCTTAGCTTGATATTTCACAACATTCATGTATATTTTTATCATAACAAGATCTTCTAATTCATGTCTCATGTCTCTTATCTCTTTGTCTCTTCTATGCTTTTACATGTCACCTTCTATTTCTTTCTATGTATGAGAAGGCTCCGCAGTATTTCGTTGAACCAGTGAGGATGATCATTAAGGTTGAGAGAATAATTTTCTTTTCATTCATAAATTATGATCCACGTGCATTCATACCACCCACAAACGCCCATGCATATGTTTTAATTTCGAAAGTGTATAAGAAGCTCCATTCTTGGACCATTCTTCCTTCCGAGACCGATTCATGTGTGTGTGGTTTTAGTTTTTTTTTCTCATCATAAATTCATTCCATTCAAAAGAACCTATGAATGTGAATTAAATTTGGAACGTGTTTAAGAAGCTCCATATTTTTGGACCATTCTTCCTTTCCGAATTGATTCATGTGAATGGTTTCTTTTGTCCTCATCATTCATATTCATGCGATTATCTTGTGTTCATATATTCCCCTTTCTCTAATCAAATCATGACATCTCTTCCCCCCATACTCAACTTCATCTTCACCTTCACATTTTTTATTACATAAACCTTCCAACACTCACTAGCTTCATACACTCTGCGTGTGCCATGACGGATCGGATCCACCCGGATTGTGATCACCTCCACATTTGAACCCGACGTGAAACGCTTTGTGGCATTTTCTTGTGATCTTGTTGGGAGGTTGTGATCCATATTTTTTGTTTCATATTTTTCATCCTCATCATATCATCATCATCATTCTTGATTGTTGCACTAGATTTCTCACAATATCGTGCACATCTTCGTCATGAAGTAAATGCATTTATGAGAGATCTAGACCATCGTGCATCACTCGCTTATTCACATAAGATGGAGGAAGGATTCAAATCCCTTATTGTTGAGAAACAAGGCCAAAGAATAGTCTCTTATATGTTGAGAGAGAAGGGAAAATTCAATGGCATCAACATTACAAACTACTTAGATTTGTTTGAAGAGCAAGCTATGATTTTTTGTCTTCCCGAAGATCTTTTGATATCATTCTTTGAACAAATTGTTGATAGCTCTACCATAAACTGTGTCACTCAATATGATAGTCTTCCTTGGAGTGATTTTAGAAAGGAGATGCTCAAAGAATTTTATCTTGAAGATTATAGCCAACATAATCGAGATGGATTCTTACGATGGGTCAATTCCCCAAAGCCTAGTAGCTGTATTACTCACTTACAAAATGAGTATATTAGATGCTATGAACAACTTCCTGATGAGGATAAGATAACTTTGGAACCTGATCTTGTGATCAATTTTCTTAAGCTTCTTCATCCTGAAACTCGTAGGGAAGTTGAACGGCGATTAGAAGAGTCGAATAAGCGCTATGGTCTTACTAACAATTGGCAAAAAGTGCATAAAGTAGTAGAGGTTGTAGCCCACAGACATCAAAGACAATCCATGCTTTATGAGCAAACTAGTCTTCCTCAAGCTAGCCTTCCACAAACTAAGGAGCAAGTTAGAGAACAATCCCATGCTATGCTTTTTGACTCTACTCCTATTCCTCAAATGATGGAGCCTACTCAAGGTTTTAAAGTAGAATAAAAGTGTAGTTGAACAATCTCAAGTGGAAATTCTCACTAAGCAAATGGAAAGTATTATTGCTACACAATCCAATTTGGTCAAGACTATAGATGCTTTACAATCTAATTACACCAAAACTTTCCAAAATCAAATGAACCCAATGTCTTTTCAAGAGCCTAATCAACATGTTATAGCTACCAATCAAAATCCACAAGTAGCTTCTACTCAAGCATATCAAGTTCCTCCAATGCATAATCCTTCAATGCAAAATCCTCATCCTCATGTGCAAAATCCTCAAATGTATCAAAACATATATCCTCAAGCTTCTCAAACAACTTTTCAAAATCCTCAAAATCAAAATTTTCAAAATCATCAACCATATACTATGGAAGCTCCTCTTGCACCTCAAGAACCACATGCTGCTCCCCAAGCTCCTCAAATACATCAATTGCCTTATCAAAATCCTAATTATCTTGTTCAAGCAATTCCTTATCAACAAAATACTCAATTTCAAAATTTCCCACCACAAGTTAATCAAAATCCTCAAAATCAAAAATATGGTTTTGTGTGTGGTCCTCGTAGGTGTCCTTGGTGTGATTCGTTAGAGCACTTTTTGAGAGATTGTGAACTATTGAAGGCTGCTAAGGAGCAACGACTAGTACTAGACATAGATAAGAAAATTTGTGACTATCGATCTAGGCTACCTTTGCAAGGAAATTATGGTAAGGGAGGAATGAAAAAACACTATGAAAATATAACCATAACGGATGCAAGAACTAGAGGAGTGAAACTAGAAGCTCTTGATGAAAATGCGAGAAAAGCTAAAGAGTTCTTTGAACATCACGGTATTCGTCTCTTACTACTGCATATAATCCAGAGGCCAATGGTAAAATAGAGAGAGGGCATCCACCTATTGTGAAAGCCATATCTAAAGCATGTAATGGTGACATCAAACAATGGCCTAGATTCTTACCTTTTGCACTTTGGGCAGATAGAATGACATGCACATGTACTACTGGGTATATGCTTGCTGAACTCATGTACTGTCAAAAACCATTATTTCCAATTCACTCTCATATTTCTGCATGGTCAAATTTGCCTTGGTCTGAAAACATGTCTACTTATGATTTTTTGAGTTTGCTCATTAAACAGTTAAAACAAGGTAAATTAAGATTTGATGATGTCGTTGAAAAATTAAGAGAATCTAGAATGGAGAACAGGCATTATTTTGATAAAACTCATCAATTGCATCCTAAGCCAATTGAAGTAGGAGATTGGGTGCTCATTTATGATAATACATTTGACTCTCAATATGATGCCTCACTCAACAGTGGTTTGGGCCATACATTGTATCAACAGTCAACAACAATGGTACGTATGCTCTTTATGAATTAAATGGTGTTGCACTAAAAACTTTGATTGCAGGTAAAAGAATAAAGCTATTCAAGAAACGTGATAATGATGAGTACATTTTGGATGAGGACATTGAAGACGATGACAACAATGAGACCATTTCATAAACAAGAATATCCATGTTATTATTAAAAATAAAAAAATAAAAAGAAGAAAAAAATATAAAAAACATATAAAAATATCAGTAATTTTTCAAGTTCATGTTGCTTTGTTTTTTTTTCAAGCTCATTCTATTTTTTTTCCATTCTTGTTTCATGCACGTTTGTTTTTAGTCTTTGCATTGCATTGCATATCCACATCACTTGAGTCAAAAAAGGGCAAATGATGATTTCTCTACTTGTGTAAAATGGTATCTTAAGTAGTAATTTATCTACTAAGAAATCGATTATAATCTAGAATTATGGACAGATAGGGCATGTAGATTTGGAGGTTTATTTTGGTGACATGACTTTCATGTATAAACATGCATATGGTTTAATTTTTCCCTGTCATTAAAAAAAAAAAGCAAACTGCTACATGTTACGAGGAATTTTACACTTTCTTCCACCCCAAAAAAGTGATCGTAACCATAAAGTTGCTGAATCATCATCATCAAAAAAAAAGAGCAAGCTAAAGTAAGATAAAAAGGCATAGTAGAATAAATCATAGGCTATATAGGCAGATTTATGCATTAGTGGCGTTCAATTAGATTTCCTCGCATGTTATTAGAGAAAGAGCATATTCATATTTATTTAGGAAAGGAGCTGATCTAAAATAAGCTAAAGATGAAAGATGTCTCTTGAAAATCCTAAATCTTTGTTTATAATCATATTTAAGGTAGATTGTTTTATGAAAAAGGTACAAATCTTTCTTCAAGATGAGAGGAACTCATGCTTAAAATGACTCAATACATCCACGTCCACTTCATATTGATGCTTGTTTGTTGTCAATGTTGCTTGTTCATTTGCATATATGTTGCCTATTTGTTCATGCATATTCATGTTGCATGCTTCAATTCTTTCTTTCATGCAAATTTTTTGCTTCATGTCACGTTGCCTACTCATTCATGCATATGAACGATTTTGCCTTCCATGTTTCTTATGTTGCCTATAAAAGAATTTGATGCCTGGAACATTTTGTTTTTCACAGATACAAGAGTGGCGCTTCCAGAGGAATCGCAGGTTTAGTGGGGGCGAATGTTGTCCATATTTTCTCTCCTCTCTCACTCATGAAGGCCTACAGGAAACACATTCGGTGAAGGTAGCCAAAATTCCCTGAGAAGTCCAAGATGCATCAAGGATGTCAAAGGGAGTTCACATACAAACTTTGGAAGAAATCAAACAAATCTAGGGTAGCGGTCAAAGCTGGTCAAACTTTGGAAATTAGGGCAAAAATTTCAATGTCTCCAAATCACATGAAAATTAATATACTTGTAAAGCCTATCAAAGGCAGTCTATAGCCCAAATTTAACATGAAAATGGATTTTCTAGCACATTGATATGCCATGTGCATTTTGTAAAAAATGTAATTTTTCCACTTAGACCCTACAAAATCTTGTATAGGAATTTTAGTTAGCCATATGGTTTGGCATGTATAAAGAGCATATGAGCCTACATATTTGTACAAAGTTTCAAGGCTATCAGAGCTTCCTAGACGCCTTAATGCCACCTTGCAAGCTTCCAAATGTAGTCAAACTTGTACAAGGGAGATTCAGATGGGAGTTTTTTCTGCATATTCCTAAAGGAGGCCTTTCAAAACATATCCCTACAAATTTTTATCTTCATCAAAGGATATTTGAAGGGTCAAAGAGCACAAAATCCAGTTTTCAAGGTCACCGCAGTTTCCTAGAATAAGAAAATTGAAGGCTTGAAGGATTGCCACATGGCAAACAATGATTGAACCATGTTGTACGATCAAGATGAGCTCGTATTCAAGGGTGGAGATGCACTAAAGCATAAAGGAAGGAGGATCCACAAGTTTTTTCACCGAATATGTTTTTTTATGATCAAAGATCAATAATGCAAAGTTTCTCCAAAAATAGTGGCTTATCTTATCCAAATTGATATCGGCACTGATCCGACGGTCTAGATCAGCCCCAGATCCAATGATGGAGAATGAAGGCACCTATTTTCCTCCCCTTTGCCCTAGATGTCATATAAAGAACTAATCCTAACCATCCATTTGATAAATCCAATGATTGTACTCAAAAGAAGCTGATCTTAGGGTTGAGAGTTGATTTCTCTAGATCCAAGGGCCCAAATTCATTCAAAAAACTATATAAACCACCCTCCAAACTCCTAGAGCATCATTGTTAGGCATCCATAAGGCCGTTGCTAGCACATGGTTTCCTTGAGACGATCAACCTCAGTTGAGCGTGTGAGGATCCAAGGTGGGCTAGTAAGAGCATAGTTCCTAGATTCAATTTTTAGACTTCCTCTCTAGGATAGGCTCATAAACCCAGTTTCTCTTTCTTTTCTCACCCTCAGTGGAGCGTGTGAGTGAGTTTGAGCTGGATTTATGTGTCTTAGAATTCTTTGGAAACACATTACGATCCTAAAAAGACATAGGGTCAATGAAGTGGGACCTATCCTCTTACGTGTGACATTCGGTTGAACTATCATGGTGAGAGGGTAGTGTGGACCACCTTTGACCAGTAGAATGCTTAGTTTGACGTTTTACAACATTCATGTATATTTTTATCATACCAAGATCTTCTAATTCATGTCTCATGTCTCTTATCTCTTTGTCTCTTCTATGTTTTTACATGTCACCTTCTATCTCTTTCTATGTGTGAGAAGGCTCCGCAGTATTGCATTGAACCAGTGAGGATGATCCATTAAGGTTGAGAGAATAATTTTCTTTTCATTCATAAATCATGACCCGCATGCATTCATACCACCCGCAAACACCCATGCATATGTTTTAGTTTCAAAAGTGTATAAGAAGCTCCATTCTTGAACCATTCTTCCTTTCGAGACTGATTCATGTGTGTGGTTTTAGTTTTTTTTTCTCATCATGCATTCATTCCATTCAAAAGAACCTATGAATGTGAATTAAATTTTGAAAGTGTTTAAGAAGCTCCATATTTTTGGACCATTCTTCCTTTTCGAATTGATTCATGTGAATGGTTTCTTTTGTCCTCATCATTCTTGTTCATGCGATTATCGAGCAAAGATATGGCTATTAGGATTCTCAAAAAGCTTTGTAAATCTTATGAGACTTCTTTAACAATGCCTTACAATCAAGTTCAAGTGTTAACATGTGAGGAAGTGCAAAGACCTTTGCTCTTCCATGACTAGTAAGAAAAGTCTTCAACTTCACTAGAAGCAACCATGAAAGCAAAGGGTCCCTTCAACAAGGCTAAGAATCCTAGTAATCACTCTAGCAATGTTCCTAAGCAAGGCTCCAACAACTCATCTAAAAATCTTAAATGCAATTATTATGGAGAAAAAGGCATATAGAGAAGTCATGTTATAAGAAGAAGAAAATTTTTAAAGCATCTACTTCCAAGAATCAAGCTAAGTCATCTATTCATAGGTCTCATTGTTCAAGTGAAGATCTCTTTATCTCAATAGATGCCAATGCTTGGATAACTTCTAGCTCATCATAGGAATGGATATTTGATAGCGATGGAATCTCCGACATGTGTAAGGCCCGTGAGCTATTTTAGGAGCTAGAAGACCACAAAGGCGAAGTTTACTTAGGAAGTAACAAGATTCTTCCAATTGACGGACAAGGAAGAGTAAAAATTACAAATAATTGAGGATAATGCAAAGCCTTATCAAACATAATTTTTATGCCAAACCTTTGCACAATTCTCCTCTATATCAAAGAAACTTCCAATCATCATAAGCAAGTTTTGTTTGACAACACATCTGTGAAGGTGATTGATCCTAGCACTAAGGACATCATATCTCAAGGCATTAAGGATAAAGGCTTGTACAAACTTTTTTTGATTTCTTACTAAGGAATCAATTTCCACCATGTGGCACTAGAGATATGTCCATACATCCTACTTAAGGAAGATCTCAACATCTTAATTTGTTAAGGGATTACCTAGGATTGGACAAGTGCATGATATCTTCCAAGCTTGCACTCAAGGTGTGCAACATAGGGATCTTGATCCAAAAGTGGCATCCACCTGAGCAAGGAATCCTCTCACCCTAGTCCACATGGACCTTTGTGGACCAATCAACACCCCATCATTAAGTGGATTACTCTACTTCTTTCTTTTAGTAGATGATCACATGAGATACATATGGTTTATTTCCTCAAGTCTAAGGTAAATACATTTTCTAAGTTCGAAGAATCGGTCTATCAAGTTGAGAACGGGGAATCAAATTCAGTAAAAGCTATTAGATTTGATGGAGGTGGTGAATTCATCAACGGTGACTTTGAAAAATTCTTGAAACAAAAAGACATCAAGAGGCAAGTCACTCAACCTCATACTCCATCCCAAAATGGAGTACTTAAAAGGAAGATCCATAGTTTAATGGAAATGGTATGCACTATGCTTCACAACAAAGCCTTACCATTCAAGTTTTGGCCCAAAGCTACATACACCTTAGTTCATGTCATCAATAGAGGCTTCACAAGTGCACTACACAAGAAGAATCCATTTGAATTCTACCATGGACACAAGCCCAATGTCAAATACTTTTGAGTGTTTGGAAGTGAAACATTCATACACATGCCAAAAGAAGATAGGCATAAGTTGGCATCTAATTCCAACAAACATCTATTCATTGGCTATGGTGAATAGTCTAAGGCATACAGACTATACGATCTTGAGAACCACTCCATCACCATTTCATAAGATGTCATCTTGATGAAGCTTCAAAGTACTCAACCAAAGATCCAAGTTCAAGTTTGAGTCCACCCATTTACACTTTAGAGGGGAACACAATTATTTCTAAGCAAAACTCAACAAGTACTTGTCACTAGCCTAGGAGATGTCAAAGGCTTATCAAGAAGTAACAACATGAAAAAAGCTACTATGTTAATTATGCACTTATGCACCAACTTCAACAAATTCAAGAGCCTTCCACCTTTAAAGAAGCTCAAGGCCAACTAGAATGGGAAGAAGCTATAAAAACAGAGATGGATGCAATAAAAAAGAAAGTACTTAGAAACTTGTATCAAAACCAACTAATAATCAAGTTATTGTTGATATATTTCGGTAGTGATATGTGTGAACATGCTTAGGACCGCCATGCCACTTTTTTTTACTTTTTAGGAGGTTCTTTTTGTTCGACTTGTATATATGACTGTAACCCTAAAGGGTTACTTATCTTTGTACATTCACTTGGTAAGATATTTAGTATTGTGTATTATGCTCCAAGCTTATTCTTCTTCCTTGTTCTATTCATGTGCTTCCATAGACCTCAAACTCTAGCAATTGGTACTACAACAGGTCCCTGCTTCATCTAGGGCATACTCAACACCCCTCCCATCTTAGTCCTATAATTGTGCAAAAGATGATGAGCATATTCAGGGCAATTAGGAGTTCAAAACAGCTTCATTATGTGGTGTAGAAATTTTGATCTGAGCTTCGTTTAGCAGAAGTGGATAGGGTAGTTCTATGAAACGTTTTGAGATACAATCATTTTTCTGCATCAAGGTATTTTAGTCAGTGGTCATGGCTGAAAACAATGATGTATTTTGTATGTTGGTTGTTAAGGATAAGTTGGATGGTACCAATTACCCATTATGGGCATATATGATGCATCATGTATTGGTCGCAAAAGGACTGTGCAACATTGTATAGGGTGTTGAAAAATGACATGTCACACCTGCAAATATAGTTATTCGAGATGATGCAAATGGCATTGAAGATGATGATCTTCAAATTCATGTTTGTGTTGTGGTTCCCACTACACCTACTACAAAACAAATTTGTTGGGATGGGAAAGATGCTCAGGCACATGCATTGATAGCCTTGTCTGTCAAACATGCCATTATACTTCATATTTGCTCTTGCAAAACAACAAAGGATGCTTGGATACACTTACCATTTTGTACCAGGCAAGAAATGAGGCTCATGTTGCTTACCTCCAAAAAGATTTGGAGAGTGAGCATATGAATGAAGGAGATTCTATGGATAGTTTTTTGACAAAGATCAAAGATTTGAAGGAGTAGTTGATTTCTGCGGATGAAGTCTTGCTTGAAAGGTCACTTGTGTAGAATATTCTAAATGGCCTTCCAGATTCATATCAGAGTTTTGCTTCTACTCTTTGGTTGATGATGAAATGAAATCCAAATTTCTTCCATGTTACATTCATAGCAATTGGCACTGCTTATTCTCATGATGCACAAAGACTAGGATTCGATTTTCTTTTCTTACAAAGAGGAATTTGAAAGTGTTTTTGCTTAAATATAAATGAGACAAAGTTTTACACGGAAGAAGTGAAATTATAATGAACAAAATTCTTCTGATTTGATAAAATTAAGAAAGAAGAGAAGCTTCACTTTATATGGTTTCATTGAGAAATTTTTTCTTACCTATCTTTTATTCATTGAAGTGCTTGCAATGAAATGTTATTTGAGCTATATGATGCCTTATAAGAAAAAGTGAAGTTCATCACTATTTGAATATTTGATCATCTGTCATTAATTTTTTAACATGTGAAGAAAATTATTCTTAATGCTATAACAAGTTTTGAATGTGATCTAATCAATTTTTTTGAGTTTTCATCTATCATTTGGGGTTGCTTGAAGCACCCCACATGCATCATCTTTTGGAACACTGACAATTGGAGTTGATCTGCCCAATTGAGTGCCTTCATGACATGCCATCATGGCCACTATGGAAAATGGTATATGAGATGGGCAATCATCAAAATCCTTATCTTCATGATTCCCTACTTCTATAGGATTTATGGCTATGATAGTTGTGATCTTTTTCTTTTAAGTATAGTCTTTAAATCAATGCTAGCCTAAACCTCCATAGCATAAACCTTCTTTCATTGCCCTCTCTTTCTATTGAGGAGTGATAATAAACTTATTAAAAGCCCTCTTAGTCAAAGCGGACACTTTCATTTTTAGCTTGTGACCTGCTTATCCTCTTGGGAGCGTGTGCCCCTATTATGATGACATGAGTTCATCTCCTTCATTTCCATCTTGTCTCTAAGAAACATGCCATTTCTCATCATTGCATTTGGGTACCTTGTTATTTTCTTCTACCATTGTATTTATTCTCCTTTAAGGCAAATTATCCCATATGTGATGTACTTTGGAGAGCCTCCTCCAACTCTATATAAGGAGCACATCTTCCCCACTTTGTACTTGTTTAGAAGCTTCAAGATCCTACTTCATGATCTTGGAACAAGCTCATTTCTAATCCATGTGAGTTTACCCTTTTCTTGGTCTACTCACTTTGAGTCATTCACGCTCTTTCATTTTGTGAGCACACTCTTCTTTTCATTTTGCTTGCACATGTGTACTCTCTAAATGGTATCAGAGCATTAGTTGGAGGTCTTGGTGGTGTTTTTGGAGGTGGTGGTGGAGCTCTTGGTGGCATTCTTTTGGTGGTGAATTTGTTTCATCATCTACCTCATGCTTTAAGAGCATTTTGGATGCTATTTTCCCTCCCATCCCCTCTTTTTTACCACTCTCTCCCACTCTCCTACCGTCGTTATTGGCAACTTTGTACGTGATTCATGGACTTACATAGTTCTTTGTAACATTTCTGATGCACCTCACATTTTTATAGTGTTCAAAACACTATTTAGCATTCAATTTATGACATGTTTGATTATTTAGTTCATCCATCCAACTTTCCATAGTGTTTATCAATACACTTCAGAGCACCAACATAGTTGGCAAGTTCTTTATCAAGATTTGGTCTCTATTTTTTGTGTCCATTGCCTACAACTTCTTCAATTCTACTCCTTGCTTCACCTTGAATAGCCATAGATTAATATCATTCTACACATATGCATCTTAGCATCTTCTGCAAATCAACCATGTCGCAAACATGAAGCATTTTCAATGCCTTGTAGTATATGAAACTCATTTCAAAGTAATTACATTTCCTCATTTTATCCTTATCATTGTAATCCATACCTTGTAAGGACAGTGACTTGTAGTCTCTAACTCGCACTCTTCTCCACATCAATTTACTCATTGTCGGGAAGAGAAATGAGCAGATGTGGAGGAGCGACACCTCAGTGCAGGGTTGGATTAGGCCCACAAACGAGTGTGTGTGTGCATCATCCGTGTCCGACGAGCAATTTTTGCATATTGGTGCCTTACCCAGTGGTCGATCATCAAACACAATGAGCCCACACTTCATAAGAGAAGGGAAAAGAGCTCAGCCACGTGGGATGAAGGAGGGGCGTGGAGGTGGATGCACATGAATGGAAAATGAAAATATAAACTCTAAGTAAAAACAACAAACTCAAGAGTGCCAGATAACAAGAATATACTCAATGATCATGATCAATATACAAATGGGTATCACAAAAACACTACAGATAATAAAAATTTCTGCCATAGTGCAGATCATGTAAAAAATTTGATCGTCTTCTCGGTCACAATGCAAAAAAAATGTATCTTCTCTTTCTTCACTTCGGTCTTTGCAAAACTCCAAATGCTTTTCTTCAATAACTTCTCTTTCTTTAAAATCATGAGGTCATCTGAAAAAAAACCATGGGGCCCTTCACTTCGGTCTTCAAAACTTCTCTTCACTTTGGGTAATACCTTTTCTTCAATTCTCTTTACTTCAAATCATGAGGTAATCTAGAGAAAATCCGTGGGGAAAAACCAAATGCGCATTGGGCATCTATTTACAGCTTTCCCCCAGGTCCTCTCTCTAGAACTCTAGAATCTTCTAGCCTTCTCCTTTCTATTCTTAGAGAATCTTCTTTTCTTATCCATTCTATTTTTTGAATCTTCTTCTTGTTCTTTTTCTATTTTTTTGAAATCAAATCTTTTATTTCTATTTTGATTTTTTCTTTTTCTCTTTTTCTCTATTTATTTTCCTAATTTTTATTTTTCTATTTTTATTTCTTTTTCTTTTTCTTTTTATTTTTGACAAAGGTTTTAGTTTGTTTCACACCTATATACAAACTCCATGAAATTAAGGGGTTAGTGTTAGGATAAATCATAATTTCAAGTTCCTAACCTAGGGTTTTTATTCATAAAAATTTAGGGTTTAATTTTTCTAAAGTTAATGCACATTAATTAACGGGTTTATGTACACTATGGGCTAAAATTTCAGGGTTTCCAAGGGTTTGAGTTAAGTTTTCTAGGGGCCAAAGTTTAGGGTTTCAAGGGTTAAAAACCGAGTTATATTTGCATGGTTTCTAGGGTTTTATGATGAAAGTGATATGGTTTTCCAAAAATACATGGGTTTCTAAAGAATCAAACCAGTTTTTAGAGGTTAAAAATTAGGGTTTCAGGGGTTTAGAGTTAGGTTAATGAGCTTTATACAAATATACAAGTCTAACATACATAAATGAAATGGTTTCTCATCACATAAATAATCAAATCAATTATATCTTGAGTAGTTTATAACTCTCTACAGTCAAAGCATCATATCATATCCAAAAAAACAAAGAAATGAATTTGCAAAAATTTCTTGATGCACACTTCCTGAAGGATTTCATCCCGACATCCGATCCCACTAAACCTGCACATTATCCCGATGGGTCAGCCTTCAAAATCCAACAAAAGTGTATCAAGATTCTTTTGAAAACTCTTTTTACTTTTTATGTTTTTCTTTTTGAATATTGAAACGTGATCTCATACATTTCATGCAAATTATAAAGATTAGTACAAATATTTAGAAAATAAAGTAGATGCAAGCTTCACATATATCTTAGTATGTTTATGTTTCTACAATCAGATAAGCAATCATATGAATTAATCATAGGCTTTGTAGATCTTTTGTTCATCAATCCATTCAGATAGTAGCTTATCCTAAGTACTAGCATATACTAAGCTCTACTAACTCAATTTGTAGAATTGTACTTTGTTTCCCCTATTTATATCCTACAGTCCAAACTCTCCATCAGATCTTTACCTTTTTTTTTTTCTTTTTCTTTTTCTTTTCTTTTACGCTTCATCCTAGCTCAGCACTTCTTCTTTTTATTTTTATTTTTACAAGTCAGCCTATGCCAAAATCCAGTACAACTCCTGGACTTGTTCGCTCGGCCAAGTTTACCCCACCTGTCTACTGATCCAACATAGTGCACAACACACAATGCCAGCTCTACATGAAATCGACGTCAGCTCATGGATGTGACCACCCGGCCATAGTGACTCCACCCGCCTACCAACCCATATAGGTGCATGACAACATATAGGTCAAGTCTGATGAAACTAGCATCAACTCATGGCCTTGATCATCCGACCAAGGTTGTTCCACCCACCTACTAGCCCATTGCAGTGCAGTGGCAACACATGCACATACTTATATTGTTGGCTTGAGTATGAAGGTCTTTCCCAAATCATGATCTATCTGGAGGTAGGATCTCGCAAGAAATAAATAGTAGGATTCAAAAAATCCCACTCACTAAGTGTTCAAATCTAATAGCATATACACGCACTCAGTTTAAGTTTGCCATCACATTCCCAAGCTTTCACTCCCAAAAGTCTCTAGTCTGATAACTGATTCTATGCATATCATTTCTAGTCTTTCATAACATAACCATAATAGATGTTTGCTATCTTGATCCTACGTAATTCTCTTAAACTTGTACAGATCTTTTATACATTTATTACATATAAAAATGCAATACATATGTTCTTTCAAGAAAATAGAATTTAAGTTGGAAGTGTTTCACCTTATCATTTTGGTTCATCTTCAACGTTGTTCATCATCCAAACATTTCTTCAATTTCTTGATCTATTGTTCTTCATCAGCATCAGTATCATCAACGTCAACATCATCATCATCATCAATCAATCATCCTCATCATCATCAATCATCCAATAACTCTTGATCAATCTCATACTTTTTCATTATGACTTTGCTTCAATCATACTATTATCCTTCAATATTTGCTAATATGTCTTGAAAAGACACATTTTTACTTTTCTTGTTTGATTTCAAAGTCTTAGAAGGCTTCAAAGTCGTCCTTACATTTCCCTAAATTTGCTTAATAATATCATCAAGCGATTGTTTCTCTGCTTTGTTTACTCGTTTATGATATTTTATATCTTCTTAAGTTTCTTATTTAATCTTTTCTTGTTCAATCTGTTTATCAAACTTTAATTTAGATTGTAATTTCGTAACTTTCTCTTCATCAAATAATTTCTCATTAGTTAAAAGTTTTGGATCGAATGAGACATATACATCCTAATCTTTCTTTGAGTTCTCTCGAATTTCTTTATCAAACTCTCTTTTATCTATTTCCCTTTGTTCATTTAATATTTGCTCAATATTTTGTTTTCCAACCTTTATCTGTCTAGTTTTTTCTCTTGATTCTGAATAGATAGCATACTTGTTTGTTCATCAGATTTATTATTCTCATGTCTTTTTGGTTTCCACATCTTTTGAAATGATTTTGGTCTAGTTTTGGTCTCCTCAAAGTATTCCTTCATCCCACCCCTTCCTACATTCAAATGTAAAGGTGATTTATCTTGATATTTACAAATTTTACTTTCATGTTCACTTACTAGTTTATGTCGGCATGCACTTTCATATGTCAGGCAATCCCAGAACATATGTCCATACTGATTGCACCAAAAACATCTTATAGGTCTCTTCTCAACCCAATTTGATTTTCTAGGTATCACTCTAGGGATGGATCTTCCAAGATCAAATGACTGTTTATGTGCAAATATACCATGGGCTTTTAACTCATGTTCATGGTCACATTTCAATATTTGTAGATCCTTAACTTGGTTGGTTAAAAAGTCAAAGTTATGTTTCCATTCCGAAATCTCAGAATCCATTACCTCTTTTACGTCTTTAATGCTTATGTCCATTAGTTGAATAGTATCAAATATTTCATTTATAGTTTGCATTAAGGTCATAATGATGCCAAATTTTGCTTTTATAGATTCATTCATGTTCATCTCCATTCCTTTAAATCACTCTTCATATCTTCTAAACTATTCTTCAATCATTTTGTTGATTCTAATTTTCCTCTTGCTATGATCTAAGCTATGACAGAAGTAGATTCTTAATCTTAGCGACAATAGAAAAGTGAACACCTATATGCTCTAGACTTGATGCAAGATGTGAATGATCCAACTCATGAAGATAAAATCAATCTTTCTCTTTAAGTGTGTGTAGAACAATCCAGATATTCAAAGAACTTCAAATGCGAATACCTAGAATATTTGGTCTGATGCCGAGGTTTTTGTTTCATTTATGAAGGCATGGATGATGAGTCGAGGATCTCCAATCATCAGAGCAACCACCTCGCTTCATGTTGGGTTCATGTTGTCAGGAAGAAAGAGGTGGGGGGAGCGATGCTTTGCATGCGGGGTTGGATCAAGCCCTTGTGTGTCATCCATGTCCAATGAGCGATGACTACACACTAGGTGCCTCACCCAGTGGTCAGTTGTCAAACACGATGGGCACGTGCTTCAGAAGAGAAGGGAAAAGAGCTCGACCATGTGGGATAAAGCATCGTAGACATGGAGGTGGATGCATGTGAACGGGAAAGGAAAATACAATACTAAAAAAATCACCAAACTCAAGAGTGCCACATAACAAAAACTATACTCGATGATCATGATCAATATACAGATCTTCAAAACTTTTCTTTACTTCATGTAATATCTCGAAAATTCAAATGGGAAAACCAAATGAACAATGAATCCCTTATTTATAAGTTTCTAGCTTTCCAAGTTTCTAAATCTAGATGATTCTCTAGAATCTTCTCTTTACATCAAGTCATGAGTTCATTTGGAGAAAATCCATGGGGCCCTCCACTTCGGTCTTTGAAACTTCTCTTCACTCTGGGTAATGCCTTTTCTTCACTTCTCTTTACTTCAAATCATGAGGTAATTTGGAGAAAATCTGTGGGGAAAAACCAAATGAGCATTGGGCATCTATTTATAGCTTTCCCCTAGGTCCTCTCTCTAGAACTCTAGAATCTTCTAGCCTTCTCCTTTCTATTCTTAGAGAATCTTCTTTTTTTTATCCATTCTATTTTCATAATCTTCTTTTTCTTTTTCTATTTTTTTGAAATCAAATCTTTTGTTTCTATTTTGATTTTTCTTTTGCTTTTTATTTTTCTCTTTTAATTTTTCTAATTTTTCTTTTTCTATTTGAATTTCTTTTTCTTTTCCTTTTTTATTTTTTACTAAGGTTTTAGCTCGTTTCACACCTATATACAAACTCAATGAAATTAGGGGGTTAGAGTTAGGGTAAATCATAATTTCAAGGTCCTAACCTAAGTGTTTTATTTGAAAAAATTTAGGGTTTAGTTTTTCTAAAGTTAATGCACATTAATTAATGGGTTTATGTACACTATGGGCTAAAACCTCAAGGTTTCCAAAGGTTTGATTTAATTTTTCCAAGGGGTAAATGTTATGGGTTCAAGGGTTAAAAACCGAATTTTAAGGGTTAGTTTGCATGTTTTCTGGGGTTTTATGATGAAAGTGATATGGTTTTCCAAAAATACATGGGGCTCTAAAGAATCAAGCTAGTTTTCAGAGGTTAAAAGATAGGGTTTTAGGGGTTTAGAGTTAGGTTAATGAGCTTCATACAAATATACAAGTCTAATATACATAAATGAAATGGTTTCTCATCACATAAATAATCAAATCAATCATATCTTGAACAGTTTATAACTCTCTACAGTCAAAACATCATATCATAGCTAGAAAAACAAAGATGAATTTGAAAAAATTTCTTGATGAACACTCCCTGAGGGATTTCATCCTGACATCGTCTCGTTGTTCACTTTCTTCACATCATGTGAATAAGGTAGTACCAACTATGTCACCATTAGTAGCATGGGAAAATGACTTAACTTGATATTGATCTACTGGGAATGAAGCAATCATTGCATGCAACTCAGCACTATGTTTGTTACATTTGCTCTTGTTGACTCCTTTTCTATAGACGCATGTATGAACAAAGAGGATGTTAGGTTGTTACCATTTTTGTTAAGATCAGGCCACGATTTCTTGTGTGGCTGCACTAAGGACTCCATTCATGCTCCAACTTGAGCTAAGGTGCATAGATAGGCATCCAAGGAAGATTATAGGAGGAAGGGTCTTTCTACGCTGCTAGAGTATCTAGCTATTGAGATTCTTGAACTTGCAAGAAATGTAGTTTTTGACAATAAGAAGAATTGAATCATTCCTAAATATATCCTAATCATTATCCATTATGCACTAAGAGAGCCCCTCTATATCAGGACGAAGAGCTATCGAGAAAGCCTATGCTGACTAAATCAAGGTAACAAATCTTCCTCATGCCTCATGCACATGCACTTGCTACACACGAGGATAATCCTATCCAACTTCCAAGTTGAATGATGGGGACTTAAAAAATGTTTGCTACTCGTGCCCTTCTACAACTATAAAGAATTCCATGTGTCTTCTCCTCCCTAGAAATATACTTTTTAAGTTTAATGATATGAAACACAAGATCAAGTCACAATTTAGAGGAATCTCTATTCAGTACGCAACATGGGTAAGCTTATCAACTATCTTCCAAGGTCCAAAAAACCTTGGTGAAATCTTACTCCACTTCTCTATGGGTAATGAAGTTGACCTTTTTGGTACTTGAAGAAAAACTATATCTCCTTCTTAATAGACTCTAGGAGGTCCCTCATTGTTAGCATATTCCTTAGCCCTATCAATTGCTTGTTGTATCTCAGCAATGACTATTTCTAAACTAACTTGGAGGTTTTCTAAGAACTCCATAGTACTAGGACATTTCTTTGGAATCTTTGTGGTAGTGGGAGCAGTGGGATTCATGCCATAATTCATCTCAAGAGGAGAAATCCAAGTAGATCTAATGCTATATGAAAACTCTACGAATGAAAAGTAAATATCCCACCCAATATGTTCGCGTCTCAGACACATGCGCCCTCAAGATGTCCTCTAGTATTTGGTTGATAATCTCAACCTTATCATCTATCAACAAATGGTTACCACTACTCATCTTCAATGACATTATAAGCTTGTCAAAGACAAACTTCCAAAAGTAAAAAAGAACTCCGCTACCTATGGAGCTACCACTTCCTCCTATGTGGGTACAAAATGAGCCATCTTGCTCAATCAATCTACCACTAATAGGATATCATCTCACTACCTTTGGGTATATGTTGTGAAATAAACATATCCTAAGACTATCAAGGCCACACTCCTCAGAGAGAGCACGTACCCACCCATCCAACTCCACCCATTTATATACCTCTAGCCCAAGGGGGTGCATGTCCTTGAGATTGGCCAAGTTTCTAGCCAAGTGTCCCTCATGTGGACACTTTCCCAAGGGTGATGACATGCCTTCTAATTTCCCAAGGTCCATCACATGCCTTCTAAATCAAATGAGGATTCTTCTCTCACGTACACACAAGATGGCTCCTAGAGAAGCTTCTCCCAAGACTAAGGTTCCCACACCTTAGGATAAATCAAGCCTAAGGTTCTAAACATTCAATTGGGAGCTCATATGAATAAATACCTCAAGGGTTAAAACCAAGGGTTTCACCCAAAGGTTCAAGGCATGTTCCAAGGGTAATTCAAGGGCTAGACCAAAGCAAACATACATCATATTCTAACCTTTAGAATCCATATGTTTAACCTTCTGAACCCATGAATTATACAACATTCTTCCCCCCTTTAACATTTTCATCCTCGAAAATGTGTGTAGGTATAATATGTGAAGTATTCCCCCATGCACCATTATCTATTCTCTGAGCATGGTCATCTCTCTCTTTAGATTCGTTTCCAGTAATCAAATAAAGGCTAATCCCTACCTTAATGTGAAAGAAAAAGGAATCAAAATCCCTACCCAAATCACTTTCCCTTAGTCCACCTGAATGTACATGCATGCCTTGTACCTATGGACTAGCGAAATGGGTGGACTTCTTTGGTGATCTTTTTCTTTTGGCACTTTCACAAACCTAGAACTCCATAAAATAATAAATTATAGTGCACTTTGTACTTGCCTAGAATTTATAATTTTAGAGTCTATGATAGAGATCCTATCTCTATCTTGAAAGGGCCAGAAACTAGATTCATCTTCCACTTTCAACAGAAAGGAGAAGAATCTCCAGATGTTCTGAACTTGACTTATCTTTTATAGTCCTTTTCAAATACAAATATACTTTATTTGTATTTTCCAGGACTTAGCTAAAGATATGAACTTAGCAAAGTGGGTCTAGTGAGTCCCTGCCAAAACATGCTCAATAAAATGAGGAGAAATACTATCTTCTCATTCATTGTGTTAGTCGACCGACGGATTGGGACAGGTGTAACGGAAATCTTTGTAAAACACGCGCGAAAGGTAGTTACGTGCATATTTGTAAATCTTATATAAAGCAATGAAAAGAAGTGCTCTTCTCCTTGTTGAACTGCTAAGTACTGATAAGACTGTGTGAATGTAGTAATCTTTCCCTAAGAACATTGTGCAGAAGTAGTGTTGTTCTCGATCTGCCCTTGTACGGTGAGAATTACCTATAGTTAAGGGTAATTCCAGTGTGTGTTAGTCTTCAGAACTGTAGGTTGAAACCGTAGGTACCTTCTGTGATCCGGTTGCTTGATTGTGAGCGTTGTCTTGGTGAAGGTTGGACTACTGTACTGTTACAGTAGCCTATTAGTCTGAAGTAATTCGGTACCAAGGTACAGATAAGGCTGGTACAGTCTAGTTGTTACTGGTAGATGAGCTAAGACTGTGATGATACTATCTAAGGACAATAGATTCAGATAGAATTGTCGATAGCATTTTAGTGCTGCAACTGAATCGGTTATTTTGGGGAACTAAGTACAGGGCCTCTGTCTAACAGACCCCTACCACTCCCAAGAACCCACGATTCGTTTGACACGTGCTGACAGTTAGAACAACGCATTAATTCAACACTGGCCTTAACATTGGCTGTTTGGTCCGCCACGTTAACACTTGGCGCCGTCTGTGGGAAGGTGGCGTCAAGATCGTCATTCGTCTGTCGAAATCAAACATCAAGATTACCGTGCGTTTGTCAAAAGTAGCAACAGAACAAGATTGTTGCAAACTTGTTGTGGAAACGTGATTATAAAATTTTAATCGATAGTGATACTACGCGATTAGTACAAAAGATGATACATGCCGGTTACTCGATCCGGTGAAACGTATCCCAAGAACCGTCAGTCTGGAGTACTTAATTTATTAAAGACAACTCCGGGAGGTAGACGTACAACTAGGTCTGACCCAGTTGTCAAGAAAGTCAACAACGTTAGAAGTGATTCCGGTCATATTCTGGTGGAACGTGTTACGCCTCTGGTACATTCCGATACTATTTCGGCACAGTCTGTCGAAGACATAGTAACTCCAGAATCTACCAGAGTGCAGCCTGAAGTTAGTTTAACAATCTTGGATAAAGATTCAAATTTGTTTACGACTAGAAACACTTTAGCCCAAGAAATTTGCGAAGGCGAAAAAACACCTTATTTTGGCAAAAATTCGGCACATTCCGATGATATTTCGGTAACAAAATCGCAGTTTTTCGGCGACGGTTTACCATTTTTTGCTGAATCTTCAGCGCAGTCACCGCTTTTTGGAGTAAGTTCCCCTACACTCGACATCAAGAAGGAAGGAAATTTGTTCGAAACCGAGATTCGAAGCATACTGAACAAGATTATCGAACCGGAAAGTGCACAGTCCGACGATACAGATTCCGATAGTTCAGATATTCAGCCTCGAGATACAGAAGATAGTCACAATACACTCGCCATGAACGGGCAACAACAACAACAGCAGCAACAACAACAAGTATGCCCACCAAGGCCGCCTCCAACAGGAGTAACGTACACTAAATTCGGTGGATTCCCAGGAGATGACCCGGATGCTCATGTACGCACATTTGAGATAAGTTACGCAGTACTTAACCATCCACCGGATCCGGCGTATAAAGCTATTGTCTTTCAATCTACATTGGTCAATGAAGCAGCTAGATGGCTTACAGAATATGATATTAATCACTTCGGCACCTATGAAGCAGTATGAGATGCCTTTTTGCAGAGATTCAGACTAAAGAAGAATCCAGCCGAAATTTTTGACTACCTGCAAAACAATAGACAGAAGATAAATCAAACAGTACAGGAATACGCCACACTATTCAGGACTCATCTAAGGCAGTTACCACCAGCACACGCCAACCTACCGAACGACGTTATTACTCAGTGGTTTATCAATGGATTGACCCCGCAACTTAAACAGATTATGATTATACGCTGTGTAGGAGCTATGACGCTAGATGCAGTTATTGCAATGGCTCTACAGCTGGAAAACAAGGTTGGCGGATTTACAGAGGACCTGGAGTGGTTAAAAACAAATAGAAATGTCTCCGAAGATATGACCAGACAAGTATACTGCATCACATGCAAGAATTCAGGCCATATTAGTGCCACTTGTGCACTTAATCAGTTATTCTGTGCTATCTGCAACACTGTCGGACACACCACCGAAAACTGTGCATACAACGCCAAAGTGCAGGGAACCGCAACTGTCAATGCTATTATACAAGAACCAGGACAACCAGCCAATCATTATGTACCTCCGCAAATGAGGAACAACCAACAACAAGGATATCGAAATTACAGAGGACAGAGAAACAACAACTACAACGCAAACCGCTGGCAGGCCGGACCAGCACCAGAAAATCCCAATTTGCCACCACCGCGCTGTCATTTCTGTCGTGAGTTTGGTCACATTAGAAGATTCTATAAGGATGCAGCTGAGTATGATCAGAGGAAGAAGGAACGTCAAAACCCAATGGCTAATATGGTACAAATCACACCAGTGGAAATGCAAGCTGCAATAATTCAGACCCGCTCCAGCAAACAATTGCAGCCAGCAGCAGAATTATTTGAACCAGGTATACGCGAACAACAAAGGATGTACAACAAGGCTAGTCAATGGACCACCACAGAACCTCCAGTCTTCCCAGATCCTATTCAAGTGACCCAGAATCCAATAACTGAAGAAGGAACACAACAACAGGATTCCAATTCCGCAGCAGGCCCATCATCTTCAGCAGACGCATCAACTTCAAAACCGGTGGAGCATGCAACCCAATCACAACAGGCCTGGGAAATTTTATCTAAAGCATCTATCACTCTGCCTCTGGGCCAACTACTTGCATTAGTACCGGGAGTTCGGCAACAATTCCAACAGCAGTTCAGCCTTGTGCCTTCTTGTATTCCAACAACGGCAACAATGCAACCGGAACCTGATTCTACGGTCGATCGTTCAGTTCCTTTAATTACGATATGGTATAAAAATCATAAAATCCCACAGGTACGAATTGATGGAGGATCTGGTGTCAACATTGCTACTGCTGCATTATGTAAAAAGTTAGGGTGGACCAACATCGAACCAGTTCAGTTTTTTGTCAGAATGGCCGACCAGTCAAGGGTCCATCCCGTAGGACTTTACGAAATGTACCCATAACTTTACAAGGTACCACATTTAAGATGACCTTTGTCATACTAGAATTACCCGAATCCACCCTTGATTATAATCTCCTTTTCGGCCGACCTTGGCTGAAGCACGCTAAGGTGATACAAGATTGGTCTGCACAAGAACTCACTTTCAAAGACAACAATCGTAAATATGTTGTAAAATTAGATGCTATACAGCCTTGCGAACTACATGCTAGACCAAATTTCGCAGAACCAGTCCATGTGCTAGATGGATTGTCAGATGATGAAGAAGAAGAGTTTCTGAAAAATAACATTGACTTGATTTCCCTAGGAACTGTTGATCTACAATCTGTTGTAGAGAACTCGAATCCCACAGTTTGTACGGTAATGACTGTAACAGAAGAAGATAATAAGGAAGATACTGTTGTTATAGATGACGCTCAACTACAACAACTTTTTAAGCCAACTGACGATACAGAAAAGCCCCGATAATTTTATGTTCCAGAAGATCAGTTAATCACTTATAATTTAGCGATGAAGATCATCCGCGTCCTGTGAAGATAAAGCAAAACTTACCGGAAACATTTCAAGCAGGCTTAATCCAGCTACTCCGAGAATTCTCTGACGTCTTTGCATGGGATTACAAAGATATGAAAGGATTGGACCCGCGCATCTATCAGCACAGAGTCATGCTGAAGCCCGAAGCAAAACCGAACAAACAACCCAGCTACCGGATGAATCCAAACTATGCATCACAGGTAAAGGCAAAACTTGATAGGCTACTTAAAGTCGGATTTATTGTACCAATAGAACATGCTGAATGGATCTAACCAGTTGTTATTGTTCCGAAAAAGAATAAGCAGTTGCGAATATGTGTAGATTACTGGAAACTGAACGCAGCTACAGTGCCTGATCCTTTTCCGATCCCTTTTCTTGACACAATGCTTGATAGAGTAGCAGGACATGAAATGTATTCATTCCTAGATGGGTACAGTGGATATAATCAAGTTAGAATGGCTGAACAGGATATACCAAAGACTGCCTTCATTACCAACTGAGGTGCATTTGCTTGTACTGTTATGTGGTTTGGATTAAGAAATGCCCCAAGTACATTCCAAAGGTGTATGCAGGAAATATTTTCTCCTTATCTTACCTCTTTTATGCAAGTCTATCTTGACGATTTTTCAATTTTCGGTAAGATGATAGCACACCTGTTCCATTTACGGTGCTGCTTTCTGAAATGCAGAGAATACAGACTCTGTTTGAACCCAAACAAATTCGTGTTTGTGGTTTCATGTGGCAAGCTACTTGGTCACATTGTATCTGCACAAGGTATACAGGTGGATCCAGATAAAATTTCAGTTGTGTTAGAAGCTCCGGTGCCCACTACACCGAAAGAAGTAATGCGTTTCATGGGCCAAGTAAAATGGCATGGACGACACCTACGATGGCTTGCTCACTTGGCAATACCTCGAAACAGATTAATCACCAAGACTCCTCGACAATTTGAGTGGACTCAGGAATGTCAGATAGCATTTGATCGTCTAAAGTGTTTATTAACACAGGTTCCAATCTTACAGCCTCCGGATTGGGATCACCCATTTCATGTCTTTGTAGACGCATCAGATATTGCCATTGGCAATGTTCTGATGCAACGAACCGATAAGTGGTTCCGACCTGTTTACTATGCTAGTAGAAGACTTGCCCCTGCTGAAAAAAATTACTCTGTAACAGAAAGAGAATGCCTAGGCTTAGTATATTCTGTCAAGAAATTCAGGCATTACTTGTTGGGCCGTAAATTTACCTTTCATGTAGATCATGCTGCACTTGTCTATCTAGTTCGGCAGCAGCATCTAGGTGGTCGATTAGCACGATGGGTTCTGCTTTTACAAGAATTTGACTATGAAGTCATTCATCGGCCAGGCAATTCACATGCCTTAGCATATTTTCTTTCTCGACTAGATTCCGGTGAAGCTCCGGTAGGTATAGATGACACAACTTCAGTGATTTATGTTTCTGAACCAACCCATGATGAAATTACAGATCCACCTTTGCCATCTACATACTATGATCAGATATTGACCTTTCTCACTGATGGATGCCTTCCATCTCATACTTCTACGGCAGTACGCAGGAAAATTGTAATTTTTAGCTGCCGATTTCGGTTGATTGCTGGAGAATTATACTATGTGGATCATACCGAAATTTTACTTCGATGTATTCCACCACATGAAGTTAACTCAGTTATTACTTTGGCTCACTCGATTCCTTCCGGTGGCCATTTTGCAGCAGACTTAACACACCGGAAAATTCTGCAAAGTGGTCTCTGGTGGCCAACTATGTACAGAGATGTATCACAGTTTGTCAAACAATGTGGTACTTGTCAAAGAACTGGACAGCCCCTGCAACGACATCTTTTCCCTCTTCAACCTGTCTTGCCATTAGAACCTTTTCAGAAGTGGGTCTAGATTTTATCGGTCTGATTACACCTCCAGCAATCTTCAGTAACAATCGTTACATACTGACCTGTACAGACTATGCAACCAGATGGGCAGAAGCCTGGGCTTTACGGTCTGCTACAGCTGTTGCGGTAGCAAAGTGTCTGCTAACCGATGTCTTTCCACGTTTTGGCTTACCACTGGAACTTGTTACAGATCAAGGCACTCATTTTATCAACACTTTAATGAAAGTACTCACACATTCATTTCAGGTCACACATAAATTTAGTTCAACATATTATCCTCGTGCAAATGGCCTGGCTGAGAGTACAAACAAATCTTTGTTGAATATGCTTTGGAAACTCATTTTAGAAGCACCGAAAAGATGGGATCAACTGCTACCTGCAGTATTATGGGCATATCGGACTACATACAAGGTAACAGCAGGATTAACACCTTTCAAACTAGCTTATGGATTAGAAGCAATAGCACCAATGGAGATAGTTATACCAAGTTTACGAGTAGCAATCGCTTAGAAACTGCTACCGGAAGATTCACTGTCATTTCGGTTGGATACACTCAGAGAGTTAGACGAGCAACGATGGCACAGCTTTTTAACTATGCAGGAAGTACAACTAAGACAGGCTCGGACGCATGATCGACACTTGAAAACTCCAGTTTTTACGGTGGGACAACTTGTCCTTTTTTATAATGCAAAGTCCAATCGGTCTGCTGGTAAATTCAAATTACGATGGTTCGGTCCCTATCGGATTTCTGCACAAGTAGGCCCAGCAACTTTTCGATTGACTACGTTGACCGGAAACCCTCTTCCGAAAGTCATCAACGGTTTGAAGCTGCGGCCGTATCAAAACACAGTGAACCCGCACTGAAACATTTTGCGGTTGGCCGCGTTTTTTGGAGTTCACTTTTCTTTTCTTTTCTTTTCTTTTTGTGCGTGTTTAATAATACAATCCGCTTTTTGAAACCTATTTATGTCCACAGCCGCCCTGCCCTTGCCAGCTACTCACGCATGCACACCGTAGTTAAAAAAATTATCATTTCAATACCCCACGACGATTAATCATCCTTCATTGCGCTCCCCGGCAAAGCATCTACTTAACCTTCTCCAGTTTGATGAAAAACACTATTGTGCTTGTGTTTACCTTGTGCTCTGTGTTTATCCTGTGATCTGTGTGCTTGTGTTTTGTGACTTCATGTGCGCCATGGAAGCCTTGGCTAATTACGCCGCTTTCCGTGACAGGCTCCCTACCGACGTAGGAGAGTACCTGCGCATACGTGGGTTGGCAAACTTCACTGAACTGCCTTGGCATTCAGTGGAGTCCCACCCATTCTTCGCTCAGATCATTTCCGCCATCGCTCAAGCACCCGCCAACGAGCGAAGTTGGGCTTTCACATCTTTACCCGCCCGAACAGTAATCACCTTCCAAACCTTCGCTGAGTCGTTTCGACTCCCTTCGCAAGGCCGAGAAAATGGCCCGAGCCTGCCAGTAGCCAGAATGGCCGAATTGTTTCCTAGATATTCCTCTAACGAATATGACATTCTCTACCGACCAGAACCAGAAAGATCCGCCCTTCAATTCCTAGTAGCCATCCTTAACCTCCAAAAGCACACTTACGGAATATCCCGGCCATTTTACTCTGCCATAGACTTAGCTGCCCGTGAACCAATCAACTTCGCCTCTTTCTTCTTCCACAGAATCCACAAAGAATGCGTAGCTATCATGAAATAGGTAAACAAAGGAGGCACGCCGAGATCCAAACTACCACACATCATTTCATTCCTCTTTCTGGCCATCCTTGTAGCACAACCTCCACCGCAAGGACCAGTTCTGCGACATGAAGAGTCAGTGCAGCTGTTGGACGACGAAGAAGAAGATGAAGAGGAATTAAACCAACTATTCCGAAGAAAAAGAATAAGGATTAGCTCTTCTGAAAGCAAAGCACAAGGATCTGCAGGAGGGAACAATGAGGGCAACAAAGAAGAGGATAAGCAAGAAGAAGAAACGTTCCACGACACCACAACATCCATGCAAAACAAATCATATGCACACTCGTCCCAAGAACAACAACAGGAAAAACATACAGAAGCCGACACATCATCGACCGAAGAAGAATCACAGCAAGAGTCTCAAGAAGAAAAACAAATAGATGAAGAACAAGCTGCTAAGGAAGCACTGGACAGACTGCTAAAGGCAGTGGAATCCACAATCGCAGAGCAGGAACAACAAGCCGCCAATCAGGTAACAAATCAAACCATCCTTACCACTCCCCCACCGGAACCACCCATCATCCCCATCAAGCCCATTCACCCTGCCGAAACCGCCGAGTCCTCATCCTCCTCCCTCAACTACTCTCCACCAAACTCCCAACAGCTCCTCAACGCATCCTCTTCCCAACCACGACCCCAGTTACCCCTCCCTTCCATTCCAATACTGTCCAAACTGGCCAATATGGGCCAAGTTCTTATTGATTTATCACAGCAACTGCCCATCCACATGAAAGCAGCCACCGACAGTATCCGGAGCGAACTACAGCATAAAGTTGATATTCTAGAAGCTGACATCAGCCCCCTACAGGAAGAAGTGCTAATCACTAAAGCCAAAAACTAATCCTTGCAAGAACAATTGAATGAATTACAGGCAAAACTCACCGAACAAGAGTTGCTGATCAATCAGAGAGATGCGGCAATGGCAGCACTTACAGAAAAAGAAGAACTACTGCAAATTGCCAATGAAGAAATCAACCAAATGAAGCAGGACATACAAGACAAAGAAGACGCCCGAATTGCATTGGGCAATCTACTAGAAGAAACCAGAAAGCAATTACAAGAACTGGTGCAGCAGAGTCAAGAACAGCAGTTGCAGCAGAAAAGAACAGAAGAAGAACTGCACAGAACCAACGAAATTTTGAAAGACGTAAATAATATGCTCAAGCACTACCTAACAAAGGAAGGGCAGAATCAGAAGCTCATTGCCAATCTCAAACGCGAGAAGGAATCATACATCAGGACTGTAGATTTTCAAGTTCAGGAGATCGAGAGGCGCGAAAACCAATTGGCAAACATAAAAGAAAGAGTACAGAAGATGGAGCAACAACTCGAGGAAATGAAGACGTCCAGAGATGCTGCATTGGCCAATGACTTTTATCTGCAAGAGGCCTTTCTGCAAACGCAAGCAGAAATTTTGTTAACCGAAGCCATAGCCATAAGTTCTGTTAGAGTAGATGCCCAGGTACTAGAACCCGATACATTAAAACAATTATTAGAAACCCTTAAGAAAAAAATCGCCCGTACATTTAGATTAGCCTGAAACATGTATTTAGAAGGAATAGTCGATGAGCAGTAATTTTGTAAAAACTTGCGGGTTCGAGTCCACCATGCGTGCCAGTGTTAGTCGGCCGACGGATTGGGACAGGTGTAATGGAAATCTTTGTAAAACATGCGTGAAAGGTAGTTACGCGCATATTTGTAAATATTATATAAAGCAATGAAAAGAAGTGCTCGGGAGCGCGGGGATTTTGGCCTATTTTCGTGTTATCACCAGACTGTTCGTCTGGTTGTCTATCGGAACGTTGCGGCAGTGTGTGTTGTTTAGTTTCTGCGTACTCTGTTGTACTCTGTGTTGTCATCTATCAATCTCGGTTACACTGTGAATCTAGTTCCATTCAGTAAGTCGTTGGATCGTTGTCTGAAAGAGTTACTGTGGATCGTTGTGACGAATTGTTCTGTTAAGATGTACGACGAAGTGCTCTTCTCCTTGTTGAACTGCTAAGTACTGATAAGACTGTGTGAATGTAGTAATCTTTCCCTAAGAACATTGTGCAGAAGTAGTGTTGTTCTCGATCTGCCCTTGTACGGTGAGAATTACCTATAGTTAAGGGTAATTCCAGTGTGTGTTAGTTTTCAGAACTGTAGGTTGAAACCGTAGGTACCTTCTGTGATCCGGTTGCTTGACTGTGAGCGCTGTCTTGGTGAAGGTTGGACTACTGTACTGTTACAGTAGCCTATTAGTCTGAAGTAATTCGGTACCAAGGTACAGATAAGGTTGGTACAGTCTAGTTGTTACTGGTAGATGAGCTAAGACTGTGATGATACTGTCTAAGGATAGTAGATTCAGATAGAATTGTCGATAGCATTTTAGTGTTGCAACTGAATCGGTTATTTTGGGGAACTAAGTACAGGGCCTCTGTCTAACAGACCCCTACCACTCCCAAGAACCCACGATTCGTTTGACACGTGCTGACAGTTAGAACAACGCATTAATTCAACACTGGCCTTAACATTGGCCGTTTGGTCCGCCACGTTAACAATAGGTTAGAACAACGCATTAATTCAACACTGGCCTTAACATTGGCCATTTGGTCCGCCACGTTAACAATTGGCAACTTAGGTGGACTTATTTCAATCATATAGGTTTTCTTGAAACATAAATTTCAAGTATTCCGAATGATAATATACCCAATCTAAAAGTTCATGTCTACATGTGGATCCCTATCTTGATCATGTTTGTTTTTCCTTGGATTAATTCTTAGAATAGAGTTTAATCCTTTTGGAAGTTTTTAACATTCAAGACTTAGATCCAAATATGGCTTTAGGAATTGGAATTATTTGGTAGGCCATTCTCCTGGGTCTCTACCCCATTTGTTCGTCTTAGCTTAGCGTGTTCTTCCAATGAGAATACTAACTATCTTGAACCAACTGTGGTTTAGATAGTTATGTATACTAATCTCAAAGGTCATCAAAGATTTGCAAAGAAAAACAAATCCGATTCCTTCAAATCCTCAAAATTGAGGAAAAATACTGCATCAAGACACCCTCTAGATTTTCTATTGGATGGAGTTTAGATGATTCAAGTTTTGCAGCTTTAGTTCCAAGGTCTTGCAAGAAAGATACCTGTTTCTAGGCATCATATCTCAGATCTTACTAGGAACATTCTTGAATCTCTTGTTCTCACCAAAGATTCAAAAGAAGATCTTTTTACAGATCATTCTTTCATTCAAGGTTATTATACTTGAATAGGCTCGACTTTACTTTTGGAGTTTTAGTAAACTCCCAAAATTCTTTACCCTCTTAGTTATCCAAATTTATTGTTCCACATAACATTTGGCTATGCATTTTATTAAGAAAAATGCATCTGCTTAAGAGGATAAAGGATAGCATTTTCTAGGGTAAATGTCATGTACATTTTATTTACCCTTTTGTTCATACAACTAGGTGTATTAAATTGGTTCAAGGAGGTACATTTCTACACCTCATAATGAACCTAAGACCTTAATCTAAATGGTCTTATCTTTAAGGCTTATCGTGATGTTTCCTATTGGATCTTGAGCCTTTTTTTTCTCTGGTCATCAGAGAAAAACCTCAATGGGAGTTAGTTCTCACTGTCCCATACCAGTGAGTTCTTTCTACAATCCATAGAACGACATCCTTAACCTTTCCACATTCTTTGCGCTTATCTTTTCAATGTTTTCTGATCATTTACCATGATCATGAATTCCATCTTGGAACCCTTCGCATCATTTTCATGAGAGCAAAGACTAAGGTTTCTAACATAATGCTAATTAATTCAAAGGTCTCTTTAGGTTGACCTTTGAACTTTACTTGGTATCACGCTATAAAAGGGTTTGATCTTTTTGACCAAAGGAGGCCCCTTGAATTATCCAACCATAAAAGGTTTGATATATTTGACCAAGTTAGGTCACTTGGCTTTCTCAAAATTCCTCTAACTAATTTAGCATGAGATAAGATCAAGTCTTTTCTCCTTTAGATCCCTTTGTCAATGATATTTACCCATGGGATTTTTCTTGGGATCTTCAACTCATACCTTCATGAGTTGATATCCTAGCTTAAGTCTTCAACATCATGTTGATGTTTTTCAAACCATATTCTATTCTCCTTTTAAGGATCAACAATTATATGTCACCCTTTTGACTTAAGCAAGTTGTCATGCTTAGTGATTCAAACTTTGGATCCATGTTTATCCATTCTCAAGTACCCTACTCTAAATATGCTTCAAATCTTTGGCTAGCTTACTTTAATTTACTTGCCAATTAGAATTCTTTAATGAATTCCCTTCTTGCATATTTGGTTCTTACTTTGTTTGAGATTTATCTCAAACACACTTAGGTACTTGGACATCCAATGTACTCCTTAACTTTCATGAAAGAGTTAAAGAATATCTTTTGCTTAGAAGTATCATATTGATGATACCTTTCTTCCCCCCTTTTTGGAGTTTTCATCCTCGAAAACCGTTGGAAATTGATGTTCATTTAATTTCCTATCCAAATGGGAGGTTCATTTATACTAAATCCTTCACTCAAAAAGCTCTCCAATATCCTTGAGCTTAAGCTTCCATTATCCTTAAGTTCAGTGTCCCATACCACTGAACCCACTTAAGTGACATTGTAAACCTAGATGTCCCATACCATCCGATTTACAATCCCACCTTAGTGTAGACAACTTTAGCTCTTACTCAAGGATTAAACTCCATTTGTTTTAGTCTTATCAAATATAATCAAAATCTTTGTAAGTTACATTCTTACAAAGTCTTGATTTGCTCTTTGAAAACACTTTAAGCTTTTATTGAACTATTTCCTTGATTAGATGCAATCAGAGTTATCTTTGTTTATGTCATTTGATAATAGAGCTAGTACTCTCATACTAGATATCATCTATTGACATAACTAGGCATCTGTATCAAAGGATATAGTCAATCATAAGCTTTGCTAAATGGTTACCTTGTTTAACCATCTTGATAAATTGTTTCTTACTCATAGAACACATTTTGGAGTAGAGTCCCTAAGGGTTTCTTTCAACCCTTTAATCTACCTCTTCTCTAAATATGCTTAATGAGTTACAATTCTTTACTCTTGAAGAAATCTTCTCAAAGCTCCAAATGGATCCTACCTCTTGTCAATGAAGGAAGAAGCTTATTGGGGAAGAAATGAACGCTTAAAAGGGTAAAAATGGTTCAATCATTTTTTCCCTAATATGTCATTTCACGACATTCTCTTCCCCCTTTTAGTGTGATCATTGTCCTCAATGACCGGATGTTTAAGTTCCTATGAACTTCTTAACATCATTCACAATGAAAAATTACCCTATGTGTGTAGGGTCTCATATAAGCTTCTAGTTTCTCCTTTGGATTTTTCAATCCAAGTTCTTATTACTACCATTTATGGTTTAATAAGAAGAGAAACTTGTTGGATTTGAAGCTTTAAGTGCTTGGCCTTGCTGATCAGGTATGCCATGGGTATTATGGAACTTGGGGGTCCATAAGTAGGAATCGAAGTTTAAAGTTCCTCTTCCTAAGTTGAATTTTGTTGGATTTTAAATTAAGCCAACATATAAAAAGCATAAAAGTTATTGGGCATAATCTCAACTTACCATTAAACTTTTATGCTTTTGACTTCATATGAAGAAATCATTTTTCTGTGTTAAACCTTAAACTTACTACTTGATTTCTCTCTCGTGTCCCATTAACCCATGCATATGTGATTTAATTCATACATCAAAGTGTATGCCAAAAACATTTACATCTTTTCTTGAAGATGTTTAGCATACGTAAGGTCCAGAAATTGAACCCCTCTTTAAAGTATGCATGGAATTCACATATTAGAACTCCATTTAGTGCATGAATACATGTTGGTGCCATACATTCCTGTTCATGCCATGCTACTATGAACCTGTTATGATCAGTTTGTAATCATCTCCATGTGGTGAGTCTATTTCATTCTAAATGAAAAAAAAAAAATTGTCATTCATTCATGCCTTAAGTGTATTACTAAATTTGTTCAATATATGCACCATTCTATGTGCATATAGATCTCACCTAATGCATTCTTCAATTTCTAATATGGCTAAATCAAGAAGAAATAGCAAGATAAGAAATATCACTTATTTGTAGTTTAGCTTTGTCCATCCTTTGATCCCATAAAGTAGGAAGTTTTTTCATTTGGATACTTCGACTTTGAAATTGCATGGCTAGGTCATTTCACCTCTAATGTTCTTCCTTGGGCATACATATACTTACTTGTATGCGTGAGCATGTAATTAGCCTTACAAAAATACTAATGGTGCCCAAACGCATAAATGCATTTATACTTGCCAATACATCACATATCAAATGAATTCCTTGCATATTGGTGTATAACACAGTTCGTGTGATACTTATTTCCATGTTTTGCGGAAAATAAATTTCACCTTTTACATTTCATGTTCTCTTGACACTCAGAATGCATACAAAATTTCACTAGAATAGCTCATACACATATGCCTATGTAACTATGAGTAAAGAAAATAACTTGAGTATTGAAGAAAAAGATGAATCAAGTACTTCCCCAACATCAATGGATTGGATAATTTCCACCCGATGCTGTAGAAACCGCATAGAGTTCACATGATTTCTCCAGTCTTCTTTGATGTAGAGAATCTCCATTTGACTTGTCATAGCCTTGAAAAAGGCGACGGAGAAAACTTGCATCTGATGGCTTAGTTGGGAGATAGCTTAGTTGGGAGAGCTTTAGATTGAAAATCTGAAGTTCGCAGCTAAGTCATGGTTGGAACCGCGTAGCACAGTGGATTAGCGTGTTGGACTTCGGATCCAAAGGTCGCATATGGCTAATGGAGGAGCGCAATTATCCCATAAGTGAAGCTCACGGCTCACGAAATGCTCTATATAAGTAGAACCATTTCCACTCTTCCTTCAACAACATACGAGAGGCTAGCGCAGCCAACGGGCTCCTGTTAGTTTCCAGGCAGCGTGAGTTTCCAGGCGCGTGAGATGGGCAGCCCGTCAGTACCCTCATGGCAGTAGAAGATCTTCTCTACAGGAGGAAGGGTCACATGGACATATTTTTGCTCTATGAAAAGAAGGTCTAAGTCGACGGCGTCGATTGTTGTACTTGGTCCGGATTCATCTTACGAATGGTCAGAGACTCAGAGTACTCACCGAAGGATTTTCACTTAAATCAAGAAAGAAGTCACCTAGCTCTTGATACCAATGTTGTGAAATAAACATATCCTAAGACTATCAAGGCCACACTCCTCAGAGAGAGCACGTATCCACCCATCCAACTCCATGCATATATATACCTCTAGCCCAAGGGGGTGCATGTCCTTGAGATTGGCCAAGTGTCCCTCATGTGGACACTTTCCCAAGGGTGATCACATGCCTTCTAATTTCCCAAGGTCCATCACATGCCTTCTAAATCAAATGAGGATTCTTCTCTCACGTACACACAAGATGGCTCCTAGAGAAGCTTCTCCCAAGACTAAGGCTCCCACACCTTAGGATAAATCAAGCCTAAGGTGCTAACCATTCAATTGGGAGCTCATATGAATAAATACCTCAAGGGTTAAAACCAAGGGTTTCACCCAAAGGTTCAAGGCATGTTCCAAGGGTAATTCAAGGGCTAGACCAAAGCAAACAGACATCATATTCTAACCTTTAGAATCCATATGTTTAACCTTCTGGACCCATGAATTATACAATAGTATACAATAAACCCACTGTGAAGTTCATGGAAATATTACCTGAGTTGTGCTTTGGAATCTCTAAAGGGTGCAAAATACCTACTATCTTAACCCATTTGGTCTTATTAAATTGTCACATGAAGCACTATCAAAGATATGTGTGGACATCCCTTGGCTAACCTTAGCCCTTATCCCATACACACATAGAATGGTCTCTATAAACTGATTTCTAACACAAGCCTACATTTGAAATGCTCTAGCTACCTTAACCCTGGAAAAACTCACTGCACACCCAACTAAATAGCTAAGTATGTGGCAAGTGCGAGATACAAGTGATAATGCTAGTCCATATACACTTTCATGCAGATCCTATAACGAACTAGACTATTAGGACCACCATTGACTAGAGAGATGGTTCTCCTCCAAGCCGTATGCCTCTATGTATAGCTACTCAAATCAATGTGGACCACAAATGTAACTAAAGTTCACAAGTGCATGTGCGATCTCCACCACTGCTTTAGCACCTTCCACTAGAGTCTAGTGGTAGAAAAACTCTCTCCCCATGATTTGCATGGCAATTGAACCCAAGACCTCCTCCTTCCCAACCTTGAGACTTAACCACTAGGCTAAGTGGATAACTTGTTTTAGACTTGAATATATTCTTAAGTTTAATCTCAAGATCTTTGTCCATACATACAAGTGACCAAATGGTGTCCAATTTCAAATCTATTGGAATTTTCAAAAAGTCATATCATAAAATTTAGTTTATATCATTATTCCCCCTTAGCCTTACTTTATAACATTCTTCTCCCCTTGGGAAAGATTTTCATCCTTGAAAATAAAGCTATATATACTAAACTGTAGGCATACCCCCAAGCCTCACGTTCTAACCTAGGAGAACATGTTTTCATCTTTGTGGTGGGATTCACCTCGTATTCCAAATGAATCGACGGAAATTATTTGATCTCTATACAAATGATTCAAAACATCATCTATCTTTGCACTTGATAAACTTATGTGAGTCCAAACTAGGGAATTAATTATAAGGGTGGACCAAAAACATCCCTAGCCAATTCAATGTTTTCATTGTGTGCTACCTTGGCACTAACATGTGAAATGGGTGAATTCAAATTACTAGTCCATTTTTGGGCATCACTAGTGCATGGATCTAGCAACGAAGGTGGTATTTCTATCCCTATTAAGACTCTAAGAGCTTATGTTTCATTTTGAATTTTGTTTCAAAATCAAAAGAGAAGTCTAGTTGATCCAAACATTTAACTTAGATTTTGCACTATGGTCCATTTTCAACCAACATTTACATTATTTTTTTTACCAAAATGGAGGACTGATTTGTGCAATTGGGCTTGAAAATCCTATATAAAATGTAGGAGAAAGTGTTCCTTACACTTTTGGTCAATTTCACTTCAACTTGACCAAAGAAAATACAAGATGAACTTTTTCCAACTTAGGGCATTGTTCTCAACTACTTTAGCCTCTTGTGAACAATTCCTAACTTCTCTTTTCAAGAGTGTACTAACCTCTACAAAATTTAGTATGCCACTTAATCCCAAAGAAAATGTAAATGAATAAGTTAACTTAGATTGAACATCTTGAAGCTTGAATGGGTTCTTTATAGAACATCTATCTAGGATGTTTAATTCGGTTTCCTATTCCATTTGGCTAATCCCTACTTTTACTCAAATGAGTGAGACAATTTATCTAAATCAGTTCAAAAAGTTTTAGAAAGTGATAATGAAAAACCAAAAGTATGTATAGCTAATTAAAAATTATAAGATACTTTGATGTGAGTCAATATGTGACTCCAGAATTTAACTTTTCAAAGATCAGTTTCAACAAGGTATTGAAGCACTTTATCAATCTTTAAGAGAATTAATTGGGATTCTCATAAAAAGTTCTATGAGTAAAACTAAAATATTATCCAACCACTAGTTGTTAATATGGTATCAAAGCATCCGTATCTCAACCCACCGAGCTTCTACTGATTATATGCTAATACCCAAAACGCTAATGCTTCACTTGAGATCAAGTTAATCTTTTTTTTTATTTTATAATCTTTTAAGACTACTTGCTTGAAATGAAATTCTTATGCATTACTAGCCAAGATATTGATGTCAACAAGTTGCACCATCAGTTGGGTGCTTTCAAACTAGCTTAGAATTTATATCCTTAGTTGAAAGGATTGTGTCAAAGTTTTACTTCTTTATAAATTCATCAAATATTTTTTAAACAAAACACTTTATCTTGAAGTGTTTATAATTCTAGTAAGAACATACTTTGTCGTACTTGAATTATAAACACTTCAAGATAAAGTGTTTTGTTTAAAAAGATGAAGATCCCTTAAGTTAATTACTTCATGATCTTTAGATTTTCTTGACCTTGAAGTGTTCATAATTCAAGTAAAGACATACTTTGTCATACTTGAATTATAAATGGAGATCCTAGAAATTAAAACTTCTCCTTTGAAGATTTAATTTTCTTGAGGATTCAATCTTACTTCAAGATTCATTATAGGACTAAAAGATTGAATCCAGTATTCCATAGCATCCTATTTTATATTCACATTGACATGCGAGTGATACTTTTCCTAAAGTCCAAACATATCTTTATAGAGTACCTTCTCACTTCAATTCTTCAAGAGAATTTTGAAGTCAAGGAATTACCTCTAACCTGATATTTTCTAGGTTTTGTTTCCTTCACAAGATCATTTCACAATCTCATGCCTCAACTTTCACTGTACCTTGGAAACTTGAAAACTTTTGATGTGACATCCATCCTTCTTTTCTAGGGTTTTCTTAAGGAAACAAATTTTAGCTCCAAGTTCTTGAATTTACCAAATTCAAGAACTATTAGTTCTACTCAACCAATTCTTAATGACAATATTTTTTTATTTCTTGTCTTTAGATTCCTTTCTTATTGAAGTTGTAAGTACCTACTTGCAAGAGTTTATAGGAATATCTCTACTACTTAAGTCTAAGCATTTGCTCATGTTTTTGGATTTCTCATTCAATAAATCCCTTCAAGGATAGGTAAAATTTATGTTTTGCCTTCCACATACTTAATTACCATCATCAAGATTGCAAACTACATACTTGGAACAACTAACTCTTTTCACACTTTCTTTTATATAAGTGGAATTTGGGAATATTGTATCTATCCTTGTGGTTAAAGACCACCTTTAAGGATTTCATCTTTTCTTAATATCATGCCAAAGTGTTATTTTCTAAAAAAAATAATTCTTGGCTAAACATAAATTTCTTGGAAGATGTTTGCTTTATACCTTCCTCTATCTAACCCATCAACTTGTTTTATTCCCAAAAGATAAGTTCATCTTGAATGGTAGGAGAATGTCATGATTTATGAAATAGAATACTAGAGTATTTCATTTATGTTCTTTTTCTTAGGAACAATCTCTTTTTCTAAAGATCACTTGTCTGTGTTTCATCTTGAGATCCAAATATCTGAAAATGAAACTTCAAAGCAAAGCAACTTCCAACCCTTCTAAGAAGAGGTCTTTCAAAGTTTCCATGTTTCCTTGGAACTATGCATCTTTACTATGGATACAAACATGGAATCTAACATCCATCTATTGAACTTCAAAGTTCAATTTATGTTTGAGTTAAATTACTTTTCTTCGATTTCCATCATTCGTTTGGATAGAATGAAGTGAGAGTTGATTCTACATTGTTCATGCAATCTACCTTAGTAATTGGAATCAACACGTGGTGTTCTACATTTAGTAGTCTCTCATGTTGCAACCTTCATAACTAACCGATCCCCTAAGTCTAGGTCTACCTGTTTCTTGAACTTTTGCAGCCTTTTTTGCTTTTCCCAATGAGTTCAAGTCCTTTCACTCTTTTCTTTTTACCATGGTAAGAACTTCGAATATTAAAATCAAATTGAAGAGACTTGATGGATCAGGATTTGATTTGTGGAAAGTCTAGATGGAAAGCACCCTTCATCTATAGATAGTATGCAAAATCTTTGAAGGAAAAAGCATCAAGTGGTGTGATGAAATCCATGTGGTAGGCCCTCAATCACAAAGTTGATACTTATATTTTCATGGTGCCGTTGAGGAGGTTCTCAAAGACATCAATGTATTGGCTATAGCCTAGGAGGTTCGGGAAAGCTCACAACAACGTATGAGGTAACACCAACATTGAGCAAATGGTTGAGTTGGATCGACAAGTAGATAAGTTGGATAAGGATAACTTTCCCATGTGGAAGTTTAGAATGACCAACTACCTAATGGGCAAAGGCTTGTGGGGTATCATGAGCGGAGATGATGCTCAACCTCAAATCAATCAAGCTACAACCACCAAAATCCGAAGGAGGCAAGCAAAAGAATGGGAAGAGAGGTATAGGAGAGTCATGTTTCTCATTTCACAAGTCATTACTAATGCCATGGTAGGGCATATTCAACATCTACAAATAGCTATGTATGCTTGGGAAGCTCTTGAAAGGATGTGTTCAATAAATACAAAATCTAGGAAACTTTAACTCAAGAATGAGTTGAACACAATCAAGAAAAGTTTAAGTCAATCCATAGCTGAATATACTTTGAAGATAAAGGAGCTAAGTGATGTTTTAGATTCTATTGGCACAATCGTTGAAGATGAAGATCCTATGTGATGTATTATCAATGGATTGAGAGAAGATGAAAGGTGGAATCCTTTTATAACTTCCATTAACTTGAAAGATGCATATCCCATTTTTGAACAACTAATCCCTCATTTCGTCATAGAACTCAATAAATTAATGTTGTATGTAGGTCAAGGTAAATTAATGAACTCAATAAAGGCTCAAGAGGAAAAGGAAGAGGTCAGAACAACTCCAACTACAATTGAAACGATTCAGCAAACAACAAGGATGGATCAAATGACAACACACAAGGAAGAGGTCAAGGTAGAGGACACAACAATTCCCACTAAAATTGAAATGATTCAAAAAAGAAAAAGGATGGATCAAATGATAAAAACACAAGGAAGAGGCCGAGGCTCTTGCAATTCTCATAAAGGTATAACATGCTATAATTGTGGTAAAGTAGGACACTATGCTAGTGATTGTTGGTTGAAAAATGGAAGACTAAATGGAGACAATAAAAGGAGTCAAAGCAACTATGCAAGCACACCCCAAGTGAAGGAAGTAAGGACAATTACTTGTAGTGAGGCATGAGTATAGAAGCTCCTATGAAGATGAAAAAAATGGTACATTGATTCAAGTTTTCGTAACCATATGTCATGTCAAGGAAGTTTGTTCATTAATCTATAGATACCAAGTGGAAAAGGATGTGTTGAAACAGGTGATGATACTCAACACACGATTGAACATATTGGAGATATAAGTCTTGAAGATACAAGTAGAGCAAAGGTACTCTCTAATATTCTTCATGTTCCTATAATTTCAAAGAATTTGACTTCCGTAGGACAAATGGTAGAGAAGGGTTATCATGTAATATTCAAAGAGAACGGGTGCTTCATAAAGAATCCAAAAGAAGGTTTCATGGTCATTGCTCAAGGTACAAGAGAAGGAAGGATGTTCACTTTGGACACCCAACATCCACATGGAAAGGTCATGTACATTCAATTTAGGAACAAGAAGATTTTGGAGCTAGAATTATGGCACAAAAGGATAAGACACAAAAGGACATGAACAAACACTAAGTGGTAAAAGGTCTTCCAAAATTTAATAGTGTTGGACTACATGAGTTATGTGAAGTTTGTCAACAAGGAAAGCAAACGAGGCAACCATTCAGGAGGAGCAATTATGTGGCCCCAAATGCCTTGGACTTGATACATATGGATTTATGGGGACCTAGCCAAGAGTCGTCAATGATTGGTAATAGATTTTTCGTTACCTTAATTGATGATCACTCAAGAAAGGTATGGTTGTTTTCTATGAAGAAAAATTTAGATGTGTTCACTATATTCAAGAGATTCAAAACTCAAGTTGAAAAAGAAATATGAAGGTCTATCAAAACCTTGAGGTCGGATGGTGGAGGGGAATACTTCTCTAAGGAATTTTCAAACTTTCTACAAGAGAATGGGATCAAAAGGCAATTTACTTGTACATATACACCTCAACCAAATGGAGTAACTAAGAGGAACAATAGACAGATCACTAAAGTTACAAGATGCATACTTAGCGAGATGAAGGTACCATTATACTATTGGGCTGAAGCTACCACAACTACCATTTACTTGATGAATAGGTGCACAACAGTGGGAATACATAACTTGACACCAGAGGAGGTATATTCCAGTAAGAAACCTAATCTTACACACCTCAAAGTTTTTTGGATATGTTTGCTTTGTTCACATTCCACAAGAAGTTAGAACAAACTAAGGCCAAAAAATTGCATTTTCATTGGCTACTCGATGGAGCAAAAAGGATATATGTGTTACAACCCTACAACAAAGGAAGCAAGAGTCTCATGATATGTGGACTAATCAAAGAGATGTCCAACAATCCAACACAAAAAAAATTAGGTCTAGAGGCATCTACATCAAATGAAGAATGTTCAACACGGAGGCAGAGACTTTGAAGTCATTCTTTGTCTCCAAATTCAACTTATAGTAGAGCAGAAGAAGCAAGTGTTGCTCAAAATAGTGAAATAGATGCAAGTGAAGAAGATTACAAAGAGGTGATCACTGTGAAGGTAAAGCTAAATAGGTTGAAGAAGCAACTTTATAAAGGCAATGAAAGAAGATCTTCAAGGCCAAGGTATCCAACTCAAAGGCCCAGTTATGATAGTTTCATGGAAAAACATTTTTCATACATGATGCAGGTCATCAAAGACAAAGATCTTGAGACATATGAAGAAGCTTCCACACAAAAGGAATGAAAGCAAGCTATGAAAGAGGAGATCAAAGCTCTCAAAGATAATCACACATGGGAGCTACTGCCAAAGAAATAAGGTATGAATATTATTCCAAACAAATGGGTGTTTAAAGTAAAGATGAATGCTAACATTTCACTAGGTAGACATAAATCTAGATTGGTTTTCAAAGGATCTAAACAAACACAAAGCATAGATTATGATGAAGTTTTTAGCCTGCTTGCAAAGATGGGAACAATTAGAACTTTAATAGCAATTAGTTCTTTAAGGGGGTGGCCCATTATACCAACCAAGTCGACATCAAAATATATTTTCTCAATGGAGAACTACGAGAAGAGGTACACATGAGTCAATCGGTTGGATTTGAAGATGAAAAGCATCCAAACTTTGTTCGCAGGTTGAAGAAGGAACTTTATGGCTTGAAGAAAGCACCACGATCATGCAATCATAGATTTGTAGGGTATCTAAGTAAGCATGGATACAACATAAGTAGTGAAGATCCTTCATTCTACATGAATAAGGAAGAAAATAGAGAGAGATATATATGCATTTATGTTGATGATCTCATCATAATAGGGAATGATGTTATAGAGATTAAAGATATCAAACGAGAGCTTGGTAAGGAGTTTAAAATTTCAGATCTTAGAGAACTAAAATATTTTTTAGGAACTGAAGTTGTTTATGGACAAAATGGCATTTTCTTGATGCAAAGGAAGTACTTTTTGGATGTCCGTCTTAGATATGGAATGAGTGAATGCAAACCACTTAGTCAACCCATGGACACAAATACAAAGATTTGCTCAAATGATGGAGAGTTATTGGAAGATGTTATGACATACAGAAGAATTGTAAGATCATTAATATATGCAATCATTACAAGAAATTATCTATCTTATCTTGTTGGTGTACTTTCTCAATTTATGCAAGCTCTGACAAGTGAACATTTAAATTCAGCTAGGAGAGTGTTGAGATACATAAAGCATACAGTTAATCATGTTTTTTTTACAAGTTTGGTGAAGAATTGCAAGTCAAAGGCTTTACTGATGCTGATTGGTGAGGTTCCAAGGAGGATAGATCAACTTCAGGTTCTGTGTTCATGATAGGAAGCAAACCTATCACATGGAGCTCGAAGAAACAACCTACTGTTGCACTTTCATCCATGGAGGCTTAATATAAAGGGTCAACATTTGCCACATCTGAAGCAATGTGGATTAAAAAGCTTTTGGATGATCTTAAAGTACATGTTGGAACCATTCCTATATACAATGATAGCATGCCAAGTATTTACTTGGCAAGCAATCCCATGTTTCATGCGAGGAGTAAGCACAATAGAGGTCCACTACATTATGAATGGGAGAAGGTATTGAGCAAAGATGTGGAGATAAAGTTCATCAGAACCAAAGAGAAGGTTGTAGACATGTTTACAAACTTCTTGGATGCTTCTAAACTCAAAGGTTTCAAGGATGTGTTAAATTTGCAAGACATAGCTCGAGATAACTCCCAAATGAGCTTGAGGGAGAGTGTTGAAGATAAATGTGCAAGCTCATTTTCACATGAGATATGCTTGGATAAATTTTCCAAATGTAAAGGTAAAGGTGAATATAATTCGAAGGATTAAAAAAATCTAGTCAAAACTCATGATGAATAAAAGATACAATATTTGTCTTGTTATTAGTGAGTGGCATGTAGTGGCCAATCAAATGAAAGCGGTGAGTTAAGAAGAAGGCACAAGCTTCTTCACATGCTAATCAGCTATAAAACTGGAGTGGGAGCATGTTCTCGACAAGGAGAGAAAGGCGAAAGAGCCCCTAGTAGTCAGATTTGATCTTAGAAGCCATTTTTTCATTTTGTCTTTTCATAGACCAGTCTCACATCACTTTGTTCACAACCATGTTGTGAGGTTCATATCTTAGTGTGTATGTAACCATTTCTTGTGTTTAAACACTCATTCAAAAGCATATATTGTATACTTTGTCTTTTGCACCTCCTTCAAAGGTTCCATATTATGTGAGTTATCAATATGAGAGTGAAGTCCAATTTTGTAGCATACATGTGTGGACATATAATATATTTTGGTCAATCAAGTATCCCAAACAAAACTTTTCCAAATTATGTGATTTATAGCTTGTTTGAAATCTTATCTTTTTTAGTTTCTTTGTACCAATATCTCCTTCAAAAGTTATATAACCTGTGAATTATCAATTTGAGAGTGAAGACCAGTTCTATGCATACCTATGTGGACAGGTAGTCTATTTTGGTCAGTTGACTTTCCAAACCAAAACTTATTAAATTATGTGATTTATAGCTTTCTGAAAATTTTGTTTTCTGAACTTTATCCATCTCAAGTCTATAATTTATGAGTTATTAGTCCAAGAGTGAAGTCTAGTTCCTTAGCATACCTATGTGGATAGCTAGTCTATTTTCATCAATTGAGTCTTCATACCAAAATTTATCCAAATTAAGTGATTTATAACTTGTTGGAAATATCTTTGTGTCTAGTTCGATTGACTAAATCCACATGTCCATTCGATGTTTGATTTGAGAGCAACAATCTAAGGTATAGCTATATGTCCAAGTGTTGGACCTATAAGGGCTCACTACACACTTCTTGTTGTGCATATCGGAACTCATTCTCCACAAATAAAACCTCAAACAATGTATAAGCATGAGGGAACTACCAATATGTGACATGCAAACAAGTTTTTCACATCTATGTACACCAAACATGGAAATATAGGCTTTGCCGAGTCAGCATGAAAGTCAAAACCAAATGCAATACCTACTTATCCAATGCATCAAAATATTTCAATTGAGTTATTTTTTTTAGTTATGTTAAAAGTTGAGTTTTTAAAGTTTCTCATTTTTCTTCATTTATAACCCATATGAAGTTGCAAAATGTTAAGTCTTATATTTTTTTTCTAAAACTACATGGTGTGGCATATCAAATCAGAGTGAATATGCCATCAAAGTCTCAAGTATGTTGTCAAGAAAAATCAAGTAAGTTGGTGTAAAAGCAGGAGTGTCCTAGGACACTCAAGTGTCCTAATATAGAACTAGTGTTAAGGAGAAGGAGCAACAATCAGTGGAGGAAGAAAATAAAGCTTCCACTTTATCATTTCGTGAAGGGGAAATCCACTATTAACCTGACCCAAGGCCTATACCTTCTACACAAGAGAAGGAAGCATCATCTTTAGATCATGAGTATGAAAGTCACCAACCTATTCTTTTTAAGCAGGAAAGCCATTGCCATGTTGGGTGAGGTAGCTCTTTGATTGTGCAAACCCCATCCCACAATCACTAGAATAGGTTGCAAATGGACCAAGGCGATCATAGAGAATAGAGGAGCAGAGAAGTAAAGTGCCCATATTGTAAATACAACCCTGATGGTTGAGCTCATTCAAGAACAAGCAAGGGAACCAACCAATTTGGAATAATTTACAATATATAACTCAGATTTTAGCATATAATATATCATTGGAAAGCTCTCAGAACGAGCTTTTTAAGTAACCTATTAGATTGAGGATTCAACATAGTTTGGAAGAGGGATTTTGTTCTCTAGATATGGGCCCTACAACAATTGAGGATTTTAGCAATTCACCTTTACTTGGGATCTCACTCGAGCAACAATTAGATTTTATGCGACAAGAACTTCAAGCAACTCAACAAGCTGTACAAGAATGCAATGCTATGCTCCAGCAAGTACAAAGTGATGATCGTAGCTTAATCAAAGTGGTGAAAGCGATTATCACTGCACAAGAAGAAGGTGCAAGTTCCAAGATAGGTGCTAAGAACTTCCAATTCTCTAGATTCGATGGCCAAAAAGATGGCCAATTTATCATGTCATGGCTCTCTCAATTTGATGATTTCTACTCTGATGAGTCATATTTAGAAAGTGAGAAAGTCAAGTTTGCTACCAATTATTTGGTAGGAAGAGCTCAGCTATGGTGGAATGTTTTATGGAATAGTGCCAACCGTCCTACCACATGGGACACATTTCAGGCAAAAATTAAGGAGTCTTTCCTTCCTTCCTAGTTCCATCTACATGCGCATTGTGCATGGAAAACTTTTGGATGGAGAGAAGGAGATAATGTATCCATTTATACTAAACATTTTTGGCAATGTCTTTTATTACTTCGTTCACTTGAGCAGGTTCCTAAAGCAAGTTTGCAACAAAAACATGAATATGGCTTGGAGATGGGAATCCAAGAAAAGCTCCAGACCCTCCGACCTACAACCTTGTATGAAGCTATCTCTTTTGCACATGATGCTGAAAAGGAGTTCCAATCTATCACCAAAACGCTTTGCTTACAACAAATTCGTCAACATCAACCACCCATCAAAGCCAATTTTCCTTTTAAGCATCCTTCTAATAGGTTCGCTTCACCTACTTTCCAATGCCCTCCTCAATCCCATTTAGTACCATCCAACAAATCAACCCTTGGCCAGCCTCACAAACCTACCACTCTTCAAAATATGACGATGAATGCTCAACAAAAAAGACCCCGTATAACTTGTTGGAATTGTGGAAAGATTGGTCATACCAAAGTAGCCTGTAGGATGAGACCTACTAATAAGCAACCCATTGAAGCTCAAGTACACAACATGGAGGTTGTTCCTGCTGACACTGAACCTAATTGGTATGAAGAAGTATTAGAGCAAGAACTAAGTACCCTGGGTAGCGGAATTTCTAACCATTCTCTACTCTGCATGCATGGCACCATTAATGGCGTAATAGTAAATGTTTTACACGATGATGGTAACTCGCATGATTTTATTTCTCATAAGCTAGTTAAAAATCTTAACCTTACTACTCATCCTTCTATGTATAAGGTTAAGGCTGCGTTTATAGGGAATAGGTATAATGTTACGAATGAGGTGCATAATGTTCAAATTTGTATAGGCTCATATGTAGATGAACGTTCATTTTTAATTGCTCCGTTGAAGTCATATGATGTTATACTTGGCATGCCGTTTCGACATAATTACAACCCCTGCATGATTATGATACACACACGATTACTTTCAAATTTTGAAATAAAGATGTTTCACTGTCTATGATGCATGATTTTCAACCCTTCCCGTTCACTAGTCATACGCAAGTCAAACGAGCTTTTAAGAAAGGTTATAACTCATGTATTGTCTTTGTGAATAATATAACTGATTATACACATACACTTCCAAGTGCACATAAGTCATTTTCTTGACCATAGGATTGATTTAATTCCTGGTAGCTCTCCTCCTCACAAAGCACCTTATAGGCATGGACTTTACACCAAAATTAAATAGCTAGACAAGTTAAAGATTTACTCAACAAAGGACTAATATGGTCTAGCTCTTCTCCTTTTGGAGCCCCTGTTCTTTTAGTTGAAAAGAAGAACAAGATGTATAGAATGTGCATTGATTATAGAGCATTTAATCAAATTACCATTAAGAATAGGTATCCTATCCCTAGGATAGATGACGTCTTAGATAAACTTCGTGGAGCTTGTGTCTTCAGTAAAATGGACCTCAAATCTGGGTATCATCAGATAAGAATGACATCGCATGACATTTATAAAACTCCTTTTAGAACTCAGCACGGCTATTTTGAATTCACGGTAATGCCTTTTGGACTTACCAATGCACCCGCCACCTTTGCACGTATGATGAATAATATTTTCCTTGAATACCAAGACTTTGTTCTTGTCTTCTTTGATGATATACTTATTTATAGTAGGGATGACAGTGAACATGAAACTCATTTAGCAACAGTCTTTGATTTGTTAGGTAAAAATAAACTTTATGCTAATTCTGAAAAGAGTTGTTTCTTCCAAAACGAGATAGAATATCTTGGACATATCATCTCTAGTCAAGGCATTCATGTAGATCCCAAGAAGTTTAAAGTAATTGAAGAATGGCCTAAACCTCAATCAGTGAATAATGTCTGTTCGTTTTTAGGATTAGCTAGCTTTTATCAAAAGTTTGTAAAGGGATTTTCTTATATAGCCCTTCCCCTTACTTTATTATTGAAGAAAAATCTAAAATTTGTATGGGGAGTAGCCCAACAACAATCTTTTGATAAACTTAAGTATGCACTTTCCCGTGCGCCTGTTCTGCAATTACCTGATTTTGCACAACCATTTCACCTAGTTACAAATGCTAGTAGTTATGGTATAGGTGTTGTTTTAATGCAAAACGATCATCCTCTTGCATTTGAAAGTAGGAAACTCACACCTTCTGAACGCAATTATAGTACATGTGATAAGGAACTGTTAGCTGTTGTGCATGCATTGAAAATTTGGAAACATTACCTTATGGGTTCGAAAGTTCTAATTAAAACAGACCAACAAGCTATTAAGCATTTATTACATCAACCATTGATTTCCGATAGACATATTGAATGAGCTTCATTTCTACAAAACTTCCAACCTCTGATTCAATATCACCCAAGAAAAGCTAATGTTGTAGCTGATGCTTTAAATCGTCTCCCATCCCCACAAACAACTACTGTTTCAATTAATAATATTTCTGCTATTCAGATTCATTCATTTAATGAGATGATTTCCACTTATGCATATGACTTGTATTTCTCACAAGCATGGATTGCTTTCAATAATTCCACATCACATCATGAGGATCATTACACGTTTCATAATGGATTCTTGTATTTCCAACACAAGTTATGCATTACACAAGTATTCAAAGAGTTTTTTATGAAAGAGATGCATGAACCACCATATATGGGTCATAGGGGCATACAAAGTACTATTTCTGCATGTAACGATTTCTTCTTTTGGCCTAACATGGAAAAAGATGTTGCACAGTATGTTTCTCACTGCATTGTTTGTCAGCGTGTAAAATGACATCATGGTAAACCATTCGGATTATTAATGCCACTTCCTATACTTGATGGAACCATGGGAACAAATTTCTATGGAAATCATTACTGGTTTTCCTACAACTACATCTCACAATGATATGATTTGGACAATTCCTGATAGGTTTAGTAAACATGCATACTTCATTCCTTCTAAAAAGACTTTAACTGCACCTCAAGCTACTAAGTTATTTATTAAATGTATTTTTCCAAATCATGGTTTTCCTAAAGTTATTCTTTCATATCGATTGTTATCATTTTTGGGTGGCATTATTTCAACATCTAGGATAAAAAATAGACTTTAGTTTTGCATTTCATCCTGAAAGTAATGGTCAAAGTGAGGCTACAAATAGTACTATTTTGGATTTATTACATTGTTACTCTTTAGATAATCCAAGTAATTGGGATGAATAACTTCCTTTACTTCAGTTTGCATATAATAACACCCCACACACTACTACTGGTCGTGCACCATATGAAATTGTTTATGGAAGAAAGCTTCCCACTCCCACGAGTCTCACTCAAACTAACATTCGTATGGCTGATTCTTTTGCGCAAGATCATATTTCTACACTTGCTGAAGTGCATGAGCATATTCAGAAGAGTCAAGAATGTTACATGCGTAGTATTAATAAGAAGCACATAGCCAAACAATTTAATGAAAATGATTTAGTTTGGTTACAAATCATTACAAGGCGTTTAAAAAATATTTCTCAACATCCTAAGGTAAAACTTGCCCCACGGTATTATGGACCTTTTCGCATTATTGAGAAAATAAATGAAACTTCTTTTCGATTAGATAGACCTTCTCATTGGGGTATACATAATTCTTTCCATTTAAAGTTGAAATCTTTCCAAGGTACTTTACCACTTACGCCTATTTTAGATGATCCTCCTTTACTTGAAGAGGATGCAGAAATATTGATTCCCAAGAAAGTAATAGATTATGACATTACCACTACTCGTACTGGTAAGCAATATCATAGGTATTTAGTCAAATATAAAAATCACTCAGTTGAGGAATCACAATGGATACATAAGACCTCCTTATCACGTCATTATGATCCTTTAATTTCTGCATATCATTCCCAATTACACTAAACTTTCAGGTTTCTGATTCCATGCATGTGTTTTACATGGTTCATGCTTAATATTGTTCAGTGATGGGACATGCGATTGATCATCCATGTCTATTTTTATATTTATCAACTGAGGTCAGTTGCTTGTCAACTGGGAGGCATGTTGTATTTTATGGAATCATGGAAGGTTAAATGGATTTTTAATGTTTTAAATGTCCAGAAGGTTTTAATGTGGTTGTGTTTGATCTAACAGGTGAAGAAGCATGACGGCGTGGATACAAGTGGATGTGCGTAAATAAATAAATTCGAAGACTAAATCGAAGACTTCTAGAATAGTTATATTTAGGTTTATCTTGTTGTAAAAATAGTGGTTCGCTTTAGAAAGCGATGCCTTTTGTAAATAAAGTAGTTTTCCTAAAAGACACTTCTAAAAGTGACGGCCCTCATGTAACTTCTATTTTTAGGATGTAATAGAAATAAACCTATAAATACATGTACTATGAGAGACTCGTCCATCAGAGTACATGGGGGGAGATTGCACCCAATATCGCGTCGATTGTTTCTCTATTTTTGATTCCTGTTTCGTCTTCTTCCTTCCTCTGTGTGTGCATGCGCTGAAGGACCTGATAACAACTCAGGTATGTGAAAGGAACCATTGATTATGGTATTCTCTATGAAGAAGGATCTTCTCTGGTTGAATATTGGATTCAGATTGGGAAAGAGATATTGATACCAAAAAATTATTTTTGGATATTCATTTTGTTTAGGATCTAGGATCTTCTCTTGGATCAGTAAGAAGCAAATGATTCTAGCATTATCTTCTACTAAAGCTGAATACAAAGCAACATGTGAAGCAGTATGGCTTGAGGAGGATCCTATGCCACATAGGAATACAAGAACATGAGGCTACATGGTTGAATTGTAACAACCAATGTTGTGTGGCCATCACCAAGAATCCTATTTTCCATGCATGTAACAAGAACATAGAACTTCAGTATCACTATGTGCATGAGTCGATCAATGAGGGGTCATGGAGATAAGTTATTGTCAAACTGAAAAAAATGGATCAAACATGTTCACCAAGGCTCTCGGGAGAGAGCAACTTCATGACCAAGCCTTCTTGGTTTGACAATTTATATTGTTGTGTTGAGCCACCACTTGATCACACTTGTAGGGAATGTGATTGCTAGCTAGGATTGCTTGTCAAGAGATGCTACATATTATTGGAATTGTTGTTAGGGATGAGTCCCTATGTTAGACGATGTATCTGATGGTTATATCTCTCATTTGGAGTGGATGTGCTATAAAGTAAAGTCTATGATCTGAGTGTCTAAGTGGTTCAAATAGATATGAAATCGAACACCATTTGGTCACTTATGTATGGCCAAAGATATCAAGATTAGACTTAAACATAGATTCAAGTGATATTTAAAACAAGTAATCCACATAGCCTAGTGGTTAAGTTTCAAGGTTGGGAAGGAGGAGGTCTTTGGTTCAACCCCAATGGGGAGCATGAGGAGACATTTTTGCCCAAAGAGCTCTAGAGACTTCTAACTCAAGTTAACTTAGGTTAACATGAGTTAACTTGAGTCTAGAGAGATTTATCTTGAGTGGCGAGTACACCTACCACTAGTGGACTCTAGTGGAAGGTGTTAAAGCAATGGCGGAGATCATACATACGCTTGTGGGCATCAATTACATTTTTGGTCCTTGTTGATTCAATTAGCTATATATAGAGGCATAAGGTTGAGAGGAGAGTCATCTTTATAGTTAGTGGTGGTCCTAATAGTCTAGTTCAACTAATCTCTAGTCAATGGTGGTCCTAATAGTCTTTCCATATTGTTATGAAAGAATAAATGCCTACTTGCAAACCTAGACAAACTTATGATGAATAGTCCAAGAAATACTTAAAGAATCATAAAGGTAAGTTAAACATGAGATCTTACACATTGTTGTGTAACTCCTCGTGCATCCAAATAGGATGATAAAAGTTTCCAAAGTTCTAAATGCAAGAGAAACATAGGGTAATGAGTCAAACAAACCACCGTAAGGGAAGGGGAAGACAATAAAGAGATAAGATCATCAAAGAGAAACCTTTTTGCAAAAGGAAGAGAGATGGGGATTCGAGGTTAGCTAGCCTTAGCCCATCAAAGAATCTCCAAATCTTAGTGAGGCCTTCAGTGGATAGGGCCTTCTTTATTTGTAGTAATATATAAGTGGTTTTGACATCCCATAGCCCCCATAAATGCATGAAAAATAGAAGAAAATATGTATCTAGATCTTTCAAGAAACCTCTCAAAAGGGTACAGTTTAATGGTAATGTACAAAGGGGGCAGAATAAATGAAAAGGGAGGAACTTAATGCCTTTGTCCAGATAGTCTCCAAGGTCCTCTAGGCCTTTATGTGGTCATCACATGCTCGACCTTAGGATCTTTTAGTATGGCTTGGCTTTCCTGGGTGATAGACTTTGGTGTCAAAAGATCCTCATCTTCATAAACATGAGCTCACAACTAGCCATAAATGTAACAACTATCATGACATTCCATAAGAATTTCAAGTATCCCACAACTTCACACAAAGAGGACTTGTTGCTAAAAGGTATTCTTATCCAATCATAATGCTCTTAAGGTACTTCTTTAAATGAAGCATTCTCTCCAAGAGAGAAACAACTGGCCAATTGTGGATGATTTACTAAAAGAGAGCACATTCTTTCATGGAGAAAGAAGCCCTTTCATATGTGTCACTTGCTTTTTCATCTCATAATTGATCTTTGAGCTCTCCATTTGAGGTTTGTGATTGGATTAAAATATCAATATTTTTATAAGAACTCGAGAAAAAATTGATATGGTCTGTTTGATTGCGTGTCCTATGAGTGCACATTCACACTAGGCGATGACAACAACAAAGCGAGGAATTACTTCCAGATGGTAGATTGTGATTTGTGAGATAAATGTTGAGAATGTTTCGGACCCACTCGAAAGTGTGACAACCTCTCCCTCTTGGAATAAAGTCCATGATGCTATGCCCACTTTGCATTGTACTTTCAAATTAGTTTTTTTTTATAAGGAGGTTCGGCAGACACTTGATGCTCCCAATTTAATTTGAAGGTACAACAGTACAGGTGAATGGGCATAATACCCGCGAGACGCCCTTGTATCCCACCAAGCAAGGGCTAAACTAAATTATAACTGGTTTAAATTGGATAGAGCCATTACATGTGCAGCACGGGAGTTGAACTTTGAACCTCTCCCTCAAAAAGCCAAAGCTTTACCAAACGACCTAAGAGACATGGACACTTTTATTCATAATAAGTTCAAGGGAATCCGGAAGAATGTGATGCTTTTTTAAAAAGGGCGAGATCGCTCTTAGGGTTTCAGTAATGTTATATATAGTTTGATGCACGAAGGGGGCGTGGGTGGCTTTGCTCAGGTAGGGATCGTTGAAAGCCAGGTGATGAAGTCCTTGAAGGCTTGTTTCTCAAAACATTCGCAGTGGCCGCCTGAGAGCTTTCGCTTCGTGTGTACGCTATCGCACTCCTTCGCTCTTCTCGTGCATTGGTCGTGAGACTATGCGCGTCAGAGGATCGTAGTAGTGCGGAAGCGGGAAGCTCGAGAGCTGGTGCTGTTCATTTCTTCCTTGGATATCTGATGGCTTTTTAATTCTTCATGGCTTAGGATTAATTGTACAGCGATTTGTTTTGTTGTGTCTGTTTTGAGATTGGCTCTCTCTACTCTTCGTAGAAAACTTTGCGCCGACTGCCTACTGTAGATCAGGACTGGTGCTAAAGTAAGTTTTATGTCCAGCAGTTCTGTTTTCACGGTGAGTGATGGTATACATTTTTCTGCCTGTTTAACTGTTCGTACCAAGTTTGTAATTGAAGCCATACTCATGTTTTTATTTGAATTATTTGTCGCCCCTTATGCGGTATGCGTCACAGGAGTATCAATCTCTCGAGATATTCTGGAGAGTTGATGGGATGATTTATTTTAGGGTCCCTAACTATGGAAGAAGCATTGTCCGTAATATTTTGATTTGTTTGAACACAGGGTCTTTCGTGGATATTCTCAGTGGCGAGGTACATGCAATTATGTTACGATGTCTTTGCTCTTAAACAGATATATCTAGAGGAGTTTGCCATGCATGGCCTATATAAGGTTTCCCCCATTTGTTTTCCGGGATCGTAAGGATGCGACATATCTATGCACGTAGAATCGGTCCAGTGCCAGCAATGTTGAGAGGGCCTGAGGGCATAATTAGAGCTTGACAAAGCGTGGTATCTTTGTTCGTAAGCAGGCATCTTTAGAGCTGTTGGTTCTGCAGGACTTTACAGTTCCCGAAAGACCTGCTCGATTTATTTCTGAATATGTAAGAATGTGATTAGTCTTGACCCACAGAACCAGTTGCTGTGAATAATTAGATCTTGACATATGGGGGCCGTGTGGTTGAACACTCAACCATAGATCGAGTGTGCATTTATATCATGGAGGCAGTACTCTTATTCACAGGTGGATCTTGTTCACGTGCGTTGTATGTCTACGTGCTCGTTCTTCATGTAAAGAACAGTTTTACTTATTGAATTCTGGTACGCATATGACGAAATAAGACTTATATGTCAGCCTTTGCAATTCCCATATGTTCTTTCTTCGTTTTGGAATTTGGAATGCTTTTTCACAAGAAGCTTATAACTTTGAATGATATTATGCAGACCCTAGTTGCGTAAGATGAGCTGCTTTACGTTCAATGTAAGGAAGATCGGCATTCGCTAGTGGCTTTTTGTTGGATTCGTTAAACTTTCTTTTTGTATCCTTTCTTTGGGATTATGAAGTGATACACATCTAGTTTTCATTGTTTCTTTGGGATTTTGAAGCGGAAATTATTCGAGTAGCTCTGGGTTATTGTTGCGTCTTAACAATCTACATCCAATAAGATCTCTCATCAAAACGCAAAGATCCCATATCCAACGCAGTGGTTAATTGCAATTGCATCATCATCATCATCAGCTGAAGGATAGTTTCCGACAATCAAAGCGAAGAAGTTTGCAAGCCCAATTTAATACGAAGTAAAAACATCTATTTTGTTTCGTGTTAGAATATGTTGTGTGCCAACTAGTATATAGCAGTGTGTTCACCATCGTAAGTAGATGGAGAACACAATGCTCGCTGTTGATAATATAGTAACTATGAAAGAATGTACAGAGAAATGGTGTTAACACGGGCTTAATCATGAGAATAAGCTACAACTCTGAAATTTGTCATCATGGCGTATCCGAGCAGCGAAGCAAAGGAAGGAGAGACTGTGTCTATAAAGATATACTGTCGTCTGTTCAGAAAATTGATAACAAGACTGTAAAAGTTGCTGCGTTGTTTTGGTTGAAAAATTGAGGACTAGATTGTAAAGTTTTTGCGCCACTGCTCTTAATACAAGTTGCAACAAATATAGCAGACTGTTTTGTTTTTAAATTAGAAATGAAGGTTAGGCCAAGGCTTACTCCCACTCTTTACTTTGAAATTGCAACTCTTCAAGGAAGATCCATGAGACCCCCCTTATCCCACAAGAACAGGGGTTTACAAACTGGGTTGAATGGTGGTCACAACTATTGCAGGGATGGGCAAATGGTGGCCAACAGCCACATACAACAGTTTCTGGGATTCATATGTCCATACATGTTGCTGTCAGGGGTTGAACCTTTGCCTTTGCCTCAAGATTCGAGAGGCTCAACCACCAGGTCAGTGAACCGGGACAAATATAGCAGATTGTCTTAAGTCTACCACATCAGTTTTATAGAATATCAAACAATATGATCTTCTAAATTGAAGGGTCCTTAAAAGTTTAGAAATAGAAAGAAACACTGAAAATAATGTCGTTGGAAATTGAATTAATGAGGTTAAAAAATGGGAAGTCTACCATATCAGTTTTATAGAATATCAAACAATATGATCTTCTAAATTGAAGGGCATAAAAGCTTAGAAATAGAAAGAAACACTGAAAATAATGTCGTTGAAAATTGAACTAATGAGGTTAAAAAATGGGAACGAACACTTCCAAGACTATACATTTGATGATGTAAATTGAAGGGAACGCAAAAGCTAAATAATGTAAAGCACTCCAACGATGGTTGATGCCGTGGAATGAAAAACTTGAGTAGGTTTTACACCATTAGATGTCAGTGTTGAAGGTTGCACTGGCCAAGAACCTCTTTCTTCCGTCTCTTTAGGAGCCAGCTTTGGATAGCTCTTGATGACATGATCAGTTGCTTTACAGTATTTGCAAAATAATTTTTGCTTTTTTTGATCTCATCTCATCTTTGTCTTCCGTCTTCGAATGTGCAGCATTTGGAAAATTTTGCTTACTAGAAAAAGAGGTCCATGTACCTTTTGGCTTCGAATGTGCAGCATTTGGAAATTTTTGCTTACTAGAAAAAGAGGTCCATGTACCTTTTGGCTTCTCTGGCACTTTGGAATGCTGTAAGAGGGGAAATCCTCTAAAAGATCTGGAGGGAGTAAGAGGTATCCACCTTTTAGGGATCATAAGTTTTGCATTATGACGGTTGCCATATTATTTTTTAACATTAAAGATTTCTCGTTGATGTTTTGAAGCACACGTCGTCTTTGTATAATTATCTCAAATCAAAATGTTTTACCAATAGTCTCAACGCAGCATTTATCTATGTGCTTTAGAAAAACGCTCACACACTTTTATTACATTGCTTAGAGAGAGAGAGATAGTAATGTACTTTTTTTTTGGTTTTTTGAAAGTACAATGAATTTTAAATACACACACACCTAACTTTCTAAGGTAAATGCATCCATCATGAGAATCTCATGGACATCTCTAGTCAAAACCTGAATTTGAGTGGCATCAACCACTAGGCTACTTGGGCTCATATTATGTACTTTCATAGGACGTGCATCTTGAGTGGCATCAACCACTAGGCTACTCGGGCTCATACTATGTACTTTCATAGGACGTGCATCTTATAAACTATTGTACAGTAGATGTATGTATATCCATATGCATGAGCAGACATCAGCTACACTCTTCTGTATACACCTTTCATCCATGTATTCTTTGCGTACTCTTAAATAGCGCTATCATAAAAGAAATTCTAGAGCCTAGAAATGATGGGGATTTCTTACATTTGGAAATTCTCTTGCCTAAAAGGAAAAGAGATTTCTTGGTTGACCATTCTTTTGGAGTGTTGTCAAAGTTAGCAACATAGGTCTCTTTCTAGATCTTGTAAAGGGCATTGCCTCTTATAGCATTCCACAATGTTGAAGAACAATTAATTGCTACACCTAGTATTGCGTGCTTCCAATTGATTTGTCGTTGCGATAGTAGGAGTCTTCCAAGGGTTTTACCAGATCGTCATTGACTTGAGGAACAAAAAGAAGAGGTGTCCCAAGTCTTCATTTCCATGTAAGCAATGTTTACACCAAGGTGGAGCACCACGAATTTTGTTAGCTTTTTCATTGGGCCAGATTCCTTGATGGAGGATTTGGCACATAAGAATCACTATTTTTATCTAGATGAGGAGATGCAAAGGGATTGAAACTTACATCATTGTAATATTTTTCTAGCCATAGCCAAGGTTTTTTAGAGATTTGAAACTCGAATATGTTATGAGCTTTGTTGAAGTCAATCTTAAAGAAGAGGATATCTCGAGCATACTCATCAACAAAAGCCCAGCCTTTCCAAGCACCAATGGTTGCCTTAAGGATGGACCTCCCCTTGATGAACCCCTTTTGATCCTCATCGGTTCAGTTTTGAGGTAACAAGCAATGAAATTAGCAATGACTTGAGCGAGGATCTTGTATCTGGTTTGTAACGTTCTAATTGGATGCCAATTTTCATTCTTTTCTGTTGCTACCTTTTTTATAAATAAGCTTGATAGTGCCTTCAAAGGCAGTCTCATAATGCATCGAACACCTAACATAATGGAATAGCCACCATGTACTTGACAATCTTGAAAAACTCATTGATAAGGCCATCTGATATGAGAGCTTTAAGAAGAGGATTCATATTTTGCAAAATTCTTTTGGTTCTATCTCTAGAGATGGTTGCCATGCTATCATGTCTATGAGGCAAAAGAGGTGTGGACACCCCAAAAGCTGGGTGAAGTGGTTGGCAATTAAAATGCTATTTTCTTCATCCATCTTTCACTCAATACCATCGATATATATCATGAAAGGAACCACTTCCTTTGATTGCTTCATATGGTCCAATGGATAGGAAGGACGAGGCCTTGGGTTAAAATTCTAGGAAAGAGAGAAGAGTGTATTTAGCCCAAAGGCTCCTTAAGCCTTCAAGGAACCTCCACTAGGACACATGGCATACATCTAAACATTTGTTGCATTGAGAATGGGACACATGGAGGCCATATATATGCTTGCTATAGAAGACTCATGAGAGAGCAATATAAGGCTAGTTCAGGGGTGACTTTCACTTCATTTCTTGGATGAAAAGTAAGCAACACTAGTACCAAATCTTGGGCTGTAGTTGAGAAAAAGGCATAGGCTTGTGATTTTTGTCACTCTTTTTGCTTAATTCTTAAAAAAAAAGGTGTCTAAAGTCCTCCCAAGAGGGTGGGAAATCACCCTAGGAGGATCCCAAAAGAGAAAAATGGTCAATCCACACATGTAAATGCCCATCCATGCACACTCATAGCTGCCCACAGATTATTATAGCATGTGAGGAGGCACATATCCTTCACCCTCTCCTCTTGGTTTGGAGTTGAAATTTGTGAAGTCATTCTCCTATTCTTGTAGCCTTGTTCCAACCCGTCAAGCATCCTATGTGAAATAGCTCCTCAAATTCGTCCTCTACAAGCCATGCTTGCATCCTTCTTCTCCTCTCTCTATTTCTAGCCGACAAGATCTATCTCTACATATCTTCGAGAACAAGAGCTAATTGTACCTCTTTTTCTTTTGCAAGAATCCACAATTGACAACTTATGAGAACTTTTTCTCTAATTTTGAAAACTTCCAACCTCTCTAATCTTTCATAAGAAAATAATTTTGATCCTTTCTATCAAGAACTTTAGCAATCCTCATATCTTGCATGAAGAAGGAAGTTCTTCTTTGGGTATCTTTTGATCCCATCGAAGGCCTTTTTTCACTTGATCAACATACAAGTATTCTTGTGTGCTTCTTTGGTCATAAAAAAGAAACATCAAAGTGTTGTGAAAGCAAAGAAACAATCATTTGGAGATTGGAAGCAAATGAGCTATCATTTGGAAAGATTTGTATAATGGAAGGAAGTGGCAACAAAGTGGATGCTTTGAAGTAGATGAGAAAATTATAATAAAGAAAATATTGGACGATTCCCTTTTCTTCAATCTCTAAAGGGGAGGATCTTTGAATTTTATCTTCACCTAGAATTAAAACACATGTTTGTTGGGAATTGGACTCACAACCTCCTAGCTAGGAGTATGATGGGCTAACCACTAGCCCCAAAAGCCATGGATAAGGATTACTTCATTATCCTCTTTCAAGGTATGGTTCAACCATCCCCTTGTTAGGATTATGTGGCATTCCTTTCCCCTTAGACTGAGCATTGCTCTCAATGCTCAATTGTGGACCCTTTGACTCTCTTGGACCCACTTTCCATGCGTGAGCACTTCCACAAAGCTCAAACTCCAATGCTTGGACCAAATTTGGACCTTCCATGCGTGAGCACTTCCATGAAGCTCAAACTCTAGTGCTAGGACCAAATTTGGACCTATCCCACCCTTTGTGGGTGCCCAAATGCCCATGCGCCTTCATCTAAGGCTAGTTTCACACTCACCAAGGACTAGCACTTTTTCCAAGTGCCCAACAAATGAGGCACCTTCCCTCCATCTCGACCAAATTCCTCAACTAGGCTCTGATACCAATGTGAGGAATTGAACTCACAACCTCCTTGCTAGGAGTATGATGGGCTAACCACTAGCCACAAAAAGCCATGGATGAGGATTAATTCTTAATCCTCTTTCTTAAGGTATGGTTCAACCATCCCTTGATAGGATTATGTGACATCAAACCTTTTCTTTCCCTACAGGGAGGGCTCTTGAATTTCATCTTCATCTAAAATTAAAACACATCTTGTTTTCATTGTTTTCTAAATTCCAAGGGAATGGGATTACGATGAAGTGTAGTTCATTGTTAGAAATGAACATAGAACATCTGCTTAATTTGCATTACATTAGTCATGATGCATATGAAGCTCATGTGCATAGCATGGACATGAAACAAGAATCTAGGAAAGAGTCGTAGGGAAACAATGATGAAGGATTTAGAAGTAAAGGGGTTTGATACCATTGTAAGATTAATTTAATGGGTAAAGGATTTGGAAATAGGATTAAATCAAGTTACTCAAGTTGAAATGAAATAGTTTAGTTACTTGCTTCATTGAATGTAGTAAAACAAAAACTCAAAAACATCCTTGGTCTAGTTAAATCTAATAAGGGAGAAGATAATGTTCAACAAGTGAATCCTAATAATCTGCATGATGAAAGAGGCATGGAAGTTTCTTTCATTGCTTCCATATTACCTATTGTGAGTAGAATTGGTAGCTCAAGAGTTAAAAACTTACATGATCTCCAAAAATCAAGAGTAAAAATAGCTTAGATGATTTCCAAAAATCAAGAGTAATTTTATGTGGTGATCAATGATTCAAGCATGAAGTCAAGTGCAATGCCCCTAAAACCTTAAAAGAGGCTATTAAAGTAGCCCAAATCTATGATGAACATTATTGCATAGATACCATAGTTAGTGAAGATAAAATCGAAACATTCTACATTGGAAAACAGAAGAGAAAGCTCAGGAAGGAAGGGATCTCTTTCAAAATGCCATGCATCTTGATGGATAGACTCCCTCAAGATGACTTTGAAAGAGCAAAAAAAAAGAGAACCTTTGCTTCAAATGTCTTAAAAGAGGGCATAGAAGTAAATAATGTCATACTAAGGAGGAGTTTAAGAACACCCTTGTGCATAAGGTCAAAGAAAAGCAAGTGCATTTAATATAAACCTTGGATCTCAGTACCTTCCATCTTTATAAGCAAATACAAATGCTCTACAATGATAACATCATCATAATGATTTATTTGATCAAATGTGAGATCCTTTTGAGTTTAGATCCCACGATCTCATTAAATTACATGGTTTCATAAATTGGTAGAAATCCTCTCCACGAAAGTATGTGGTTTCCATAATACAAGGGTAAGATTATAGAATTTGGAGCACCATGGTCTCTAATTCGGAAGTGGAAATATTTACAAGGCATTGTTAGAAGTTTATTTTGAATTATGCCAAGATAGCTATATCCTTAACCAATTAGCTAAAGGGACAATTAAGAATCCTTTGATAGGATCCATATAAAATGGAACAACTTAAGAAAGCTATTTTTGCTTCGGCCTTGATTTAACAAATTGTAGATCCAAATGAACCATTCATAGTAGAAACAAATGTTAGCCATATGTAGTTGGAGCTATGTTTATTTAGGAGGATCGATCTATAGCATTCGAAAGTAAAAAAGTAAACACAACTCAACAGAATTATTGTACCTATGAATCCAAAATGTTCACAACTTTAAACGCCTTAAAGAAGTGGCATCAATATTTTTTTAGTTCCCAAGTGACTAAAGTGTTTGATTAGGGAAGCATCAAATGGTTCGCAAACCAACTAGGCTCAAAAATTAGAAAAGGGAGGTGGGTTGAAATCTTTCAAGAATTCTATTATGAACTTAGATATAAAAATGGTAATTCGACAAAGTGATAGATGCATTAAAATTGATACCTATGTTGAATAGATTAAACTTTATCTAAGTTCATAATGAATTAATTGACTTTATGAAGGGAATTTTAAAAGGAGATCCAAGATAAAGTCAAGTCTAGAAAGTATTCATGGAGAGACCAAACTAATATGAAGAGTTCTTGACTAAGAAATTTGTAAATTACCCCATTCAAGATGATTTCTTTGTGTACAAAAACAAGGTTTGCATACGTAGTAGAAAAGAAATCAAGCAAATTTTTTTTGAATGTCACAATGCCCTTAGTGTAGACCATCTAGTATTAATAAAACTTATGATTTACTTAAAAGAAATTTTATCGGCTAAGTTCACATAGGTATCTACAAAACTATGTGATAAGGTCTCATGAATGTCAAGCCAATAAATTCAAAAGGCTTAGGATTGGATGCCTCTTGCATCCATTGAAAATACCCAAATAATAGTGGCATTTATGGATTTTATAATGGACTTACCCAAAACACAGAAAGATTATGGTACAATCTAAGTCGAACAAAAATGGTAAAAAATGGTCAAATTCATTCCAATCTGCTAGACAATAAAGATGCTAGGATTGGCTAAGTTTTTGGTGAAACATATGTATCGACTATGGTTTACTAGAAGATATCGTATCAGATAGAGACAAATGATTAACAAGTCATTTTTAGAGATGTATCTTTAGTGGGTTGAATATGGATTTGTCCGTAAGTAAATCTAAACATCCTTAGATGGATGGTCGAATTGAAAGAATAAATAAATTTTTGGATGACATGTTGAGAGAATATATGTCTCTAAATCAAACAAACTAGGATAACTATCTTCACTTGTATAATTTTCTTATAGAAATTACTAAACTAGATTTATGATGAAAGGAAATCTTTGATTGATGATGAAAGACAATCCAAATTCCTTAACATGTAAGGACTTAGTCTCTGTTCTGGTACATAAAGACCAGTCTAGGCAAAACTGGTCCATTATGCATGTTGCACGTCAAGCTTTCTTCGCTAGTAAGAAGGGCAAAGGTAAATGGAGCTCTTCTACTAGTAATTAGAAATCTACCAATTCTACATAATCAAAGAAGGATGACAAAGAAAAGAAGAAAATAGAAAAGCGGAAGTTGTCTTGCAAATACTGTAAAGGAAATGATCATATCATAAAGAGTTGTCCGAAACTGGCTGCAAAACAGGCAAAGAAGAAAGAGGCTGGAATGGTTGTTGCAGAGGCCTCTACACCCAAAATAGAGTGTGCTAATCTTGTGCAGAATGAAGAATGAACATTTACTACTATTTGTAGATATGACCCATCTTCACATGAATAATGTATGTCTATAGTAGACTCACATGTTGGGTACTTTGATAGTGGGGCAACGAAACATATTACCTTATAATGTAGTTTCTTAACTTCACTTGAGCCTTCCCCTACAAGGTATACTATCACATGCACCAACAACTCCTCTTATCATGTCATGGGAGTTGGTAAGAAAATTTTGACTACTACTGATGGTAGTCCTTTTACATTCTCAGATGCTTTATTTGTGCCAAGGATCAAGAAAAATTTGTTATCAGTTTTAGCATTAGCCAAGATCAGCTTGGTTGTGAAATCTGTTGATGAAAGATATACAATTCATGATCTATCAAATGGTGATGTCATTATTGCTTCTAGAATTTTATGTCATGGGCTATATAAGCTCATAGACTATGAAAAATCTATGAATGATTAAGCATGTGGAGTGCATGATTCTCACACTATGTCAGATGCAAAGCTTTGGTCATTTGAATTTTTCTAGTTTGTGATGTGTGTGAACACTCTAGGACCGCCGGGGCACTTTTTTCCCTCTTTAGGAGGTTTTTTTCCCCCGACTTATATATACGCCTATTGCCCTAATGGGCTACTTATCTCTGTACATTCTCTAGTAATACATTGAGTATTGTGTGTTGTGCTCCAAGCTTCTTCTTCTTCTTTGTGCTGTTCGCGTGCTTCCGCAGATGTCTATCTCCAAGAATTGGTATCAGAGCAGGTCGTCGCTTCATCTAGGGCACCGTTGACACTCCTCCGGTTGCAGTCTCAGAATTGCACTAATTTTGGTGACCATACTCTCCGTGTTTTCGAGATCAAAACAACGTCGCTTTGTGGTGCTGAAATCGCGATCTGAGCTCCTTTCGGCCTCCGAACGCACTATCGCAGCGCTTGTGCAGGCTATTTCATCTTTTTGTACCAAAGGTATATATGAGTTTCTGTTCGTCAGTATAAGCATCTCGAAGTCTGCTACAGGTCTAGTAGAATTTGTCTGGGCAGTTCTGTTCAACTTTTTGAGATACAGTCAATTTTCTCCATCAAGGTATTTTAGTCACCGGCCATGGCTGAAAGTAGTGATGTATTCCGTATGTTGGCTGTTGAGGATAAGTTGGATGGTACCAACTACCCATTGTGGGCTTATATGATGCGACATGTATTGGTTGCAAAAGAACTGTGGAACATTGTGCAGGGTGTTGAAAAACGTCCTATCACACCTGCAACTGTTACAACTGCAGGTACTGAAGTTGATGCAGAAGGTGTCGAAGATGATGATATTCTGCATATTCCTGTTTGTGCTACGGTTTCTGTTGCACCTACTGTAGAGCAAATTTGCTGGGATGGCAGAGATGCCCAGGCACATGCATTGATAGCTTTGTCTGTCAAACATGCCATTATTCCTCACATTCGCTCTTGCAGAACATCTAAGGATGCTTGGGATACACTTACCACATTGTACCAAGCTAGGAATGAGGCTCCTGTTGCTTACCTCCGAAAACAGTTGGAGAGTGAGCACATGAATGAAGGTGATTCTATGGACAGTTTCCTAACGAAGATCAAAGACTTGAAGGAATAGTTGATTTCTGCTGATGAGGTTATACCAGATAGCTCACTTGTGCAGACCATTCTGAATGGTCTTCCTGATTCATATCAAAGTTTTGCTTCTACTCTTCGGTTGATGATGAAAGGAAATCCAAATGCCTTATCATTTGAGGAGTTAGTCTCTGTTCTGTTGCAGGAAGATCAGTCCAGGCAGAACAGGTCCATTATGCGAGTCGCAGATCAAGCTTTCCTGGCTAGTCAGAAGGGCAAAGGAAAATGGAACTCTTCAACTAGTAAGCAGAAATTTGTTAATTCGGCATATTCGAAAAAGGAAGATAAAGATGAGAACAAATCAGAAAAGCAGAAATTGTTTTGTAAATACTGTAAAGGGAATGATCATATCATAAAGAACTGTCCAAAATTGGCTGCTAAAGAGGCAAAGAAGAAAGAGGCTGGAATGGTTGTCGCAGAGGCCTCTACACCAAAAACAAAGTCTGCTAATCTTGTGCAAGAAGAAGAATGGGCGTTTACTACTACTGTCTGCAATTTTGACCCATCTTCTCATGAGCAGTGCATGTCGGCAGTAGACTCAGATGTTTGGTATTTTGACAGGGGGGCAACCAAACATATTACCTCACAGTGCAGTTTCTTCTCTTCACTCAAGCCTGCCCCTACAGGGAATACTGTTACTTGCGCCAACAACTCCTCTTATCCTATTATGGGAGTTGGTAAGATCATTTTGAATACTGTTGATGGTAGTTCTTTCACTTTGTCAGATGCTTTATTTGTGCCAGAGATCAAGAAGAACCTGTTATCAGTTTCTACATTAGCCAAGATCGGCTTGGTTATGAAATTTGTTGATGACAGGTATACAGTTCATGATCTGTCAAATGGAGATGTGATTATTGCTTCTGGCATTTTATGTCGTGGGCTGTATAAGCTCATAGACTATGAAGGATCTATAAATGATTTGGCATGTGTAGTAAATGATTCTCAGGCTATATCAGATGCAAAGCTTTGGCATGCACACTTTGGTCATCTGAATTTTTCTAGTTTGCTACGCTTGCACAAATCTGAAATGGTGTCCTCTTTGCCCAAACTTGAGGCACCTCGAAAACATGTTTGTGAAGGCTGTATTTTGGGCAAAATGCAGCGTTCATCCTTTCCAAAAGATGGTTCAGTCCGGGCTACTCACAAATTGCAGCTTGTACATAGTGATGTCTGTGGTCCTATGCAGACACCTTCTTTTGGGAATTATCTTTACTTCGTGACTTTCATCGATGATTTTTCCAGGCATGCATGGGTATATCCATTGAAGGCAAAGTTTGAAGTGTTCATGTGCTTCAAACAGTTTTTGGTTTTGGCTGAAAATCTGTCAGCATGTAAAATGGGCACCCTCCATTCTGATCGAGGGGGGGTATATATGTCTTCTGATTTTAATGTACTTCTGGTTGAACATGGGATAAAACACCAGTGTACAATGCGTATACACCTCAACAGAATGGAGTTGCTGAACGAAAGAACAGATCACTCATGGAGATGGCGAGGTGTATGGTCAAGAGTCAGGATTTACCACATAGTTTCTGGCTTGAGGCTGTCATGTGTGCAACATATGTACTTAACAGGTGTCCCACTAAAGCGCTGCAGTCTATCACTCCATATGAGGCTTGGCATGATCGCAAGCCATCTGTTGCTCATCTGCGTGTTTTTGGCTGTTTGGCATATGCATTAGTGCCTGAACAACATCGCAGAAAATTGGATGATAAAGCAGTAAAATGTATTTTTGTTGGGTACAGTTCTGAAAGTAAAGGCTATCGTCTGTACCATCCATAGACTAAACACTTTCTGGTTAGCCGTGATGTTGTTTTTGTGGAAGATGCTATTCAACCATTGCTTTCATGCACTAAGGAGACATCTGTTAGCTCCAAAGACATGTATGATACTTTGCTGCCTCTTTTTACAGGTGGACAATCTAGTGCTGGTCCTAATGAGGCAACTTCTCAGCCTTTACAGGTTTCATTTGATGATGCAGATCATTCCATTTCTCATGCAGATTTACATGATGCACTAGTTGATGAGAGAGTTGATATTAACCAGGCAAAAACTATGCTAAAATGGCTGGTGCAAACTTTGCGTGACAACAAATTAGATGCACCTCTGTCATATCGTACTCGTTCAGGCTCTCATGGTGCCTGTTTTGCATCAGATTGCTATGCTATGGCTGCATCTAGTCTTTGTGATGAGAATGATCCTGTTTCCTTTGATGAAGCACAAAATTCAGAAAATTGGATGGCTGCTATGCAATCTGAATATGATGCAATAATTAAGAATGGTACTTGGTCTTTATGTGACTTGCCACCTGGCAAGAAGGCCATTGGCACTAAGTGGGTATACAAGCTGAAGCATAAACCTGATGGTACAATTGACAGGTATAAGGCTAGGCTTGTTGCAAAGGGTTATGCGTAGGAAAGAGGCATTGATTTTGATGAGACCTTTGCACCTACATGTCGTATGGCTACTGTTCGGAGCATTTGTGCACTTGTAGCCCATGATGGTGGGAATGTACATCAGTTGGACATTAAAACTGCATTTCTGAATGGTGTCTTGCATGAAGAAGTGTATGTTTTTCAGCCCTTTGGCTTTGTGCAAAAAGGGCATGAAAACCAGGTGTGCAGGTTAAAGAAGGCATTATATGGTTTAAAGCAAGCACCAGGTGCTTCGTATGAGAAGATACATGCCTATCTGATTGCACATGGTTTTGAGAACACTCCAACTGAAAGCACCTTATATGTTAAGCGTGCTAATGATGTGCTTCTGATCATTGTTGTCTATGTTGATGACATGCTGCTCACTGGTCCTACTGAGACGCATATTGCTGATTTTAAGGCTGATTTGCATGCCTCATTTGAGATGTCTGATTTGGGGCATTTGCATCACTATTTGGGCATTCAATTTATCCAAGTTGATGGTGGAATGGCTTTGTGTCAAACGAAATATATTGACACATTATTGCAGCATTTTGGCCTTGAAGACTGTAAGCCTATTGCCACTCCTATGGAGACATGTTTATGATTGAGTCTTCATGATGCTGGAGATGCATTTGATGCTGTCCTCTATCAACAGGATGTTGGATGCCTGATTTACTTATGCATTACTTGGCCAGATATTCAGTTTGCTGTCTCACAAATAAGCAGATTTATGCATTGCCCAGGTGTCAAGCATTGGCAGGCGGTTAAGCGCACCTTTCACTACTTGAGTGGTACTTGGTTACTTGGGTTGTTTTATCCCAAGGGGGGATCACTACCGCCTGATTTGCATGCTTTTTCTGACTCAGACTAGGCTGGTTGCTATGACACCCGTGTGCCCACTAGTGGCTTTTGCTTCATGCTTGGTAGCTCATGTATATCTTGGTTGAGCAAGAAGAAGCCTACTGTGGCCACTTCCAGTACCAAACTTGAGGTACTTGGTAAGCATGTTTGTGAAGGCTATATTTTGGCCAAAATATAGCATTCCTCATTCCTAACAGATGGTTCAGTTTGAGCTACTTAGAAATTGAAACTTGTTCATAGTGAAATATGTGGTCCTATGCAAACACATTCTTTTGCAAAATATCTGATGATTTTTCTAGGCATGCATGGGTATATCCATTGAAAGCAAAGTCCGAAGTGTTTATGTGCTTCAAATAGTTTTTCGTTTTGGTTGAAAATCTATCAACATGTAAAACGGGCACCCTCCGTTCTGATTGGGGGGGATATATGTCTTCTCATTTCAATGCATTTTTGGCTGAACGTGGGATAAAAAATCAGTGTGCAATGCCATATACACATCAACAAAATGGACTTGCAGAAAGGAACAATAAGTGAGTCATGTAGATGGCAAGTTGTATGGTCAAGAGTTAGGCTTTACTATATAGTTTGTGGCTTGATGTTATAATGTGTGCGACATATGTACTTTTAGGTGTCCCACTAAAGCATTGCAATCTATCACTCCATATGAGGCTTGACATGGTCGCAAGACATTTGTTGCTCACCTATGTGTCTTTGGTTGTCTGGCATATGCATTGGCACCTGAACAACAACATAAGAAATTGGATGATAAAGCACTGTAATGTATTTTTTTTGGGTACAGTTCTAAAAGCAAAGGCTATCGTTTGTGTCATCCATAGATTAAATGCATTTTGGTTAGCCATGATGTTGTTTTTGTGGAAGATGCTATTAAGCCATTACTTTCATGTACTAAGGAGACATGAGTTAGCTCCAAAGATATGTATGACACTTTGTTGCCTCTTTTTACAAGTGGAGACTCTAGTGCTGGTCCAAATGAGGTAATTTCTTAGCCTTTATAGGTTTCATGTGATGATGTAGATCATTCCATTTTTGATGCAGATTTACATGGTGCACTTGTTGATGAGAGACTTGATATTGAGATGGCAAAAACTATGCCAAAATGGCTGGTGCAGACTTTGCGAGATAGCCTATTAGATGTGCCTTTGTCATATTGTACTTGTTCTGGCTCTCATAGTGCTTCTTTTGCATCTGATTGCTATGGTATGGCTACCTTGTGATAATGAGTCTAGTTTGTTTGATGAAGCACAAAATTCTGAAAATTGGATGTCCACTAGGCAATTAGAATATGATGCTATCAAATAGTTGAGAGGATTAAGGCTAGGCTTCTTGCAAAGGGTTATGCTCAAGAAAGAGGCATCAATTGGACATTAAAACTGCATTTCTAAATGGTGACTTGCATGAATAATTCTATGTTTTTCAGCCTCATAGTTTTATGCAGAGAGGGCATGAAAACAAAGTGTGCAGGTTAGAAAAGGCATTATATGGTTTGAAGCAAGCACCACGTGCTTGGTATGAAAAGATATATGCATATGTGATTGCACATAGTTTTGAGAACAATCCAACTAAGAGCACCCTATATGTTAAGCATGAAAATGATGTGCTTTTGATCATTGTTGTCTATGTTGATGACATGCTGCTCACTGGTCCTCATGGGAACCATATTGCTGATTTTAAGGCTAATTTGCATGCCTCATTTGAGATGTCAGATTTGAGGAATTTGTCAAACAAAATATATTGACACATTATTGTCGAATTTTGGCCTTGAAAACTGCAAATTTATTGCCACTCCTATGGAAACAAGTTTATGGTTGAGTCTTCATGATGTGAGAGATGCATTTGATGCTATTCTCTATCAGTGGACTGTTGGGTGCTTGATTTACATTTGCATTACTCAACCAAATATTCAATTTTTTGTCTCATTGACGAGCACGTTTATGCATTGCCTATGCGTCAAGCATTGGCAGGTGGTTAAGCACATCTTTTGCTTCTTGAGAGTTACCTGTGTACTTGGATTGTTTTATCGAAAGGGGGTTACACTACCACTAGATTTACATGCTTTTTGGACTCGGATTGGGCTAGTTGCTATGATAGTCGTGTGTCCACTAGTGAGTAAAGGGTAGCTTTCACAGTAATTGTTGAGTGTGTGTGCTTAGATGCCTTATGGCTGTTTTGGGTGTTGGTTAGTCTTTTGCCATCACCATCTTCACTAATAGTGAGAGTGCATTGCCAGTTGCAAGGAACCCTATGTTCCATGCTCGCACTAAGCACATTGAGGTGCACTATCATTATGTGAGGGAGAGGTTATCTGCTGGAGAGATCAGTTTGGCATGTGCCCATAGAAGAGAACATTGCAGACCTTTTCACAAAGGCTCTACCTAGGGAGAAGTTTAAGTATTTTTGCAAAGCATTGGGCTTACTTTCTTTTGTGGATTGATTCCACATAGCTTGGCACTTCCTTATACATGAGTGCCAACTCCGTGTTCATCACATCACTCTCAAGGGGGTTTTGTTGACATATTTAGGTAGTGATGTGTGTGAACACACTAGGACTATCGTGGCACTTTTTTCCCTCTTTAGGAGGGTTCCCCCCCTCAGGTTGTATATATGCCTATAACCCTAACAAGTAACTAATCTTTGTACATTCTCTTGGTAATACATTCAGTATTGTGTGTTGTGCTCCAAGCTTTTTCTTCTTCCTTGTGCTGTTAAGGTGCTTTCGTAGACCTAAAACTCTAGCATTATCTACATAGTATGCTTGGGCTTCATTGCCCTTTTCCTTTGAGCCTCCAATGTTATCTCCTCAGTGAACATTAAGGCCACTAGTTTCTCAAACGTAAGAAGATTATCTCTCACATATATAGAAGTGGTGAAAACCTTCCAGTTCTCATCATCACTAAATTCATTCAATATATATGCAACTAGGTCATCATCATCTATGTGAAAACCTATAGATCCCAATGTGTCACTCACTTGATCTTCAGAATGTAGTAAATGATGTTGCTACTAGGTGTCATTCTCCGATGAAAATGCATTTTTCTGACCTTGGTTCCATCTTTGTTCTAACTTCTTGTGGAATGTGAACAAAGCAAACACATCCAAACACTTTGAGGTGTGATGTATACCTCCTTTGGTTTCTTCCCGGAATATACCTCCTCTAGAGTCAAGTGATGTATTCCCGATGTTGTGCACCTATTCATCAAGTAAATGGCAGTTGTGGTAGCTTCAGCCCAATAAACCGGAATATATGTATATGTATACGTATACGTATAGGTATATGTATATGTATACGTATACATATACGTATATGTATACGTATACGTATCCGTATACGTATACGTACACGTATACGTATACGTACACGTATACGTATACGTACACATATACGTATACGTACACGTATACGTGCATACCTCCTCTGGAGTCAGGTTTCTTACCAGAATATACCTCCTCTAGAGTCAAATGATGTATTCCTGATGTTGTGCACCTATTCATCAAGTAAATGGTGGTCAATGTGGTAGCTTCAGCCCAATAGTACAATGGTACCTTCATCTCGTTGAGCATGCATCTTGCAATTTCAACAATTTGCCTATTTTTCCTCTCAGCTACTCCATTTCGTTGTGGTGTATACCTACAAGTGAACTTCCTTTTGATCCCATTCTCTTGTAGAAAATCTGAAAATTCTTTGGAGAAGTATTCTCCTCCACCATCGGACCTTAAGGTTTTGATGGACCTTCATGTTTCTTTTTCAACTTCAACTTTGAATCTTTTGAATAAAGAAGACACCTCTAATTTTTGCTTCATACAAAACATTAGCCATACCTTCTTGATTGATCATCAATGAACGTGATAAAAAATCTATTACCAGCCATTGATGCCTCTTGGGCTGGTCCCCATACATCCGTATGTATCAAGTCCAAGACATTTGGGGCGACATAATTGCTCCTCTTGAATGGCTGCCTCGTTTGCTTTTCTAGTTCACAAGCTTCCCATAACTCATGTAGTCCAATGCTATTAAATTTTGGAAGACCTCCTTCATGTTTGCTCATGTACTTTAGCTTTGGAATGTTGATGTGTCCTATTCTTTTGTGCCATAAGTCTAGCTCTGAGATCTTCTTGTTCCCACATTGAATGTACATGACCTTTCCTTATGGATGTTGGACGTTCAAGTGAACATCCGTCCTTCTCTTCTACATCAAGCAATGACCTTGAAGGCTTCCTTTCGATTCTTTATGAAGCACCCATTCCCATTGAATATGACATGATAACCCTACTCTACCATTTTTCATACTGAAATCAAGTTCTTTGAAATTGTAGGAACATGAAGAACATTAGATAGTACCTTTGCTCTACTTGTATCACCAAGCCTTATATCTCCAATATGTTCAATCATGTGTTGAGTATCATCACCTATTTCAACACATCCTTTTCCACTTGGTACATGTAGATTAGTGAACAAAATTCCTTGGCATGACATATGGTTACCACAACCTGAATCAATGTACCATTTTTTGTCATCTTCACAAGAGCTTCTATACTCATGTCTCATTGAAAGTAGTGTGTCCTTCCTTCCTTCACTTGAGGTGCTTGCATAGTTGTCTTGGATCCTGTGATTGCCTCCATTTGGTCTTCCATTCTTCAACCAAAAATCACTAGCATAGTTTCCTACTTTACCACAATGATAGCATGTTATACCTTTATGAGAATTGTAGGAGCCTTGGCCTCTTCCTCTACTTCTACCTCGACCTCTTCCTTGCGTGTTGCCATTTGATGCATCCTTGTTGTCTTCCGAATTGTTTTGATTGTACTTGGAGTTGTTTTGACCTCTTCCTTTTCCTCTTGAGCCTCCTCTTGAGTTCCTTTCTTTACCTCGACCTACATATAACATTTGATTGTGGTTGTCCTTTCTGTTGGGGCCACCAAAGCTAAGCTCTTCTATGACAAGATGAGGGATTAGTTGTTGAAAACTTGGATATGCATCTTTCAAGTTAATGGAAGTTATAAAAGGCTTTCATCTTTCATCTTCTCTCAATCCATTGAGAGTATAACACACAAGATCTTCGTCTTCAACCGTTGTGCCAATAGAAGCTAAAGCATCACTTATCTCCTTAATCTTCAAAGTATATTCAGCTATGGATTGACTCAAACTTTTCTTGATTGTGTTCAACTCATTCTTGAGTTGAAGTTTCCTAGCTTTGGTATTTGTTGAATACATCCTTTCAAGAGCTTCCCAAGCATCCTTAGCTTTCTCTAGATGTTGAATATGCTCTACCATAGCATTAGTAATGACTTGTGAAATGAGGAACATGACTCTCCTATTTGTCTCTTCCCATTCTTTTGCTTGCCTCCCTTGGACTTTAGTGGCCATAGCTTGATTGATTTGAGGTTGAGCATCATCGCCGCTCACAATACCCCATAAGCCTTTGCCCATTAGGTAGTTGGTCATTCCAAACTTCCACACGGGATAGTTATCCTTATCCAATTTCTCTACTTGTTGACCCAAGTCAGCCATTGAAGACTATCAAAGACTTTGAGAGTTACCTCGAATAGTTATATTGTCCTTTGCTCTTGCATTTGTGAAGCTCCTTCTTGTTTTGTAGCTCCTCTTTTTCTTTGCTTTAACTCTCTCTATTCATGAAGCTTCAACACCAAGTTTGCTCTGATACCAAATGTGGAGAATGAGTTCTCCTATGCGCAATGAAAATGTGTAGTGAAATCTTGTATGTCCAATACTTAGACAAATAGTTGCACCTTAAATAGCTTGCTACTCTCAACACAAAACTCAAATGGACTTGTGCCTTTAGCTAATCAAAGTAGACAAAGAGAACTTTCTAACAAGCTATAAATAACTTAATTTGGACAAGTTTTGATTAGGGAATGCAATTGACAAAGATGAACTACATGTCCACACAAGTATGCTGAAGAACTGAGCTTCACTCTCAGACTGATAACTCCCTGAATATATATCCTTTGAGGAAGATATTTGGTATAGAAAAAGTGCACACAAATCGCTTTCCAAGAAGCTAAAAATAAAGTAATTTGGATGCGTTTTGGTCAAGAAATTCAATTGACCAAAATAGACCAGCTGCACACATAAATATATTTGGGACAAAGAAAGTAAATGCACAAAGCTTTCCAACAAAAATCAAGCGATTTGTATATGTTTTGGTTGGGAAAATTAACCGACCAAAATAGACTAACTGTTTACACAGGTATGCTAAGAAGCTGGACTTCACTCTTTCACTGATATCTCACAGAATATATAAGTTTTCAAGGAGATATTTACAATGCAGAAGATGCACAAGATAAGCTTTCCAATGAGTTTTTAAACACAAGAAATGGTTACATATACACTGAGATATGAGCTTCGCAATAGAGCTATGTACAAAATGACATGCGACTGGAAGGAGTCTATGGAAAGACAAAATGACAAAATGACTAGATCCGACGATTGGGAGCTCTTGCCTCTTTCTCTCCTTTTTTAGAATGTGCTCCCAATCCACTTATATAACCAATGAGCATTTGAAGAAGTTTGTGCGTCCTTTTTAACTCACCACTTTGCCCACTACATGCCACTAGCTACAAGGCAGATATTATATCTTTTACTCATCGTGAATTTTGACTAGACTTTTTTTCTTTTCTTTTTTTCTTTCCTTTATCTTTATATTTGGTAAATTTATCCAAGCATAGATCATATGAAAATGAGCTTGTACATTTATCTTCAACAATCTAGGTGTCTCCCAGTTAATAAAACCTCATCACGACCCTCTTTATCAAACGTAATTGGCTTTATGCAGAAAACGTAACCGCTATATCAATGACCACATGGACGTACATAAGGAGTATCCATAGGAGCATACATGGTGTGTATGTGCTCAATATATGTAGTAAAATTACACTAAAAGGTTGATTGCACAACCCAAAAACTAGCCAACAACACCTACAAGTGTTTGTCAGCTCTGATGTTTTAGGCTTAAAAACCTGCATAAAATTGCAATGACAGCTCCCATTAAAACTGAAAACCTTTCAAGAAACTTGTAGTTTTACGAGTGTGGCTGAAAACACAGCCCCAAGGGTTTATATTTACTATCAGAGGAGTACAAAGAACACTCTTCTTAATGTTCTTGGACCTGTGTGAAGAGAACTATTTGCGAAAGTACTCCAAAATGGCTCCAAAAGATATCCCAAAATTTCTTCAAAAACAGGCTTTGAAAGCAAAGTATGAAGCTTTGAGGGACCAAAACATGTTCAAGGTAATGTTAATCTTAGTCTTTCCCCTTCTTCAAACACCACAAGAGTGTAGCTTAG
>CM035432.1:120501122-120586122 GCA_020310875.1 Ceratopteris richardii | reverse complement strand
GGTTTTGAAATTTTTTGATGACAGATGTACAATTCATGACCCGTCAAATGGCAATGTCATTATTGCTTATGGCATTCTGTGTCATGGGATGTATAAGCTCATAGAGTATGAAAGATCTGTGAATGATTCAGCATGTGCAATACATGATTCTCAGGCTATGTTAGATGCAAAGCTTTGGCATGCACCCTCTGGTCATCTAAATTTTGCTAGTTTGCTAGGCCTGCAAAAATCTGAAATGGTGTCCTCTTTGCCCAAACTTGGGACACCCAGTAAAAATGTACGTGAAGGCTGTATTTTGGGCAAAATGCAGCATTCCTCCTTCCCAAAAGATGGTTCAGTTCGGGCTACTTAGAAATTGTAGCTTGTTCATAATGATGTTTGTGGTGCCATGTAGACACCTTCTTTTGGGAACTATCTTTACTTCATGAATTTCATCGATGATTTTTCTAGGCATGCATGGGTATATCCATTGATGGCAAATTCCGATGTGTTTGTGCTTCAAACAATTTCTGGTTTTGGTTGAAAATCTATAAGCATGTAAAATGGGCACCCTCCATTCTGATGGAGGGGGAGAATATATGTCTTCTGACTTTAATGCATTTCTAGCTAAACGTGGGATAAACCATCAGTGTATAGTGTCATATACACCTCAATAGAATGGAGTTGCTGAAGAGAAAAATAGGTCACTCATGGAGATGGAAAGGTGTATGGTCAAGAGTTAGGCTTTACCACATAGTTTCTGGCTTGAGGCTATCATGTGCGCAATGTATGTACTTAATAGGTGTCCCACAAAAGTGCTGTAGTCTATCACTCCATATGAAGCTTGGAATGGTCGCAAGCCATCTGCGTGTTTTTGGTTGTTTGGCATATGCATTAGTGCCTGGACAACATAAAAAAAGATTGGATGATAAAGCAGTAAAATGTAATTTTGTTGGGTACATTTCTGAAAGCAAAGGCTGTCATTTGTATCATCCACAGACTAAATGCATTCTGGTTAGTCATGATGTTGTTTTTGTGGAAGATGCTATTCAACCCTTACTTTCATGTACGAATGAGACATCTATTAGCTCCAAAGACATGTATGATACCTTGCTACCTCTTTTTACAGGTGGACAATCTAGTGCTACTCCTAATGAGGAAAATTCTTAGCCTTTACAAGTCTCATGTGATGATGTAGATCATTCCATTTCTGATGCAGATTTACATGATGCACTTATTGATGAGAGATCTGATATTGAGCAGGCAAAAACTATGTCAAAATGGCTGGTGAAGACTTTGCATGATAGTAAATTAGATGCACCTTTGTCATATCATACTCGTTTAGGCTCTCATAGTGCCTCGTTTGCATTAGATTGCTATGCTATGGCTGCATCTAGTCTCTCTGTGATGAGAGTGAATCTGTTTTGTTTGATGAAGCACAAAATTATGAACATTGGATGGCTGCAATGCAATCTGAATATGATGCTATCATGAGAAATGGTACCTGGTCTTTATGTGACTCACCTCCTGGCAAGAAGGCCATTGGCACTAAGCCGGTATACAAGCTGAAGTGTAAACGTGATGGAAGCGTTGACATGTATACGGCTAGGCTTGTTGCAAAGGGTTATGCATAGGAAAGAGGCATTGATTTTGATGAAACCTTTGCTCCTACTTGCCGAATGACTATTGTTCATAGCATCTGTGCGCTTGTAGATCATCATGGTTGGAATGTACATCAGTTGGACATTAAAACGACATTTTTGAATTGTGACTTGCATGAAGAAGTGTATGTTTTCAGCTCTGTGGCTTTGTGCAGAAATGGCATGAAAACTAGATGTGCAGGTTAAAGAAGGCATTATATGATTTAAAGCAAGCACAACGTGCTTGGTATGAAAAGATACATGCCTATCTGATTGCACATGGTTTTGAGAATAGTCCAACTGAAAGCACCTTATATGTTAAGCATGCTAATGATGTGCTTCTGATCATTGTGGTGTATGTTGATGACATGTTGCTCACTGGTCCTCATGACACACATATTGCTGATTTTAAGGCTGATTTGCATGCCTCATTTGAGATGTTTGATTTGGGGCATTTACATAACTATTTGGGCATTCACTTTATACAAGTTGATGGTGGAATGACTTTGTGTCAAACGAAATATTTTGACATAGTATTGCAACATTTTGGCCTTGAGGACTGTAAGCCTATTGCCACTCCTATGGAGAAAAGTTTACGACTGAGTCTTCATGATGCTGGAGATGCATTTGATGCTATTCTCTATCAACAGGCTGTTGGATGCTTGATTTACTTATGCGTTACTCGGCCATATATTCAGTTTGCTATCTCATAGATGAGCATTGCCCAAGTGTCAAGCATTGGTAGGCGGTTAAGCACATCTTTCACTACTTGAGTGGTACCTGGCTACTTGGATTGTTTTATCCCAAGGGGGGATCAGTACCGCCAGATTTGCATGCTTTTTCTAACAGTGATTGGGCTGGTTGCTATGACACTCGTGTGTCCACCAGTGGTTTTTGCTTCATGCTTGGTAGCTCATGTATATCTTGGTTGAACAAGAAGCAGCCTACTATGGCCACTTCCAGTTGTGAGGTTGAGTATAGGGTACCTTTTACAGTGAGTGTTGAGTGTGTGTGGCTCATATGCCTTATGGCTGATTTGGGCGTTGGTCAATTTTCTACCACCACCATCTTCACTGATAGTCAGAGTGCACTGGCAATTGCGAGGAACCCTGTGCTCCATGCTCACACTAAGCACATTAAGGTGCATTATCATTATGTCAGGGAGAGGTTCGTAGAGAAAATGGATGGATGTGATAACTCTCTCTATTGATGATGAGCTTAACAGAAGAAAGAGTTGAATAATATCCCTAAGTACAGATTACCTCTAGATATGAGTGTAACATGGGAAAAACTCTTTAGCCAACACTAGAGTAAAAAGTGCCCGTGTATAGGGAAAAGATTCATATCAAAGATAAGAACATGTAAGTGTAACAATGATAAATTCATTTTGAAAAGCTTTACCAACTTACTTTGGATTTCTTCCTTGCTCTTATCTTGGAACCACAGTTGCATGGTCCTCATTTCTAGAGCTCAAGAAAATCAAGAAACCACAAGATATTTTCATAAGTCTTGTGGCATGTTGGCTAGTTGCGAAATCAAGGATGTGAATGATGCCCTTTTCAAAGGGAAAAGATCAAGTTTGGATGCTCTCACTAATGAGTTCTTCAAAGCCTTTGAAGACTCCCTCATGAACCCCCTTATTTTTTTTTTGAGGGAGGCTTTTAATTTTTTGTGCGCTCACAAAGTGCTTTAACAAACAGTTATAAAGATTATTCAAAAGAAGGACAACAAGAAAATCATACAAAACTAGAGGCCTTTCACAATGCTCTAGATTGGTTATAAGCTCATTGCCAAAGGTCTTGTGGACTATGCCTCACATCTCCTACAATCATTAATTCATGATGATCATTCACGAAAGGAATATGGATCTTCAAAGCAATCATGGATATCTTGAAAGGCCTTGATCTTGTTGTGTCGAATCAAAATCTCCTATTTATTGAGATTGATTTTGACAAATCTTATGATAGGTTAGAGTGGAACTTCATCTTGCAATCCCTGGGGTGAATGGGCTTTGGAATGATGTTCATTAAAATGATCTTCACCCTCTTTGTGACCACCTCAGCTTGATCAATATCAACTAGTAGCCTTAATCTCTTATTATCCTCAAGAGACCCTGTCTCATCACCCCAATAATCTTTTTCATTTCTAGAGATGGTCTCGATTCCTTGGCCGATCACTACACTTCTTAGTAGGGCAACATTAAGATCGTTTCTTTTATGCAATAACTAGATCAGATAGTGCTAATGCTTTTTTAAAATGACACAAAAATCTTTCTCCATAATGCGATTAATTGTGTCTCCCTATTTTCAAATTGTTTGGAAATTTTATGCACTAATTTTGGATCTAATGTGAACCATTATAAGACTAATTTATAAGTCACTCTTAAAATTTCTCCCTTTTATTTTAGCATTGAAAAAGGTTGCAAAGTTTTGGCCTCTACTGAAGTATTTTGCCTTCTACGCATCTTAAGGGATTTACAAACATGATGAATCAGAGATGGGAGTGTGTGTTCCACAATATCACTCTAGCACAATGGTGAGCACCAACATGAGAACATCCACCTCATAATTATCAATCTGCAGAGACGTGAGGGTGGTATGATGACCATGAGCAAGTGAAGTGCACAAGTGAGTGAGTGAGAAGCAGACAAGCATGCACACAGATACACACACACACGTGCACACAAGGCAAGAACAAAGAGAGGAACAATGGAATGGTTTCAATTACAAAAGATCTCTATTACAAAAAAAATTCATTTCTAGGAACCCCACCTAAAAAATGAGCCCTCTAGCTCTTTTTACAGTTTTTCACTAGTTTTGCCTCTACTCAAACATAGTGTCCGACCTAATTAGAAATAAGGTTCTAGGGATTATTTGAAGGCACAAACAGAATCTAAACATTATGAAAATTGGTAAATAGCTACTTCTAATACTCTTGAAGTTGAAGGAGTCCTCATCTTGAACAAATTGGAGTGTAATCTACCAAAAATGATATTTACATTATGAGTGTAGTGATACTAATCACTATTTGATGTAAAGTTAGATTCATTGTGAAACATTGGTTGGGCCTTCTTGCTAAGTTATGCTTGACTACTCTATCTCCTTATTTCTTGCTTCTCTTTTCTTTGTTGTTCTCTATTGAGGCTCTCTTATCTACTCATTCCTAATTGGTGGCCAACACTCCCCGCTCTCATTCCTGACAGACCTTTGTGCTATAGGATGGTCAATGTAATACTCGAGGATATCTATTGCTAGTTCATGTTTGCATAGTCTTAATCCTTTTCCCAAATCAAACGACAATGCATCCCCATTGATGGAACTAGGAGTATCCGAGTGTGGAATCATGTAATATTTAGAATACATTGCTTGCTCCCATGCGGATGATTGAAGAAGGTGTGTTGGTTTAGGACTGAATACTTTAGAGTGATACTCCTAAAGACCTGTAGTAAACATGGCTTTGAAAGTTTTCTTACACCAAGTTGGAAGATATGTCATGTAGGCATGCCAAGCATAAGCCAACTAAATGTTGGGGATCATACTCATGTCGTACACGAGATTGTAGTTGCCATCTATAAATTCTATCTCTACTTTTGGGATATTTACAAAGAGAATGTACACGTTCTGCTCTTCATTCAATATCCTTCCCCTGCTAAATCTCCTAGTAGGCTCTGAACTTCTAGACTTATAAACTACTATCTCTCATTATCTGATGGCTCTCTATCTTTGTATAGAGCTCTATGATAGCTCAATGAAGAATTTTCCTGAGTTTTAGAAAAATTAGAGCTTTCTATCTCTACATTTTCAGCTATTTACAAAGAAATTGTACAAGGTTTAATCTTGATTCAGCATCCTCCCCCTCCTAAGCCTATTGATGTCATCATCAAATTATTGGAAATATTGTTGCAACTTTCTTCACTATCCTTGGTTTTACTCCATACCTACTCATGTACACTGCCTCTTTGTAAACCTTGTATAGAATCCTTCCTCATTTCTTCAATTTGTTGCCATTTCCCAATGTCTCCCTCTAGCTTATGTTTTCGATCTTATAGATCTTTTGCACCTTTGCAAGCATCTCTCATAACCTTCAAGAGCTCAAGAAAAGGTAACTTTGTTTTTGTTACAAGTTCTTCTTGCTTTGCCTCTACTCTATCCTCTACATATATCATAACTACATCTTCATATTTTTGTTGCTCTTATTCATTATTGTTGGTGCAAAACAAGCCTTAACACTTGGCTTTGATTTGTGCCTTAAAGATTCAACATGAAGATTACACAAAGATCACTTAGCATTGGATATCAACATTGAAGTTTATTGCAAGAGTTTGGATTACTTCATTTCAAGGAAGAGCATAGGAACACATGCCTATGCTTAGTTACTTCTTACTTCATGTAAAAGTCAATGTGACTTCTTGTAATTGCACCTACCTTCAAAAGTCGTGGAAATTAGAAGTTATGAATGGAGAGAATATCTCCATGTGATTAGTTGAGAGATTTGAGGGAGCCTACATTTGAATTTGAAATTCAAATCTTCTTCAAACTCTTATAAAAACCAATGAAAAAGTCGCGGGCAATGTGGCTCACTTTCCGAGGAAATTCCAAGCAATACATTGAGTGTGTGAGAGCTACTATTGAGCCTACACCTCAGAGTACCATTGTGCATCACTATACATGCCAATGGGAATGTACATTTGATAGTTTCAATACAAATACTCATAGTTCTTTACTCTGTGTTCTCTGAGTCATTCACCTCAAAGTCTGTCAACTTCAACAGGGCATATCTCAAGATCTACTGAACCAAATTGGATGATCAAGGGCTCATTGGAACCAGCTCAAAGCATTCTACAACACTACAAAATTTCAAGTCATTCTATTCCGCCAATTGGGAGAAATCTCAGTCGAGGCAGACACTGGTATATTTCTGTGTTGTTCCTAAAAAGTCGGGGGTGTCTCTGATTTTGCTAAAGATCATGCTCAGTGTATAGTTTGTTAATTGGAGTGATTTAACTTGCTAATGGTAGCTTGTTAAGTTAATTTAATACTCCCAGAAGGAATTAAACCAATTGCAAGTGTGCTGGACACACTGAGCTTAGGACTGAGCAGGTGTCAATACAGGAATAGAAAGTTTTTGGAGTTGTGAAGGTTCAAAATCATCTGTTTTGATTTGGTCATTACTCAATCATTTTGTAAAGCACATATATAGTTTCTTGGTGTCATTTGGAAGCTCAAGAAGTCTCCTAACCATATCTGAAGAGAAAAGAGGGCAAGTGTGAAGCAGGTCTAGCAGCACCAACTTGATCTTCTGATTGTACCCAGCCATCACATCCAACAGTGGTATCAGAGCAAACAAGGGAATTATGGGTGATGGTTTCCCTTCCTTCATTGACAAATTAGATAGAAATAACTACCAGGCATGGTCATTGAGAATGAAGACCTATCTACAAGGGAGAAGCTTGTATGGATACATATCAGGAGATGAGGAGTTGCCCTCATTCAAAACCAGAGGCCTACCAACAAAGGATGAACATGAGAGGCTCAATCAATGGTGTGCTAAAGATGCTTTAGCAAGGTCATATCTTCTAAACTCTATCTCTGATTTCCTTCTACCTCATGTTAGGAACTATAAGACTTCCCAAGAGACTTGGGAGACCTTGTCAACATACTTCTCATCAAGTACAAGGGCCAGAAAGAATCAGCTATGGATTGAGTTTACAACTCTTAGGAAGCAATCAAAACAATGTGTTTCAGATTTTGTCACCAAAGTCAAAGACATTGCAGATCAACTTGCAAGTGTTGGAGAAGAAATTGAAGAGGAGCAAATAGTCAGACAAGTGATCAATGGACTAAAGGCAGATGACAAGTGGGAGAGCTTTACCACTGCAATGGACTTGTACATGGACATCCAAGCACCTGATTTAACAACTCTGATTGGACAACTATTTACACATGAAGCAAAGATCACAAAGAATGGAGAGCAATCAAAAGGTAACAATCCCTCTGCCCTATATACAGATAAGAAGTCTAAAGACAAGGGTAAAAGTAAGAAGGTTGATGAAGAAGGCTCTACCTCCCAAGCAAACTATGCAGGGAGAGGTAGATCATCTAGAGGTAGGGGCAGAGGAGGTAAGTCAGGTAGGGGGAGACCCTATAACCAATCTCCATGCAATATTTGTGGCTTGTCTAACCATACTACAGATGAATGCTACAAGAACTAAAAGAATCAAAGAGGAAGAGGTCACCAAAGAGGAGGATACTCTCAAGGCAGAGGCAGATTCAATCAATCTCAAGGCTACCATGGCTACAACAATAGTTATAACAATAACTACAACAATAGCTACAATCACAATGGCAATTATCAAGGAGGATACAGGAACAGAAAGGATTACAACAATTATGCAGAGGATCAAGATGATTCCTTGTTGATTATGAACATGACATCTAAATCAGGTATCAATGATGATCATTTGTTCTATATTGATTCAGGTTGCTCTAACCATGTAGCTGGGAATGTTGCCTTACTCTCTGATTTGGAAGAACCTAAAGGCAAGCACCAAGTGCAGACAGGTGATGACACTAAACATTCAGTGGTTAAAGTAGGCAATGTTAAAACAAGTGATGGTAATCAGAATTTACTAAGCAGAGTATTGTATGTTCCAACAATCACCAAGAATCTGATGAGTGTAGGTCAGATTGTTGAAAAAGGTCTACAGGTCAGGTTCACCCAACATGGTGCATATGTGGAGGATCCAAGACATGGATTCAGAAGGATAGCCAAGGGAGAGAAATCAGGTAGACTATTTACCTTTGAACTTGAGGATACTAAGAATATTGCCTTGTACAATTATAAGGACCAAACCCTATCAGAATTGGAGATGTGGCACAAAAGATTAGGTCACATTGGAGAAAGGACAATAAAGCAAATGAGCAGAGATCAATGTGTGCTTGGGATACCTAATGTATCCAAGCAACATATGATATACAAGTGTGGGGCTTGTCAATTTGGTAAGTCACACAGATTGCCATATGCCAAAAAGGGTTTTATGCATGAAGACTACTTGGAATTGGTGCATACAGATGTTTGGGGACCAAGCAAGGAGCCATCCATATCTGGATCTAGGTACTATGTATCTTTTATTGATGACTATAGCAGATGGACTGTTTTGTACTTCATGAAACATAAAGATGAAGTATTTAATTGTTTCAAAAAGTATCTTGCATTAGTTGAGAATCAAACAGGTAGACATTTGAAGAGGCTAAGGTCTGATGGTGGTGGAGAATACTTCTCCAATGACTTTGAAGAATTCTTGCAGGAAAGAGGCATCAAGAGGGAGATTACCACAAGGTACTCACCTGAACAAAATGGGGTAGCTGAAAGGAGGAATAGACTAATTGTGGAGACAGCTAGGTCTATGCTTAATGAGAAAAAACTGCCAAATTACCTTTGGGCAGAGAGTGTATCTACTGCCACATACTTAATCAACAGGTTGCCATCAAAGACACTTGATGGGATGACACCCTATGAGGCTTGGCATGGTAAGAGACCATCTCTGGATCATTGCAAGATCTTTGGGTGTGTTGCATATGTGCATATTCCCTCACAGGTAAGGGGAAAGCTAGACCCTAAGGCTGAAAAGTGTATCTTTATTGGTTATGATTTGAATCAGAAAGGATACAGGTTCTATAACCCCTCAAACAAAGGCTTCAAGGTAAGCAGAGATGTAATCTTTGATGAAAATGATTCATGGTATGATAATGAGTGCAGGAAAGTTAGCCTACCTTATGATATGGAAGAAGACTTTCCAAAGCTTGTCAGGCAAGAACTAACTCAGAAGGAGGACACAAGTTCAGATGATGAAGACACCATCAACATTGAAGAATTCAAAGCTTGGAAATCCAAAGGAAAGATGAAGATGAAGCAACTTGAAGACAATCCAGAATCCTCAACTCAAGCTATGAGGAGATCTTCAAGAGAGAAGAAGAAACCAATTAGGTATGGGTATGATACTTCACTTGTAACCAAGCACTCTGTATATCTTGCAAAGGATATCTTGAATGAAGAACCAGGTACATATGAAGAAGCAATTACTAAACCAGAATGGAAGGAAGCAATGGATGAAGAAATGGAGGCTCTGAAGGAGAGTGATACTTGGGACTTGGTACCCAAGAAGGACTCCATGAAAGTTATAGGATCCAGATGGATCTACAAACTCAAGAGAAACTCAGATGGTACAATAAGTAGGTATAAAGCTAGGTTGGTAGCCGAGGGTTTTGCACAAACCCAAGGCATTGATTATGAGGAGACATTTTCTCCTGTGGCAAAGATGCCAACTATCAGAATTATGGTGAGTGTAGCTGCATCCAAGAATTGGAACATGTACCAATTGGATGTAAAGAATGCATTCTTGAATGGATGGATATCTGAAGAGGTCTACATGTCACAACCACTTGGCTATGAAGATCCTAACAAGGTAAATCATGTTTGTAAATTGAAGAAGGCTCTGTATGGATTGAAGCAGGCACCTAGAGCATGGAATTACAGGTTGACAACCTATCTCTTGGATCAAGGATTTGTGATGAGTAAAGCAGATCCTTCATTGTTTATAAAGAAGAACAATTCAGAGGTAATATACTTGTGTGTCTATGTTGATGACATCATTATTACAGGAAATGATGTTCAAGGAATTAGACATATCAAAAGTCAAATGATGAAGGAATTCAAGATCAATGATCTTGGATTATTGAAGTACTTCCTAGGGCTTGAATTGGTCTACACAAATTCAGGTATCTTTATTACTCAGAAGAAGTACATTCAGGACATGGTCAAGAAGTTTAATTTGCAGGAAGCTAAAGTCTCAAACATTCCTATGGAGGTCAACCACAAACTCAGTGCACATGAAGGAGAAGAACTCGAGGATATTACAGGTTACCAAAGTTTGGTAGGAAGTCTTAATTATGCTACCTTAACCAGAATTGATATATCATATGGTGTTAGTGTACTTAGCCAATTTATGCATAAGCCAAGAGTACCACATTTGGAGGCAGCTAAGAAGATAGTAAAGTATCTAAAGGGAACACAAAATCATGGTCTATATTTTCCATATTCATCAGACATTGATATCAAGGTATACTCAGATGCAGATTGGGCAGGTTGCAAGGATGACAGGAGGAGTACATCTGGTTACATATGCTTTGCAGGTGATAAACCAATTTCCTGGTCATCCAAGAAACAACCCACAGTAGCCCTATCATCTACTAAGGCAGAGTACAGAGGGCTAGCCAATGCCACTCAAGAAGCCATATGGTTAAAGCTACTATATTCAGAATTGGGCCTATACACAAGGTCACCTATCATATTTGGTGATAACACAAGTTCACTTCACCTAGCAGCTAATCCTGAAGAAGAAGAAGAAGAAGAAGAAGAAGAAGAAGAAGAAGAAGAAGAAGAAGAAGAAGAAGAAGAAGAAGAAGAAGAAGAAGAAGAAGAAGAAGAAGAAGCTCAATAGATTTCAATGTGGAAGAAAGTAGCATAAGGAAGACTAAATTAAATTTTACAAGCAAGAGCACAAGGCCAAGAATGTTGGGTGTGTGAAAAAGTATGAGAAACACACAAGAAGCACACACAAGGAGCAAAAACCCAACAAGACGCACGACAAGAGGGATGGTTGGAGTAACTATCCTTATTGATGATCACCGAAATTTAAGTAAGGGTTGAATAATATCCCTAAGTACAAAGTACCACCACATATGAGTGTATCATGTATGTGGTAACATGGGGAAAAAACTCTACCTAGCACTAGAGTAAAATGTGTCCATGTATAGGGAAAATGTTCACATCAAAGCTGCTCAAAGAACTCATAAGTGTAACAAACCCCCTAGAGGAGGATTCGACCATATCAGATACCCTATGCTAAAGGAGATGCATCACAAAGGTATGATTGCACACCTACCATTGATTGTAGAGATGAAGGAACCATGTGAAGTTTGCATGATGACCAAGAAATAGAGAAATGTATCTCCATAAGAAAGAAAGAACATGCCTCTAGAGTTTTTGCATTGACTTGTGATAAAAAATGCCTACACATGCCTTAGATGGATCTTCCTACTTCATGTTACTCGTTGATGATTATAGCAGAAAGATGTGGGTGTGCTTCCTTCGTGATACGGCTCAATCTTTTGATAAGTTTAAAGAATGGATTTACCTTGTTGAAACTCAAATAGGGAAGAAGATGAAGAACTTTAGTACAATGGTGGTGAGTTTACATCAATAGAATTTGAAGTTTTTCTGGTGAGATTAAAGGAATCAAGCATCAATTCACAATGGGACATATCCCTCAACAAAATGGTGATGCAAAACATCGGAATCAAACCATCATGGGAGATAGCAAGGTGCATGTTGAAGGAAAGGGTTTGCCACATCAATTTTGGGCAGAGGCTATCAACATTGCTTTCTATGTCTTGAATCAAAGTTACACCAATGCATTTGATAGAAAGACTCCACAAGAGGCCTACACTAGTAACAAGCCATCTATTTCACATTTCAAAGTGTTTGGAGGTGAATGTTATGTACATGTTCCAGATAGGGAGAGATACAAGCTTCAACCAAAAAGCATCAAATGTATCTTCTTAGGGTACAATGAGGATAAGAAGGCTTATAAGTTTTACGATCCTGAGGCTAAGGAGATCATGGTGAGCCGAGTTGTGGTGATTAACACTAGTTTGGTACCAAAATAGGACACTTAAGTGTCATGTTTTGACAATTTTCCAAAACTCACACACCTTCTACAAAGAGAATTTTATAAAATACTTTAACACACATATTAACTATAATACAAAGGTTAATAAAAAATTAGAACGTACATTATATCACTTTTTTGTTCATTTCAATAGTCGCTTAAGATACCATGGTAGTGATAAGATGAAAATTCTTAATCAAATGTGATCTCTATCAAAAGAAAAAAATTATATAGATTCCTTCAAACATAGAGCTCATAGTATGAAAGTTAAATCACTTAAAAAGTCATTTTCAAGTCAAATAAAAGCAATTATTTTGAATTTGTACACCAAAAACAACAACTACTTCTACATATGATTCAAATCAATTGATGGGAATCCACAAAGATGTAATCGACAGCCTAAACGGCGTTCCTACTGTCTGGTTCTGTTCGCTATTACCTGTGTGGAATAAATTTGCAGACGATGTGGAGACTTGGTCTGCTTCCTCTTGCTCTGCACTGTGTGGGGGTCCTGTGTCTATCATGTCATGATCACAGGAATTAATATGTTGGGACCAGTTCAGCTTCTGATCTTTCACTGATTGCACAAAATCGAATATAGCAGCTAAATAGACTGCTAGTCTGCTATTGGTTTGGGATCTTCGCTTATCCCCGACAAATATTTGTGTATAGAGGTGGTTATATAGCCAGTGTGTCCAGCTAACTCTACCACCTCCTTCGGCATGTACTAATGGTGAAAAATTTTCTCTAGACATCAAATCAAATTTAACTAAGAAACAGAGTTTCTCTAGATACCACTTGAATTGTTCACGGCGCTGATATGTGGCATTTTTCATCATGTAATATCTTCTGCGGCCTTCATAGTTTCCAAATTCTTTTCTCAGATCATCATTCGAACATTTAGGAAAACGTGCATCATCATACAATGGCAGTTTAAATATGGCTGAGACTAACTGTGGTGAAAATTGTACCTGGTTTAAAATGAGGCCTTTTGTTTGTCGCATGCTGTGTAACTGATTCTCTGCATCTTCATTACCTGTCCACTGCTCCCATGGTAACTGAGCAAACTGGAGGAGTCCGATCCGCCGTAGCCAGTTTTCATTCCTCCTTGAATGGATGTCGAGCTCTATTTTAAATTCTGTGGAAAATTTATGATGAACCTTTACTGTTGTAGAAGTCATTGAATCATCTTCATCATCCTGTAAGGTAGTGTCTGTTGTCGTCACAACATGGTTCTGTGCATTTGCGCGCTTCCTGAGTCGCCATCTTAGTATATCGGATTCAGACATGATTGTAAGAGTCACCGAAAATAATATGCTGGAAGTATGTTAACTAGTGCCGAAGCTCGAAGAATACTGTATTGAAGAATACTATGCTAGGCATACGCATTTTATAAGCACCAGAGCTTGAACTGCCATTCGCTGGAATGATTGTATTTCATTTGGACATGACACTTCATTCCCCTTATCAAAATTGTAGCATGAGTAAGAATCATCATTCTGCGTGTTATTTCGTAGATCGATGCTGGACTTAGCAGTCTTTACGTGTGCGAAAAATATCATGAAACAAAACCTTGGTATCATACTCATTTCGAACTCATCGTTACATTATGAATTCGCATGGTCGAATTTTACTATTCTTCTATGAGGCCTTCGAGGTACATATTCCTGGCTAATCTAAATGTACGAGCTATTTTTTTCTTAAGGGTTTCTAATAATTGCTTCAAAGTGTCGGGTTCTAAAATCTGCGCATCTATTCTGACGGAACTAAGTGCGATTGCAAAAAGGCCTCCTGTAAATAAAAATCATTGGATAATGCAGCGTCCTGGGATGTCTTCATTTCGGTGACTTTCTGCTGCATCTCCGTGACTCGATCCTTCTGATTTCGCAGTTGGTTATCCAGTCGCTCGAATTGCTGGTTCTAAAATTCAATCGTTCTGGAATATGCATCTCGTTCTCTTCGAGCATCTACCAGATCTTTTTGGTGTTTTGCTTCCCTGATTAATTGGCGTCTCAGCATTCTGTTTACCTCGTCCAAACATTCCTGGGCTCTTCGTAGCTCGTCTTGGACTTGTGCTGCTTCTCGCTGTTGGTCTTGATTTTTCTGGATGGTTTCCTACAACTGGGCCTTCGTTTCTTCGACCAGTTCTTCGAGGGATGAGCTGATGTCTTCTTTTTCTTGGAGTGCGGTCTTTAATTCCCGGATTTCTTCGTGTGCTTCGTGTAATAGCTGATCTTTGGCGGCAAGCTGCTTTAGTGCTGCATCTCTTTGCTGTATCAAGGCCTGTTGTTCCGAAAACTGTGCTTGGAGGTCGGCTAATTGTATCTGTAATTGATGATTCTCCGCTTTTACGGCGTCGACTTCTTCTTGGAGTGGGGTGATGTCGGCTTCCAGGAGGTCGACTTTGTGCTGTAGGTCGTGCCGAATGGTATTTGCGACCTCACTCATCTGTACCAGAAGTTGTTGTGAGAGGGTAATGAGTAGTTGGCCCATGTTAGCCAGTTCAGAAAAGATCGGAACAGAGGACAGGAGGAGTGGGTGTTGTGGTGGTGTAGAGGTTTGGGTATGGATTTGGGGGGATGTCGGGGGTGAATAATTGGGGGAGGATGAAGAGGATTCGGAAATTGGCGGCGGGAAAGGGTTGACTGGTGGGGATTGAGGACCAGGGGATGTAGGGTGGGTTACCTGATGGATGGGTTGGTGTTCACCTGTAATGTGGGCGATGGTGGATTCTACGGCCTTCAATAGGGTGTTGAGTGCGTTGTCGATCACATGCTGTTCATCTTCTCGTCGTGCTGATGCTTCTTCGGTTGAGACTGGTTCTGTTTCTGTGTGATTCTGCTGGTCATGATGGTCGGCCGATGATTCGTTGTGTATGGACGTGGCTGTGTCGTGGAAGGTCTCTTCTTGGTCGGCATTTTGGGTGTCCTGATTCTTTCCGGTGGATCCTTGTGCTTCGCTTTCTGAGGAGCTGATCCGAATTCTCTTATTGCGGAAGAGTTGGTTGATCTCCTCATCTTCTTCTTCCTCGTCATCGAGTGGTTGAACTAATTCTTCGTGCCTAAGTATGGGACCTTGTGGTGGTGGTTGTGCGGCAAGGATGGCTGGGAAAAGGAATGAGATGATATGGGGAAGGCGAGAGCGCGGGGTGGTACCCTTTTGGAGTTGCTTCACGATAGCTACACATTCTTTATGGATTCTAAGGAAAAAGTATGATGCGAAGTTCACGGGTTCTTGGGCTGCTAATTCTAAAGCGGAATAAAATGGTCGAGAGATGCAGTAGGTGCACTTCTGCAGGTTGAGTATGGCGACTAAGAATTGCAGGGCGGATCGTTCGGGTTCGGGGCGATAGAGAATGGCGTATTCGTTGGACGAGGAGCGGGGGAATAGTTCATTCATGCGGGCGATGGGAATACTCGGGCCATTTTCACGGCCTTGCGGGTTGAGGCGATAGGCTTCAGCAAAGGCTTGGAAGGTGATGAGTGTTCGCGAAGGGAGCGAGAGGAAGACCCATTGGCGTTCGGTGGCGGGGGATTGAGCAATGGCGGTGATGATTTGCGTGAAGAAAGGATGGGCTTCCACCGAGTGCCAAGGCAACTCAGCGAAGTTGGCCAATCCTCTGCAACGCAGGTATTCACCTACCTCGGTAGGGATACCATTGCGGAAGGCAGCATAGTTGGCTATCGCTTCCATGGCGGTTACTGAGACAGACAATGAACACGGATGCAGAATGCACGAAGGCTCAGAATACTAACATGCAACACAATAGCTTATTTCGGCGTCGTCGACAGAGTTTAAGTAGAAACAATACGGTAGGGAGGAAAAGGGGGTTGGATATCATTGTGCAGTGCGGGAATAATGCTGGTTTTCATGCAGGCGTGCGTACTCGAGTGACTATTAAGGGGGCGGCTGGTTACATCAAGATTGTACAAAACACGGCTATTTATAAAAAGCAGAAAGAAGGAAAAGAAAAGATTAAACAAAGCGCGGTCCATCGTCGAAAACTTAATGCGGGCTAGTGGTGTGATGATATGGCCGCAACTTTGACCCATTAATTACCTTTGGGAGTGGATTTCTAGTCAACGTAGTCAACCGAAAAGTTGCCGGACCGACTTGTTCTGAGATCTTAAAAGGGCCGAACCAGCGTAATTTGAACTTTCCTGCTGCTCTATCGGATTTTGCGTTATAGAAGAGTACAAGCTGATCTACCGAAAAGATTGGGGTCTTCAAATATCGATCGTGTGTCTTGGCTTGCCTTAGTTGTACTTCGCACATGGTTAAAAGGCTGAGCCATCGGTGCTCATCAAGTTCCCTGAGTGCGTCCATTCGTGCTGTCAGCGACTCTTCCGGTAGCATTTTCTGGTTGATTGCTACACGCAGACTTGGGATAACTATTTCCATGGGTGCTATTGCTTCTAAACCATATGCTAGTTTGAAAGGTGTCAAACCTGTTGTTACCTTATATGTAGTTCGGTATGCCCATAATACTGCAGGTAGTAGTTGATCCCATCTTTCCGGTGCTTCCATGATCAGTTTCTGGAGGATATTCAATAGTGATTTGGTTGTACTTTCGGCCAAACCATTGGCGCGAGGGTAATATGGAGAGCTGAGTTTATGTGTCACCTGGAATGATTGGGTGAGTACCTTCATTAATTGATTTACGAAGTGAGTACCTTGATCTGTCACCAATTCGAGTGGTAAGCCAAATCGTGGGAAGACATCATTTAACAGACATTTTGCTACTACAACTACTGTAGCAGACCGTAAAGCCCAAGCTTCTGCCCATCTCGTTGCATAGTCTGTACAGGAAGTGTCGTTGCAGTGGTTGTCCAGACCTTTGACAGTTATCGCAGTTTTTGACGAATTGGGCCACATCTCGGTACATAGTAGGCCACCAGAGACCTCCTTGCAGAATTTTCCAGTGAGTTAGATCTGTGGCAAAGTGACCACCAGTAGGGGTTGAATGAGCCATTGTGATGACCGAGTTGCTTTCGTGCAGAGGAACACATCGAAGTAAGATTCCGGTGTGATCTACATAATATAGTTCTCCTGCAACTAACCGGAATCGGCGGCTAAAGACTGCCATTTTCCTTCGAACTGCCCTGGCAGTCTCAGATGGAAAGCATCCTTTGGTGAGAAAAGTTAGAATCTGATCATAATATGTAGGTGTTGCTTGTAATTCAGCAGTCTCATCGATCAGTGGTTCAGAACAATAAATTGCTAGAGTCGTGTCATCTATGCCTATCGGAGCTTCACCAGAATCTAGGCGAGATAAGAAATCTGCTAAGGCATGTGCATTTCCGGGTCGGTGAATGACTTCATAATCAAATTCCTGCAAGAGTAGTACCCATCGTGCTAATCGTCCGCCGAAATGTTGTTGTCTTACTAGATAGATAAGGGCAGCATGATCTACATGAAAGGTAAATTTCCGGCCTAATAGATAATGTCTGAACTTTTTGATGGAGTAAATTAATCCTAGACATTCTCTTTCGGTGGTAGAATAGTAGTTTTCTACCGGTGCAAGCCTTCTGCTGGCGTAATAGACAGGGCGAAACCACTTATGTGTTTGCTGCATCAGAATACTGCCGATCGCAACATCTGAAGCGTCGACAAAAACATGGAACGGATTGTCCCAGTCCGGTGGTTGTAAGATTGGGGCCTGCGTCAATAGATACTTGAGTCGACCAAATGTAGTTTGGCATTCTTGAGTCCATTCAAACTGTCGGGGAGTTTTGGTGATTAGTCTGTTCAGTGGTACAGCCAGATGAGCAAGCCACCGTAAGTGTCTGCCATGCCACCGTACTTGACCCATAAAACGCATTACTTCTTTCGGAGTGGCGGGTACTGGGGCTTCTAAAATTGCCGAAATCTTCTCCGGGTCTACTCGGATACCTTGGGCAGATACAATATGACCAAGTAGTTTGCCACATGAAACGGCAAACACAGATTTGCTTGGGTTAAGGCAGAGTCTGTAGTCTCGACACTTTTGGAAACAGCACCGTAGATGAAGCAAATGTGCCATCATCTTTCCAAAAATTGAGAAGTCATCGAGATATACTTGCATAAACGAATTGAGATAAGGAGAGAAAATCTCCTGCATACATCACTGAAAGGTGCTTGGTGCGTTTCTCAATCCAAACCACATTACCGTACAAGCAAAGACACCCCAATTGGTAATGAAGGCAGTTTTTGGGATATCTGCTTCAGCCATTCTAACCTGATTGTAACCGCTGTATCCGTCTAAGAATGAATATATTTTGTGGCCTGCTACCCTATCAAGCATGGTATCCAGAAAGGGAATCGGGAAAGGATCCGATACTATTGCTGCGTTTAATTTCCGGTAGTCTACACAGATTCGTAGTTGCTTATTTTTCTTTGGCACGATCACAATTGGTGAAATCCATTCAGCATGTTCTACTGGTACGATGAATCCAACCTTTAATAATCTATCAAGTTTGGCTTTTACCTGTGATGCATAATTGGGATTCATCCGATAGCTGGGCTGCTTATTCGGTTTAGCTTCAGGCTTCAACATGACTCTGTGCTGATAGATGCGCGGATCTAATCCTTTCATATCTTTGTAATCCCATGCAAAGACGTTTGAGAATTCGCGAAGTAGTCGAATCAAATCAGCCTTAAATATTTCCAGTAAGTTTTGCCTTATCTTTACAGGTCGTGGATGATCTTCGTCTCCTAGATTGTACGAGGTCAACTGGTCTTCGGAGACATAAAACTGTTGCGGTTTCTCTGTATCGTCTGTCGACCGGAATAGTGATTGTAATTCATTGTCATGTGTTGGCACAATATCTTCCTGCTTAGTTTTTTGGGTGATTGGTGCAACTGTACATACTGAAGTACTCCAGTTGTCTATTACCGAGTGTAGATCAACAGTCCCTAAGGTCATTAAGTCAGCGTTATTCTTCAGAAATTCCTCTTCTTCATCATCTGATAGTCCATCTAACATGTGGACTGGTTCAGCAAAATATGGTCTGGCGTGAAGTTCGCAAGGTTGTATAGCATCTAATTTTACCACATATCTACGGTTGGCATCTTTGAACGTAAGCTCTTGTGCAGACCAGTCCTGTATTACCTTCGCATGCTTCAGCCAAGGTCGACCAAAAAGAAGGTTGTAATCCAAAGTGGATTCCGGCAGATCTAGTATAACAAAATTCATTTTGAAGGTCGTACCTTGTAAAGTAATGGGTACATTTCGCACAAGTCCTACAGGATGGACTCTAGATTGGTCTGCCATTCTGACAAAAAATTGAACTGGTTCGATTTCGGTCCAACCTAACCTATTGCATAAGGCTGTAGTTGCAATGTTAACACCAGAGCCTCCATCAATCAATACCTGTGTAATTTTATGATTCTTAAACCATACTGTAATCAAGGGAACTGAATGATCAACCGTAGAATCAGGTTCCGGTTGAACTGCTGCTGTCGCTGGAATACAAGAAGGTACCGGACTGAACTGTTGCTGGAACTGTTGTCGAACCCCAGGTACTAATGCCAGTAGTTGGCCGAGAGGCAGAGTGATAGATGCCTTGGATAAAATTTCCCAGGCCTGCTGAGATTGGTTATCCTGCTCTTTTGAACTTAAGGTCTCTGCTGATGCAAAAGTATCTGCTGTTATGTCTACTGGTGATGGTGGCTCCGCTGCTGCTTCCCTTTGTTGTGTTCCTTCCTTTGTCGACGAGGTCTGAGTCACCGGAATGGGTTCTGGGAACACTGGTGGTTCTGTTGCGGTCCAGTGGCTAGCCTTGTTATACATCCTATGTTGTTCTCGTATCCCTGGTTCGAATATTTTTGCTGCTGTCTGCAGCTGTTTACCTGATCGGGTCTGGATTGTAGCAGTTTGCGTTTCTACCGGTGTAATTTGTACCATGTTGGCCATTGGGTTTTTCCGCTCCTTCTTCCTTTGATCATACTCAGCTGCATCCTTGCAAAATCTTCTAATGTGTCCGTATTCACCACAAAAATGACAGCGTGGCGGTGGTAAATTGGGATTTTCCGGTGGTGGTTCGTTTTGCCAGCAGTTTGCATTATAGTTATTGTTTCTCTGTCCTCGGTAGTTTCGATATCCTTGCGGTTGATTGTTTCTCAGTTGCGGAGGTACATAGTGATTCGCTGCCTGTCCATGTTCTTGAATAACAGCATTGACTGTTGCTGTTCCCTGTATTCTGGCATTGTAGACACAATTTCCGGTGGTGTGTCCGGTAGTGTTGCAGATAGCGCAGAATGTTTGATTTAGCGCACAATTGGCACTAGTATGACCTGAATTTTTGCATGTGATACAATACACTTGTCTGGTTATATCTTCAGTCATAGTTTTGTTTTTTAACCACTCTAGATCTTCTGTAAATCCACCGACTTTGGATTCCAGTTGCAGAGCCATGGCAATGACTGCATCCAACGTCATTGCTCCGACACACCTTATGATCATGATCTGCTTCAATTGCGGGTTTAAACCATTGATAAACCACTGCGTGATGACATCATCCGGTAAGTTAACGTGGGCCTGTGGTATCTGTCGCAAGTGTGTTCTAAAAAGTGTAGCATATTCCTGGACAGTCTGATTTGCCTTCTATCGGTTGTTCTGTAAATAATCAAAGATTTCGGCGGGATTCTTCTTTAACCTGAATCGTTGTAGAAAAGCATCTCGTACTGCATCATAGGTACCGAAATGATTAATGTCGTATTCCGTAAGCCATCTAGCCGCTTCATTGACCAGTGTAGATTGAAAAACAATGGCCTTGTATGCTTGATCCGGTGGATGGTTAAGGACTGCATAACTGATCTCGAAAGTGCGTACGTGAGCATCCGGGTCATCTCCTGGGAATCCACCAAATTTCGTGTATGTTACTCCTGTTGGGGGCGGCCTTGGTTGACATAACTGTTGTTGCTGTTGTTGTCCGTTCATTGTGAGTGTATCCGGTCCTTCTTCTGTATCTTGAGGTCGATTGGTTGAACTATCAGAACTTGGATTGCCGGATGGCGTACCTTCCGGTGTGTTGTTTTTGCGTAGGATACTTCGGATCTCTGCTTCGAACAACTTTCCTTCCTTCTGGATGTCCAATATCCGAAATCTTTCTTCCAAGCACGCGGGTCGGGCTGAGGATTCCGCAAAAAATGCTAATCCTTGGCCGCCAGTTGGTGTTTCTATCACCGGAATATCATCGGAATGAACTGAAAGTGTACCAGACTGCAGTGTTTTTCCGCTTTTACCGATTTCTTTTCCTAGAGTATTTCTAATCGTGGATAACTCTGAATCTTTATCCAAGATTGTTAAACTGGTTTCCAGCGGCGTCTTGGTAGATTCTGGAATTACTGTAGTTTCGATAGGCTGGGTCGAAGTGACACCAGAATGTACCAAAGGCGTTGATCGTTCCACCGGAATATGACCGGAATTAATTCTAACGTCCTTAACTTGCTTGACCCCTGGGTTAGGCCGCGTTATACCTTCTTCTCCTAGGGTTGTCTTTAGTACTTTTCGTGTTCCAGTCGTATGGTTCCTAGGATACGTTTCGCCAGACCGAGTAACCGGCATGTATCATTGCGTAGTAGCACTATCTGAGCAGTTGGCAATAATCTGGCTCTGTTGCTACCGTCAGTCAATCGAACGATAAACGTAATGTTCGATTCTGAAAAACAGCCGGCACGCTACTGCCACTTTTCACAGATAACTGGCAACCTGATGCCACTTTCCCACAGACGGCGCCAAATGTTAAACGTTTGATCGTTACTTCCACTTCAGACTCAAAGTACTTCAAGTTCAACCGGTTTCAAACCTTCTTAACCGTAAATGTTCTCTTTAACCACGTGGGTCCTTGGGAGTGGTAGGGGTCTGTTAGACAGAGGCCCTGTACTATTTTCCCAAATTATCACACAATCCTAAATTTTATCCCGTGCTTAGCTCAGTGTCCATCTCTGAACAACGGAAGACTGTTCACTGTACTGGAATTAGAACTTCAGGACTGAGGGCGACAATCCGGTTACTTATTTTATGAGCAAAATATACTTCCATAACAAGGTCACCTAATACGTACTTCTTCAGAGCAGATAGGTATACCAACCAGACATTATACCTTAAGGTTATGAGGACGCATCGTATGCTAAACTCGAACAACCAATCTCCTAATAACAAACGACTAACCATAAACTAATGATGTCCTACGCACATCCAGACCATTACAGCTGCTAGTCTTCCTGTGATCGGAATCAACAGCAATTGTAGGCTACGGTATCGAATTCGGTCACTTACAGAAATGCTAACAGACAATTAGTTCGGGACTACTTTTCACGTTCCCCTGCTCCGCCGAAGAACTGACAAACAACATACTGCAATTGATAACACTCAGAGACACACTCAATCATTACCGAACAGATTCGTAACATAATACAACTGATTCGTAACTCTGTAATAAGGGGAGAATAATCGACTAGCCGGAGTACAGAATAGGATAGAACAAAGCAGGACTTATCTTCTTCAACAACATACACACTCACACAATACGTTTACAACCCTCCCCAAAACGAGGCTCACTCAAATGTTACACTGCAATTCCCGCAAACGAGGGTGCTGCTGCCACTCTTTTCTCATTGCCTTAAATAGAGGATCTTTTACAAGAGTGCGCACGTCTGCAGTTACCTGTGCGTTTCCTGAAAGATTCTTTTTCATTTAAGCTACCTGTCCTAGTACTTTTGTCCTTGTTCGGCGGCCGTCTAACATTTTTACATTTAAGACACCTGTCCTAGTTCATTTGTCCTTGTTCGGCGGCTGTCTAACAGATGCCTTATTGCTGATTTGGGTGTTGGCGAGTCTTCTGCCACCACCATCTTCACTGAGAGTCAGAGGGCATTGGCAGTTGCGAGGAACCCTGTGTTCCATGCTCGCACTAAGCACATTGAGGTGCATTATCATTATGTCAGGGAGAGGTTCTCTTCTGGGGAGGTCAGCTTGGCATATGTGCCCACATAGGAGAACATTGCAGACCTTTGTATAGAGCTTTGTGATAGCTCAAGGAAGACTATTCCCGAGTTTTAGAGAAATTGGAGCTTTCTATCTCTACATTTTCAGCTATGTACAAAGAAATTATACAAGGTTTAGTCTTCATTCAGCATCCTCCCCCTCCTAAACCTGTTGATGTCATCATCAAATTATTGGAGGTATTGTTGCAACTTTCTTCACTATCCTTGGTTTTACTCCATACCTACTCATGTACAATGCCTCTTTGTAAACCTCGTATAGAAACTTTCCTCATTTCTTCAATTTGTTGCCATTTCCCAATGTCTCCCTCTAGCTTATGTTTTCGGTCTTATAGATCCTTTGCACCTTTGCAAGCATATCTCATAACCTTCATCAACTCAAGAAAAGGTAACTTTGTTTTTGTGACAAGTTCTTCTTGCTTTGCCTCTACTTTATCCTCTACATCTATCATAACTACATCTTCATATTTTTGTTGCTCTTATTCATTATCATCCAAACTAATCAAAATCATCATTTCCTCTTGTTCCTCTTGATCATCCTAAGTAGCTTGTATGCCAAATCCTAGAGAAGCATAAAAAAGGTCATTTATATTTGTTTGCTTTTCGAGTTCTTTCAATTTTTGGATATTAGACTCTTTTTATTGTTTTGATTCTTGGGATGATAATTCAATGTCCTACAATAACTCATAATCCTCTATATAATCTTGTTTTCCTTCAAAAATCTCCTCTTCCTCAGGTGGTTGAGGTATACACATTACTTGGTCAAAAAACACCATTTGAATATATTTCACAAAAAACCCAATTGCAATGAAATTTTGTGACTATATAGAAGGATTAAGGAGCTAATTGTGCCAACTTAAATCACTGAAAATGATGTATCATGGTAAGAGAATCATCTCTGCAAACTCATAGAAAAACATTGGGAGATATTGTAGTGAATAGTACACTCACATAGGCATCAAGATATGAACACAAATGATCATGAAAATGAATGTATATTGATTGTAAAGTCAATGGACTTAATGGTACATATGTGTGCCTTTTAGCCACATTCTTATATGCCATGAAGCCCTGCTCATAGAGGTACAAAAACCACAACTAAAAGCCATGTATATATAGTGATGTTTGGAGCCTAATTTTGAATTTGAATCTCTCCTAAAATCACTCTCAAATCTTTTAGTGATTGATTCTCATACTCACTCAATCATGAATTAGTGGCGTTCTCCTTCCTACTCATCAAGTGGACTCAACCACTTTAGATACTTTCACTTTTACATCAAGTAGAAGCTCAAAAATTACAAGAGTGAGTTCACAAGTGAACTCTTAAAGGATTGACATTTCCTTTAAATTTCCATGTCTTTTGATGACTCAAGCCACCACTTAGACTTGCCATGGGCTTGTTCCAACAAGTGTGTATGGCTCAAATGCCTTTTGGCTTATTTGGGTGTTGGTAAGTCTTTTTTCAATGCCATCTTTAGTGAGAGTTAGAGTGCATGAGCAGTTGTGAGGAACATTAGGTTCCATGCTTGCACAAAGCAAATTGAGGTGCATTATCATTATGTCAGAGAGAGGTTCTCTACTAGGGAGGTCAGTTTGGCATATGTTCACATATACGATAACATTGCTTATCTTTTCTCAAATGCTCTACCTTGAGAGACGTTTGAAGATTTCCCCAAAGCTTTGGGCTTATTGCCTTTTGTGGATTGATTTCTTTCCACATAGCTTGGCACTTCCTCATACATGAGTGACAACTCATTGTTTGTCGCATCACTCCCAATGGGGATTTGTTGACATATTTTGGTAGTGATATGTGTGAATACATTAGGACCACCGGGGCACTTTTTTCCCTCTTTAGGAGGTTTTTTCCCCCAGTTTGTATATATGCCTATAACCCTAACATGTCACTTATTTTTGTACATCCACTTGTTAATACATTCAGTGTTGTATGTTTTGCTCCAAGCTTCTTCTTCTTCCTTGTGCTCTTCATATGAAGTTTGAAGATGTCCCCAAATGTTTGGGCTTACTGCCTTTTGTGGATTGGTCTCTTTCCATATAGCATGGCACTTCCTCATACATGAGTGCCAACTCATTGTTGACTGCATCACTCCCAAGGGGGATTTGTTGATATATTTTGGTAGTGATACGTGTGAATACATTAGGACCACCGGGGCATGCTTTTCCCTCTTTAGAATGTCCCCCCCCCCCCCCATTGTATATATGCCTATGACCCTAACATTCCCTCTTCAGTGTTGTGTGTTTTGCTCCAAGCTTCTTCTTCTTCCTTGTGCTGATCATGTGATTCCATAAACCTCAAACTCCAACAATCCTGGAACCTTACCCTCAGTAAAAGACAACTTTGTAGAAATGAGAGCCCTATTGATTTCTATGGAATTCTTGTTGGTTGCATGTATGAGCATGCCTATTTTGCATTTAATTACAATTTTCTAGAGACACATGCATATGTAGATCACTCAAAACAAATAGGTCAACATTAGGGAGCACCAATCAACCACAAAGAATTTCCATAGATTAATTCTATTGACCTACATATTTCGAAATATTTCTTAAAGTGTGAGGATGTTAATCTCACAATTTCAGTTGAATCTTGTTGAATATATATCCTTTGAGGAAGATATTTGGTATAGAAAAAGTGCACACAACTCGCTTTCCAAGAAGCTAAAAATCAAGTAATTTGGATGCGTTTTGGTCAAGAAATTCAATTGATCAAAATAGACCAGCTGCACAGATAAATATATTTAGGACAGAGAAAGTAAATGCACAAAGCTTTCCAACAGGCCAAAAATCAAGCGATTTGTATATGTTTTGGTTGGGAAAATTAACGGACCATAATAGACTAACTGTTTACACAGGTATGCTAAGAAGCTGGACTTCACTCTTTCACTGATATCTCATAGAATATATAAGTTTTCAAGGAGATATTTGCAATGCAGAAGATGCACAAGATAAGCTTTCCAATGAGTTTTTAAACACAAGAAATGGTTACATATACACTGAGATATGAGCTTCGCAATAGAGCTATGTACAAAATGACATGCGACTGGAAGGAGTCTATGGAAAGACAAAATGACAAAATGACTAGATCCGACGATTGGGAGCTCTTGCCTCTTTCTCTCCTTTTTTAGAATGTGCTCCCAATCCACTTATATAACCAATGAGCATTTGAAGAAGTTTGTGCATCCTTCTTAACTCACCACTTTGCCCACTACATGCCACTGGCTACAAGGCAGATATTATATCTTTTACTCATCGTGAATTTTGACTAGACTTTTTTTCTTTTCTTTTTTTCTTTCCTTTATCTTTATATTTGGTAAATTTATCCAAGCATAGCTCATATGAAAATGAGCTTGTACATTTATCTTCAACAATCTAGGTGTCTCCCAGTTAAGAAAACCTCATCACGACCCTCTTTATCAAACGTAATTGGCTTTATGCAGAAAACGTAACCGCTATATCAATGACCACATGCACGTACATAAGGAGTATCCATAGGAGCATACATGGTGTGTATGTGCTCAATATATGTAGTAAAATTACACTAAAAGGTTGATTGCACAACCCAAAAACTAGCCAACAACACCTACAAGTGTTTGTCAGCTCTGATGTTTTAGGCTTAAAAACCTGCATAAAATTGCAATGACGGATCCCATTAAAACTGAAAACCTTTCAAGAAACTTGTAGTTTTACGAGTGTGGCTAAAAACACAGCCCCAAGGGTTTATATTTACTATCAGAGGAGTACAAAGAACACTCTTCTTAATGTTCTTGGACCTGTGTGAAGAGGACTATTTGCGAAAGTACTCCAAAATGGCTCCAAAAGATATCCCAAAATTGCTTCAAAAGCAGGCTTTGAAAGCAAAGTATGAAGCTTTGAGGGACCAAAACATGTTCAAGGTAATGTTAATCTTAGTCTTTCCCCTTCTTCAAACACCACAAGAGTGTAGCTTAGTGGCAAGACATTGCCACGATTAAGCGAACTCCGGGGGGAACAATATTGGGATGGGTGACCTCCCGAGAAGTACCGAGAACCTCTATCTTCCTTGATCATTGAGTTCCTCCCTCGCATGCAACCAATGGTGCCAATAGTGGCTTCGGTGACTCAGATGACAAGGTATGCCAAGGTCTATGACTTGGTCGCCACCTTAGTCGTAAGCTTTGGAGGACGCCTTGGGTGGGTGGGAGGGTGCTCCCTTTGCTCGCACAAAAGAAACATATCTTTTGCATCGAAATGCTCTAATACTAGTGAAGTATTTTGATGGCGATGCACCACTGTGTACTCTCCTTCTTGAGAGATCCACAATGATATCTATCCTTGGAGTAGAAAACTGAGCTCCTAGGGCTGCACACAGTACTCTGCACAGAGGGTGCAGAATATGCACATAAACGCAGTACACTGGGAGGATGACACAGACTTCTTAGGCATTACAAAGGTGATCGAATTTACAGTCAGTGACTGACCAGACCACTATATGTTTTATTAAAGAACATATACAAAGAAGTGTCCGGTGGCCATTTGGCCTTCACATGGACACTAACGAAAACATTTTTTCTCGAGTTCGTATAAAAATATTGATATTTTAATCCAATTACAAACCACAAATGGAGAGCTCAAAGATCAATTATGAGATGAAAAAGCAAGTTACACATATGAAAGGGATTCTTTCTCCATGAAAGAATGTGCTCTCTTTTAGTAAATCATTCACAATTGTCCACTCAAGGCCTCACTAAGATTTGGAGATTCTTTGATAGGCTAAGGATACCTAACCTCGAATCCCCATCTCTCTTCCTTTTGCAAAAAGGTTTCTCTTTGGTGATCTTATCTCTTTATTGTCTTCCTCTTCCCTTATGGTGGTTTGTTTGATTCATTACCTTATGTTTCTCTTGCATTTTCTGAGCATCAATTCTACATTGTTCATGATGCAATCTACCTTAGTAATTAGTATCAACACGTGATGTTATACATTTAGCAATCTCTCATGTTGCAACCTTCATAACTAACTGACCCCCTTAGTCCGGATCTACCTCTTTCTTGAAATTTTTAGCCTTTCTCGCTTTTCCCAATGAGTTCAAGTTCTTTCACTCTTTTTTTTGGTCATGGCAAGAACTTCAAATATCAAAATCAAATTGAAGAGACTTGATGTATTAGGATTTGATTTGTGGAAAGTCGAGATGGAAAGCACCCTTTATCTATAGATAGTATGCAAAATCTTTGAAGGAAAAAGCATCAAGTGGTGTGATGAAATCCATGTGGAAGGCCCTCAATGACAAAGTTGATACTTATATTTTCATGGTGCCTTTGAGGAGGTTCTCAAAGAGATCAATGTATTGGATATAGCCTAGGAGGTTTAGGAAAGCTGACAAGGTATGAGGTGACACCAAGCTTGAGCAAGGTTCACAATCAAATTTGATGGTTTCACAATTAGAAAAGTCAAAGTCTATTAATCATATAATCCAACTATGAGAGTACAAGAATTTGACAATGAAACTAATAATGTAATCCAACTCAAAAATGTGAGAGTGCAAGCCTTTGACAAAGAAACTAAGGCCATCTTTTGACTTGTGAACTAACTAAAAGTGATGGGAAGCTTTGGTTTTTCTCTTTCAATAACACGAATCTCACACTTAATTGAGTATGAGGTATAATTTTCAATAAAGAAATCCACAAGAAAGATAATGGGGAATCTTTTAGCTTTGCCAATGTGGTTAGAGGAAGAAATTTCGCAACAGAAATCTTTATGAAATAAATAAATAAATAAATAAATATATACACACACACACACACACACACACATATATATATATATATATATACATATACATATAGATAGATAGATAGATAGATAGATAGATAGATAGATAGAGAGAGAGAGAGAGAGAGAGAGAGAGAGAGAGAGAGAGAGAGAGAGAGAGAGAGAGAGAGAGAGAGAGAGAGAGAGAGAGAGAGAGAGAGAGAGAGAGAGAGAGAGAGAGAGAGAGAGAGAGAGAGAGAGAGAGAGAGAGAGAGAGAGAGAGAGAGAGAGAGAGAAGAAGAAGAAGAAGAAGAAGAAGAAGAAGAAGAAGAAGAAGAAGAAGAAGAAGAAGAAGAAGAAGAAGAAGAAGAAGAAGCTCAATAGATTTCAATGTGGAAGAAAGTAGCATAAGGAAGACTAAATTAAATTTTACAAGCAAGAGCACAAGGCCAAGAATGTTGGGTGTGTGAAAAAGTATGAGAAACACACAAGAAGCACACACAAGGAGCAAAAACCCAACAAGACGCACGACAAGAGGGATGGTTGGAGTAACTATCCTTATTGATGATCGCCGAAATTTAAGTAAGGGTTGAATAATATCCCTAACTACAACGTACCACCACATATGAGTGTATCATGTATGTGGTAATATGGGGAAAAAACTCTACCTAGCACTAGAGTAAAATGTGTCCATGTATAGGGAAAATGTTCACATCAAAGCTGCTCAAAGAACTCATAAGTGTAACAAACCCCCTAGAGGAGGATTCGACCATATCAGATACCCTATGCTAAAGGAGATGCATCACAAAGGTATGATTGCACACCTACCATTGATTGTAGAGATGAAGGAACCATGTGAAGTTTGCATGATGACCAAGCAATAGAGAAATGTATCTCCATAAGAAAGAAAGAACATGCCTCTAGAGTTTTTTCGTTGACTTGTGATAAAAAATGCCTACACATGCCTTAGATGGATCTTCCTACTTCATGTTACTCGTTGATGATTATAGCAGAAAGATGTGGGTGTGCTTCCTTCGTGATAAGGCTCAATCTTTTGATAAGTTTAAAGAATGGATTTACCTTGTTGAAACTCAAATAGGGAAGAAGATGAAGAACTTTAGTACAATGGTGGTGAGTTTACATCAATAGAATTTGAAGTTTTTCTGTGAGATTAAAGGAATCAAGCATCAATTCACAATGGGACATATCCCTCAACAAAATGGTGATGCAAAACATCGGAATCAAACCATCATGGGAGATAACAAGGTGCATGTTGAAGGAAAGGGTTTGCCACATCAATTTTGGGAAGAGGCTATCAACATTGCTTTCTATGTCTTGAATCAAAGTTACACCAATGCATTTGATAGAAAGACTCCACAAGAGGCTTACACTAGTAACAAGCCATCTATTTCCCATTTCAAAGTGTTTGGAGGTGAATGTATGATGTACATGTTCCAGATACGGAGAGATACAAGCTTCAACCAAAAAGCATCAAATGTATCTTCTTAGAGTACAATGAGGATAAGAAGGCTTATGAGTTTTACGATCCTGAGGCTAAGGAGATCATGGTGAGCCGAGTTGTGGTGATTAACACTAGTTTGGTACCAAAATAGGACACTTAAGTGTCATCTTTTGACAATTTTTCAAAACTCACACACCTTCTACAAAGAGAATTTTATAAAATACTTTAACACACATAGTAACTATAATACAAAGGTTAATAAAAAATTAGAACGTACATTATATCACTTTTTTGTTCATTTCAATAGTCGCTTAAGATACCATGGTAGTGATAAGATGAAATTTCTTAATCAAATGTGATCTCTATCAAAAGAAAAAAATTATATAGATTCTTTCAAACATAGAGCACATAGTATGAAAGTTAAATCACTTAAAAAGTCATTTTCAAGTCAAATAAAAGCAATTATTTTGAATTTCTACACCAAAAACAACAACTACTTCTACATATGATTCAAATCAATTGATGGGAATCCACAAAGGTGTACAAATATGCAACTAGTTAAACAAGGTGTGAAGATAACAACCAAGCTATGCACATCTAAAATCAACCACTATCACTCTAGTTACCAAAAACAAAAACTAAATCTTACATATATGAATCAAATAAATATAAGGACATCATCCAAGGTCTACATGTTCAAGTTACCAACCAGAAATGTGACATAAAAAAATAAAATTTAAACAAAAAAGGTTAAATAATTTATGGACATCTACCAAAATTTTCACATCTTTGGACACCAACAAGAATCTTCAGTTGTGTGAGTATCAACCAAATTCTACATACACAACCATGAACAATTTATGGACACATAAAAAGCATGTACATTTATGGAAGAGATCCACTTTCTTCACATGAACCAAGACAATAATGTTGAAGATAAATGTGCAAGTTTTTCACTTGAGTTATGCTTGGATAATTTTACCAAATGTAAAGGTAAATGTAAATATAATTTTAAGAGTGAAAAAAATCTAGTCAAAAGTTGTGATGAATAAAAGATACATGAGGTACCAAGATATACATGAGCTACCAAGCATGAAGCAAAAGCCAATGGTAGACACATGAGTGTGGTAGCAACCAGCCTAGTGAGAGTCAAATAAAGCATGTAAATCTGGCGGTAGTGATCCCCCCTTTCCAAGTAGCCGGGCACTCCTCAAGAGCGAAAGATGCACTTAACTACCTGCCAATGCTTGACACTTGGGCAATGCATAAACCTACTCACCTATGAGATAGAAAACTGAATATCTGGTCAAGTAATGCATAAGTAAATGAAACATCCAACAACATGCTGATAGAGAACAACATCAAATGCATTTTCACCATCATGAAGACTCAACCGTAAACCTATCTCCATAGGAGTGGCAATGGGTTTACAGTCTTCAAGGCCAAAATGCTACAATAATGCGTCAATATAATTTGTTTGACACAAAGCTAATCCACCATCATCTTGCATAAACTCAATGCCCAAATAATGATGCAAATGCCCCAAATCAGACACATCATTTGCATGCTTAAAATATAAGGTGCCCTCAGTTGGAGTGTTCTCAAAACCATGTGCAACGAGGGAGGCATGTATCTTTCACTTTGTCAGATACTTTATTTGTGCCAGGGATCAATAAAAATCTAATGTCAGTTTCTACATTAGGCAAGATTGGCTTGGTTTTGAAATTTGTTGATGACAGATGTACAATTCATGAACCGTCAAATGGCAATGTCATTATTGCTTATGGCATTCTATGTGATGGGATGTATAAGCTCATAGAGTATGAAAGATCTGTGAATGATTCAGCATGTGCAATACATGATTCTCAGGCTATGTTAGATGCAAAGCTTTGGCATGCACCCTCTGGTCATCTAAATTTTGCTAGTTTGCTAGGCCTGCAGAAATCTGAAATGGTGTCCTCTTTGCCCAAACTTGGGACACCCAGTAAAAATGTACGTGAAGGCTGTATTTTGGGCAAATGCAGCATTCCTCCTTCCCAAAAGATGGTTCAGTTTGGGCTACTTAGAAATTGTAGCTTGTTCATAATGATGTTTGTGGTGCCATGTAGACACCTTCTTTTGGGAACTATCTTTACTTCATGAATTTCATCGATGATTTTTCCAGGCATGCATGGGTATATCCATTGATGGCAAATTCCGATGTGTTTGTGCTTCAAACAATTTCTGGTTTTGGTTGAAAATCTATAAGCATGTAAAATGGGCACCCTCCATTTTGATGGAGGGGGGGAATATATGTCTTCTGACTTTAATGCATTTCTAGCTAAACGTGGGATAAACCATCAGTGTATAGTGTCATATACACCTCAATAGAATGTAGTTGCTGAAGAGAAAAATAGGTCACTCATGGAGATGGAAAGGTGTATGGTCAAGAGTTAGGCTTTACCACATAGTTTCTGGCTTGAGGCTATCATGTGCGCAACGTATGTACTTAATAGGTGTCCCACAAAAGTGCTGTAGTCTATCACTCCATATGAAGCTTGGCATGGTCGCAAGCCATCTGCGTGTTTTTGGTTGTTTGGCATATGCATTAGTGCCTGGACAACATAAAAAAAGATTGGATGATAAAGCAGTAAAATGTAATTTTGTTGGGTACATTTCTGAAAGCAAAGGCTGTCATTTGTATCATCCACAGACTAAATGCATTCTGGTTAGTCATGATGTTGTTTTTGTGGAAGATGCTATTCAACCCTTACTTTGTACGAATGAGACATCTATTAGCTCCAAAGACATGTATGATACCTTGCTACCTCTTTTTACAGGTGGACAATCTAGTGCTGCTCCTAATGAGGCAAATTCTTAGCCTTTACAAGTCTCATGTGATGATGTAGATCATTCCATTTCTGATGTAGATTTACATGATGCACTTATTGATGAGAGATCTGATATTGAGCAGGCAAAAACTATGTCAAAATGGCTGGTGAAGACTTTGCATGATAGTAAATTAGATGCACCTTTGTCATATCATACTCGTTTAGGCTCTCATAGTGCCTCGTTTGCATTAGATTGCTATGCTATGGCTGCATCTAGTCTCTGTGATGAGAGTGAATCTGTTTTGTTTGATGAAGCACAAAATTATGAACATTGGATGGCTATAATGCAATCTGAATATGATGCTATCATGAGAAATGGTACCTGGTCTTTATGTGACTCACCTCCTGGCAAGAAGGCCATTGGCACTAAACCGGTATACAAGCTGAAGTGTAAACCTGATGGAAGCGTTGACAAGTATATGGCTAGGCTTGTTGCAAAGGGTTATGCGCAGGAAAGAGGCATTGATTTTGATGAAACCTTTGCTCCTACTTGCCGAATGACTATTGTTCATAGCATCTGTGCGCTTGTAGCTCATCATGGTTGGAATGTACATCAGTTGGACATTAAAAATGACATTTTTGAATGGTGACTTGCATGAAGAAGTGTATGTTTTCAGCTCTGTGGCTTTATGCAGAAACGGCATGAAAACTAGATGTGCAGGTTAAAGAAGGCATTATATGATTTAAAGCAAGCACAACGTGCTTGGTATGAAAAGATACATGCCTATCTGATTGCACATGGTTTTGAGAATAGTCCAACTGAAAGCACCTTATATGTTAAGCATGCTAATGATGTGCTTCTGATCATTGTGGTGTATGTTGATGACATGTTGCTCACTGGTCCTCATGACACACATATTGCTGATTTTAAGGCTGATTTGCATGCCTCATTTGAGATGTTTGATTTGGGGCATTTACATAACTATTTGGGCATTCACTTTATACAAGTTAATGGTGGAATGACTTTGTGTCAAACGAAATATTTTGACATAGTATTGCAACATTTTGGCCTTGAAGACTGTAAGCCTATTGCCACTCCTATGGAGAAAAGTTTACGACTGAGTCTTCATGATACTGGAGATGCATTTGATGCTATTCTCTATCAACAGGCTGTTGGATGCTTGATTTACTTATGCGTTACTCGGCCATATATTCAGTTTGCTATCTCATAGATGAGCATTGCCCAAGTGTCAAGCATTGGTAGGCGGTTAAGCACATCTTTCACTACTTGAGTGGTACCTGGCTACTTGGATTGTTTTATCCCAAGGGGGGATCACTACCGCCAGATTTGTTTGCTTTTTCTAACAGTGATTGGGCTGGTTGCTATGACACTCGTGTGTCAACCAGTGGTTTTGGCTTCATGCTTGGTAGCTCATGTATATCTTGGTTGAACAAGAAGCAGCCTACTATGGCCACTTCCAGTTGTGAGGTTGAGAATAGGGTAGCTTTTACAGTGAGTGTTGAGTGTGTGTGGCTCATATGCCTTATGGCTGATTTGGGCGTTGGTCAATTTTCTACCGCCATCATCTTCACTGATAGTCAGAGTGCACTAGCAATTGCGAGGAACCCTGTGCTCATGCTCACACTAAGCACATTAAGGTGCATTATCATTATGTCACGGAGAGGTTCGTAGAGAAACTGGATGGATGTGATAACTCTCTCTATTGATGATGAGCATAACAGAAGAAAGAGTTGAATAATATCCCTAAGTACAGATTACCTCCAGATATGAGTGTAACATGGGAAAAACTCTTTAGCCAACACTAGAGTAAAAAGTGCCCATGTATAGGGAAAAGATTCATATCAAAGATAAGAACATGTAAGTGTAACAATGATAAATTCATTTTGAAAAGCTTTACCAACTTACTTTGGATTTCTTCCTTGCTCTTATCTTGGAACCATAGTTGCATGGTCCTCATTTCTAGAGCTCAAGAAAATCAAGAAATGACAAGATATTTTCATAAGTCTTGGTGGCATGTTGGCTAGTTGCGAAATCAAGGATGTGAATGATGCCCTTTTCAAAGGGAAAAGATCAAGTTTGGATGCTCTCACTAATGAGTTCTTCAAAGCCTTTGAAGACTCCCTCATGAACCTCCTTATTTTTTTTTGAGGGAGGCTTTTAATTTTTTGTGCGCTCACAAAGTGCTTTAACAAACAGTTATAAAGATTATTCAAAAGAAGGACAACAAGAAAATCATACAAAACTAGAGGCCTTTCACAATGCTCTAGATTGGTTATAAGCTCATTGCCAAAGGTCTTGTGGACTATGCCTCACATCACGTACAATCATTAATTCATGATGATCATTCACGAAAGGAATATGGATCTTCAAAGCAATCATGGATATCTTGAAAGGCCTTGATCTTGTTGTGTCAAATCAAAATCTCCTATTTATTGAGATTGATTTTGACAAATCTTATGATAGGTTAGAGTGGAACTTCATCTTGCAATCCCTGGGGTGAATGGGCTTTGGAATGATGTTCATTAAAATGATCTTCACCCTCTTTGTGACCACCTCAGCTTGATCAATATCAACTAGTAGCCTTAATCTCTTATTATCCTCAAGAGACCCTGTCTCATCACCCCAATAATCTTTTTCATTTCTAGAGATGGTCTCGATTCCTTGGCCGATCACTACACTTCTTAGTAGGGCAACATTAAGATCGTTTCTTTTATGCAATAACTAGATCAGATAGTGCTAATGCTTTTTTAAAATGACACAAAAATCTTTCTCCATAATGCGATTAATTGTGTCTCCCTATTTTCAAATTGTTTGGAAATTTTATGCACTAATTTTGGATCTAATGTGAACCATTATAAGACTAATTTATAAGTCACTCTTAAAATTTCTCCCTTTTATTTTAGCATTGAAAAAGGTTGCAAAGTTTTGGCCTCTACTGAAGTATTTTGCCTTCTACGCATCCTTAAGGGATTTACAAACATGATGAATCAGAGATGGGAGTGTGTGTTCCACAATATCACTCTAGCACAATGGTAAGCACCAACATGAGAACATCCACCTCATAATTGTCAATCTGCAGAGACGTGAGGGTGGTATGATGACCATGAGCAAGTGAAGTGCACAAGTGAGTGAGTGAGAAGCACACAAGCATGCACACAGATACACACACACACACATGCACACAAGGCAAGAACAAAGAGAGGAACAATGGAATGGTTTCAATTACAAAAGATCTCTATTACAAAAGAAATTAATTTCTAGGAACCCCACCTAAAAAATGAGCCCTCTAGCTCTTTTTACAGTTTTTCACTAGTTTTGCCTCTACTCAAACATAGTGTCCGACCTAATTAGAAATAAGGTTCTAGGGATTATTTGAAGGCACAAACAGAATCTAAACATTATGAAAATTGGTAAATATCTACTTCTAATACTCTTGAAGTTGAAGGAGTCCTCATCTTGAACAAATTGGAGTGTAATCTACCAAAAATGATATTTACATTATGAGTGTAGTGATACTAATCACTATTCGATGTAAAGTTAGATTCATTGTGAAACATTGGTTGGGCCTTCTTGCTAAGTTATGCTTGACTACTCTATCTCCTTATTTCTTGCTTCTCTTTTCTTTCTTGTTCTCTTTTGAGGCTCTCTTATCTACTCATTCCTAATTGGTGGCCAACACTCCCCGCTCTCATTCCTGACAGACCTTTGTGCTATAGGATGGTCAATGTAATACTCGAGGATATCTATTGCTAGTTCATGTTTGCATAGTCTTAATCCTTTTCCCAAATCAATCGACAATGCATCCCCATTGATGGAACTAGGAGTATCCGAGTGTGGAATCATGTAATATTTAGAATACATTGCTTGCTCCCATGCGGATGATTGAAGAAGGTGTGTTGGTTTAGGAGTGAATACTTTAGAGTGATACTCCTAAAGACCTGTAGTGAACATGGCTTTGAAAGTTTTCTTATACCAAGTTGGAAGATATGTCATGTAGGCATGCCAAGCATAAGCCAACTAAATTTTGGGGATCATACTCATGTCGTACACGAGATTGTAGTTGCCATCTATAAATTCTATCTCTACTTTTGGGATATCTACAAAGAAAATGTACACGTTCTGCTCTTCATTCAATATCCTTCCCCTGCTAAATCTCCTAGTAGGCTCTGAACTTCTAGACTTATAAACTACTATCTCTCATTATCTGATGGCTCTCTATCTTTGTATAGAGCTCTATGATAGCTCAAGGAAGAATGTTCTTGAGTTTTAGAAAAAATAGAGCGTGTAGATGTCATCATCAAATTATTGGAAATATTGTTGCAACTTTCTTCACTATCCTTGGTTTTACTCCATACCTACTCATGTACACTGCCTCTTTGTAAACCTTGTATAGAATCTTTCCTCATTTCTTCAATTTGTTGCCATTTCCCAATGTCTCCCTCTAGCTTATGTTTTCGATCTTATAGATCTTTTGCACCTTTGCAAGCATCTCTCATAACCTTCAAGAGCTCAAGAAAAGGTAACTTTGTTTTTGTTACAAGTTCTTCTTGCTTTGCCTCTACTCTATCCTCTACATATATCATAACTACATCTTCATATTTTTGTTGCTCTTATTCATTATCATCCAAACTAGTCGAAATCATCATTTCCTCTTGTTCCTCTTGATCATCCTAAGTAGCTTGTATGCCAAATCCTAGAGAAGCATCAAAACGTTCATTTATATTTGTTTGCCTTTCTAGTTCTTTCAATTTCTGGATATTAGACTCTTATTATTGATGTGATTCTTGGGATGACAATTGAATGTCCTACAATAACTGATAATCCTCTATATCATCCTGTTTTCCTTCAAAAATCTCCTGTTCCTCAGGTGGTTGAGGTATACACATTAGTTGGTCAAAAAACACCATTTCCTCTCTTTTCTCTTGATCATCTTGGGTAGGTTGTATACCAAACCCTATAGAAGCAACAAAAAAATCATTTATATTTGTTTTCTTTTCTAGTTCTTTAAATTTTTGAATGTCAGACTCTTATAATTGATTTGCTTCTTGGGATGATAATTCTATGTCCTAAAATAACTGATAATTCTCTATATCATCCTCGTTTTCTTCAAAAATCTCCTCTTCCTTAGGTGGTTGATGTATACACATTAGTTGGTCCATCCTATGTATTAGGATTTTGCCCCTTGGTAGCACCAATTCTCTTAGTAGAGAAGAAGAATAAAACTTATCGAATGTGCATTATAGATCCCTAAACAAGATCACAATAAAGAATAGATACCCTATTCCTCGAATAGATGATCTTTTAGATATATTATGAGGAGCTCGTGTCTTTAGTAAAAATTGATCTAAAATTAGGATACCATCAGATTCATATGACGGAAAGTGATAGTTTTAAGACAGCATTTAGAACTCAAGTAGGCCATTATGAATTTATGGTAATGCCCTTTGGACTTACTAATGCCCCTCCTACATTTGCAGGAATGATGAATAACATTTTTCTTGATTACCAAGCTTTTATTGTTGTATTTTTTGACGATATACTTGTTTACAAAAAGAACAATAGTGAGCATGAGAAGCACCTTAAAACTATTTTTCATTTACTATGAGAGACCACACTTTACGCTAATCTCAAAAAGAATTACTTCTTTCAACGTAAGCTAGAATATTTAGGACATATTATTTCAAGTGAAGGTGTGCATGTGGATCCAAAAAAGATTAAAGTTATAGTCAAATGGCCTACACCATTTTCAGTCAATGATGTTCGTACTTTTCTTGGGTTGGCTAGTTTCTATAGGAAGTTTGTTCGAAATTCTTCTTATTTAGCATTGCCCCTTACCTCGTTATTGAAAAAGAAAATAAAATTTGCATGGGGACTTACCCAACAACAATCCTTTGAAAAACTCAAACATGCAGCTCTTTTACAATTACCTAATTTTTCACAACCCTTTCATGTTGTTGCTGGTGCTAGTGGTTCAATGATAGGTGCTATTTTAATGCAAAATGATCATCCTGTTGCATTTGAAGAAGCTTAAGCCCTCAGAACAAAATTACAATACATATGATAAAGAATTGTTAGAAATTGTGCATGGTTTGCAAATTTGGAAACACTATCTTATGGGCTCTGAGGTCTTAATCAAAACCGATCAACAAGCTACTAAGCATTTATTAAATCAGCCCTTAATCTCTGATTGCCATCTTAAATGGACATCATTCATTTAAAATTTCCAACCCATGATCCAATATCAGCTTGGTAAAGCTAATGTTGTAGCTGATGCTCTTAGCTGATTTCCTTCACATTCTCTTGTTTTGCATAATATTTATGCCATCCAAATACATTCTTTTCAAGAAATTGTTTCCACTTATGCATCTGATTTGTATTTTTCACGTGCATGGCATGACTTCAACAATGGTGCGTCTTTATCTGATGAACATTATACATTTCATAATGGTTTTCTTTATTTTCAACATAGATTATGCATAACTCAAGCTTTTAAAGATATTGTCATCAAAGAAATGCATGAACCATCTTACATGGGTCATAGAGGCATACAAAGCACCATTTTTGCCTGCAAAGATTTCTTCTTTTGGCCACACATGGAAAAAGATATTGCACATTATGTTTCTCAATGCATTGTATGTCAGCATGTGAAACGTCATCATGGTAAACCATTTGGATTATTAATGCCACTTCCCATTCCAAATGAATCATCAGAAGCTTGGAGCACCATTTGCTCAATCTTTCTTGCTCTGCTTGTGTTGGTTGACCTTTGTTCCTAAAACTTGGCATAACTTCATCTCCAGATATATATTACCATATAAATTCCTACTTTGAAGATAAGCCTCAATCCTTAATGACCAGGCTAAGTAGTTATCTCTATCCAATTTGTCATTTGATGAAGGAAATCCATCTACCATGTTGTCCAACCTTGCTCTCATACCACTTGGAGAAGATGAAGTGTTGCTGCAAAAACTTTTCACTACACTAACCAAATAAACTCCAGGGATGTGCAGTGGACCCTTTTAGCTTTCCAAAGAATGTATTAGACACCCTATGTACCGTGGAAGGTCACTCTCAAAGATATGAATCAAAATAGATAGGTAGAAGTTGAACCAAAGGAAAAAAACTTGTTATTTTGGTTCATACACCAGTATAGTGTTTTAAACAATTCTCTGGCCACAACAACAATTGAATTAATTCCTTACGGGGAACTCCAATTAACTTAGTAAAAATATTGAGTGATTTCATAAAAAATGATGGACTACATGAAGAGAAAAGAGTTTAACAAGTCACAACATCATCCCGATTTTCACGGTCTGTAGCAGTCCCAAGACCAATGAGCAAAGATATATTATTATCTCGAAATTCCAAGAGGCAATGCTGATGAAACTTTTTAGCCATATAATAGACCTTATGATGAATCTAACATGATTTAAATCATGGAAAATCACCACTTACACACTAAGAAAAAGCCTTTAGAAAATAACCATTTTGATGGAGTATTAACAAAGAAGTGAATTATGCAAAGATATAGTCAACATCTAATGAGCATACCTCACGATTGAAAAACCCAATTCCAATGAAATTTTGTGAATATATAGAAGGATTAAGGAGCTAATTGTACCAACTTAAATCCTTGAAAATGATGGATCATGGTCAGAGAATCATCTCTGCAAACTCACAAAAAAAAATTGGGAGATATTGTAGTGAACAGTACACTCACCTAGGCATCAAGATATGAACACAAATGATCATGAAAATGAATGGTATATTGATTGTAAAGTACAATGGACTTAATGGTACATATGTGTGCCTTGAATCGACACTCTAATATGCGATGAAGCCCTGCCCATAGAGGTACAAAAACCACAACTAAAAGCCATGTATATATAGAGATGTTTGGAGCCTAATTTTGAATTAGAAGCTGTCCTAAAATCACTCTCAAATCTTTTAGTGATTGGTTCTCATACTCAAATCAATCATGAATTAGTGGTTTTCTCCTTCCTACTCATCAAGTGGACTCAAGCACTTTAGATACTTTCACTTTTACATCAAGTAGAAGCTCAAAAATTACAAGAGTGAGTTCACAAGCGAACTCTTAAAGGATTGACATTTCCTGTAAATTTCTATGTCTTTTGATGACTCAAGCCACCACTTAGACTTGCCATGGGCTTGTTCCAACAAGTGTGTGTGGCTCAGATGCCTTCTAATACTTCAAGTGTGGAATCTAAACATTATGAAAATTGGTAAATAGATACTTCTAATACTCTTGAAGTTGAAGGAATCCTCATCTTGAACAAATTGGAGTCTAATCTACCAAAAATGATATTTACATTATGAGTGTAGTGATACTAGTCAATATTTGATGTAAAGTAAGATTCATTGTGAAGCATTGGTTGGGCCTTCTTGCTAAGTTATGCTTAACTGCTCTATCTCCTCATTTCTTGCTGTCTTTTCTTTGTTGTTCTCTTTTGAGGCTCTCTTATCTAGTCATTCCTAATTGCTGGCCAACACTCCCCCTCTCATTCCTGACAGAACTTTGTGCTATAGGATGGTCAATGTAATACTCGAGGATATCTATTGCTAGTTCATGCTTGCATAGTCTTAACCCTTTTCCCAAATCAAACTACAATGCATCCCCATTGATGGCACTAGGAGTATCCGAGTGTGAAATCATGTAATATTTAGAATACATTGCTTGCTTCCATGCCAATGATTGAAGCAAGTGTGTTGGTTTAGGAGCGAATACTTTAGAGTGGTACTCCTAAAAACCTGTAGTAAACATGGCTTTGAAACTTTTCTTAAAAGAAGCTCGAAGATATGTCATGTAGGCATGCCAAGCATAAGCCAACCAAATGTTGGGGATCATACTCATGTCGTATACGAGATTGTTGTTGCCATTTATAAATTCTATCTCTGCTTTTGGGCTATTTACAAAGAAAATGTACAAGTTCTGCTCTTCATTCAACATCCTTCCCCTCCTAAATCTCCTAGTAGGCTCTCAACTTCTAGAGTTATAAACTACTATCTCTCATTATCTGATGGCTCTCTATCTTTGTATAGAGCTCTGTGATAGCTCAAGGAAGACTATTCCTGAGTTTTAGAGAAATTCGAGCTTTCTATCTCTACATTTTCAGCTATGTACAAAGAACTTGTACAAGGTTTAGTCTTCATTCAGCATCCTCCCCCTCCTAAACCTATTGATGTCATCATCAAATTATTGGAAGTATTGTTGCAACTTTCTTCACTATCCTTGATTTTACTCCATACCTACTCATGTACAATGCCTCTTTGTAAACCTTGTATAGAAACTTTCCTCATTTCTTCAATTTGTTGCCATTTCCCAATGTCTCCCTCTAGCATGTTTTTGGTCTTATAGATCTTTTGCACCTTTGCAAGCATATCTCATAACCTTCATCAACTCAAGAAAAGGTAACTTTGTTTTTGTGACAAGTTCTTCTTGCTTTGCCTCTACTTTATCCTCTACATCTATCATAACTACATCTTCATATTTTTGTTGCTCTTATTCATTATCATCCAAACTAATCAAAATCATCATTTCCTCTTCTTCCTCTTGATCATCCTAAGTAGCTTGTATGCCAAATCCTAGAGAAGCATCAAAAAGGTCATTTATATTTGTTTGCTTTTCGAGTTCTTTCAATTTTTGGATATTAGACTCTTTTTTTTGTTTTGATTCTTGGGATGATAATTCAATGTCCTACAATAACTCATAATCCTCTATATAATCTTGTTTTCCTTCAAAAATCTCCTCTTCCTCAGGTGGTTGAGGTATACACATTACTTGGTCAAAAAACACCATTTGAATATATTTCATGAAAAACCCAATTGCAATGGAATTTTGTGACTATATAGAAGGATTAAGGAGCTAATTGTACCAACTTAAATCACTGAAAATGATGTATCATGGTAAGAGAATAATCTCTGCAAACTCATAGAAAAACATTGGGATATATTGTAGTGAATAGTACACTCACATAGGCATCAAGATATGAACACAAATGATCATGAAAATGAATGTATATTGATTGTAAAGTCAATGGACTTAATGGTACATATGTGTGCCTTGAAGTCACATTCTTATATGCCATGAAGCCCTGCTCATAGAGGTACAAAAACCGCAACTAAAACCCATGTATATATAGTGATGTTTGGAGCCTAATTTTGAATTTGAATCTCTCCTAAAATCACTCTCAAATCTTTTATTGATTGATTCTCATACTCACTCAATCATGAATTAGTGGCGTTCTCCTTCCTACTCATCAAGTGGACTCAACCACTTTAGATACTTTCACTTTTACATCAAGTAGAAGCTCAAAAATTACAAGAGTGAGTTCACAAGTGAACTCTTAAAGGATTGACATTTCCTTTAAATTTCCATGTCTTTTGATGACTCAAGCCACCACTTAGACTTGCCATGGGCTTGTTCCAACAAGTGTGTATGGCTCAAATGCCTTTTGGCTTATTTGGGTGTTGGTAAGTCTTTTTTCAATGCCATCTTTAGTGACAGTTAGAGTGCATGAGCAGTTGTGAGGAACATTAGGTTTCATGCTTGCACAAAGCAAATTGAGGTGCATTATCATTATGTCAGAGAGAGGTTCTCTACTAGGGAGGTTAGTTTGGCATATGTTCACACATACGATAACATTGCTGATCTTTTCTCAAATGCTCTACCTTGAGAGACGTTTAAAGATTTCCCCAAAGCTTTGGGCTTATTGCCTTTTGTGGATTGATTTCTTTCCACATAGCTTGGCACTTCCTCATACATGAGTGACAACTCATTGTTTGTCGCATCACTCCCAATGGGGATTTGTTGACATATTTTGGTAGTGATATGTGTGAATACATTAGGACCACCGAGGCACTTTTTTCCCTCTTTAGGAGGTTTTTTCCCCCAGTTTGTATATATGCCTATAACCCTAACATGTCACTTATTTTTGTACATCCACTTGTTAATACATTCAGTGTTGTATGTTTTGCTCCAAGCTTCTTCTTCTTCCTTGTGCTCTTCATATGAAGTTTGAAGTTGTCCCCAAATGTTTGGGCTTACTACCTTTTGTGGATTGGTCTCTTTCCATATAGCATGGCACTTCCTCATACATGAGTGCCAGCTCATTGTTGACTGCATCACTCCCAAGGGGAATTTGTTGATATATTTTGGTAGTGATGCGTGTGAATACATTAGGACCACCGGGGCATGCTTTTCCCTCTTTAGAATGTCCCCCCCCCCGATTGTATATCTGCCTATGACCCTAACATTCCCTCTTCAGTGTTGTGTGTTTTGCTCCAAGCTTCTTCTTCTTCTTCCTTGTGCTGATCATGTGATTCCATAAACCTCAAACTCCAACACTCGTGGAACCTTACCCTCAGTAAAACACAACTTTGTAGAAATGAGAGCCCTATTGATTTCTATGGAATTCTTGTTGGTTGCATGTATGAGCATGCCTATTTTGCATTTAATTACAATTTTCTAGAGACACATGCATATGTAGATCACTCAAAACAAATAGGTCAACATTAGGGAGCACCAATCAACCACAAAGAATTTCCATAGAGTAATTCTATTGACCTACATATTTCAAAATATTTCTTAAAGTGTGAGGATGTTAATCTCACAATTTCAGTTGAATCTTGCTTGCAAACTTGTGAGATAGTAGAGATGTCATCTATAGCTCTTATCCATGCAAATGTTTCAATTTATTTTTATAGGATTCTTTTGCATTCATGAAGTGCTCTAATTTTAAAGATTAACATAAAGCAAATGTTGTACCGCATAGTGTCAAGCTAAAGACATTGAAGTGCATGAAGAAATCATCAGTTGCTCACTTATGAGAAGATCTATGAATTCATCTTTGTGTGTGCATGGATCACCCTAACCTTTTTAATTCACACACATGCATTTTGTAACTTAGGATGGTAGAACTTTCTCGTTTTCCTAGTTCTAAGTACTAGGTATCCAATTTTTGTGTGATAGGTGGCAACCCTAGTTGTGCTATGGGATTTTGCATTACATTTGGTTACATTGGTTGCACCGTAGCCTATAGTCATGGCCTGATAGGTGGCACATATACTATGGGCATGAAACTTTATGGTATTTCATCTCCTCGTATGCCAATGATGTATGCCTCTATGGGTTGCAAAGATTCTTGTAGTTCTTGTACAATTGAGGGCTATTTTGTATTGATTCTCACTCCTAATCTATGACAACCTTATATATTTGCACCTTGATTGTTTCCAATCCTACTTGAATATAGGGGCCTCGATCAATGAGTTTATGAGAGGATCATTTACTATTTGTACATGTAACCATAGGGAAGATCTTTGTTTGTTCCCTTGCGCATTGGCATGCAAAGAGATTTTGCTCCATAAGGCTAATCGTGAAGAGATCTATATTATACACATATTCATCCATGCACTCTTCCATGGTGAAAACTTGTTCATTCACACAAACATCACGTGTGGCTAATATATACATCCAACCTTGGGATTCAAGTGCCTCATTTGGAGACATTTTTGGAATATAGGCGTGGTATTCCATAGGTATTTTATATTTCTTTAGTGGCACTAAAACTTTAAGAATCTTCTCTTCTCTCAAAGATGTCTAAGGTGTGGAAGGGAGTTCTAATAGAAAGAGGTAAGGGATCAATATGTGGGTTTACCAAAGGTGGAGAACTTGATCATGGTGGAGGTGAATAAATCAAATTATTGGGAGATGCATAAGATTGTGAGGTAGTGATCTGTCGTAGCAAGGAAGATGGAAGGGTTGGGAGAGGGTGAGCTTTGAGTTGATGGAGTGAACGGATGTGATTTTTGTTGTGGCATGGAGAAAGGAAGTGGAATGTTGTGCTTCTAGGGATGTAGACTTATGGATAAAGACATTCAAGAATGGTGATGGTGGAAGATGATCTCATGGAGGGAATGTAGACTAATGGACCAATGTAGAAGGAAAATCCTACACAACAACCATTATCGAAATGGGAGTTTTTTCTTTTGGATCCATAAGACATTAAACAAAATATGTAGAAGATCCCATGTCAAAGTTGACGAATCTGCCTTGGTTGTTGCACTTACGGCCTCCTTGTAGTAGTAGTCCATAAGAATATGACACTTCTTCCATATGAGAAGGTGGAGGAAAAAAAGAGGTTGTTGTAAGAGCAAGGTAGACTAGTTGGATTTGTCACTTGGTTTATTCAGAAGTTTATGTTACACTTATGAATTCTTCAAGTAGCATTGATGTGAATCTTCTCCCTATACATGGGTGGTTTTTAATCTAGTGATGGATAGAGGTTTTCTACCCATGTTACCACATACATGATACACTCATATGTGGTGGTAGTTTGTACTTAGGGATATTATTCAGCTCTTACTTAAGCTCTGTTCATCCTTAAAAGAGAGATCTATTCCAACCATCTATCTTCTCCATGTCTCTTTTTGCATTTGTTCTCCTTGTGTGTGTGTGTGCTTCTTGTGTGTCTCTTGCACTTCTACACACGCCCAAGAATGGTATAATAATAGGTTCAACTCCTTCTAAATTTTTAGTTCAACTGCTAGAAAGCATTTCTACTAGTCGTGCTAGGGCATTACCCCCTATAGATGATATTATTTCGGATGCATCATTCATCTCTACATTGCTGAATGAATTAATAGAATCTTTTCAAAGCTTTGCCACTACAATCGGTTTGGTTCCAAAAGGAATCCAAATATGTATGCATTTGATGAGGTTGTGTCTCTTTTTTTTATAAGAAGAGAAATCTAGAGTGAATATGAGTGGTTTGATTGATGGAACACAAGAACTTGCTATCTCAAAAAAATGGGAAATAAAGTGTCGTTAAGATTTGGGTTCATCAAAACCAAAGCCTCAACCTCCCAATTGAGAATATGCATAGCAATGTCAATCTCCATGTGTTAGTGTCAAGTGCATGAATCGACTCAACTAGGAAACTGCATACTATATATCTGGCCTTGTGTAGCATGCATATATAAGACATCCCACAACTTGCTGATAAAGCAAAGTGTCAAATGCACCACTATAATCCTCAACTGAGAATCAAATCCTATCTCCACTAGTGTGACACCCAAAAGACAAAGATAAGTGATATCAAAAGTATGCTACAAATCAGCCATAAGGATGTCAAGTTTTGCATCTCACGACCCAATCAAAAATATATCATCAACATAAAGAACAAGCATTGTGAGCTCAACCCCATCTTTGGGTGCATAGAGTATGCTTTCAATGGGACTACATATGAAGCCAAGAGCAATAAGGTTCTTATGAATTTCTTCATGCCATGCACATGGAGCTTTTTTGAAACCATACAAGGCTTTATGCAAGCGACAAACCATATGATACAAACCATGTAGATTAATGTCATCTGGAGATACAAAATAGTTGAAAAAATAGACAATCAGATTCCCCCTATTAAGGTTATATGGGGAAGCTTCATGATACTAGAGGGCCTTTATTTTTACCTTGAATGGCAACCCGATGGCCCGAAAGTTTATGGCCCACCTAACCTAATGGATAGGCTCCCAAAGATCATCTGTGACCATCAATGGTCACACATCAATGCCATATACACATCAACAAAATGGACTTGCAGAAAGGAACAATAGGTGAGTCATGTAGATGGCAAGTTGTATGGTCAAGAGTTAGGCTTTACTATATAGTTTGTGGCTTGATGTTATAATGTGTGCGACATATGTACTTTTAGGTGTCCCACTAAAGCATTGCAATCTATCACTCCATATGAGGCTTAACATGGTCGCAAGACATTTGTTGCTCACCTATGTGTCTTTGGTTGTCTGGCATATGCATTGGTGCCTGAACAACAACATAAGAAATTGGATGATAAAGCACTGTAATGTATTTTTTTTGGGTACAATTCTAAAAGCAAAGGCTATCGTTTGTGTCATCCATAGATTAAATGCATTTTGGTTAGCCATGATGTTGTTTTTGTGGAAGATGCTATTAAGCCATTACTTTCATTTACTAAGGAGACATGAGTTAGCTCCAAAGATATGTATGACACTTTGTTGCCTCTTTTTACAAGTGGAAAGTCTAGTGCTAGTCCAAATGAGGTAATTTCTTAGCCTTTATAGGTTTCATGTGATGATGTAGATCATTCCATTTTTGATGCAGATTTACATGGTGCACTTGTTGATGAGAGACTTGATATTGAGTTGGCAAAACCTATGCCAAAATGGCTGGTGCAGACTTTGCGAGATGGCCTATTAGATGTGCCTTTGTCATATTGTACTTGTTCTGGCTCTCATAGTGCTTCTTTTGCATCTGATTGCTATGGTATGGCTACCTTGTGATAATGAGTCTAGTTTGTTTGATGAAGCACAAAATTCTGAAAATTGGATGGCCACTAGGCAATTAGAATATGATGCTATCAAATAGTTGACAGGATTAAGGCTAGGCTTCTTGCAAAGGGTTATGCTCAAGAAAGAGGCATCAATAGGACATTAAAATTGCATTTCTAAATGGTGACTTGCATGAATAATTATATGTTTTTCAGCCTCATAGTTTTATGAAGAGAGGGCATGAAAACAAAGTGTGCAGGTTAGAAAAGGCATTATATGGTTTGAAGCAAGCACCACGTGCACGAAAAGATATATGCATATGTGATTGCACATAGTTTTGAGAACAGTCCAACTAAGAGCACCCTATATGTTAAGCATGAAAATGATGTGCTTCTGATCATTGTTGTCTATGTTGATGACATGCTGCTCATGGGTCCTCATGGGAACCATATTTCTGATTTTAAGGCTAATTTGCATGCCTCATTTGAGATGTCAGATTTGAGGAATTTGTCAACCAAAATATATTGACACATTATTGTCGAATTTTGGCCTTGAAAACTGCAAATTTATTGCCACTCCTATGGAAACAAGTTTATGGTTGAATCTTCATGATGTGAGAGATGCATTTGATGCTATTCTCTATCAGTGGACTGTTGGGTGCTTGATTTACATTTGCATTACTCAACCAAATATTCAATTTTTTGTCTCATTGACGAGCACGTTTATGCATTGCCTATGCGTCAAGCATTGGCAGGTGGTTAAGCACATCTTTTGCTTCTTGAGAGTTACCTGTGTACTTGGATTGTTTTATCGAAAGGGGGTTACACTACCACTAGATTTACATGCTTTTTGGACTCGGATTGGGCTAGTTGCTATGATAGTCGTGTGTCCACTAGTGAGTAAAGGGTAGCTTTCACAGTAATTGTTGAGTGTGTGTGCTTAGATGCCTTATGGCTGTTTTGGGTGTTGGTTAGTCTTTTGCCATCACCATCTTCACTAATAGTGAGAGTGCATTGCCAGTTGCAAGGAACCCTATGTTCCATGCTCGCACTAAGCACATTGAGGTGCACTATCATTATGTGAGGGAGAGGTTATCTGCTGGAGAGATCAGTTTGGCATGTGCCCATAGAAGAGAACATTGCAGACCTTTTCACAAAGGCTCTACCTAGGGAGAAGTTTAAGTATTTTTGCAAAGCATTGGGCTTACTTTCTTTTGTGGATTGATTCCACATAGCTTGGCACTTCCTTATACATGAGTTCCAACTCCGTGTTCATCACATCACTCTCAAGGGGGTTTTGTTGATATATTTAGGTAGTGATGTGTGTGAACACACTAGGACTATCGTGGCACTTTTTTCCCTCTTTAGGAGGGTTCCCCCCCCCTCAGGTTGTATATATGCCTATAACCCTAACAAGTAACTAATCTTTGTACATTCTCTTGGTAATACATTCAGTATTGTGTGTTGTGCTCCAAGCTTTTTCTTCTTCCTTGTGCTGTTAAGGTGCTTTCGTAGACCTAAAACTCCAGCATTATCTACATAGTATGCTTGGGCTTCATTGCCCTTTTCCTTTGAGCCTCCAATGTTATCTCCTCAGTGAACATTAAGGCCACTAGTTTCTCAAACGTAAGAAGATTATCTCTCACATATATAGAAGTGGTGAAAACCTTCCAGTTCTCATCATCACTAAATTCATTCAATATATATGCAACTAGGTCATCATCATCTATGTGAAAACCTATGGATCCCAATGTGTCACTCACTTGATCTTCAGAATGTAGTAAATGATGTTGCTACTAGGTGTCATTCTCCGATGAAAATGCATTTTTCTGACCTTGGTTCCATCTTTGTTCTAACTTCTTGTGGAATGTGAACAAAGCAAACACATCCAAACACTTTGAGGTGTGATGTATACCTCCTTTGGTTTCTTACCGGAATATACCTCCTCTAGAGTCAAGTGATGTATTCCCGATGTTGTGCACCTATTCATCAAGTAAATGGCAGTTGTGGTAGCTTCATCCCAATAAACCGGAATATATGTATATGTATACGTATACGTATAGGTATATGTATATGTATACGTATACATATACGTATATGTATACGTATACGTATCCGTATACGTATACGTACACGTATACGTATACGTACACATATACGTATACGTACACGTATACGTGCATACCTCCTCTGGAGTCAGGTTTCTTACCAGAATATACCTCCTCTAGAGTCAAATGATGTATTCCCGATGTTGTGCACCTATTCATCAAGTAAATGGTGGTCAATGTGGTAGCTTCAGCCCAATAGTACAATGGTACCTTCATCTCGTTGAGCATGCATCTTGCAATTTCAACAATTTGCCTATTTTTCCTCTCAGCTACTCCATTTCGTTGTGGTGTATACCTACAAGTGAACTTCCTTTTGATCCCATTCTCTTGTAGAAAATCTGAAAATTCTTTGGAGAAGTATTCTCCTCCACCATCGGACCTTAAGGTTTTGATGGACCTTCATGTTTCTTTTTCAACTTCAACTTTGAATCTTTTGAATAAAGAAGACACCTCTAATTTTTGCTTCATACAAAACATTAGCCATACCTTCTTGATTGATCATCAATGAACGTGATAAAAAATCTATTACCAGCCATTGATGCCTCTTGGGTTGGTCCCCATACATCCGTATGTATCAAGTCCAAGACATTTGGGGCGACATAATTGCTCCTCTTGAATGGCTGCCTCGTTTGCTTTTCTAGTTCACAAGCTTCCCATAACTCATGTAGTCCAATGCTATTAAATTTTGGAAGACCTCCTTCATGTTTGCTCATGTACTTTAGCTTTGGAATGTTGATGTGTCCTATTCTTTTGTGCCATAAGTCTAGCTCTGAGATCTTCTTGTTCCCACATTGAATGTACATGACCTTTCCTTATGGATGTTGGACGTTCAAAGTGAACATCCGTCCTTCTCTTCTACATCAAGCAATGACCTTGAAGCCTTCCTTTCGATTCTTTATGAAGCACCCATTCCCATTGAATATGACATGGTAACCCTACTCTACCATTTTTCATACTGAAATCAAGTTCTTTGAAATTGTAGGAACATGAAGAACATTAGATAGTACCTTTGCTCTACTTGTATCACCAAGCCTTATATCTCCAATATGTTCAATCATGTGTTGAGTATCATCACCTATTTCAACACATCCTTTTCCACTTGGTACATGTAGATCAGTGAACAAAATTCCTTGGCATGACATATGGTTACCACAACCTGAACCAATGTACCATTTTTTGTCATCTTCACAAGAGCTTCTATACTCATGTCTCATTGAAAGTAGTGTGTCCTTCCTTCCTTCACTTGAGGTGCTTGCATAGTTGTTTTGGATCCTGTGATTGCCTCCATTTGGTCTTCCATTCTTCAACCAACAATCACTAGCATAGTTTCCTACTTTACCACAATGATAGCATGTTATACCTTTATGAGAATTGTAGGAGCCTTGGCCTCTTCCTCTACTTCTACCTCGACCTCTTCCTTGCGTGTTGCCATTTGATGCATCCTTGTTGTCTTCCGAATTGTTTTGATTGTACTTGGAGTTGTTTTGACCTCTTCCTTTTCCTCTTGAGCCTCCTCTTGAGTTCCTTTCTTTACCTCGACCTACATATAACATTTGATTGTGGTTGTCCTTTCTGTTGGGGCCACCAAAGCTAAGCTCTTCTATGACAAGATGAGGGATTAGTTGTTGAAAACTTGGATATGCATCTTTCAAGTTAATGGAAGTTATAAAAGGCTTTCATCTTTCATCTTCTCTCAATCCATTGAGAGTATAACACACAAGATCTTCGTCTTCAACCGTTGTGCCAATAGAAGCTAAAGCATCACTTATCTCCTTAATCTTCAAAGTATATTCAGCTATGGATTGACTCAAACTTTTCTTGATTGTGTTCAACTCATTCTTGAGTTGAAGTTTCCTAGCTTTGGTATTTGTTGAATACATCCTTTCAAGAGCTTCCCAAGCATCCTTAGCTTTCTCTAGATGTTGAATATGCTCTACCATAGCATTAGTAATGACTTGTGAAATGAGGAACATGACTCTCCTATTTGTCTCTTCCCATTCTTTTGCTTGCCTCCCTTGGACTTTAGTGGCCATAGCTTGATTGATTTGAGGTTGAGCATCATCGCCGCTCACAATACCCCATAAGCCTTTGCCCATTAGGTAGTTGGTCATTCCAAACTTCCACACGGGATAGTTATCCTTATCCAATTTCTCTACTTGTTGACCCAAGTCAGTCATTGAAGACTATCAAAGACTTTGAGAGTTACCTCGAATAGTTATATTGTCCTTTGCTCTTGCATTTGTGAAGCTCCTTCTTGTTTTGTAGCTCCTCTTTTTCTTTGCTTTAACTCTCTCTATTCATGAAGCTTCAACACCAAGTTTGCTCTGATACCAAATGTGGAGAATGAGTTCTCCTATGCGCAATGAAAATGTGTAGTGAAATCTTGTATGTCCAATACTTAGACAAATAGTTGCACCTTAAATAGCTTGCTACTCTCAACACAAAACTCAAATGGACTTGTGCCTTTAGCTAATCAAAGTAGACAAAGAGAACTTTCTAACAAGCTATAAATAACTTAATTTGGACAAGTTTTGATTAGGGAATGCAATTGACAAAGATGAACTACATGTCCACACAAGTATGCTAAAGAACTGAGCTTCACTCTCAGACTGATAACTCCCTGAATATATATCCTTTGAGGAAGATATTTGGTATAGAAAAAGTGCACACAAATCGCTTTCCAAGAAGCTAAAAATAAAGTAATTTGGATGCGTTTTGGTCAAGAAATTCAATTGACCAAAATAGACCAGCTGCACACATAAATATATTTGGGACAGAGAAAGTAAATGCACAAAGCTTTCCAACAAAAATCAAGCGATTTGTATATGTTTTGGTTGGGAAAATTAACCGACCAAAATAGACTAATTGTTTACACAGGTATGCTAAGAAGCTGGACTTCACTCTTTCACTGATATCTCACAGAATATATAAGTTTTCAAGGAGATATTTACAATGCAGAAGATGCACAAGATAAGCTTTCCAATGAGTTTTTAAACACAAGAAATGGTTACATATACACTGAGATATGAGCTTCGCAATAGAGCTATGTACAAAATGACATGCGACTGGAAGGAGTCTATGGAAAGACAAAATGACAAAATGACTAGATCCGACGATTTGGAGCTCTTGCCTCTTTCTCTCCTTTTTTAGAATGTGCTCCCAATCCACTTATATAACCAATGAGCATTTGAAGAAGTTTGTGCATCCTTCTTAACTCACCACTTTGCCCACTACATGCCACTAGCTACAAGGCAGATATTATATCTTTTACTCATCGTGAATTTTGACTAGACTTTTTTTCTTTTCTTTTTTTCTTTCCTTTATCTTTATATTTGGTAAATTTATCCAAGCATAGATCATATGAAAATGAGCTTGTACATTTATCTTCAACAATCTAGGTGTCTCTCAGTTAAGAAAACCTCATCACGACCCTCTTTATCAAACGTAATTGGCTTTATGCAAAAAACGTAACCGCTATATCAATGACCACATGGACGTACATAAGGAGTATCCATAGGAGCATACATGGTGTGTATGTGCTCAATATATGTAGTAAAATTACACTAAAAGGTTGATTGCACAACCCAAAAACTAGCCAACAACACCTACAAGTGTTTGTCAGCTCTGATGTTTTAGGCTTAAAAACCTGCATAAAATTGCAATGAGAGCTCCCATTAAAACTGAAAACCTTTCAAGAAACTTGTAGTTTTACGAGTGTGGCTGAAAACACAGCCCCAAGGGTTTATATTTACTATCAGAGGAGTACAAAGAACACTCTTCTTAATGTTCTTGGACTTGTGTGAAGAGAACTATTTGCGAAAGTACTCCAAAATGGCTCCAAAAGATATCCCAAAATTGCTTCAAAAACAGGCTTTGAATGCAAAGTATGAAGCTTTGAGGGACCAAAACATGTTCAAGGTAATGTTAATCTTAGTCTTTCCCCTTCTTCAAACACCACAAGAGTGTAGCTTAGTGGCAAGACATTGCCACGATTAAGCGAACTCCGGGGGGAACAATATTGGGATGGGTGACCTCCCGAGAAGTACCGAGAACCTCTATCTTCCTTGATCATTGAGTTCCTCCCTCGCATGCAACCAATGGTGCCAATAGTGGCTTCGGTGACTCAGATGACAAGGTATGCCAAGGTCTATGACTTGGTCGCCACCTTAGTCGTAAGCTTTGGAGGATGCCTTGGGTGGGTGGGAGGGTGCTCCCTTTGCTCGCACAAAAGAAACATATCTTTTGCATCGAAATGCTCTAATACTAGTGAAGTATTTTGATGGCGATGCACCACTGTGTACTCTCCTTCTTGAGAGATCCACAATGATATCTATCCTTGGAGTAGAAAACTGAGCTCCTAGGGCTGCACACAGTACTCTGCACAGAGGCTGCAGAATATGCACATAAATGCAGTACACTGGGAGGACGACACAGACTTCTTAGGCATTACAAAGGTGATCGAATTTACAGTTAGTGACTGACCAGACCACTATATGTTTTATTAAAGAACATATACAAAGAAGTGTCCGGTGGCCATTTGGCCTTCACATGGACACTAACGAAAACATTTTTTCTCGAGTTCGTACAAAAATATTGATATTTTAATCCAATTACAAACCACAAATGGAGAGCTCAAAGATCAATTATGAGATGAAAAAGCAAGTTACACATATGAAAGGGATTCTTTCTCCATGAAAGAATGTGCTCTCTTTTAGTAAATCATCCACAATTGTCCACTCAAGGCCTCACTAAGATTTGGAGATTCTTTGATGGGCTAAGGATACCTAACCTCGAATCCCCATCTCTCTTCCTTTTGCAAAAAGGTTTCTCTTTGGTGATCTTATCTCTTTATTGTCTTCCTCTTCCCTTATGGTGGTTTGTTTGATTCATTACCTTATGTTTCTCTTGCATTTTCTGAGCATCAATTCTACATTGTTCATGATGCAATCTACCTTAGTAATTAGTATCAACACGTGATGTTATACATTTAGCAATCTCTCATGTTGCAACCTTCATAACTAACTGACCCCCTTAGTCCGGATCTACCTCTTTCTTGAAATTTTTAGCCTTTTTCGCTTTTCCCAATGAGTTCAAGTTCTTTCACTCTTTTTTTTTGTCATGGCAAGGACTTCAAATATCAAAATCAAATTGAAGAGACTTGATGGATTAGGATTTGATTTGTGGAAAGTCGAGATGGAAAGCACCCTTTATCTATAGATAGTATGCAAAATCTTTGAAGGAAAAAGCATCAAGTGGTGTGATGAAATCCATGTGGAAGGCCCTCAATGACAAAGTTGATACTTATATTTTCATGGTGCCTTTGAGGAGGTTCTCAAAGAGATCAATGTATTGGATATAGCCTAGGAGGTTTAGGAGAGCTGACAACAAGGTATGAGGTGAGACCAAGTTTGAGCAAGGTTCACAATCAAATTTGATGGTTTCACAATTAGAAAAGTCAAAGTCTATTAATAATATAATCCAACTATGAGAGTACAAGACTTTGACAATGAAACTAATAATGTAATCCAACTCAAAAATGTGAGAGTGCAAGCCTTTGACAAAGAAACTAAGGCCATCTTTTGACTTGTGAACTAACTAAAAGTGATGGGAAGCTTTGGTTTTTCTCTTTCAATAACACGAATCTCACACTTAATTGAGTATGAGGTAGAATTTTCAATAAAGAAATCCACAAGAAAGATAATGGGGAATCTTTTAGCTTTGCCAATGTGGTTAGAGGAAGAAATTTTGCAAAAGAAAGCTTTATGAAATAAATAAATAAATATAAATAAATAAATAAATATATATATATATATACACACACACACACACACACACATATATATATATATATATATATATATATATATATATACACACACACACATATATATATATATATATATATATATATATATATATATATATATATATATATATATATATATATATATATATATATATATATATAGAGAGAGAGAGAGAGAGAGAGAGAGAGAGAGAGAGAGAGAGAGAGAGAGAGAGAGAGAGAGAGAGAGAGAGAGAGAGAGAGAAGAAGAAGAAGAAGAAGAAGAAGAAGAAGAAGAAGAAGAAGAAGAAGAAGAAGAAGAAGCTCAATAGATTTCAATGTGGAAGAAAGTAGCATAAGGAAGACTAAATTAAATTTTACAAGCAAGAGCACAAGGCTAAGAATGTTGGGTGTGTGAAAAAGTATGAGAAACACACAAGAAGCACACACAAGGAGCAAAAACCCAACAAGACGCACGACAAGAGGGATGGTTGGAGTAACTATCCTTATTGATGATCACCGAAATTTAAGTAAGGGTTGAATAATATCCCTAAGTACAAAGTACCACCACATATGAGTGTATCATGTATGTGGTAACATGGGGAAAAAACTCTACCTAGCACTAGAGTAAAATGTGTCCATGTATAGGGAAAATGTTCACATCAAAGCTGCTCAAAGAACTCATAAGTGTAACAAACCCCCTAGAGGAGGATTCGACCATATCAGATACCCTATGCTAAAGGAGATGCATCATAAAGGTATGATTGCACACCTACCATTGATTGTAGAGATGAAGGAACCATGTGAAGTTTGCATGATGACCAAGAAATAGAGAAATGTATCTCCATAAGAAAGAAAGAACATGCCTCTAGAGTTTTTGGATTGACTTGTGATAAAAAATGCCTACACATGCCTTAGATGGATCTTCCTACTTCATGTTACTCGTTGATGATTATAGCAGAAAGATGTGGGTGTGCTTCCTTCGTGATAAGGCTCAATCTTTTGATAAGTTTAAAGAATGGATTTACCTTGTTGAAACTCAAATAGGGAAGAAGATGAAGAACTTTAGTACAATGGTGGTGAGTTTACATCAATAGAATTTGAAGTTTTTCTGGTGAGATTAAAGGAATCAAGCATCATTTCACAATGGGACATATCCCTCAACAAAATGGTGATGCAAAACATCGGAATCAAACCATCATGGGAGATAGCAAGGTGCATGTTGAAGGAAAGGGTTTGCCACATCAATTTTGGGCAGAGGCTATCAACATTGCTTTCTATGTCTTGAATCAAAGTTACACCAATGCATTTGATAGAAAGACTCCACAAGAGGCCTACACTAGTAACAAGCCATCTATTTCACATTTCAAAGTGTTTGGAGGTGAATGTTATGTACATGTTCCAGATAGGGAGAGATACAAGCTTCAACCAAAAAGCATCAAATGTATCTTCTTAGGGTACAATGAGGATAAGAAGGCTTATAAGTTTTACGATCCTGAGGCTAAGGAGATCATGGTGAGCCGAGTTGTGGTGATTAACACTAGTTTGGTACAAAAATAGGACACTTAAGTGTCATGTTTTGACAATTTTCCAAAACTCACACACCTTCTACAAAGAGAATTTTATAAAATACTTTAACACACATATTAACTGTAATACAAAGGTTAATAAGAAATTAGAACGTACATTATATCACTTTTTTGTTCATTTCAATAGTCGCTTAAGATACCATGGTAGTGATAAGATGAAAATTCTTAATCAAATGTGATCTCTATCAAAAGAAAAAAATTATATAGATTCCTTCAAACATAGAGCTCATAGAATGAAAGTTAAATCACTTAAAAAGTCATTTTCAAGTCAAATAAAAGCAATTATTTTGAATTTGTACACCAAAAACAACAACTACTTCTACATATGATTCAAATCAATTGATGGGAATCCACAAAGGTGTAATCGACAGCCTAAACGGCGTTCCTACTGTCTGGTTCTGTTCGCTATTACCTGTGTGGAATAAATTTGCAGACGATGTGGAGACTTGGTCTGCTTCCTCTTGCTCTGCACTGTGTGGGGGTCCTGTGTCTATCATGTCATGATCACAGGAATTAATATGTTGGGACCAGTTCAGCTTCTGATCTTTCACTGATTGCACAAAATCGAATATAGCAGCTAAATAGACTGCTAGTCTGCTATTGGTTTGGGATCTTCGCTTATCCCCGACAAATATTTGTGTATAGAGGTGGTTATATAGCCAGTGTGCACAGCTAACTCTACCACCTCCTTCGGCATGTACTAATGGTGAAAAATTTTCTCTAGACATCAAATCAAATTTAACTAAGAAACAGAGTTTCTCTAGATACCACTTGAATTGTTCACGGCGCTGATATGTGGCATTTTTCATCATGTAATATCTTCTACGGCCTTCATAGTTTCCAAATTCTTTTCTCAGATCATCATTCGAACATTTAGGAAAACGTGCATCATCATACAGTGGCAGTTTAAATATGGCTGAGACTAACTGTGGTGAAAATTGTACCTGGTTTAAAATGAGGCCTTTTGTTTGTCGCATGCTGTGTAACTGATTCTCTGCATCTTCATTACCTGTCCACTGCTCCCATGGTAACTGAGCAAACTGGAGGAGTCCGATCCGCCGTAGCCAGTTTTCATTCCTCCTTGAATGGATGTCGAGCTCTATTTTAAATTCTGTGGAAAATTTATGATGAACCTTTACTGTTGCAGAAGTCATTAAATCATCTTCATCATCCTGTAAGGTAGTGTCTGTTGTCGTCACAACATGGTTCTGTGCATTTGCGTGCTTCCTGAGTCGCCATCTTAGTATATCGGATTCAGACATGATTGTAAGAGTCGCCGAAAATAATATGCTGGAAGTATGTTAACTAGTGCCGAAGCTCGAAGAATACTGTACTGAAGAATACTATGCTAGGCATACGCATTTTATAAGCACCAGAGCTTGAACTGCCATTCGCTGGAATGATTGTATTTCATTTGGACATGACACTTCATTCCCCTTATCAAAATTGTAGCATGAGTAGGAATCATCATTCTGCGTGTTATTCCGTAGATCGATGCTGGACTTAGGAGTCTTTACGTGTGCGAAAAATATCATGAAACAAAACCTTGGTATCATACTCATTTCGAACTCATCGTTACATTATGAATTCGCATGGTCGAATTTTACTATTCTTCTATGAGGCCTTCGAGGTACATATTCCTGGCTAATCTAAATGTACGAGCTATTTTTTTCTTAAGGGTTTCTAATAATTGCTTCAAAGTGTCGGGTTCTAAAATCTGCGCATCTATTCTGACGGAACTAAGTGCGATTGCAAAAAGGCCTCCTGTAAATAAAAATCATTGGATAATGCAGCGTCCCGGGATGTCTTCATTTTGATGACTTTCTGCTGCATCTCCGTGACTCGATCCTTCTGATTTCGCAGTTGGTTATCCAGTCGCTCGAATTGCTGGTTCTAAAATTCAATCGTTCTGGAATATGCATCTCGTTCTCTTCGAGCATCTACCAGATCTTTTTGGTGTTTTGCTTCCCTGGTTAATTGGCGTCTCAGCATTCTGTTTACCTCGTCCAAACATTCCTGGGCTCTTCGTAGCTCGTCTTGGACTTGTGTTGCTTCTCGCTGTTGGTCTTGATTTTTCTGGATGGTTTCCTGCAACTGGGCCTTCGTTTCTTCGACCAGTTCTTCGAGGGATGAGCTGATGTCTTCTTTTTCTTGGAGTGCGGTCTTTAATTCCCGGATTTCTTCGTGTGCTTCGTGTAATAGCTGATCTTTGGCGGCAAGCTGCTTTAGTGCTGCATCTCTTTGCTGTATCAAGGCCTGTTGTTCCGAAAACTGTGCTTGGAGGTCGGCTAATTGTATCTGTAATTGATGATTCTCCGCTTTTACGGCGTCGACTTCTTCTTGGAGTGGGGTGATGACGGCTTCCAGGAGGTCGACTTTGTGCTGTAGGTCGTGCCGAATGGTATTTGCGACCTCACTCATCTGTACCGGAAGTTGTTGTGAGAGGGTAATGAGTAGTTGGCCCATGTTAGCCAGTTCAGAAAAGATCGGAACAGAGGACAGGAGGAGTGGGTGTTGTGGTGGTGTAGAGGTTTGGGTATGGATTTGGGGGGATGTCGGGGGTGAATAATTGGGGGAGGATGAAGAGGATTCGGAAATTGGCGGCGGGAAAGGGTTGACTGGTGGGGATTGAGGACCAGGGGATGTAGGGTGGGTTACCTGATGGATGGGTTGGTGTTCACCTGTAATGTGGGCGATGGTGGATTCTACGGCCTTCAATAGGGTGTTGAGTGCGTTGTCGATCACATGCTGTTCATCTTCTCGTCGTGCTGATGCTTCTTCGGTTGAGACTGGTTCTGTTTCTGTGCGATTCTGCTGGTCGTGATGGTCGGCCGATGATTCGTTGTGTATGGACGTGGCTGTGTCGTGGAAGGTCTCTTCTTGGTCGGCGTTTTGGGTGTCCTGATTCTTTCCGGTGGATCCTTGTGCTTCGCTTTCTGAGGAGCTGATCCGAATTCTCTTATTGCAGAAGAGTTGGTTGATCTCCTCATCTTCTTCTTCCTCGTCATCGAGTGGTTGAACTGATTCTTCGTGCCTAAGTATGGGACCTTGTGGTGGTGGTTGTGCGGCAAGGATGGCTGGGAAAAGGAATGAGATGATATGGGGAAGGCGAGAGCGCGGGGTGGTACCCTTTTGGAGTTGCTTCACGATAGCTACACATTCTTTATGGATTCTAAGGAAAAAGTATGATGCGAAGTTCACGGGTTCTTGGGCAGCTAATTCTAAAGCGGAATAAAATGGTCGAGAGATGCCGTAGGTGCGCTTCTGCAGGTTGAGTATGGCGACTAAGAATTGCAGGGCGGATCGTTCGGGTTCGGGGCGACAGAGAATGGCGTATTCGTTGGACGAGGAGCGGGGGAATAGTTCATTCATGTGGGCGATGGGAATACTCGGGCCATTTTCACGGCCTTGCGGGTTGAGGCGATAGGCTTCAGCAAAGGCTTGGAAGGTGATGAGTGTTCGCGAAGGGAGCGAGAGGAAGACCCATTGGCGTTCGGTGGCGGGGGATTGAGCAATGGCGGTGATGATTTGCGTGAAGAAAGGATGGGCTTCCACCGAGTGCCAAGGCAACTCAGCGAAGTTGGCCAATCCTCTGCAACGCAGGTATTCACCTACCTCGGTAGGGATACCATTGCGGAAGGCAGCATAGTTGGCTATCGCTTCCATGGCGGTTACTGAGACAGACAATGAACACGGATGCAGAATGCACGAAGGCTCAGAATACTAACATGCAACACAATAGCTTATTTCGGCGTCGTCGACAGAGTTTAAGTAGAAACAATACGGTAGGGAGGAAAAGGGGGTTGGATATCATTGTGCAGTGCGGGAATAATGCTGGTTTTCATGCAGGCGTGCGTACTCGAGTGACTATTAAGGGGGCGGCTGGTTACATCAAGATTGTACAAAACACGGCTATTTATAAAAAGCAGAAAGAAGGAAAAGAAAAGATTAAACAAAGCGCGGTCCATCGTCGAAAACTTAATGCGGGCTAGTGGTGTGATGATATGGCCGCAACTTTGACCCATTAATTACCTTTGGGAGTGGATTTCTAGTCAACGTAGTCAACCGAAAAGTTGCCGGACCGACTTGTTCTGAGATCTTAAAAGGGCCGAACCAGCGTAATTTGAACTTTCCTGCTGCTCTATCGGATTTTGCGTTATAGAAGAGTACAAGCTGATCTACCGAAAAGATTGGGGTCTTCAAATATCGATCGTGTGTCTTGGCTTGCCTTAGTTGTACTTCGCACATGGTTAAAAAGCTGAGCCATCGGTGCTCATCAAGTTCCCTGAGTGCGTCCATTCGTGCTGTCAGCGACTCTTCCGGTAGCATTTTCTGGTTGATTGCTACACGCAGACTTGGGATAACTATTTCCATGGGTGCTATTGCTTCTAAACCATATGCTAGTTTGAAAGGTGTCAAACCTGTTGTTACCTTATATGTAGTTCGGTATGCCCATAATACTGCAGGTAGTAGTTGATCCCATCTTTCCGGTGCTTCCATGATCAGTTTCTGGAGGATATTCAATAGTGATTTGGTTGTACTTTCGGCCAAACCATTGGCGCGAGGGTAATATGGAGAGCTGAGTTTATGTGTCACCTAGAATGATTGGGTGAGTACCTTCATTAATTGATTTACGAAGTGAGTACCTTGATCTGTCACCAATTCGAGTGGTAAGCCAAATCGTGGGAAGACATCATTTAACAGACATTTTGCTACTACAACTGCTGTAGCAGACCGTAAAGCCCAAGCTTCTGCCCATCTTGTTGCATAGTCTGTACAGGAAGTGTCGTTGCAGTGGTTGTCCAGACCTTTGACAGTTATCGCAGTTTTTGACGAATTGGGCCACATCTCGGTACATAGTAGGCCACCAGAGACCTCCTTGCAGAATTTTCCAGTGAGTTAGATCTGTGGCAAAGTGACCACCAGTAGGGGTTGAATGAGCCATTGTGATGACCGAGTTGCTTTCGTGCAGAGGAACACATCGAAGTAAGATTCCGGTGTGATCTACATAATATAGTTCTCCTGCAACTAACCGGAATCGGTGGCTAAAGACTGCCATTTTCCTTCGAACTGCCCTGGCAGTCTCAGATGGAAAGCATCCTTTGGTGAGAAAAGTTAGAATCTGATCATAATATGTAGGTGTTGCTTGTAATTCAGCAGTCTCATCGATCAGTGGTTCAGAACAATAAATTGCTGGAGTCGTGTCATCTATGCCTATCGGAGCTTCACCAGAATCTAGGCGAGATAAGAAATCTGCTAAGGCATGTGCATTTCCGGGTCGGTGAATGACTTCATAATCAAATTCCTGCAAGAGTAGTACCCATCGTGCTAATCGTCTGCCTAAATGTTGTTGTCTTACTAGATAGACAAGGGCAGCATGATCTACATGAAAGGTAAATTTCCGGCCTAATAGATAATGTCTGAACTTTTTGATGGAGTAAATTAATCCTAGACATTCTCTTTCGGTGGTAGAATAGTAGTTTTCTACCGGTGCAAGCCTTCTGCTGGCGTAATAGACAGGGCGAAACCACTTATGTGTTTGCTGCATCAGAATACTGCCGATCGCAACATCTGAAGCGTCGACAAAAACATGGAACGGATTGTCCCAGTCCGGTGGTTGTAAGATTGGGGCCTGCGTCAATAGATACTTGAGTCGACCAAATGTAGTTTGGCATTCTTGAGTCCATTCGAACTGTCGGGGAGTTTTGGTGATTAGTCTGTTCAGTGGTATAGCCAGATGAGCAAGCCACCGTAAGTGTCTGCCATGCCACCGTACTTGACCCATAAAACGCATTACTTCTTTCGGAGTGGCGGGTACTGGGGCTTCTAAAATTGCCGAAATCTTGTCCGGGTCTACTCGGATACCTTGGGCAGATACAATATGACCAAGTAGTTTGCCACATGAAACGGCAAACACAGATTTGCTTGGGTTAAGGCAGAGTCTGTAGTCTCGACACTTTTGGAAACAGCACCGTAGATGAAGCAAATGTGCCATCATCTTTCCAAAAATTGAGAAGTCATCGAGATATACTTGCATAAACGAATTGAGATAAGGAGAGAAAATCTCTTGCATACATCACTGAAAGGTGCTTGGTGCGTTTCTCAATCCAAACCACATTACCGTACAAGCAAAGACACCCCAATTGGTAATGAAGGCAGTTTTTGGGATATCTGCTTCAGCCATTCTAACCTGATTGTAACCGCTGTATCCGTCTAAGAATGAATATATTTCGTGGCCTGCTACCCTATCAAGCATGGTATCCAGAAAGGGAATCGAGAAAGGATCCGGTACTATTGCTGCGTTTAATTTCCGGTAGTCTACACAGATTCGTAGTTGCTTATTTTTCTTTGGCACGATCACAATTGGTGAAATCCATTCAGCATGTTCTACTGGTACGATGAATCCAACCTTTAATAATCTATCAAGTTTGGCTTTTACCTGTGATGCATAATTGGGATTCATCCGATAGCTGGGCTGCTTATTCGGTTTAGCTTCAGGCTTCAACATGACTCTGTGCTGATAGATGCGCGGATCTAATCCTTTCATATCTTTGTAATCCCATGCAAAGACGTCTGAGAATTCACGAAGTAGTCGAATCAAATCAGCCTTAAATATTTCCAGTAAGTTTTGCCTTATCTTTACAGGTCGTGGATGATCTTCGTCTCCTAGATTGTACGAGGTCAACTGGTCTTCGGAGACATAAAACTGTTGCGGTTTCTCTGTATCGTCTGTCGACCGGAATAGTGATTGTAATTCATTGTCATGTGTTGGCACAATATCTTCCTGCTTAGTTTTTTGGGTGATTGGTGCAACTGTACATACTGAAGTACTCCAGTTGTCTATTACGGAGTGTAGATCAACAGTCCCTAAGGTCATTAAGTCAGCGTTATTCTTCAGAAATTCCTCTTCTTCATCATCTGATAGTCCATCTAACATGTGGACTGGTTCAACAAAATATGGTCTGGCGTGAAGTTCGCAAGGTTGTATAGCATCTAATTTTACCACATATCTACGGTTGGCATCTTTGAACGTAAGCTCTTGTGCAGACCAGTCTTGTATTACCTTCGCATGCTTCAGCCAAGGTCGACCAAAAAGAAGGTTGTAATCCAAAGTGGATTCCGGCAGATCTAGTATAACAAAATTCATTTTGAAGGTCGTACCTTGTAAAGTAATGGGTACATTTCGCACAAGTCCTACAGGATGGACTCTAGATTGGTCTGCCATTCTGACAAAAAATTGAACTGGTTCAATTTCGGTCCAACCTAACCTATTGCATAAGGCTGTAGTTGCAATGTTAACACCAGAGCCTCCATCAATCAATACCTGTGTAATTTTATGATTCTTAAACCATACTGTAATCAAGGGAACTGAATGATCAACCGTAGAATCAGGTTCCGGTTGAACTGCTGCTGTTGCCGGAATACAAGAAGGTACCGGACTGAACTGTTGCTGGAACTGTTGTCGAACCCCAGGTACTAATGCCAATAGTTGGCCGAGAGGCAGAGTGATAGATGCCTTGGATAAAATTTCCCAGGCCTGCTGAGATTGGTTATCCTGCTCTTTTGAACTTAAGGTCTCTGCTGATGCAAAAGTATCTGCTGTTATGTCTACTGGTGATGGTGGCTCCGCTGCTGCTTCCCTTTGTTGTGTTCCTTCCTTTGTAGACGAGGTCTGAGTCACCGGAATGGGTTCTGGGAACACTGGTGGTTCTGTTGCGGTCCAGTGGCTAGCCTTGTTATACATCCTATGTTGTTCTCGTATCCCTGGTTCGAATATTTTTGCTGCTGTCTGCAGCTGTTTACCTGATCGGGTCTGGATTGTAGCAGTTTGCGTTTCTACCGGTGTAATTTGTACCATGTTGGCCATTGGGTTTTGCCGCTCCTTCTTCCTTTGATCATACTCAGCTGCATCCTTGCAAAATCTTCTAATGTGTCCGTATTCACCACAAAAATGACAGCGTGGCGGTGGTAAATTGGGATTTTCCGGTGGTGGTTCGTTCTGCCAGCAGTTTGCATTATAGTTATTGTTTCTCTGTCCTCGGTAGTTTCGATATCCTTGCGGTTGATTGTTTCTCAGTTGCGGAGGTACATAGTGATTCGCTGCCTGTCCATGTTCTTGAATAACAGCATTGACTGTTGCTGTTCCCTGTATTCTGGCATTGTAGACACAATTTCCGGTGGTGTGTCCGGCAGTGTTGAAGATAGCGCAGAATGTTTGATTTAGCGCACAATTGGCACTAGTATGACCTGAATTTTTGCATGTGATACAATACACTTGTCTGGTTATATCTTCAGTCATAGTTTTGTTTTTTAACCACTCTAGATCTTCTGTAAATCCACCGACTTTGGATTCCAGTTGTAGAGCCATGGCAATGACTGCATCCAACGTCATTGCTCCGACACACCTTATGATCATGATCTGCTTCAATTGCGGGTTTAAACCATTGATAAACCACTGCGTGATGACATCATCCGGTAAGTTAACGTGGGCCTGTGGTATCTGTCGCAAGTGTGTTCTAAAAAGTGTAGCATATTCCTGGACAGTCTGATTTGCCTTCTATCGGTTGTTCTGTAAATAATCAAAGATTTCGGCGGGATTCTTCTTTAACCTGAATCGTTGCAGAAAAGCATCTCGTACTGCATCATAGGTACCGAAATGATTAATGTCGTATTCCGTAAGCCATCTAGCCGCTTCATTGACCAATGTAGATTGAAAAACAATGGCCTTGTATGCCTGATCCGGTGGATGGTTAAGGACTGCATAACTGATCTCGAAAGTGCGTACGTGAGCATCCGGGTCATCTCCTGGGAATCCACCAAATTTCGTGTATGTTACTCCTGTTGGGGGCGGCCTTGGTTGACATAACTGTTGTTGCTGTTGTTGTCCATTCATTGTGAGTGTATCCGGTCCTTCTTCTGTATCTTGAGGTCGATTGGTTGAACTATCAGAACTTGGATTGCCGGATGGCGTACCTTCCGGTGTGTTGTTTTTGCGTAGGATACTTCGGATCTCTGCTTCGAACAACTTTCCTTCCTTCTGGATGTCCAATATCCGAAATCTTTCTTCCAAGCACGCGGGTCGGGCTGAGGATTCCGCAAAAAATGCTAATCCTTGGCCGCCAGTTGGTGTTTCTATCACCGGAATATCATCGGAATGAACTGAAAGTGTACCAGACTGCAGTGTTTTTCCGCTTTTACCGATTTCTTTTCCTAGAGTATTTCTAATCGTGGATAACTCTGAATCTTTATCCAAGATTGTTAAACTGGTTTCCAGCGGCGTCTTGGTAGATTCTGGAATTACTGTAGTTTCGATAGGCTGGGTCGAAGTGACACCAGAATGTACCAAAGGCGTTGATCGTTCCACCGGAATATGACCGGAATTAATTCTAACGTCCTTAACTTGCTTGACCCCTGGGTTAGGCCGCGTTATACCTTCTTCTCCTAGGGTTGTCTTTAGTACTTTTCGTGTTCCAGTCGTATGGTTCCTAGGATACGTTTCGCCAGACCGAGTAACCGGCATGTATCATTGCGTAGTAGCACTATCTGAGCAGTTGGCAATAATCTGGCTCTGTTGCTACCGTCAGTCAATCGAACGATAAACGTAATGTTCGATTATGAAAAACAGCCGGCACGCTACTGCCACTTTTCACAGATAACTGGCAACCTGATGCCACTTTCCCACAGACGGCGCCAAATGTTAAACGTTTGATCGTTACTTCCACTTCAGACTCAAAGTACTTCAAGTTCAACCGGTTTCGAACCTTCTTAACCATAAATGTTCTCTTTAACCACGTGGGTCCTTGGGAGTGGTAGGAGTCTGTTAGACAGAGGCCCTGTACTATTTTCCCAAATTATCACACAATCCTAAATTTTATCCCGTGCTTAGCTCAGTGTCCATCTCTGAACAACGGAAGACTGTTCACTGTATTGGAATTAGAACTTCAGGACTGAGGGCGACAATCCGGTTACTTATTTTATGAGCAAAATATACTTCCGTAACAAGGTCACCTAATACGTACTTCTTCAGAGCAGATAGGTATACCAACCAGACATTATACCTTAAGGTTATGAGGACGCATCGTATGCTAAACTCGAACAACCAATCTCCTAATAACAAACGGCTAACCATAAACTAATGATGTCCTACTCACATCCAGACCATTACAGCTGCTAGTCTTCCTGTGATCGGAATCAACAGCAATTGTAGGCTACGGTATCGAATTCGGTCACTTACAGAAATGCTAACAGACAATTAGTTCGGGACTACTTTTCACGTTCCCCTGCTCCGCCGAAGAACTGACAAACAACATACTGCAATTGATAACACTCAGAGACACACTCAATCATTACCGAACAGATTCGTAACATAATACAACTGATTCGTAACTCTGTAATAAGGGGAGAATAATCGACTAGCCGGAGTACAGAACAGGATAGAACAAAGCAGGACTTATCTTCTTCAACAACATACACACTCACACAATACGTTTACAACCCTCCCCAAAACGAGGCTCACTCAAATGTTACACTGCAATTCCCGCAAACGGGGGTGCTGCTGCCACTCTTTTCTCATTGCCTTAAATAGAGGATTTTTTACAAGAGTGCGCACGTCTGCAGTTACCTGTGCGTTTCCTGAAAGATTCTTTTTCATTTAAGCTACCTGTCCTAGTACTTTTGTCCTTGTTCGGCGGCCGTCTAACATTTTTACATTTAAGACACCTGTCCTAGTTCATTTGTCCTTGTTCGGCGGCCGTCTAACAGATGCCTTATTGCTGATTTGGGTGTTGGCCAGTCTTCTGCCACCACCATCTTCACTGAGAGTCAGAGCGCATTGGCAGTTGTGAGGAACCCTGTGTTCCATGCTCGCACTAAGCACATTGAGGTGCATTATCATTGTGTCAGGGAGAGGTTCTCTTCTGGGGAGGTCAGCTTGGCATATGTGCCCACATAGGAGAACATTGCAGACCTTTGTATAGAGCTTTGTGATAGCTCAAGGAAGACTATTCCCGAGTTTTAGAGAAATTGGAGCTTTCTATCTCTACATTTTCAGCTATGTACAAAGAAATTATACAAGGTTTAGTCTTCATTCAGCATCCTCCCCCTCCTAAACCTGTTGATGTCATCATCAAATTATTGGAGGTATTGTTGCAACTTTCTTCACTATCCTTGGTTTTACTCCATACCTACTCATGTACAATGCCTCTTTGTAAACCTCGTATAGAAACTTTCCTCATTTCTTCAATTTGTTGCCATTTCCCAATGTCTCCCTCTAGCTTATGTTTTCGGTCTTATAGATCCTTTGCACCTTTGCAAGCATATCTCATAACCTTCATCAACTCAAGAAAAGGTAACTTTGTTTTTGTGACAAGTTCTTCTTGCTTTGCCTCTACTTTATCCTCTACATCTATCATAACTACATCTTCATATTTTTGTTGCTCTTATTCATTATCATCCAAACTAATCAAAATCATCATTTCCTCTTGTTCCTCTTGATCATCCTAAGTAGCTTGTATGCCAAATCCTAGAGAAGCATCAAAAAGGTCATTTATATTTGTTTGCTTTTCGAGTTCTTTCAATTTTTGGATATTACACTCTTTTTATTGTTTTGATTCTTGGGATGATAATTCAATGTCCTACAATAACTCATAATCCTCTATATAATCCTGTTTTCCTTCAAAAATCTCCTCTTCCTCAGGTGGTTGAGGTATACACATTACTTGGTCAAAAAACACCATTTGAATATATTTCACGAAAAACCCAATTGCAATGAAATTTTGTGACTATATAGAAGGATTAAGGAGCTAATTGTGCCAACTTAAATCACTGAAAATGATGTATCATGGTAAGAGAATCATCTCTGCAAACTCATAGAAAAACATTGGGAGATATTGTAGTGAATAGTACACTCACATAAGCATCAAGATATGAACACAAATGATCATGAAAATGAATGTATATTGATTGTAAAGTCAATGGACTTAATGGTACATATGTGTGCCTTTTAGCCACATTCTTATATGCCATGAAGCCCTGCTCATAGAGGTACAAAAACCACAACTAAAAGCCATGTATATATAGTGATGTTTGGAGCCTAATTTTGAATTTGAATCTCTCCTAAAATCACTCTCAAATCTTTTAGTGATTGATTCTCATACTCACTCAATCATGAATTAGTGGCGTTCTCCTTCCTACTCATCAAGTGGACTCAACCACTTTAGATACTTTCACTTTTACATCAAGTAGAAGCTCAAAAATTACAAGAGTGAGTTCACAAGTGAACTCTTAAAGGATTGACATTTCCTTTAAATTTCCATGTCTTTTGATGACTCAAGCCACCACTTAGACTTGCCATGGGCTTGTTCCAACAAGTGTGTATGGCTCAAATGCCTTTTGGCTTATTTGGGTGTTGGTAAGTCTTTTTTCAATGCCATCTTTAGTGACAGTTAGAGTGCATGAGCAGTTGTGAGGAACATTAGGTTCCATGCTTGCACAAAGCAAATTGAGGTGCATTATCATTATGTGAGAGAGAGGTTCTCTACTAGGGAGGTCAGTTTGGCATATGTTCACACATACGATAACATTGCTTATCTTTTCTCAAATGATCTACCTTGAGAGACGTTTGAAGATTTCCCCAAAGCTTTGGGCTTATTGCCTTTTGTGGATTGATTTCTTTCCACATAGCTTGGCACTTCCTCATACATGAGTGACAACTCATTGTTTGTCGCATCACTCCCAATGGGGATTTGTTGACATATTTTGGTAGTGATATGTGTGAATACATTAGGACCACCGGGGCACTTTTTTCCCTCTTTAGGAGGTTTTTTCCCCCAGTTTGTATATATGCCTATAACCCTAACATGTCACTTATTTTTGTACATCCACTTGTTAATACATTCAGTGTTGTATGTTTTGCTCCAAGCTTCTTCTTCTTCCTTGTGCTCTTCATATGAAGTTTGAAGATGTCCCCAAATGTTTGGGCTTACTGCCTTTTGTGGATTGGTCTCTTTCCATATAGCATGGCACTTCCTCATACATGAGTGCCAGCTCATTGTTGACTGCATCACTCCCAAGGGGGATTTGTTGATATATTTTGGTAGTGATGCGTGTGAATACATTAGGACCACCGGGGCATGCTTTTCCCTCTTTAGAATGTCCCCCCCCCGATTGTATATATGCCTATGACCCTAACATTCCCTCTTCAGTGTTGTGTGTTTTGCTCCAAGCTTCTTCTTCTTCCTTGTGCTGATCATGTGATTCCATAAACCTCAAACTCCAACACTCCTGGAACCTTACCCTCAGTAAAAGACAACTTTGTAGAAATGAGAGCCCTATTGATTTCTATGGAATTCTTGTTGGTTGCATGTATGAGCATGCCTATTTTGCATTTAATTACAATTTTCTAGAGACACATGCATATGTAGATCACTCAAAACAAATAGGTCAACATTAGGGAGCACCAATCAACCACAAAGAATTTCCATAGATTAATTCTATTGACCTACATATTTCGAAATATTTCTTAAAGTGTGAGGATGTTAATCTCACAATTTCAGTTGAATCTTGTTGAATATATATCCTTTGAGGAAGATATTTGGTATAGAAAAAGTGCACACAACTCGCTTTCCAAGAAGCTAAAAATCAAGTAATTTGGATGCGTTTTGGTCAAGAAATTCAATTGACCAAAATAGACCAGCTGCACAGATAAATATATTTAGGACAGAGAAAGTAAATGCACAAAGCTTTCCAAGAGGCCAAAAATCAAGCGATTTGTATATGTTTTGGTTGGGAAAATTAACGGACCATAATAGACTAACTGTTTACACAGGTATGCTAAGAAGCTGGACTTCACTCTTTCACTGATATCTCATAGAATATATAAGTTTTCAAGGAGATATTTGCAATGCAGAAGATGCACAAGATAAGCTTTCCAATGAGTTTTTAAACACAAGAAATGGTTACATATACAGTGAGATATGAGCTTCGCAATAGAGCTATGTACAAAATGACATGCGACTGGAAGGAGTCTATGGAAAGACAAAATGACAAAATGACTAGATCCGACGATTGGGAGCTCTTGCCTCTTTCTCTCCTTTTTTAGAATGTGCTCCCAATCCACTTATATAACCAATGAGCATTTGAAGAAGTTTGTGCATCCTTCTTAACTCACCACTTTGCCCACTACATGCCACTGGCTACAAGGCAGATATTATATCTTTTACTCATCGTGAATTTTGACTAGACTTTTTTTCTTTTCTTTTTTTCTTTCCTTTATCTTTATATTTGGTAAATTTATCCAAGCATAGCTCATATGAAAATGAGCTTGTACATTTATCTTCAACAATCTAGGTGTCTCCCAGTTAAGAAAACCTCATCACGACCCTCTTTATCAAACGTAATTGGCTTTATGCAGAAAACGTAACCGCTATATCAATGACCACATGCACGTACATAAGGAGTATCCATAGGAGCATACATGGTGTGTATGTGCTCAATATATGTAGTAAAATTACACTAAAAGGTTGATTGCACAACCCAAAAACTAGCCAACAACACCTACAAGTGTTTGTCAGCTCTGATGTTTTAGGCTTAAAAACCTGCATAAAATTGCAATGACGGATCCCATTAAAACTGAAAACCTTTCAAGAAACTTGCAGTTTTACGAGTGTGGCTAAAAACACAGCCCCAAGGGTTTATATTTACTATCAGAGGAGTACAAAGAACACTCTTCTTAATGTTCTTGGACCTGTGTGAAGAGGACTATTTGCGAAAGTACTCCAAAATGGCTCCAAAAGATATCCCAAAATTGCTTCAAAAACAGGCTTTGAAAGCAAAGTATGAAGCTTTGAGGGACCAAAACATGTTCAAGGTAATGTTAATCTTAGTCTTTCCCCTTCTTCAAACACCACAAGAGTGTAGCTTAGTGGCAAGACATTACCACGATTAAGCGAGCTCCGGGGGGAACAATATTGGGATGGGTGACCTCCCGAGAAGTACCGAGAACCTCTATCTTCCTTGATCATTGAGTTCCTCCCTCGCATGCAACCAATGGTGCCAATAGTGGCTTCGGTGACTCAGATGACAAGGTATGCCAAGGTCTATGACTTGGTCGCCACCTTAGTCGTAAGCTTTGGAGGACGCCTTGGGTGGGTGGGAGGGTGCTCCCTTTGCTCGCACAAAAGAAACATATCTTTTGCATCGAAATGCTCTAATACTAGTGAAGTATTTTGATGGCGATGCACCACTGTGTACTCTCCTTCTTGAGAGATCCACAATGATATCTATCCTTGGAGTAGAAAACTGAGCTCCTAGGGCTGCACACAGTACTCTGCACAGAGGCTGTAGAATATGCACATAAACGCAGTACACTGGGAGGATGACACAGACTTCTTAGGCATTACAAAGGTGATCGAATTTACAGTCAGTGACTGACCAGACCACTATATGTTTTATTAAAGAACATATACAAAGAAGTGTCCGGTGGCCATTTGGCCTTCACATGGACACTAACGAAAACATTTTTTCTCGAGTTCGTATAAAAATATTGATATTTTAATCCAATTACAAACCACAAATGGAGAGCTCAAAGATCAATTATGAGATGAAAAAGCAAGTTACACATATGAAAGGGATTCTTTCTCCATGAAAGAATGTGCTCTCTTTTAGTAAATCATTCACAATTGTCCACTCAAGGCCTCACTAAGATTTGGAGATTCTTTGATAGGCTAAGGATACCTAACCTCGAATCCCCATCTCTCTTCCTTTTGCAAAAAGGTTTCTCTTTGGTGATCTTATCTCTTTATTGTCTTCCTCTTCCCTTATGGTGGTTTGTTTGATTCATTACCTTATGTTTCTCTTGCATTTTCTGAGCATCAATTCTACATTGTTCATGATGCAATCTACCTTAGTAATTAGTATCAACACGTGATGTTATACATTTAGCAATCTCTCATGTTGCAACCTTCATAACTAACTGACCCCCTTAGTCCGGATCTACCTCTTTCTTGAAATTTTTAGCCTTTCTCGCTTTTCCCAATGAGTTCAAGTTCTTTCACTCTTTTTTTTGGTCATGGCAAGAACTTCCAATATCAAAATCAAATTGAAGAGACTTGATGTATTAGGATTTGATTTGTGGAAAGTCGAGATGGAAAGCACCCTTTATCTATAGATAGTATGCAAAATCTTTGAAGGAAAAAGCATCAAGTGGTGTGATGAAATCCATGTGGAAGGCCCTCAATGACAAAGTTGATACTTATATTTTCATGGTGCCTTTGAGGAGGTTCTCAAAGAGATCAATGTATTGGATATAGCCTAGGAGGTTTAGGAAAGCTGACAAGGTATGAGGTGACACCAAGCTTGAGCAAGGTTCACAATCAAATTTGATGGTTTCACAATTAGAAAAGTCAAAGTCTATTAATAATATAATCCAACTATGAGAGTACAAGACTTTGACAATGAAACTAATAATGTAATCCAACTCAAAAATGTGAGAGTGCAAGCCTTTGACAAAGAAACTAAGGCCATCTTTTGACTTGTGAACTAACTAAAAGTGATGGGAAGCTTTGGTTTTTCTCTTTCAATAACACGAATCTCACACTTAATTGAGTATGAGGTATAATTTTCAATAAAGAAATCCACAAGAAAGATAATGGGGAATCTTTTAGCTTTGCCAATGTGGTTAGAGGAAGAAATTTCGCAACAGAAATCTTTATGAAATAAATAAATAAATAAATAAATATATATACACACACACACACACACACACATATATATATATATATATATATATATATATATATATATATATATATATATATATATATATATATATATATATATATATATATATATATATATATATATATATATATATATATATATATATATATATATACATATAGATAGATAGATAGATAGATAGATAGATAGATAGAGAGAGAGAGAGAGAGAGAGAGAGAGAGAGAGAGAGAGAGAGAGAGAGAGAGAGAGAGAGAGAGAGAGAGAGAGAGAGAGAGAGAGAGAGAGAGAGAGAGAGAGAGAGAGAGAGAGAGAGAGAGAGAGAGAGAGAGAGAGAGAGAGAGAGAGAGAGAGAGAGAGAGAGAGAGAGAGAGAGAGAGAGAGAGAGAGAGAAGAAGAAGAAGAAGAAGAAGAAGAAGAAGAAGAAGAAGAAGAAGAAGAAGAAGAAGAAGAAGAAGAAGAAGAAGAAGAAGAAGAAGAAGAAGAAGAAGAAGAAGAAGAAGAAGAAGAAGAAGAAGAAGAAGAAGAAGCTCAATAGATTTCAATGTGGAAGAAAGTAGCATAAGGAAGACTAAATTAAATTTTACAAGCAAGAGCACAAGGCCAAGAATGTTGGGTGTGTGAAAAAGTATGAGAAACACACAAGAAGCACACACAAGGAGCAAAAACCCAACAAGACGCACGACAAGAGGGATGGTTGGAGTAACTATCCTTATTGATGATCGCCGAAATTTAAGTAAGGGTTGAATAATATCCCTAAGTACAACGTACCACCACATATGAGTGTATCATGTATATGGTAATATGGGGAAAAAACTCTACCTAGCACTAGAGTAAAATGTGTCCATGTATAGGGAAAATGTTCACATCAAAGCTGCTCAAAGAACTCATAAGTGTAACAAACCCCCTAGAGGAGGATTCGACCATATCAGATACCCTATGCTAAAGGAGATGCATCACAAAGGTATGATTGCACACCTACCATTGATTGTAGAGATGAAGGAACCATGTGAAGTTTGCATGATGACCAAGCAATAGAGAAATGTATCTCCATAAGAAAGAAAGAACATGCCTCTAGAGTTTTTTCGTTGACTTGTGATAAAAAATGCCTACACATGCCTTAGATGGATCTTCCTACTTCATGTTACTCGTTGATGATTATAGCAGAAAGATGTGGGTGTGCTTCCTTCGTGATAAGGCTCAATCTTTTGATAAGTTTAAAGAATGGATTTACCTTGTTGAAACTCAAATAGGGAAGAAGATGAAGAACTTTAGTACAATGGTGGTGAGTTTACATCAATAGAATTTGAAGTTTTTCTGTGAGATTAAAGGAATCAAGCATCAATTCACAATGGGACATATCCCTCAACAAAATGGTGATGCAAAACATCGGAATCAAACCATCATGGGAGATAGCAAGGTGCATGTTGAAGGAAAGGGTTTGCCACATCAATTTTGGGAAGAGGCTATCAACATTGCTTTCTATGTCTTGAATCAAAGTTACACCAATGCATTTGATAGAAAGACTCCACAAGAGGCTTACACTAGTAACAAGCCATCTATTTCCCATTTCAAAGTGTTTGGAGGTGAATGTATGATGTACATGTTCCAGATAGGGAGAGATACAAGCTTCAACCAAAAAGCATCAAATGTATCTTCTTAGGGTACAATGAGGATAAGAAGGCTTATGAGTTTTACGATCCTGAGGCTAAGGAGATCATGGTGAGCCGAGTTGTGGTGATTAACACTAGTTTGGTACCAAAATAGGACACTTAAGTGTCATCTTTTGACAATTTTTCAAAACTCACACACCTTCTACAAAGAGAATTTTATAAAATACTTTAACACACATAGTAACTATAATACAAAGGTTAATAAAAAATTAGAACGTACATTATATCACTTTTTTGTTCATTTCAATAGTCGCTTAAGATACCATGGTAGTGATAAGATGAAATTTCTTAATCAAATGTGATCTCTATCAAAAGAAAAAAATTATATAGATTCCTTCAAACATAGAGCACATAGTATGAAAGTTAAATCACTTAAAAAGTCATTTTCAAGTCAAATAAAAGCAATTATTTTGAATTTCTACACCAAAAACAACAACTACTTCTACATATGATTCAAATCAATTGATGGGAATCCACAAAGGTGTACAAATATGCAACTAGTTAAACAAGGTATGAAGATAACAACCAAGCTATGCACATCTAAAATCAACCACTATCACTCTAGTTACCAAAAACAAAAACTAAATCTTACATATATGAATCAAATAAATATAAGGACATCATCCAAGGTCTACATGTTCAAGTTACCAACCAGAAATGTGACATAAAAAAATAAAATTTAAACAAAAAAGGTTAAATAATTTATGGACATCTACCAAAATTTTCACATCTTTGGACACCAACAAGAATCTTCAGTTGTGTGAGTATCAACCAAATTCTACATACACAACCATGAACAATTTATGGACACATAAAAAGCATGTACATTTATGGAAGAGATCCACTTTCTTCACATGAACCAAGACAATAATGTTGAAGATAAATGTGCAAGTTTTTCACTTGAGTTATGCTTGGATAATTTTACCAAATGTAAAGGTAAATGTAAATATAATTTTAAGAGTGAAAAAAATCTAGTCAAAAGTTGTGATGAATAAAAGATACATGAGGTACCAAGATATACATGAGCTACCAAGCATGAAGCAAAAGCCAATGGTAGACACATGAGTGTGGTAGCAACCAGCCTAGTGAGAGTCAAATAAAGCATGTAAATCTGGTGGTAGTGATCCCCCCTTTCCAAGTAGCCGGGCACTCCTCAAGAGCGAAATATGCACTTAACTACCTGCCAATGCTTGACACTTGGGCAATGCATAAACCTACTCACCTATGAGATAGAAAACTGAATATCTGGTCAAGTAATGCATAAGTAAATGAAACATCCAACAACATGCTGATAGAGAACAACATCAAATGCATTTTCACCATCATGAAGACTCAACCGTAAACCTATCTCCATAGGAGTGGCAATGGGTTTACAGTCTTCAAGGCCAAAATGCTACAATAATGCGTCAATATAATTTGTTTGACACAAAGCTAATCCACCATCATCTTGCATAAACTCAATGCCCAAATAATGATGCAAATGCGCCAAATCAGACACATCATTTGCATGCTTAAAATATAAGGTGCCCTCAGTTGGAGTGTTCTCAAAACCATGTGCAATGAGGGAGGCATGTATCTTTCACTTTGTCAGATACTTTATTTGTGCCAGGGATCAATAAAAATCTAATGTCAGTTTCTACATTAGGCAAGATTGGCTTGGTTTTGAAATTTGTTGATGACAGATGTACAATTCATGACCCGTCAAATGGCAATGTCATTATTGCTTATGGCATTCTATGTGATGGGATGTATAAGCTCATAGAGTATGAAAGATCTGTGAATGATTCAGCATGTGCAATACATGATTCTCAGGCTATGTTAGATGCAAAGCTTTGGCATGCACCCTCTGGTCATCTAAATTTTGCTAGTTTGCTAGGCCTGCAAAAATCTGAAATGGTGTCCTCTTTGCCCAAACTTGGGACACCCAGTAAAAATGTACGTGAAGGCTGTATTTTGGGCAAATGCAGCATTCCTCCTTCGCAAAAGATGGTTCAGTTTGGGCTACTTAGAAATTGTAGCTTGTTCATAATGATGTTTGTGGTGCCATGTAGACACCTTCTTTTGGGAACTATCTTTACTTCATGAATTTCATCAATGATTTTTCCAGGCATGCATGGGTATATCCATTGATGGCAAATTCCGATGTGTTTGTGCTTCAAACAATTTCTGGTTTTGGTTGAAAATCTATAAGCATGTAAAATGGGCACCCTCCATTTTGATGGAGGGGGGGAATATATGTCTTCTGACTTTAATGCATTTCTAGCTAAACGTGGGATAAACCATCAGTGTATAGTGTCATATACACCTCAATAGAATGGAGTTGCTGAAGAGAAAAATAGGTCACTCATGGAGATGGAAAGGTGTATGGTCAAGAGTTAGGCTTTACCACATAGTTTCTGGCTTGAGGCTATCATGTGCGCAACGTATGTACTTAATAGGTGTCCCACAAAAGTGCTGTAGTCTATCACTCCATATGAAGCTTGGCATGGTCGCAAGCCATCTGCGTGTTTTTGGTTGTTTGGCATATGCATTAGTGCCTGGACAACATAAAAAAAGATTGGATGATAAAGCAGTAAAATGTAATTTTGTTGGGTACATTTCTGAAAGCAAAGGCTGTCATTTGTATCATCCACAGACTAAATGCATTCTGGTTAGTCATGATGTTGTTTTTGTGGAAGATGCTATTCAACCCTTACTTTGTACGAATGAGACATCTATTAGCTCCAAAGACATGTATGATACCTTGCTACCTCTTTTTACAGGTGGACAATCTAGTGCTGCTCCTAATGAGGCAAATTCTTAGCCTTTACAAGTCTCATGTGATGATGTAGATCATTCCATTTCTGATGTAGATTTACATGATGCACTTATTGATGAGAGATCTGATATTGAGCAGGCAAAAACTATGTCAAAATGGCTGGTGAAGACTTTGCATGATAGTAAATTAGATGCACCTTTGTCATATCATACTCGTTTAGGCTCTCATAGTGCCTCGTTTGCATTAGATTGCTATGCTATGGCTGCATCTAGTCTCTGTGATGAGAGTGAATCTGTTTTGTTTGATGAAGCACAAAATTATGAACATTGGATGGCTGCAATGCAATCTGAATATGATGCTATCATGAGAAATGGTACCTGGTCTTTATGTGACTCACCTCCTGGCAAGAAGGCCATTGGCACTAAACCGGTATACAAGCTGAAGTGTAAACCTGATGGAAGCGTTGACAAGTATATGGCTAGGCTTGTTGCAAAGGGTTATGCGCAGGAAAGAGGCATTGATTTTGATGAAACCATTGCTCCTACTTGCCGAATGACTATTGTTCATAGCATCTGTGCGCTTGTAGCTCATCATGGTTGGAATGTACATCAGTTGGACATTAAAAATGACATTTTTGAATGGTGACTTGCATGAAGAAGTGTATGTTTTCAGCTCTGTGGCTTTGTGCAGAAACGACATGAAAACTAGATGTGCAGGTTAAAGAAGGCATTATATGATTTAAAGCAAGCACAACGTGCTTGGTATGAAAAGATACATGCCTATCTGATTGCACATGGTTTTGAGAATAGTCCAACTGAAAGCACCTTATATGTTAAGCATGCTAATGATGTGCTTCTGATCATTGTGGTGTATGTTGATGACATGTTGCTCACTGGTCCTCATGACACACATATTGCTGATTTTAAGGCTGATTTGCATGCCTCATTTGAGATGTTTGATTTGGGGCATTTACATAACTATTTGGGCATTCACTTTATACAAGTTAATGGTGGAATGACTTTGTGTCAAACGAAATATTTTGACATAGTATTGCAACATTTTGGCCTTGAAGACTGTAAGCCTATTGCCACTCCTATGGAGAAAAGTTTACGACTGAGTCTTCATGATGCTGGAGATGCATTTGATGCTATTCTCTATCAACAGGCTGTTGGATGCTTGATTTACTTATGCGTTACTCGGCCATATATTCAGTTTGCTATCTCATAGATGAGCATTGCCCAAGTGTCAAGCATGTTGGTGCATTTTGCCCAAGCCTACATGCTTGATATGCTTGATATTATCCTCATTTGTAAGTCACATGAGTAGTCATGTGAACACCTCTTGTAAAAGAGTACATTTTATCTCTTGTAAATGGAAAAAGAAAAAAGTAAAAGGATGGCTTACCTCATCCATGATGTAAAAGCAAATTCGTGGCTCCAACTACCAAAATCACGAATTTTTGAGCTGAGGGAATCTCTCCTAACTTTGGGGATCACTTTTAGGTGGAGCTATTCGAATTCGAATTCAAAACTCCCTCCAAGAATTGCTATAAAAGGAGCAAGAAGGAAGAGGCGATTAGCAAGCCTTGTACGTGACCACTTCATGTCATTTTGTAGAGATTGAAGAGCTTACTCCATAGCTCTATCGTTCTACTCCCATTGTGCAAAGATTCATTGCCAATGTGGTTGTAATCATATGTGAATCTATACATTTATTATCATCTACCTCTCTGTTTTGTTCTCTGCTATACTCACTCAGAGCAGTAACTTCAGAAGGTCATATCTCGAGTTTAACTGAACCTTTTTCAGTGTTTTAAAGTGCGTTGGATAGCTCTCACTGTCTAGTTTCTACCTATAAATTTGCAAGGTCATTGGATTTATACTTTTGGAGATATCTGCATTTTACTGCTTACTGGTCTATCTCTGCAGAGCCCCGAGAATTGTGGGAATGTTCCAGAACTTGATGAAACTTGTTCTCAGTGCTCAGTCCATCATTTGAAGTGTTTTAACTTGGAATAGGAAGCTTGCTAAGTCTATTTGCTATGCCCAAAAGGAATTTTTCTAATTCCTTCCAGGTTGAGAGCACTGTTCATTTTTTCCAGCAGGTGTATGTCCAAAAATAGCAAGTTTTGGGAGCTAGTCATTTCGCAACTAGCCTGTCTTGACTTAAACTTTTGGGATACATGTTCCAAAGTACTTGGCTGATATTTTGGTGGATTTAGGAAGCTCAAAGGGTCTACTAATCAACTCTGAAGTCTCAGTTGGCTGGTGTGAAGCTGGCTGTAGCGGCACCTACTCATCTTTGGATTGCATCCACCATCTCTCTTCACAGTGGTATCAGAGCATAGTCAAGCAACATGGGAGATGGATTTCCATCAACAATTGACAAATTGGATCGAAACAACTACCCGGCATGGTCTCTAAGGATGGAGGCTTACCTTCAAGGAAGGAATCTATATGGATTCATATCCGGAGATGAAGCAATGCCAACCATGAGGAACAAAGGGCAACCATCACATGAAGAAGTGGAAGGACTTTCGAATTGGTGTTCGAAGGATGCACTTGCAAGGTCCTATATTCTAAACTCAATCTCTGATTTTCTTTTACCTCATGTCAAGGGATGCAAGACATCAAGAGAAACCTGGAATGCACTTGCTTCTTTCTTCTCTTCCAACACTCGAGCAAGGAAGAACCAATTGTGGATGGAGTTCACAACAATGAAGAAAAGCCCGAAGCAAAATGTGACTGATTATGTCACAAAGATGAAGGAGATTTCCGACCAACTTGGAAGCATTGGAGAGGTAATTGAAGAGGAGCAAATCATAAGACAAATCATGAATGGAATCAAAGCAGACGACAAGTGGGAGTCATTCACAACAGCCATGGATTTATACATGGATATGCATGTACCCGACCTCAACACACTCATGGGCCAACTCTTCACTCATGAAGCAAAGATTAGCAAAGGTGGTGAGTCCTCAAGAGGTAATCAAACTTCTGCCTTATATTCTGATAAAGCTAAGGTCAAGGACAAGTCAAAGAATAGGAAGAATGAAGATGAAGGAAGCTCTTTCCAAGCAAACTTTGCAGGTAGAGGAAGAGCTAGAGGAAGAGGCAGAGGTGGAAAGCAAGGCAGGGGGAGATTCCAATCATCTCAACCTTGCAACATATGTGGCTTATCTAACCATACTACTGAAGAATGTTTCAGGAATCCAAGGAACTCAAGAGGAAGAGGATTCAATAGAGGTGGCTATGGATCAAATAGAGGTAGGTACAATGGAGGCTACAACAACAACAACTACTACAACAACAATTACAACAACAACAACAACTATCAAAGTGGCCATAGAGGAAGAAGAGATTACAATAACTATGCAGAGGACCAAAGTCAAGAAGATTCATTATTGATTATGAATCTATCAACAAAGAAGGGTAAGGATGATGATCACATATTTTACATTGATTCGGGATGCTCGAACCATGTAGCAGGAAATGTGGCTTTACTTTCTGATTTGGAAGATCCTCATAACAAGCATGAAGTGCAGACAGGAGATGACACAAAGCACTCAGTGGAGAAGATAGGTAATGTGAAGACATCAGATGGGAATATGAACCTCTTAAGCAAAGTCTTGTATGTCCCTACAATTACCAAAAATTTAATAAGTGTTGGACAGATTGTTGAAAAAGGATTGCAGGTTAGATTCAATCGATTTGGAGCATATGTTGAAGACCCAAGGCAAGGCTTTCGAAGGATTGCCAAAGGAGAAAAGACAGGAAGGCTTTTCACTTTTGAAGTGGAAGATACAAAGAACATAGCTTTGTTTAGCTATGGATCTCAAACTCTAACAGAGTTGGAGATATGGCACAAAAGGCTTGCTCACATTGGTGAGAGGACACTCAAACAGATTTGCAGGGACCAAAGTGTACTTGGTTTGCCTAATATCACAAGGCAACACATGATTTATAAGTGTGAAGCTTGTCAACTCGGCAAGGCTCATAGACAACCTTTCAATAAGAAAGGATATATGTATCAAAATCCTTTGGATCTAGTGCACACGGATGTGTGGGGTCCAAGTAAGGAGCCATCTATATCAGGCTCAAGATATTATGTGTCTTTCATAGATGATTGTAGCAGGTGGACCATTCTGTTTTTCATGAAGCACAAGGATGAAGTGTTTAATTGCTTTAAGAAGTATATTGCTCTTGTTGAAAATCAAACAGGTAGGACTTTGAAAAGACTCAGATCAGATGGTGGAGGAGAATACTTCTCTTCTGAATTTGATGCCTTCTTGCATGAAAGAGGCATTAAAAGGGAAGTCACTACAAGGTATACACCTGAACTCAATGGTGTAGCAGAGAGGAGGAATAGAGCTATTGTCGAAGCTGCAAGGTCCATGCTCAATGAAAAGGGATTGCCGAACTACCTATGGGCAGAGGCTGTGTCGACAGCCACATATCTCATAAATAGACTTCCATCTAAGTCACTAGATGGAACCACTCCATATGAAGTGTGGAATGGAAGAAGACCTAGTCTAGAGCATTGTAAAATCTTTGGATGCTTAGCCTATGCTCACATTCCTTCTCAAGTAAGAGGGAAATTGGATCCCAAGGCAGAGAAGTGTGTATTCATTGGTTATGATCAAAACCAAAAAGGATATAGATTGTACAATCCAACCAATAAAGGATTTTCTGTGAGTAGAGATGTAATTTTTGATGAAAACAAATCATGGTTTGATGATGACAAGAAAGTGAAGCTGCCATATGACTTGGATGAAGATTTTCCATCACTTCAACCAAAGGAGCCAAAGCAGATTGAAGAAAGTGATTCGGAGATTGACCTAGAAGACTTGGAAAGACTAAAGCTATGGAAGAACAAAGGTAAAGCAAAGATGCAGGATGCTACATATGGACCCGAGAGCTCACATCAACCACTTAGAAGGTCTTCGAGGGAGAAGAAGAAACCAGAGAGGTTTGGTTATGATACTTCTTTGGTCACCAAGCACTCAATCTACATTGCAAAGGATTCAACCAATGAAGAACCTACCACATTTGAAGAAGCACAAAGCAAGAAAGCTTGGAGAGATGCAATGGATGAAGAAATGGAAGCCTTGAAGGAGAATGACACTTGGGAGCTTGTACCTAACAAGCCATCTATGAAGATAATCGGATCTCGATGGATATAAAAAATCAAGAAGAATCCAGATGGAAGTATAAATAGACACAAAGCAAGGTTAGTTGCTAAAGGGTTTGCTCAAACCCATGGTATTGATTATGAGGAGACTTTCTCTCCTGTTGCAAAAATGCCTACAATTAGGGTTCTCATTAGTCTTGCTGCATCTAGAAATTGGAATCTTTATCAACTTGATGTAAAGAATGCTTTCTTGAATGGATGGATTTCTGAGGAAGTGTATATGGCACAACCTCCTGGATATGAGGATGCACATCATCCTAACTATGTATGCAAACTAAAGAAAGCTTTGTATGGATTGAAGCAAGCTCCAAGAGCTTGGAATTTCAGATTGGTTACTTATTTGCAGGACCAAGGATTCAAAGCTAGCAAGGCGGATACCTCTTTGTTCATAAAGAGGAATGGATCTGAAGTGATCTATTTATGTGTGTATGTTGATGATATTATTATCACAGGCAATGATCTTGAAGGA
>CM035432.1:120260808-120491122 GCA_020310875.1 Ceratopteris richardii | reverse complement strand
TTTTGTTGATTTGATTCTTGGGATGATAATTCAATGTCCTACAATAACTCATAATCCTCTATATAATCCTGTTTTCCTTCAAAATCTCCTCTTCCTCAGGTGGTTGAGGTATACACATTACTTGGTCAAAAAACACCATTTGAATATATTTCACGAAAAACCCAATTGCAATGAAATTTTGTGACTATATAGAAGGATTAAGGAGCTAATCGTACCAACTTCAATCACTGAAAATGATGTATCATGGTAAGAGAATCATCTCTGCAAACTCATAGAAAAACATTGGGAGATATTGTAGTGAACAGTACACTCACATAGGCATCAAGATATGAACACAAATGATCATGAAAATGAATGTATATTGATTGTAAAGTCAATGGACTTAATGGTACATATGTGTGCCTTGAAGCCACATTCTTGTATGCCATGAAGCCCTGCTCATAGAGGTACAAAAAACCGCAACTAAAAGCCATGTATATATAGTGATGTTTGGAGCGTGATTTTGAATTTGAATCTCTCCTAAAATCACTCTCAAATCTCTTAGTGATTGATTCTCATACTCACTCAATCATGAAATAGTGGCGTTCTCCTTCCTACTCATCAAGTGGACTCACCACTTTAGATACTTTCACTTTTACATCAAGTAGAAGCTCAAAATTACAAGAGTGAGTTCACAGTGAACTCTTAAAGGATTGACATTTCCTTTAAATTTCCATGTCTTTTGATGACTCAAGCCACCACTTAGACTTGCCATGGGCTTGTTCCAACAAGTGTGTATGGCTCAAATGCCTTTTGGCTTATTTGGGTGTTGGTAAGTCTTTTTTCAATGCCATCTTAGTGACAGTTAGAGTGCATGAGCAGTTGTGAGGAACATTAGGTTCCATGCTTGCACAAAGCAAATTGAGGTGCATTATCATTATGTCAGAGAGAGGTTCTCTACTAGGGAGGTCAGTTTGGCATATGTTCACACATACGATAACATTGCTGATCTTTTCTCAAATGCTCTACCTTGAGAGACGTTTGAAGATTTCCCCAAAGCGTTGGGCTTATTGCCTTTTGTGGATTGATTTCTTTCCGCATAGCTTGGCACTTCCTTATACATGAGTGACAACTCATTGTTTGTCGCATCACTCCCAATGGGGATTTGTTGACGTATTTTGGTAGTGATATGTGTGAATACATTAGGACCACCAGGCACTTTTTCCCTCTTTAGGAGGTTTTTCCCCCCAGTTTGTATATATGCCTATAACCCTAACATGTCACTTATTTTTGTACATCCACTTGTTAATACATTCAGTGTTGTATGTTTTGCTCCAAGCTTCTTCTTCCTTGTGCTCTTCATATGAAGTTTGAAGATGTCCCCAGATGTTTGGGCTTACTGCCTTTTGTGGATTGGTCTCTTTCCATTTAGCATGGCACTTCCTCATACATGAGTGCCAGCTCATTGTTGACTGCATCACTCCCAAGGGGGATTTGTTGATATATTTTGGTAGTGATGCATGTGAATACATTAGGACCACCGGGGCATGCTTTTCCCTCTTTAGAATGTCCCCCCCCCCCCCCCCCCCCGATTGTATATATGCCTATGACCCTAACATTCCCTCTTCAGTGTTGTGTGTTTTGCTCCAAGCTTCTTCTTCTTCCTTGTGCTGATCATGTGATTCCATAAACCTCAAACTCCAACACTCATGGAACCTTACCCATTAGTAAAAGACAACTTTGTAGAAATGAGAGCCCTATTGATTTCTATGGAATTCTTGTTGGTTGCATGTATGAGCATGCCTATTTTGCATTTAATTACAATTTTCTAGAGACACATGCATATGTAGATCACTCAAAACAAATAGGTCAACATTAGGGAGCACCAATCAACCACAAAGAATTTCCATAGATTAATTCTATTGACCTACATATTTTGAATCTTGCTTGCAAACTTGTGAGATAGTAGAGATGTCATCTATAGCTCTTATCCATGCAAATGTTTCAATTTATTTTTATAGGATTATTTTGCATTCGTGAAGTGCTCTAATTTTAAAGATTAACGTAAAGCAAATGTTGTACCGCATAGTGTCAAGCTAAAGACATTGAAGTGCATGAAGAAATCATCAGTTGCTCACTTATGAGAACATCTATGAATTCATCTTCGTGTGTGCATGGATCACCCTAACCTTTTTAATTCACACACATGCATCTTGTAACTTAGGATGGGTAGAACTTTCTCGTTTTCCTATTTCTAAGTATCCAATTTTTGTGTGATAGATGGAAACCCTCGTTGTGCTATGGGATTTTCCATTACATTTGGTTACATTGGTTGCACCATAGCCTATAGTCATGGCCTGATAGGTGGCACATATACTATGGGCATGAAACTTTATGGTATTTCATCTCTCCTCGTATGCCAATGATGTATGCCTCTATGGGTTGCAAAGATTCTTGTAGTTCTTGTACAATTGAGGGCTATTTTGTATTGATTCTCACTCCTCATCTATGAGAACCTTATATATTAGCACCTTGATTGTTCCCAATCCTACTTGAATATAGGGCCTCGATCAATGAGTTTATGAGAGGATCATTCACTATTTGTACATGTAACCATAGGGAAGATCTTTGTTTGTTGCCTTCCGCATTGGCATGCAAAGAGATTTTTCTCCATAAGGCTAATCGTGAAGAGATCTATATTATAGACATATTCATCCATGCACTTTTCCAAGGTGAAATCTTGTTCATTCACAAACATCACGTGTGGCTAATATATACATCCAACCTTGGGATTCAAGTGCCTCATTTGGAGATATTTTTGGAATATAGGCCTGGTATTCCATAGGTATTTTATATTTCTTTAGTGGCACTACAACTTTAAGAATCTTCTCTTCTCTCAAAGATGTCTAAGGTGTGGAAGGGAGTTCTAATAGAAAGAGGTAAGGGATCAATATGTGGGTTTACCAAAGGTGGAGAACTTGATCATGGTGGAGGTGAATAAATCAAATTATTGGGAGATGCATAAAATTGTGAGGTAGTGATCTATCGTAGCAAAAAGGTTGGGAGAGGTGAGCTTTGAGTTGATGGAGTGAGCGGATGTGATTTTTGTTATGGCATGGAGAAAGGAAGGGGAATGTTGTGCTTCTAGGGATGTAGACTTATGGATAAAGACATTCAAGAATGGTGATGGTGGAAGATGATCTCATGGAGGGAATGTAGACTAATGGACCAATGTAGAAGGAGAATCCTACACAACAACCATTATTGAAATGGGAGTTTTTTCTTTTGGATCCATAAGACATTAAACAAAATATGTAGAAGATCCCATGTCAAAGTTGACAAGTCCGCCTTGGTTGTTGCACTTACGGCCTCCTTGTAGTAGTAGTCCATAAGAATATGACACTTCTTCCATATGAGAAGGTGGAGGAAAAAAAGAGGTTGTTGTAAGAGCAAGGTAGACTAGTTCGATTTGTCACTTGGTTTATTCAGAAGTTTATGTTACACTTATGAATTCTTCAAGTAGCATTGATGTGAATCTTCTCCTATACATAGGTGGTTTTTAATCTAGTGATGGATAAAGGTTTTCATCCCATGTTACCACATACATGATACACTCATATCTGGTGGTAGTTTGTACTTAGGGATATTATTCAGCTCTTACTTAAGCTCCATTCACCCTCAATAGAGAGATCTATTCCAACCATCTATCTTCTCCATGTCTCTTTTTGCATTTGTTCTCCTTGTGTGTGTGTGTGCTTCTTGTGTGTCTCTTGCACTTCTACACATGCCCAAGAATGTGTATCATAATAGGTTCAACTCCTTCTAAATTTTTAGTTCAACAGCTAGAAAGTATTTCTACTAGTCATGCTAGGGCATTACCCCCTATAGATGATATTTTTGGATGCATCATTCATCTCTACATTGCTGAATGAATTTATAGAATCTTTTCAAAGCTCTGCCACTACAATCGGTTTGGTTCCAAAAGGGAATCCAAATATGTATGCATTTGATGAGGTTGTGTCTCTTTCTTTATAGAAGAGAAATCTAGAGTGAATATGAGTGTTTGATTGATGGAACACAAGAACTTGCTATCTCAAAAAAATGGAAAATAAGTGTGGTTAAGATTTGGCTTCATCAAAACCAAGCCTCAACCTCCGAATTGAGATATGCATAGCAATGTCAGTGTCAAGCACATGAATCGACTCAACTAGGAAACTGCATACTATATATCTGGCCTTGTGTAGCATGCATATATAAGACATCCCACAACTTGCTGATAAAGCAAAGTGTCAAATGCAGCACTATAATCCTCAACTGAGAATCAAATCCTATCTCCACTAGTGTGACACCCAAAAGACCAAGATAAGTGACATCAAAAGTATGCTACAAATCAGCCATAAGGATGTCAAGTTTTGCATCTCACGACCCAATCAAAAATATGTCATCAACATAAAGAACAAGCATTGTGAGCTCAACCCCATCTTTGCGTGCATAGAGTATGCTTTCAATGGGACTACACATGAAGCCAAGAGCAATAAGGTTCTTATGAATTTCTTCATGCCATGCACATGGAGCTTTTTTGAAACCATACAAGGCTTTATGCAAGCGACAAACCATATGATACAAACCATGTAGATTAATGTCATCTGGAGATACAAAATAGTTGACAAAATAGACAATCAGATTCCCCCCATTAAGGTTATATGGGGAAGCTTCATGATGTTAGAGGGCCTTTATTTTTACCTTGAATGGCAACCCGATGGCCCGAAAGTTTATGGCCCACCTAACCTAATGGATAGGCTCCCAAAGATCATATGTGACCATCAATGGTCACACATAGAGCTCATGAAACTTAGAAGTTAGGGTTCCACAAATGTCCGGGCTCTCACAATGGCTTCTCCTCATAATGAAGTTGTCACAACTTAGAACATCATGGATCATTTGTGGCACTTGAGGGTGGACTATTGAACATATCTAATGGATTGAACACATAATTTGCACACATGACCGACTCCATCGAAAACTTATCAAGAAGGTGTTTCCTTCACATGCCATTTCGAGGAGTTTTGTTACACTCGTAAACACCATTTTGCTTAGGTGTATATGGAATTTTACATTGGAGTCAAAGTCTTCTCCAAAAGATGGCGTCTTGATAGGACCACATACATCACTATGAAAACGATGCAATTTTCTTCTAGTGTGTGTATGACTATGTTTTGGAAAAGAAGAATGATGTATTTTTCCAAGACATGCCAGATTCCTTCTTCTTTTCATTATGCTTTGTAAGATCTCTACACTCATCTATAGTATGAAAAATCTTCGAACAATATTTTCATCTCTTCTTTTACAAATCAGCATCATTAGAGGAATGAGTGGAAGAGGAAGTTTGAGCCTTTGTTTCTGCTGAACCCAAAGCGGAACCATATTTTATTTTTCCTTTTTGTGAGATAGAAACTGCTTGCATTCCCTCAATCAAACCACTCCTACTCACTATAGATTTCTCTTCTTGCAAAAGAAGAGACACAATATCTCAAATACATACATATTTTGATTTCCTTCTACAACCATAAGGAGCATAGTGGAAATGCTGTGAAAAGATTTTGGTAATTCTTTCAACAATGTAGAGATAGTGATGCATTCAGAATCTCATCTATGTTTTCCATTTGCTCTTTCAAGTCCTTGATGCATGTTAGGATACACAATTGGTAGACTCATTTTTAACTATACAAAAATCCTCAGTTTCTTCCTCATGTATGCTACACATGCGTATTACAAAAGAGAAACAAAGAGGCAAGAGTGTCTCATGCTTATGTTGATGTAGAACATGATCGAATGTGTGGAACTATATAAAGTTCATTGAAAATGCAATCAATGCATGAGTTTGAGCATCTTTGCCATCCCATCTAAGTTGCTCCTATGTAGGTTGAGAAGGGTAACCATTGTACTTGAAGAAGAAGCTCCATCTGTGATAGTGGGCTGTGAAGTAGAAGAACCTAGGGGTCTTCGATCTACATATGCTACAATGTCCCATAGTTTTTTGTAAAAATAACATGTTTCATCATGTAAGACCACATTGGATAGTTGGGCAAATCAATCTTAGCTTTAGTTTGAAGCATATAAAAAATTCCATTACTACCTACCATTTCAATAAAGAATAAGAATGTGATAAGATCTTTAATTCAATGAAAGCTGAAATGAATGTTTAAATTTTGGCTCATAATCTATCACTTTGATGCAAATGTTGACCATAGGAATGGCTTTGAATTGGCAATAAAACCCCAATGCAATTGATGCAAATTCTTTCCCGCTACTTAAAAATCATTGTTCTATGCTCTGAAGTCAATTTGCATTATTAAAAGTGTGTGCATGCCATGATGTAAAAATTCAAAACTTGAGAAGGAGCTGGACCTGCTCTGATACCACTACTTGGTATGTCTGTGTGTGTTTGTGTAGAAGTGTTGGGAGAGATACGACATGCAACCAAATACGTAGAGAAAATGGACGGATGTGATAACTCTCTCTATTGATGATGAGCATAACAGAAGTAAGAGTTGAATAATATCCCTACGTATAGATTACCTCTAGATATGAGTGTGACATGGAAAAAACTCTTTAACCAACACTAGAGTAAAAAGTGTCAATGTATAGGGAAAAGATTTATATCAAAGACAAGGAATATGTAAGTGTAACCATGATAAATTCATTTTGAAAAGCTTTACTAACTTACTTGGGATTTCTTCCTTGATCTTAATCTTGGAACCACACTTGCAGGGTCCTCATCTCTAGAGCTCAAGAAATCAAGAAACGAAAAGATGTTTTCATAAGTCTTGGTGGCATGTTGGCTAGTTGCGAAATCAAGGATGTGAATGATGCCCTTTCCAAAGGTAAACATCAAGTTTGGATGCTCTCACTAATGAGTTCTTCAACCTTTGAAGACTCCCTCATGAACCCCCTTATTTTTTTTTGAGGGAGGCGTTTAATTTTTTGTGCCCTCACAAAGTGCTTTAACAAACGGGTTATAAAGATTATTCAAAAGAAGGACAACAAGAAAATCATACAAAACTAGAGGTGATTCACAATGCTCTAGATTGGTTTTAAGCTCATTGCCAAAGGTCTTGTGGACTTTGCCTCCCATCTCCTCCAATCATTAATTCATGATGATCATTCACTAAAGGAATATGGATCTTAGAAGCAATCATGGATATCTGAAAGGCCTTGATCTTGTTGCATCAAATCAAAATCTCCTATTTATTGAGATTGATTTTGACAAGGCTTATGATAGATTAGAGTGGAACTTCATCTTGCCATCCCTGGGGGGAATTGGCTTTGGAATGATGTTCATTAAAATAATCTTCACCCTCTTTGTGACCCCCTCAGCTTGATCAATATCAACTAGTAGCCTTAATCTCTTATTATCCTCAAAAGACCCTGTCTGATCACCCGGATAATTTTTTTTCATTTCTACGGATAATCTGGATTCCTTGGCCAAGCACCACACTTAGTAGGGCAACATTAAGATCCTTTCTTTTATGGAATAACCAGATCAGATAGTGCTAATGCTTTTTAAAAATGACACAAACATCTTTCTCCATAATGCGATTAATTGTGTCTCCCTATTTTCAAACTGTTTGGAAACTTTATGCACTAATTTTGCATCTAATGTGAAACATTATAGACTAATTTTTTATAAGTCACTCTTAAAATTTCTCCCTTTTATTTTAGCATTGAAAAACGTTGCAAAGTTTTGGCCTCTACTGAAGTATTTTGCCTTCTAGGCATCCTTATGGGATTTACAAACATGATGAATCAGAGACGGGAATGTGTGTTTCCACAATGTCACTCTAGCACAATGGTGGGTACCAACATGAGAACATACACCTCATAATTTTCAATCTGCAGAGACGTGAGGGTGGTATGACGACCACGAGCAAGTGAAGTGCACAAGTGAGAGAGTATGAAGCACACAAGCATGCACACACATACACACACACACGTGCACACAAGGCAAGAAGAAAGAGAGGAACAATGGAATGGTTTCAATTACAAAAGATCTCTATTACAAAAAATCAATCTCTAGGAACCCCACCTCAGAAATGAGCTCTCTAGATCTTTTTACAGTTTTTCACTAGTTTTTGCCTCTACTCAAACATAGTGTCCGAGCTAGTTAGAAATTAGGTGATAGGGATTATTTGAAGGCTCAAACGGAATCTAAACATTATGAAAATTGGTAAATAGATACTTCTAATACTCTTGAAGTTGAAGGACTCCTCATCTTGAGCAAATTGGATTCTAATCTACCGAACATGATATTTACATTATGAGTGTAGTGATACTAATCACTATTTGATGTAAAGTTAGATTCATTGTGAAACATTTGTTGGGCCCCTCTCATTCCTGACAGACCTTTGTGCTATAGGATGGTCAATGTAATACTCGAGGATACCTATTGCTAGTTCATGTTTGCATAGTCTTAATCCTTTTCCCAAATCAAACTACAATGCATCCCCATTGATGGCACTAGGAGTATCCGAGTGTGGAATCATGTAATATTTAGAATACATTGCTTGCTCCCATGCGGATGATTGAAGCATGTGTGTTGGTTTAGGAGTCAATAGTTTAGAGTGATACTCCTAAAAACTTGTAGTAAACATGGCTTTGAAAGTTTTCTTATACCAAGCTTGAAGATATGTCATGTAGGCATGCCAAGCATAAGCCAACTAAATGCTAGGGATCATACTCATGTCGTACACGAGATTGTAGTTGCCATCTATAAATTCTATCTCTACTTTTGGGATATTTACAAAGAAAATGTACAAGTTCTGCTCTTCATTCAACATCCTTCCCCTCCTAAATCTCCTAGTAGGCTCTCAACTTCTAGATTTATAAACTACTATCTCTCATTATCTGATGGATCTCTATCTTTGTATAGAGCTCTGTGTTATCTCAAGGAAGACTATTCTTGAGTTTTAGAAAATTAGAGCTTTCTATCTCTACGTTTTTGGCTATTTACAAAGAAATTATACAAGCTTTAGTCTTCATTCAACATCCTCCCCCTCCTAAACGTGTTGATGTCATCATCAAATTATTGGAAGTATTGTTGCAACTTTCTTCACTATCCTTGGTTTTACTTCATACCTACTCATGTACAATGCCTCTTTGTAAACCTTGTATAGAATCTTTCCTCATTTCTTCAATTTGTTGCCATTTCCCAATGTCTCCCTCTAGCTTATGTTTTCGGTCTTATAGATCTTTTGCACCTTTGCAAGGATCTCTCATAACCTTCAAGAGCTTAAGAAAAGGTAACTTTGTTTTTAAGACAAGTTCTTCTCGCTTTGCCTCTACTCTGTCCTCTACATCTATCATAACTACATCTTCATATTTTGTTTCTCTTATTCATTATCATCCAAACTAGTCAAAATCATCATTTCCTCTTGTTCCTCTTGATCATCCTAAGTAGCTTGTATGCCAAATCTAGAGAAGCATCAAAAAAGTCATTTATATTTGTTTGTTATTCCAATTCTTTCAATATTTGGATCTTAGACTCTTATTATTGATTTGATTCTTGGGATGACAATTCAATGTCCTACAATAACTGATAATCTTCTATATCATCCTGTTTTCCTTCAAAAATCTCCTGTTCCTCAGGTGGTTGAGGTATACACATTAGTTGGTCAAATGAACACCATTTCCTCTTGTTTCTCTTGATCATCTTGGGTAGGTTGTATGCCAAACCCTATGGAAGCAACAAAAAAGATAATTTATATTTGTTTTCTTTTCTAGTTCTTTAAATGTTTGAATGTTAGACTCTTATGAATTATTTGCTTCTTGGGATGAATAATTCTATGTCCCAAAATAACCAGTAATTCTCTATATCATCCTCGTTTTCTTCAAAAATCTCATCGTCCTCAGGTAGTTGATGTATACACATTAGTTGGTCATCCTATGTATTAGGATTTTGCTGCTTGGCATCAAACTCTAAGGTGCTTCTAATAATAGAGGTGGTTGGCTATTCAAATTACGTTTGCTCATCCTATAGCACTATGGCTTTCTTCTTCTCTTCTTCCTTAATTTTTTGTTTATGTTCTTTGTTTTTTTGCTTCACCTCTTTAGCTTTTACTACTATATTTCTCTTCAACCATGCACAATGTATCAAACAAATTCTTTAGTTCCTTTTCTCTTTTCACAAAAAATGTTTTTTGTTTTGGCTCTCATCAAGTTCTCATGTAATTCTCCATATATCTTCCATTCCTCTCTTGGCACTTTAGTGGCTTTATCTAACAAATCCTATAGCATGTTTTGGTATTTTGTTTTCAAATTTCTTCATATGTGTGTGTGTGTGTCTATGTGTGTGTGTATATATATATATATATATATATATATATATATATATATAATTAGCATTTATGGATATATATTAATACACGAACATAAACATATTGAGAGTAAGGGTTTGAGGATCAACACACATAAAAGATAAGGAATTAGGCTCTAGGTATTTATAGTGTATGTACATAAAGACATTTCAATTTCGGGTTTTTAGGACACATATTAGTTTACATACATGTAGAGTGGCATCCTCACACACACATACACACACACACTACCACGACGGCAATTTAGTGGGACAACTTCAACCTCAAGACATCCATAGGTAGACGTGTTTGTACCACATGCAACAAGAGTAGTCACTCCAACATGAACTACCCTAACCAAGTTTTCTTGAAGTATTTTGGTGTGTATGTTTATGTCTTTGTGTGTGCCTGTGTTTGTGGTTGTATAAAGGTATGTATGTAAGCGTACGTGTATTTATGTATATATGTAATAAGTATGTGTGACAATATTGATATGTGTATGTATGTTACGTATGGTATATCTAAGGATGTGTGCATGTGTGTGGTGTATGTGTGTGTGTTTATATGCATATATTGGTGTGTATGTTCAAATATGTATCCATTTTTATGTGTGCATATGTGTGCATAAATGTGTATTGTTGTGTGTATGCATGTGTATGCTGATGTGTTTACATGTGTATGTATACATGTGGATATGAACGATACATTTTCTATTTATTAGTTGTATTACTCTATCGCTTTTGTTAGAAGTGATTCTTCTTCTAATAAAAATCAATTATAATAATTATTATTTTAACTAAAATGAAAAATAGAACATTTTGATAAAAAATCATAAACAAAAGAAAATTCTCATTTAATTGAAGCTATAGGCATGTATATCGCCATCAATATACCCCTCTTTTGCAATTTTTGTCTTCAACTTTCTTATGGCAGGCAGTGTTAAGCATTGGAAGATAGAATGACTACCCGACCGATATACCGAGCAACATATCATTGAATACATATATGTTTGTAATTTTCACAAAATTTTGTGTCCATAAGAAAACCAAAATTCTGTTCTAGTGCAACAATTTGTGAGCAGGGATGTTCTTTTCTTGAGCCTCTCACAATTCAGTTTTGGTGGTGGAATCGTTAGATGAGTTTGGGAAATCTCATGCTCATAAGAAAAATACTTGTATCTATGACCTTTCAAGAATCTAACCTGCATAAGTGCTCCCAAAGAATCGAGTTATAACACTCTCCCACCCTGTCTTTACCAGTACATACTAACAAGTATGGGTTGATCGTATCAGAGGATGATGGCAGCGTAAAACGAGACTGTAGTGAAGGAGGTGTGTGTCGTTGAATTCCTGGATCGTCAAGGGCTAAACCTTTTGCTCCGGTTGATCATTTATATTTCCAGATACTTAGTCTGCATTAGATCAATACTTGTGCGACGTTTAACGAATGTAAGTGTCCGGATTACGCAATAGAACGATCTTACGTTAAACGATAGAATTGTTAAGCAAGGAAGCTTTTCGATTTTCAAAGACTCTCGAGTATGCATTTATGTCACAAACCCTTAAAACTTACAACAGAGAATTTTCGGTCCCGGTTCGCTGGCTGGTGGTTGGGCCTCTCGCCTCTTGAGGCGGGGGTGAGGGTTCAACCCCTGGCAGCAACATGTAGGGACATATAATTTCCAGGAACTGATGTATGTGGCTGTTGGCCACCGTTTGACCATCCCCGCGGTAGTTGTGACCGCCGTTTAACCCAGTTGTAAACCCCTGTTCTTGTGGGATAAGGGGGGTCCCATGGGCACTATGCCCTTCCTTGTACAGTTGTAATTTCAAAGTTAAAGTTCGGGGGAGTAGGCCTCGGCCGAACCTCCATTTTAAAAAAAAAAACAGAGAATTTTCGTACCGAATAAGCAATGGGAGACAGAAAATAAGGCGTTGATCATTTACACTTGAAGACTGAATTACATATTGAAAAACTTAACACAACCATCTTCATTACAGGAAAAGCTCGAATAGCTACAGCCACAACGAAACTCAAAAAGAGAATTTCTGACGTTCAAGTGAGATTATCCAGCCACACTGAGCGTTCTGTTTTCATTACAAAGAAGGACATGCCTTACAACAGGACAAAGCTTTGCTATTGAAACCCACAGTGCTCCCTATGCTGAACGCAGCAGCTGCGATTAGTGCCCAATCTTAGGATCATGGGATGTGTTTGCATGCGCATTTTCGTAATCGGCTCCACGCATTCCTGCATGGTCAAGTCCTATCGGTGGGTCGTGGGATCTATTGGCGTGAGGCTCCTCATAGTCCTCGTACTCTACTCGGCTCTCACTGTGAGAGTGGCGCACACTTAACTCCTCTTGTTTCTGGTTTTCAGAAAACATCTCTGTCACTTCCTGATGTTGAGTTATCTGTTCCGGTTGGTCTGCATCCACGCCCGATCTTTTAATGGTGAAAGCGCCTGCAACCGAAAACCACGTAAGAATTTTACATTCTCTCTCTCTCGCTCTCTCTCAACAACGAAAGACATGAGCTGTATCATTGGCGGCGCAGTTCGAGCACCTAAACGCAGTTAAGCAGAAGCCTCCAACAACGGGGAACGCAGAAACTTCCGAAGGCACACAGAGAGCATTTGTTCATACCTCGTCCTGCCGCGTCACAACAGGGCATCAAGAAGATCGTCAGTAGAGTTGCGGACAAAATAAGCTCGCGTCTATTCATCTTTACGCCCGAAGATTATCTAGAGAGGGTTATCAATACAATTCCACCATACACATCCTGCCTTTATAAATCTAGCGCGTCATCGGAGTCGGTCATGTTTGTGAGGAAAGAATCGAGATGCGGATGCCAAACAATAAAAAATATAAATTTCTTGGTTGGCGAATCTTTTTTTCAATACCACATGTAATGTTCAACAAATTTTAGCTCATGACTTAAAAGTTGAAGACCCTCATCGAAGTTTGCTCCTTTTGTTCAAGATTTCGGTTTCTCAACGAAGGTGTGATCAAACTATTCACAAAAAGCTAAAACCCAAACCTGTTGACCTACCTCTAACATAGTTTTTACCCTCTTTTATGTCAACCTTCTCATCAACAAGTGCATCATGTAAATCTGCAATAGAAAAGGAATGATCTGCATTATCATTTAATGGAATGAGTAAAGGCTAAGAAATTGCCTAGTTTGGATTAGCACCCCCTACAACTCAATTACATAACATGGAGGCCCATAATGAAGAAATTCTTTCTCTTTGGACAGAGGAATCATTGGAGAAGGACTTGAGTACCTTCGGTAACAATATCTCTCTTCATTCTCTACTTTGCATGTAGGGTACTATAAACAACAAAAATCAAAATTCTACATGATGATGGTAGTTGACATGACTTCATTTCACATTTTAGTACAACAACTTAAATTGAAAACGTTTCCTTCTTTGTATAAAGTAAAAGCTGCATTTCAAGGTAATCGTTATAATGTAACACGAGAAGTGCAAGATGTTACAATTAGCATAGGCCCATATATTGATTCACGAACATTTTTAATTTCACCTTTGCAATCTTATGATGTTATACTAAGTATGCCTTTTCTTCATCATTATAACCCACGCATTGACTACCATACACATACCTTTAACTTTGAATTTAAAGGTCAAATTATTACTTTGTCTGCATGACATGATTTCCAACCATTTCCAATGATTAGTCATACTCAAGTAAAACGTGCATGAAGGAAAGGATTCAATTCATGCATTGTCTTTGTCAATGTCATCAATGATTATACTCATACACTTTGTGATGCACATAAACCTTTCATGACTACGTATAAGGATTGTTTTATGTCTAAGTATCCCTTTGAACTACCACCCTCTCGAGGATCCTTTGACCATAGCATAGATTTAGTCACTGGTAGTTCTCCTCCTCATAAAGCATATAGACATGGCCCACTACACAAAAAGGAAATAGAAAACCAAGTAAAAGAACTACTACAGAAAGAAATTATAAGGCGTAGTTCTTCCCCATTTGGAGCACCACTTCTCTTAGTAGAGAAGAAGAATAAAACTTATGGAATGTGCATTGATTATAGAGCCCTTAACAAGATCACAATAAAGAATAGATACCCTATTCCTCGAATAGATGATCTTTTAGATAAATTATAAGGAGCTCGTGTCTTTAGTAAAAATTGATCTAGAATCAGGATACCATCAGATTCGTATGACGCAAAGTGATATTTTTAAGACCGCATTTAGAACTCAAGTAGGCCATTATGAATTTATGGTAATGCCCTTTGGACTTACTAATGCCCCTGCTACATATACATGAATGATGAATAACATTTTTCTTGATTACCAAGCTTTTGTTCTTGTATTTTTCGACGATATACTTGTTTACAATAAGAATGATGGTGAGCATGAGAAGCACCTTAAAACAATTTTTCATTTACTATGAGAGAACACACTTTATGCTAATCTTGAAAAGAGTTACTTCTTTCAACATAAGCTAGAATATCTAGGACATATTATTTCAAGTGAAGGTGTGCATGTGGATCCAAAAGAGATTAAAGTTATAGTAGAATGTCGTACACCACAATCAGTCAATAATGTTCGTTCTTTTCTTGGGTTGGCTAGTTTCTATAGGAAGTTTGTTCAAAATTTTTCTCATTTAGCATTGCCCCTTACCTTGTTATTGAAAAAGAAAAAAAAATCGCATGGGCACTTACCCAACAACAATCCGTTGAAAAAACTCAAACATGCACTTTCACATGCAACTCTTTCACAATTACCTAATTTTTCACAACCCTTTCATGTTGTTACTGATGCTAGTGGTTCAGGGATAGGTGCTGTTTTAATGCAAAATGGTCATCCTATTGCATTTGAGAGTAAGAAGCTTAAGCCCTCAGAACAAAATCAAAGTACATATGATAAAGAATTATTAGCAATTGTGCATGCTTTGCGAATTTGGAAACACTATCTTATGGGATTGAGGTCTTAATCAAAACCGATCAACATGCTACTAAGCATTTATTAAATCAGCCCTTAATCTCTGATTTCCATCTTAAATGGGCATCATTCATTTAAAATTTCCAACCCATGATCCAATATCAGCTTGGTAAAGCTAATGTTGTAGCTGATGCTCTTAGCTGATTTCCTTCACATTCTCTTGTTTTGCATAATATTTATGCCATCCAAATACATTCTTTTCAAGAAATTGTTTCCACTCATGCAACTGATTTGTATTTATCACGTGCATGGCATGACTTCAACAATGGTGCATCTTTATCTGATGAACATTATACATTTCATAATGGTTTTCTTTATTTTCAACATAGATTATGCATAACTCAAGCTTTTAAAGATTTTGCCATAAAAGAAATGCATTAACCATCTTACATGGGTCATAGAGGCATACAAAGCACCATTTTTGCCTGCAAAGATTTCTTCTTTTGGCCACACATGGAAAAAGATATTGCACATTATGTTTCTCAATGCATTGTATGTCAGCATGTGAAACGTCATCATGGTAAACCATTTGGATTATTAATGCCACTTCCCATTCCAAACGAATCATCAGAAGCTTGGAGCACCATTTGCTCAATCTTTCTTGCTCTTCTTGTGTTGGTTGACCTTTGTTCCTGAAACTTGGCATAACTTCATCTCCAGATATATATTACCATATAAATTCCTACCTTGAAGATAAGCCTTAATCCTTAATGACCAGGCTAAGTAGTTATCTCTATCCAATTTATCATTTGATGAAGGAAATCCATCTACCATGTTGTCCAACCTTGCTCTGATACCACTGTGAAGAGATGGATTTAAACTTGGAGAAGATGAAGTGTTGCTGCAAAAACTTTTCACTACACCAACCAAATAAACTCCAGGGAGGTGCAGTGGACCCTTTTAGCTTTCCAAAGAATGTATTAGACACCATATGTACCGTGGAAGGTCACTCTTAAAGATATGAATCAAAATAGATAGGTAGAAGTTGAACCAAAGGAAAAAAACTTGTTATTTTTGTTCATACACTAGTATAGTGTTTTAAACAATTCTCTGGCCACAACAACAATTGAATTAATTCTTTACGGGGAACTCCAATTAACTTAGCTAGCTAAAAATCCTGAGTGATTTCATAAAAATTGATGGACTACATGAAGAGAAAAGAGTTTAACAAGTCACAACATCATCCCGATTTTCACGGTATGTAGGAGTCCTAAGACCAATGAGCAAAGATATATTATTATCTCGAAATTCCAAGAGGCAATGCTGATGAAACTTTTTATCCATATAATAGACCTTATGATGAATCCAACATGATTTAAATCATGGAAAATGACCACTTACACACTAAGAAAAAGCCTTTAGAAAATAACCATTTTGATGGAGTATTAACAAAGAAGTGAATTATGCAAAGATATAGTCAACATCTAATGAACATACCTCACGATGGAAAAACCCAACTCCAATGAAATTTTGTGAATATATAGAAGGATTAAGGAGCTAATTGTACCAACTTAAATCGCTGAAAATGATGGATCATGGTCAAAGAATCATCTCTGCAAACTCACACAAAAAAATTGGGAGATATTGTAGTGAACAGTACACTCACCTAGGCATCAAGATATGAACACAAATGATCATGAAAATGAATGGTATTTTGATTGTAAGGTACAATGGACTTAATGGTACATATGTGTGCGTTGAATCCACACTCTAATATGCAATCAAGCCCTGCCCATAGAGGTACAAAAACCACAACTAAAAGCCATGTATATATAGAGATGTTTGGAGCCTAATTTTGAATTTGAATCTCTCCTAAAATCACTCTAAAATCTTTTAGTGATTGGTTCTCATACTCACTCAATCATGAATTAGTGGTTTTCTTCTTCCTACTCATCAAGTGGACTCAATCACTTTAGATACTTTCACTTTTACATCAAGTAGAAGCTCAAAAATTACAACAGTGAGCTCACAAGCAAAATGTTAAAGGATTGACATTTCCTGTAAATTTCTATGTCTTTTGATGACTCAAGCCACCACTTAGACTTGCCATGGGCTTGTTCCAACAAGTGTGTGTGGCTCAAATGCCTTCTAATACTTCAAGTGTGGAATCTAAACATTATGAAAATTGGTAAATAGATACTTCTAATACTCTTGAAGTTGAAGGAATCCTCATCTTGATCAAATTGGAGTCTAATCTACCAAAAATGATATTTACATTATGAGTGTAGTGATACTAGTCACTATTTGATGTAAGTAAGATTCATTGTGAAGCATTGGTTGGGCCTTCTTGCTAAGTTATGCTTAACTACTCTATCTCCTTATTTCTTGCTGTCTTTTCTTTGTTGTTCTCTTTTGAGGCTCTCTTATCTACTCATTCCTAATTGCTGGCGAACACTCCCCCTCTCATTCGTGATAGAATTTTGTGCTATAGGATGGTCAATGTAATACTCGAGGATATCTATTGCTAGTTCATGTTTGCATAGTCTTAATCCTTTTCCCAAATCAAACTACAATGCATCCCCATTGATGGCACTAGGAGTATCCGAGTGTGGAATCATGTAATATTTAGAATACATTGCTTGCTTCCATGCCAATGATTGAAGCAAGTGTGTTGGTTTAGGAGCGAATACTTTAGAGTGATACTCCTAAAAACCTGTAGTAAACATGGCTTTGGGCATTCAATTTATGCAAGTTGATGGTGGAATGGCTTTGTGTCAAACAAAATATATTGACACATTACTGCAACATTTTGGCCTTGAAGACTGTAAGCCTATTGCCACTCCTATGGAGACATGTTTATGATTGAGTCTTCATGATGCTGGAGATGCATTTGATGTTGTCCTCTATCAGCAGGATGTTGGATGCCTGATTTACTTATGCATTACTTGGCTAGATATTTAGTTTGCTATCTCACAGATGAGCAGATTTATGCATTGCCCAGGTGTCAAGCATTGGCAGGCGGTTAAGCGCACCTTTCACTACTTGAGTGGTACTTGGTTACTTGGGTTGTTTTATCCCAATGGGGGATCACTACCGCCAGATTTGCATGCTTTTTCTGACTCAGACTGGGCTGGTTGCTATGACACCCATGTCCCCACTAGTGGCTTTTGCTTCATGCTTGGTAGCTCATGTATATCTTGGTTGAGCAAGAAGCAGCCTACTATGGCCACTGCCTGTTGTGAGGCTGAGTATAGGGCAGCTTTCACAGCTACTGTTGAGTGTCTGTGGCTCAGATGCCTTATGGCTGATTTGGGTGTTGGCCAGTCTTCTGCCACCACCATCTTCACTGAGAGTCAGAGCGCATTGGCAGTTGCGAGGAACCTTGTGTTCCATGCTCGCACTAAGCACATTGAGGTGCATTATCATTATGTCAGGGAGAGGTTCTCTTCTGGGGAGGTCAGCTTGGCATATGTGCCCACATAGGAGAACATTGCAGACCTTTGTATAGAGCTCTGTGATAGCTCAAGGAAGACTATTCCTGAGTTTTAGAGAAATTCGAGCTTTCTATCTCTACATTTTCAGCTACGTACAAAGAAATTGTACAAGGTTTAGTCTTCATTAAGCATCTTCCCCCTCCTAAATTGTTGATGTCATCATCAAATTATTGGAAGTATTGTTGCAACTTTCTTCACTATCCTTGGTTTTACTCCATACCTACTCATGTACAATGCCTCTTTGTAAACCTTGTATAGAAACTTTCCTTTTCTTCAATTTTTTGCCATTTCCCAATGTCTCCCTCTAGCTTATGTTTTCGGTCTTATAGATCTTTTGGACCTTTGCAAGCATATCTCATAACCTTCATCAACTCAAGAAAAGGTAACTTTGTTTTTGTGACAAGTTCTTCTTGGTTTGCCTCTACTTTATCCTCTACATCTATCATAACTACATCTTCATATTTTTGTTGCTCTTATTCATTATCATCCAAACTAATCAATATCATCATTTCCTCTTGTTCCTCTTGATCATCCTAAGTAGCTTGTATGCCAAATCCTAGAGAAGAATCAAAAAGGTCATTTATATTTGTTTGCTTTTCGAGTTCTTTCAATTTTTGGATATTAGACTCTTTTTATTGATTTTATTCTTGGGATGATAATTCAATGTCCTACAATAACTCATAATCCTCTATATAAGACTGTTTTCCTTCAAAAATCTCCTCTTCCTCAGGTGGTTGAGGTATACACATTACTTGGTCAAAAAACACCATTTGAATATATTTCACGAAAAACCCAATTGCAATGAAATTTTGTGACTATATAGAAGGATTAAGGAGCTAATCGTACCAACTTAAATCACTGAAAATGATGTATCATGGTAAGAGAATCATCTCTTCAAACTCATAGAAAAACATTGGGAGATATTATAGTGAACAGTACACTCACATAGGCATCAAGATATGAACACAAATGATCATGAAAATGAATGTATATTGATTGTGAAGTCAATGGACTTAATGGTACATATGTGTGCCTTGAAGCCACATTCTTATATGCCATGAAGCCCTGCTCATAGAGGTACAAAAACCGCAACTAAAAGCCAAGTATATATAGTGATGTTTGGAGCCTAATTTTGAATTTAAATCTCTCCTAAAATCACTCTCAAATCTTTTAGTGATTGATTCACATACTCACTCAATCATGAATTAGTGGCGTTCTCCTTCCTACTCATCAAGTGGACTCAACCACTTTAGATACTTTCACTTTTACATCAAGTAGAAGCTCAAAAATTACAAGAGTGAGTTCACAAGTGAACTCTTAAAGGATTGACATTTCCTTTAAATTTCCATCTCTTTTGATGACTCAGGCCACCACTTAGACTTGCCATGGGCTTGTTCCAAATAGTGTGTATGGCTCAAATGCCTTTTGGCTTATTTGGGTGTTGGTAAGTCTTTTTTCAATGCCATCCTTAGTGACAGTTAGAGTGCATGAGCACTTGTGAGGAACATTAGGTTCCATGCTTGCACAAAGCAAATTGAGGTGCATTATCATTATGTCCGTGAGGGGTTCTCTACTAGGGAGGTCATTTTGGCATATGTTCACACATATGATAACATTGCTCATCTTTTCTCAAATGCTCTACCTTGAGAGACGTTTGAAGATTTCCCCAAAGCTTTGAGCTTATTGCCTTTTGTGGATTGATTTCTTTCCACATAGCTTGGGACTTCCTCATACATGAGTGACAACTCATTGTTTGTCGCATCACTCCCAATCGGGATTTGTTGACATATTTTGGTAGTGATATGTGTGAATACATTAGGACCACCGGGGCACTTTTTTCCCTCTTTAGGAGGTTTTTTCCCCCAGTTTGTATATATGCCTTTAACCCTAACATGTCACTTATTTTTGTACATCCACTTGTTAATACATTCAGTGTTGTATGTTTTGCTCCAAGCTTCTTCTTCGTCCTTGTGCTCTTCATATGAAGTTTGAAGATGTCCCCAAATGTTTGGGCTTACTGCCTTTTGTGGATTGGTCTCTTTCCATATAGCATGGCACTTCCTCATACATGAGTGCCAGCTCATTGTTGACTGATCACTCCCAAGGGGGATTTGTTGATATATTTTGGTAGTGATGCGTGTGAATACATTAGGACCACCGGGGCATGCTTTTCCCTCTTTAGAATGTCCCCCCCTCCCCCCCCCCCCCCCCCCCCGATTGTATATATACCTATGACCCTAACATTCCCTCTTGAGTGTTGTGTGTTTTGCTCCAAGCTTCTTCTTCTTCCTTGTGCTGATCATGTGATTCCATAAACCTCAAACTCCAACAGTCATGGAACCTTACCCTCAGTAAAAGACAACTTGGTAGAAATGAGAGCCCTATTGATTTTTATGGAATTCTTGTTGGTTGCATGTATGAGCATGCCTATTTTGCATTTAATTACAATTTTCTAGAGACACATGCATATGTAGATCACTCAAAACAAATAGGTCAACATTAGGGAGCACCAATCAACCACAAAGAATTTCCATAGATTAATTCTATTGACCTACATATTTTGAAATATTTCTTAAAGTGCGAGGATGTTGATCTCACAATTTCAGTTGAATCTTGCTTGCAAACTTGTGAGATAGTAGAGATGTCATCTATAGCTCTTATCCATGCAAATGTTTCAATTTATTTTTATAGGATTCTTTTGCAGTCATGAAGTGCTCTAATTTTAAAGATTAACGTAAAGCAAATGCTGTACCGCATAGTGTCAAGCTAAAGACATTGAAGTGCATGAAGAAATCATCAGTTGCTCACTTACGAGAACATCTATGAATTCATCTTCGTGTGTGCATGGATCACCCTAACCTTTTTAATTCACACACATGCATTTTGTAACTTAGGATGGGTAGAACTTTCTCGTTTTCCTAGTTCTAAGTACTAGGTATCCAATTTTTGTGTGATAGGTGGCAACCCTAGTTGTGCTATGGGATTTTGCATTACATTTGGTTACATTGGTTGCACCGTAGCCTATAGTCATGCCCTGATAGGTGGCACATATACTATGGGCATGAAACTTTATGGTATTTCATCTCCTCGTATGCCAATGATGTATGCCTCTATGGCTTGCAAAGATTCTTGTAGTTCTTGTACAATTGAGGGCTATTTTGTATTGATTCTCACTCCTAATCTATGAGAACCTTATGTATTTGAACCTTGATTGTTCCCAATCCTAGTTGAATATAGGGGCCTCGATCAATGAATTTATGAGAGGATCATTTACTATTTGTACATGTAACCATAGGGAAGATCTTTGTTTGTTCCCTTGCACATTGGCATGCAAAGAGATTTTGCTCCATAAGGCTAATCGTGAAGAGATCTATATTATAGACATATTCATCCATGCACTCTTCCATGGTGAAAACTTGTTCATTCACACAAACATCACGTGTGGCTAATACATACATCCAACCTTGGGATTCAAGTGCCTCATTTGGAGACATTTTTGGAATATAGGCATGGTATTCCATAGGTATTTTATATTTCTTTAGTGGCACTACAACTTTAAGAATCTTCTCTTCTCTCAAAGATGTCTAACGTGTGGAAGGGAGTTCTAATAGAAAGAGGTAAGGGATCAATATGTGGGTTTACCAAAGGTGGAGAACTTGATCATGGTGGAGGTGAATAAATCAAATTATTGGGAGATGCATAAGATTGTGAGGTAGTGATCTATCGTAGCAACGAAGATGGAAAGGTTGGAAGAGGGTGAGCTTTGAGTTGATGGAGTGAACGGATGTGATTTTTGTTATGGCATGGAGAAAGGAAGTGGAATGCTTTGCTTCTAGGGATGTAGACTTATGGATAAAGACATTCAAGAATGGTGATGGTGGAAGATGATCTCATGGAGGGAATGTAGACTATGGACCAATGTAGAAGGAAAATCCTACACAACAACCATTATTGAAATGGGAGTTTTTTCTTTTGGATCCATAAGACATTAAACAAAATATGTAGAAGATCCCATGTCAAGGTTGACGAATCTGCCTTGGTTGTTGCACTTACGGCCTCCTTGTTGTAGTAGTCCATAAGAATATGACACTTCTTCCATATGAGAAGGTGGAGGAAAAAAAGAGGTTGTTGTAAGAGCAAGGTAGACTAGTTGGATTTGTCACTTGGTTTATTCAGAAGTTTATGTTACACTTATGAATTCTTCAAGTAGCATTGATGTGAATCTTCTCCCTATACATGGGTGGTTTTTGATCTAGTGATGGATAGAGGTTTTCTACCCATGTTACCACATACATGATACACTCATATGTGGTGGTAGTTTGTACTTAGGGATATTATTCAGCTCTTACTTAAGCTCTGTTCATCCCTAATAGAGAGACCTATTCCAACCATCTATCTTCTCCATGTCTCTTTTTGCATTTGTTCTCCTTGTGTGTGTGTGTGCTTCTTGTGTGTCTCTTGCACTTCTACACACGCCCAAGAATGGTATCATAATAGGTTCAACTCCTTCTAAATTTTTAGTTCAACAGCTAGAAAGCATTTCTACTAGTCGTGCTAGGGCGTTACCCCCTATAGATGATATTATTTCGGATGCATCATTCATCTCTACATTGCTGAATGAATTAATAGAATCTTTTCAAAGCTTTGCAACTACAATCAGTTTGGTTCCAAAAGGGAATCCAAATATGTATGCATTTGATGAGGTTGTGTCTCTTTTTTCATAAGAAGAGAAATGTAGAGTGAATATGAGTTGTTTGATTGATGGAACACAAGAACTTGCTATCTCAAAAAAAATGGGAAATAAAGTGTGGTTAAGATTTGGGTTCATCAAAACCAAAGCCTCAACCTCCCAATTGAGAATATGCATAGCAATGTCAATCTCCATGTGTTAGTGTCAAGCGCATGAATCGAATCAACTAGGAAACTGCATACTATATATCTGGCCTTGTGTAGCATGCATATATAAGACATCCCACAACTTGCTGATAAAGCAAAGTGTCAAATGCACCACTATAATCCTCAACTGAGACTCAAATCCTATATCCACTAGTGTGACACCCAAAAGACCAAGATAAGTGACATCAAAAGTATGCTACAAATCAGCCATAAGGATGTCAAGTTTTGCATCTCACGACCCAATCAAAAATATGCCATCAACATAAAGAACAAGCATTGTGAGCTCAACCCCATCTTTGCGTGCATAGAGTATGCTTTCAATGGGACTACACATGAAGCCAAGAGCAATAAGGTTCTTATGAATTTCTTCATGCCATGCACATGGAGCTTTTCTGAAACCATACAAGGCTTTATGCAAGCGACAAACCATATGATACAAACCATGTAGATTAATGTCATCTGGAGATACAAAATAGTTGACAAAATAGACAATCGGATTCCCCCCATTAAGGTTATATGGGGAAGCTTCATGATGCTAGAGGGCCTTTATTTTTACCTTGAATGGCAACCCGATGGCCCGAAAGTTTATGGCCCACCTAACCTAATGGATAGGCTCCCAAAGATCATCTGTGACCATCAATGGTCACACATAGAGCTCATGAAACTTAGAAGTTAGGGCTCCACAAATGTCCCGGCTCTCACAATGGCTTCTCCTCATAATGAAGTTGTCACAACTTAGAAAATCATGGATCATTTGTGGTCACTTGAGGGTGGACTATTGAGCATATCTAATGGATTGAACACATAATTTGCACACATGACTGACTCCATCGAAAACTTATCAAGAAGGTGTTTCCTTCACATGCCATTTCGAGGAGTTTTGTTACACTCGTAAACACCATTTTGCTTAGGTGTATATGGAATGTTACATTGGAGTCAAAGTCTTCTCCAAAAGATGGCGTCTTGATAGGACCACATACATCACTATGAAAAAGATGCAATTTTCTTCTAGTGTGTGTATGACTATGTTTTGGAAAAGAAGAATGATGCATTTTTCCAAGACATGCCAGATTCCTTCTTCTTTTCATTATGCTTAGGAAGATTTCTACACTCATCTATAGTATGAAAAATCTTCGAACAATATTTGAATCTCTTCTTTTACAAATCAGCATCATTACAGGAATGAGTGGAAGAGGAAGTTTGAGCCTTTGTTTCTAATGAACCCAAAGCGGAACCATATTTTATTTTTCCTTTTTGTGAGATAGAAATTGCTTGCATTCCCTCAATCAAACCACTCCTACTCACTATAGATTTCTCTTCTTGCAAAAGAAGAGACACAATATCTCAAATACATACATATTTTGATTTCCTTCTACAACCATAAGGCATTAGGGGAGAAAGTGAGCCCTGCATGGGCCTTGTAAGGATCCCTAATTTTTAGGGATTAAGAAGCTTAATCCATGACTTTTGGGAGCCACATGATACCACTAGTGGTATTGTGAAATAAAAAATGTAGATGAAATAAGTCTTTTTTCATGTCACACGCGAGTTTCTGTGAGCCATTCGATTGATTGAATCAATGGTTTACATTGAATTGGATTTGAATCTAGAGAGAGACTAAAAAAAACTCGTGGGAGTAAGGACAAAGACTGTCCCCACTCTCTGCAGAAAAAGTGGCCGTTAGATTTATCTAGATCCGATGGATCGGCGCAATTTGTGTTGAGCTCATTTTTGGGATGCATCGGCGTCGTCCGATCGAGGGCTCATCCAATGGTTCCCATTAGAAGGCGCTTTTTTCATGTGGGCAGTCAATCTAAGCCATCAGATCTTGTCCAGATCAAAGGCCACGAATTCAAGCGCTCAACTTGCCTGCAGTTCAAAGTGGACCGTCCGATCGGCGCTCAAATCCAATGACTCATAGAAAAAGGCGCCTTTTGTCATGATTGTTTTGATCTCATCCATTAGATCTCAAGCTAATCCAAGGGTCCAAGTTTGTAGATGCCTTGACTTTTGGCATTTAACCTTGGCCATTAGATATTTGATCAATCCAACGGTTCTAAACAAATTTCGAGGTATTCAAAACCATCTTCTAAAGAAAACCATGAATTCTAGATGGTTTTAGGCTCTTTGACCACACAAAAACAAGGGAAGCCTATGCCTAGTCTATGTGTTTAAGGGACTAGACTGTGGCCACCACCCTCTTCTCATTGGTCCATGACTAATCAGCCCTTAATCTAAAAGGCCCATTCAGGGTTCATTTTTTCCCCTAATGGAGCCTAGTGGAAATGCTGTGAAAAGATTTTGGTAATTCTTTCAACAATGTAGAGATGAGTGATGCATTCAGAATCTCATCTATGTTTTCCATTTGCTCTTTCAAGTCCTTGATGCATGTTAGATACACATTTGTAGACTCATTTTTAACTATACAAAAATCCTCAAGTTTCTTCCTCATGTATGCTACACATGCGTATTACCAAAGAGAAACAAAGAGGCAAGAGTGTATCATGCTTATGTTGATGTAGAACATGATCGAATGTGAACTATATAAAGTTCATTGAAAATGCAATCAATGCATGAGTTTGAGCATCTTTGCCATCCCATCTAAGTTGCTCCTATGTAGGTTGAGAAGGGTAACCATTGTACTTGAAGAAGAAGCTCCATCTGTGATAGTGGGCTGTGAAGTAGAAGAACGTAGGGGTCTTGGATCTACATATGCTACTATGTTCCATAGTTGTTTTGCAAAAATAACATGTTTCATCATGTAAGACCACATTGGATAGTTGGGCAAATCAATCTTAGCTTTAGTTTGAAGCATGTAAAAAAGGCCATTACTACCTACCATTTCAATAAAGAATAAGAATGTGATAAGATCTTTAATTCAATGAAAGGTGAAATGAATGTTTAAATTTTTGCTCATAATCTATCACTTTGATGGAAATGTTGACCATAGGAATTGCTTTGAATTGGCAGTAAAACCCCAATGCAATTGATGCAAATTCTTTCTCGCTACTTAAAATCATTGTTCTATGCTCTGAAGTCGATTTGCATTATTAAAAGTGTGTGCATGCCATGATGTAAAAATTCAAAACTTGAGAAGGAGCTGAACCTGCTCTGATACCACTACTTGGTATGTCTGTGTGTGTTTGTGTCGAAGTGTGGGAGAGATACGACATGCAACCAAATACGTAGAGAAAATGGACGGATGTGATAACTCTCTCTATTGATGATGAGCATAACAGAAGTAAGAGTTGAATAATATCCCTAAGTATATATTACCTCTAGATATGAGTGTAACATGGGAAAAACTCTTTAGCCAACACTAGAGTAAAAAGTGTCAATGTATAGGGAAAAGATTCATATCAAAGACAAGGAACATGAAAGTGTAACCATGATAAATTCATTTTGAAAAGCTTTACTAACTTACTTGGGATTTCTTCCTTGATCTTATCTTGGAACCACACTTGCAGGGTCCTCATCTCTAGAGATCAAGAAAATCAAGAAACGACAAGATGTTTTCATAAGTCTTGGTGGCATGTTGGCTAGTTGCGAAATCAAGGATGTGAATGATGCCCTTTCCAAAGGGAAAAGATCAAGTTTGGATGCTCTCACTAATGAGTTCTTCAAAGCCTTTGAAGACTCCCTCATGAACCCCCTTATTTTTTTTTGAGGGAGGCTTTTAATTTTTTGTGCCCTCACAAAGTGCTTTCACAAACAGGTTATAAAGATTATTCAAAAGAAGGACAACAAGAAAGTCATACAAAACTAGAGGTGATTCACAATGCTCTAGATTGGTTTTAAGCTCATTGCCAAAGGTCTTGTGGACTATGCCTCACATCTCCTCCAATCATTAATTCATGATGATCATTCACTAAAGGAATATGGATCTTAGAAGCAATCATGGATATCATGAAAGGCCTTGATCTTGTTGCATCAAATCAAAATCTCCTATTTATTGAGATTGATTTTGACAAGGCTTATGAAAGATTAGAGTGGAACTTCATCTTGCAATCCCTGGGGGGAATGGGCTTTGGAATGATGTTCATTAAAATTATCTTCACCCTCTTTGTGACCACCTCAGCTTGATCAATATCAACTAGTAGCCTTAATCTGTTATTATCCTCAAGAGACCCTGTCTGATCACCCGGATAATTTTTTTCATTTCTACGGATGGTCTCGATTCCATGGACAAGCACCAAACTTAGTAGGGCAACATTAAGATCCTTTCTTTTATGCAATAACCAGATCAGATAGTGCTAATGCTTTTTAAAAATGACACAAACATCTTTCTCCATAATGCGATTAATTGTGTCTCCCTATTTTCAAATTGTTTGGAAACTTTAAGCACTAATTTTGCATCTAATGTGAACCATTATAAGACTAATTTATAAGTCACTCTTAAAATTTCTCCCTTTTATTTTAGCATTGAAAAAGGTTGCAAAGTTTTGGCCTCTACTGAAGTATTTTGCCTTCTAGGCATCCTTATGGGATCTATAAACATGATGAATCAGAGATGGGAATGTGTGTTCCACAATGTCACTCTATCACAATGGTGAGTACCAACATGAGAACATCCACCTCATAATTTTCAATCTACAGAGACGTGAGGGTGGTATGACGACCACGAGCAAGTGAAGTGCACAAGTGAGTGAGTATGAGGCACACAAGCATGCACACACATACACACACACACGTGCACACAAGGCAAGAAGAAAGAGAGGAACCATGGAATGGTTTCAATTACAAAAGATCTCTATTACAAAAAATCAATCTCTAGGAACCCCAGCTCAGAAATGAGCTCTCTAGATCTTTTTACAGTTTTTCACTAGTTTTGCCTCTACTCAAACATAGTGTCCGAGCTAGTTAGAAATTAGGTTATAGGGATTATTTGAAGGCTCAAACGGAATCTAAACATTATGAAAATTGGTAAATAAATACTTCTAATACTCTTGAAGTTGAAGGACTCCTCATCTTGAGCAAATTGGATTCTAATCTACCAAAAATGATATTTACATTATGAGTGTAGTGATACTAATCACTATTTGATGTAAAGTTAGAATCATTGTGAAACATTGGTTGGGCCTTCTTGCTAAGTTATGCTTGACTACTCTATCTCCTTATTTCTTGCTGCTCCTTTCTTTGTTTTTCTCTTTTGAGGCACTCCCCCCTGTCATTCCTGACAGACCTTTGTGCTATAGGATGGTCAATCTAATACTCGAGGATACCTATTGCTAGTTCATGTTTGCATAGTCTTAATCCTTTTCCCAAATCAAACTACAATGCATCCCCATTGATGGCACTAGGAGTTTCCGAGTGTGGAATCATGTAATATTTAGAATACATTGCTTGCTCCCATGCGGATGATTGAAGCATGTGTGTTGGTTTAGGAGTCAATAGTTTAGAGTGTTACTCCTAAAAACTTGTAATAAACATGGCTTTGAAAGTTTTCTTATACCAAGCTCGAAGATATGTCATGTAGGCATGCCAAGCATAAGCCAACTAAATGCTAGGGATCATACTCATGTCGTACACGAGATTGTAGTTGCCATCTATAAATTCTATCTCTACTTTTGGGATATTTACAAAGAAAATGTACAAGTTCTGCTCTTCATTCAACATCCTTCCCCTCCTAAATCTCCTAGTAGGCTCTCAACTTCTAGATTTATAAACTACTATCTCTCATTATCTGATGGAGGCGATTTACAAAGAAATTATACAAGGTTTAGTCTTCATTCAACATCCTCCCCCTCCTAAACCTGTTGATGTCATCATCAAATTACTGGAAGTATTGTTGCAACTTTCTTCACTATCCTTGCTTTTACTCCATACCTACTCATGTACAATGCCTCTTTGTAAACCTTGTATAGAATCTTTCCTCATTTCTTCAATTTGTTGCCATTTCCCAATGTCTCCCTCTAGCTTATGTTTTCGGTCTTATAGATCTTTTGCACCTTTGCAAGGATCTCTCATAACCTTCAAGAGCTTAAGAAAAGGTAACTTTGTTTTTGCGACAAGTTCTTCTTGCTTTGCCTCTACTCTGTCCTCTACATCAATCATAACTACATCTTCATATTTTTGTTTCTCTTATTCATTATCATCCAAACTAGTCAAAATCATCATTTCCTCTTGGTCCTCTTGATCATCCTAAGTAGCTTGTATGCCAAATCCTAGAGAAGCATCAAAAAAGTCATTTATATTTGTTTACTATTCCAATTCTTTCAATTTTTGGATCTTAGACTCTTATTATTGATTTGTTTCTTGGGATGACAATTCAATGTCCTACAATAACTGATAATCCTCCATATCATCCTGTTTTCCTTCAAAAATCTCCTGTTCCTCAGCTGGTTGAGGTATACACATTAGTTGGTCAAATAAACACCATTTCCTCTTGTTTCTCTTGATCATCTTGGGTAGGTTGTATGCCAAACCCTATGGAAGCAACAAAAAGATGATTTATATTTGTTTTCTTTTCTAGTTCTTTAAACGTTTGAATGTTAGACTCTTATGATTGATTTGCTTCTTGGGATGATAATTCTATGTCCCAAAATAACCAGTAACTCTCTATATCATCCTCGTTTTCTTCAAAAATCTCCTCGTCCTTAGGTAGTTGATGTATACACATTAGTTGGTCCATCCTATGTATTAGGATTTTGCTCCTTGGCATCAAACTCTAAGGTGCTTCTAATAATAGAGGTGGTGGCTATTCAAATTACCTTTGCTCATCCTATAGCACTATGGCTTTCTTCTTCTCTCCTTCCTTAATTTTTTGTTTATGTCTTTTTTTTTTCGCTTCACCTCTTTAGCTTTTACTACTATATTTCTCTTCAACCATGCACAATGTATCAAACAAATTCTTTAGTTCCTTTTCTCTTTTCACAAAAAATGTTTTTTGTTTTGGCTCTCATCAAGTTCTCATGTAATTCTCGATATATCTTCCATTCCTCTATTGGCACGTTAGTGGCTTTATCTAACAAATCCTATAGCATGTCTTGGTATTTTGTTTTCAAATTTCTTGATATGTGTGTGTGTGTATGTATGTATGTATATATATATATATTTTTTTTTTTATTTATTTATTTATTTATTTATTTATTTTTATATATATATATATATATATATATATATATTTATGGATATATATTAATACACGAACATAAACATATTGAGAGTAAGGGTTTGAGGATCTACACACATAAAAGATAAGAAATTAGGCTCTAGGTCTTTATAGTGTATGTACATAAAGACATTTCAATTTCGGGTTTTTAGGACACATATTAGTTTACATACATGTAGAGTGGCATCCTCACACACACATACACACACACACACTATGACGATGACAATTTAGTGGGACAACTTCACCCTTAAGTGGAGTTGCAGACCACTCAAGACATCCATAGGTAGACTTTTTGTACCACATGCAACAACAGTAGTCACTCCAACATGAACTACCCTAACCAAGTTTTCTTGAAGTATTTTGGTGTGTATGTTTCTGTCTTTGTGTGTGCGTGTGTTTGTGGTTGTATAAAGGTATGTATGTAAGCGTACGTGTATTTATGTATATATGTAATAAGTATGTGTGACAATATTTATATGTGTATGTATGTTACGTATGGTATATCTAAGGATGTGTCCATGTGTGTGGTGTATGTGTGTGTGTTTATATGCATATATTGGTGTGTATGTTCAAATATGTATCCATTTTTATGTGTGCATATGTATCGATATATGTGTGCATAAATGTGTATTGTTGTGTGTATGCATGTGTATGCTGATGTGTTTACATGTGTATGTATACATGTGGATATGAACGATACATTTACTATTTATTAGTTGTATTACTCTATCGCTTTTGTTAGAAGTGATTCTTCTTCTAAAAAAAATCAATTATAATAATTATTATGTTAACTAAAATGAAAAATAGAACATTTTGATAAAAAATCATAAACAAAAGAAAATTCTCATTTAATTGAAGCTATAGGCATCTATATCGCCATCAATATACCCCTCTTTTGCAATTTTTGTCTTCAACTTTCTTATGGCAGGCAGTGTTAAGCATAGGAAGATAGAATGACTACCCGACCGATATACCGAGCAACATATCACTGAATACATATATGTTTGTTATTTTCACAAAATTTTGTGTCCATAAGAAAACCAAAATTCTGTTGTAGTGGCAACAATTTGTGAGAAGAGATGTTCTTTTCTTGAGCCTCTCACAATTCAGTTTTGCTGGTGGAATCGTTAGATGAGTTTGGGAAATCTCATGCTCATAAGAAAAATACTTGTATCTATGACCTTTCAAGAATATAACCTGCATAAGTGCTCCCAAAGAATCGAGTTATAACACTCTCCCACCCTGTCTTTACCAGTACATACTAACAAGTATGGGTTAATCGTATCAGAGGATGGTGGCAGCGTAAAACGAGACTGTAGTGAAGGAGGTGTGTGTCGTTGAATTCCTGGATCGTCAAGGGCTAAAACTTTTTGCAAGGCGTTGATCATTTACACTTGAAGACTGAATTAGATATTGAAAAACTTAACACAACCATCTTCATTACAGGAAAAGCTCGAATAGCTACAGCCACAACGAAACTCAGAAAGAGAATTTCTGACGTTCAAGTGAGATTATCCAGCCACACTGAGCGTTCTGTTTTCGTTACAAAGAAGGACATGCCTTACAACAGGACAAAGCTTTGCTATTGAAACCCACAGTGCTCCCTATGCTAAAAGCAGCAGCTGCGATTAGTGCCCAATCTTAGGATCATGCGATGTGTTTGCATGCGCATTTTCGTAATCGGCTCCACGCATTCCCGCATGGTCAAGTCCTATCGGTGGGTCGTGGGATCTATTGGCGTGAGGCTCCTCATAGTCCTCGTACTCTACTCGGCTCTCACTGTGAGAGTGGCGCACACTTAACTCGTCTTGTTTCTGGTTGTCAGAAAACATCTCTGTCACTTCCTGATGTTGAGTTATCTGTTCCCCTTGGTCTGCATCCACGCCCGATCTTTTAAAGGTGAAAGCGCCTGCAACCCAAAACCACGTAAGAATTTTACATTCTCTCTCTCGCTCTCTCTCAACAACGAAAGACATGAGCTGTATCATTGGCGGCGCAACCTAACGCAGACTATTGACGTCTTCGTGTATCAAAGAGAACTTAAGCTACGTCAAAGTTCAGCTCAGCTGGATGGTACGCGTGTTCGAGCACCTAAACGCAGTTAAGCAGAAGCCTCCAACAACGGGGAACGCAGAAACTTCCGAAGGCACACAGAGAGCATTTTGTACATACCTCGTCCTGCCGCGTTACATCAGGGCATCAATAAGATCGTCAGTAGAGCTGTGGACAAAATAAGCTCGCGTCTATTCATCTTTGCGCCCGAAGATTATCTAGAGAAGGTTATCAATACAATAGCACCATACACATCCTGCCTTTATAAATCTAGCGCGTCATCGGAGTCGGTTATGTTCGTGAGGAAAGCATCGAGATGCAGATGCCAAACAATAAAGAATGTAAATTTCTTGGTTGGCGAACCTTTTTTTCAATTACCACATGTAATGTTCAACAAATTTTAGCTCACGACTTAAAAGTTGAAGACCCTCATCGAAGTTTGCTCCTTTTGTTCAAGATTTCGGTTTCTCAACGAAGGTGTGATCAAACTATTCACAAAAAGCTAAAACCCAAACCTGTTGACCTACCTCTAACATAGTTTTACCCTCTTTTATGTCAACCTTCTCATCAACAAGTGCATCATGGAAATCTGCATCAGAAAAGGAATGATCTGCATTATCATTTAATGGAATGAGTAAAGGCTAAGAAATTGCCTAGTTTGGATTAGCACCCCCTGCAGCTCAATTACATAACATGGAGGCCCATAATGAAGAAATTCCTCCTCTTTGGACAGAGGAATCATTGGAGAAGGACTTGAGTACCTTGGGTAACGATATCTCTCTTCATTCTCTACTTTGCATGCAGGGTACTATAAACAACAAAAATCAAAATTGTACATGATGATGGTAGTTGACATGACTTCATTTCACATTTATTAGTACAACAACTTAAATTGAAAACGTTTCCTTCTTTGTATAAAGTAAAAGCTGCATTTCAAGGTAATGGTTATAATGTAACACGAGAAGTGCAAGATGTTACAATTAGCATAGGCCCATATATTGATTTGTGAACATTTTTAATTTCACCTTTGCAATCTTACGATGTTATACTAAGTATGCCTTTTCGTCATCATTATAACCCAGCATTGACTACCATACACATACCTTTAACTTTCAATTTAGAGGTCAAATTATTACTTTGTTTGCATGACATGATTTCCAACCATTTCCATTGATTAGTCATACTCAAGTAAAACGTGCATTTAGGAAAGGATTCAATTCATGCATTGTCTTTGTCAATGTCATCAAGGATTATACTCATACACTTCGTGATGCACATAAAACTTTCATGACTACGTATAAGGATTGTTTTACGTCTAAGTATCCCTTTGAACTACCACCCTCTTGAGGATCCTTTGACCATAGCATAGATTTAGTCACTGGTAGTTCTCCTCCTCATAAAGCATATAGACATGGCCCACTACACAAAAAGGAAATAGAAAACCAAGTAAAAGACCTACTACAGAAAGAAATTTTAAGGCGTAGTTCTTCCCCATTTGGAGCACCAGTTCTCTTAGTACAGAAGAAGAATAAAAATTATCGAATGTGCATTGATTATAGAGCCCTTAACAAGATCACAATAAAGAATAGATACCCTATTCCTCAAATAGATGATCTTTTAGATAAATTATGAGGAGCTCGTGTCTTCAGTAAAAACTGATCTAAAATCAGGATACCATCAGATTCGTATGACGCAAAGTGATATTTTTAAGACCGCATTTAGAACTCAAGTAGGCCATTATGAATTTATGGTAATGCCCTTTGGACTTACTACTGCCCCTGCTACATTTACATGAATGATGAATAACATTTTTCTTGTATTTTTCAACGATATACTTGTTTACAATAAGAATGATGGTGAGCATGAGAAGCACCTTAAAACAATTTTTCATATACTATGAGAGAACACACTTTATGCTAATCTTGAAAAGAGTTACTTCTTTCAACGTAAGCTAGAATTTCTAGGACATATTATTTCAAGTGAAGGTGTGCATGTGGATCCAAAAGAGATTAAAGTTATAGTAGAATGCCGTACACCACAATCAGTCAATGATGTTCGTTCTTTTCTTGGGTTGGCTAGTTTCTATAGGAAGTTTGTTCAAAATTTTTCTTATTTAACATTGCCCCTTACCTTGTTATTGAAAAAGAAAACAAAATTCGCATGGGCACTTACCCAACAACAATCCTTTGAAAAACTCAAACATGCACTTTCACATGCAACTCTTTCACAATTACCTAATTTTTCACAACCCTTTCATGTTGTTACTGATGCTAGTGGTTCAGGGATAGGTGCTGTTTTAATGCAAAATGGTCATCCTATTGCATTTGAGAGTAAGAAGCTTAAGCCCTCAGAACAAAATCAAAGTACATATGATAAAGAATTATTAGCAATTGTGCATGCTTTGGGAATTTGGAAACACTATCTTATGGGCTCTGAGGTCTTAATCAAAAGCGATCAACAAGCTACTAAGCATTTATTAAATCAGCCCTTAATCTCTGATTGCCATCTTAAATGGGCATCATTCATTTAAAATTTCCAACCCATGATCCAATATCAGCATGGTAAAGCTAATGTTGTAGCTGATGCTCTTAGCTGATTTCCTTCACATTCTCTTATTTTGCATAATATTTATGCCATCCAAATACATTCTTTTCAAGAAATTGTTTCCACTTATGCATCTGATTTGTATTTATCACGTGCATGGCATGACTTCAACAATGGTGCATCTTTATCTGATGAACATTATACATTTCATAATGGTTTTCTTTATTTTCAACATAGATTATGCATAACTCAAGCTTTTAAAGATTTTGTCATCAAAGAAATGCATTAACCATCTTACATGGGTCATAGAGGCATACAAAGCATCATTATTTCCTGCAAAGATTTCTTCTTTTGGCCACACATGGAAAAAGATATTGCACATTATGTTTCTCAATGCATTGTATGTCAGCATGTGAAACGTTATCAGGGTAAACCATTTGGATTATTAATGCCACTTCCCATTCAAAACGAATCATCAGAAGATTGGAGCACCATTTGCTCAATCTTTCTTGCTCTTCTTGTGTTGGTTGACCTTTGTTCCTGAAACTTGGCATAACTTCATCTCCAGATATATGTTACCATATAAATTCCTACCTTGAAGATACGCCTCAATCCTTAATGACCAGGCTAAGTAGTTATCTCGATCCAATTTGTCATTTGATGAAGGAAATCCATCTACCATGTTGTCCAACCTTGCTCTAATACCACTGTCAAGAGATGGATTTAAACTTGGAGAAGATGAAGTGTTGCTGCAAAAACTTTTCACTACACCAACCAAATAAACTCCGCGGATGTGCAGTGAACCCTTTTACCTTTCCAAAGAATGTAATAGACACCCTATGTACCTGGAAGGTCACTCTCAAAGATATGAATCAAAATAGATAGGTAGAAGTTGAACCAAAGGAAAAAAACTTGTTATTTTTGTTCATACACCAGTATAGTGTTTTAAACAATTCTCTGGCCACAACAACAATTGAATTAATTCTTTACAGGGAACTCCAATTAACTTAGTAAGCTAAAAATCCTGAGTGATTTCATAAAAAATGATGGACTACATGAAGAGAAAAGAGTTTGACAAGTCACAACATCATCCCGATTTTCACGGTCTGTAGCAGTCCTAAGACCAATGAGCAAAGATATATTATTATCTCAAAATTTCAAGAGGCAATGCTGATGAAACTTTTTAGCCATATAACAGACCTTATGATGAATCTAACATGATTTAAATCATGGGAAATTACCACTTACACACTAAGAAAAAACCTTTAGAAAATAACCATTTTGATATAGTCAACATCTAATGAACATACCTCATGATTGAAAAACCAAATTCCAATGAAATTTTGTGAATATATAGAAGGATTAAGGAGCTAATTGTACCATCTTAAATCGCTGAAAATGATGGATCATGGTCAAAGAATCATCTCTACAAACTCACAAAAAAAAATTGGGAGATATTGTAGTGAATAGTACACTCACCTAGGCATCAAGATATGAACACAAATGATCATGAAAATGAATGGTATATTGATTGTAAAGTACAATGGACTTAATGGTACATATGTGTGCCTTCAATCCACACTCTAATATGCGATGAAGCCCTGCCCATAGAGGTACAAAAACCACAACTAAAAGCCATGTATATATAGAGATGTTTAGAGCCTAATTTTGAATTTGAATCTCTCCTAAAATCATTCTAAAATCTTTTAGTGATTGGTTCTCATACTCACTCAATCATGAATTAGTGGTTTTCTCCTTCCTACTCATCAAGTGGACTCAACCACTTTAGATACTTTCACTTTTACATCAAGTAGAAGCTCAAAAATTACAACAGTGAGTTCACAAGCAAAATGTTAAAGGATTGACATTTCCTGTAAATTTCTATGTCTTTTGATGACTCAAGCCACCACTTAGACTTGCCATGGGCTTGTTCCAACAAGTGTGTGTGGCTCAGATGCATTCTAATACTTCAAGTGTGGAATCTAAACATTATGAAAATTGGTAAATAGATACTTCTAATACTCTTGAGGTTGAAGGAATCCTCATCTTAAACAAATTGGAGTCAATGTGCTATAGGATGGTCAATGTAATACTCGAGGATATCTATTGCTAGTCCATGTTTGCATAGTCTTAATCCTTTTCCCAAATCAAACTACAATGCATCCCCATTAATGGCACTAGGAGTATCCGAGTGTGGAATCATGTAATATTTAGAATACATTGCTTGCTTCCATGCCAATGATTGAAGCAAGTGTGTTGGTTTAGGAGCGAATACTTTAGAGTGATACTCCTAAAAACCTGTAGTAAACATGGCTTTGAAAGTTTTCTTATACGAATCTCGAAGATATGTCATGTAGGCATGCCAAGCATAAGCAAACCCAATGTTGGGGATCATACTCATGTCGTATAAATTCTATCTCTACTTTTGGGCTATTTACAAAGAAAATGTACAAGTTCTGCTCTTCATTCAACATCCTTCCCCTCCTAAATCTCCTAGTAGGCTCTCAACTTCTAGAGTTATAAACTACTATCTCTCATTATCTGACGGCTCTCTATCTTTGTATAGAGCTCTGTGATAGCCCAAGGAACACTATTCCTGAGTTTTAGAGAAATTCGAGCTTTCTATCTCTACGTTTTCAGCTATTTACAAAGAAATTGTACAAGGTTTAGTCTTCATTCAGCATCCTTCCCCTCCTAAACCTGTTGATGTCATCATCAAATTATTGGAAGTATTGTTGCAACTTTCTTCGCTATCCTTGGTTTTACTCCATACCTACTCATGTACAATGCCTCTTTGTAAACCTTGTATAGAAACTTTCCTCATTTCTTCAATTTGTTGCCATTTCCCAATGTCTCCCTCTAGCTTATGTTTTCGGTCTTATAGATCTTTTGCACCTTTGCAAGCATCTCTCATAACCTTCATCAACTCAAGAAAAGGTAACTTTGTTTTTGTGACAAGTTATTCTTGCTTTGCCTCTACTTTATCCTCTACATCTATCATAACTAAATCTTCATATTTTTGTTGCTCTTATTCATTATCATCCAAACTAATCAAAATCATCATTTCCTCTTGTTCCTCTTGATCATCCTAAGTAGCTTGTATGCCAAATCCTACAGAAGCATCAAAAAGGTCATTTATATTTGTTTGCTTTTCGAGTTCTTTCAATTTTTGGATATTAGACTCTTTTTATTGATTTGATTCTTGGGATGATAATTCAATGTCCTCCAATAACTCATAATCCTCTATATAATCCTGTTTTCCTTCAAAAATCTCCTCTTCCTCAGGTGGTTGAGGTATACACATTACTTGGTCAAAAGACACCATTTGAATATATTTCACGAAAAACCCAATTGCAATGAAATTTTGTGACTATATAGAAGGATTAAGGAGCTAATCGTACCAACTTAAATCACTGAAAATGATGTATCATGGTCAGAGAATCATCTCTACAAACTCATAGAAAAACATTGGGAGATGTTGTAGTGAACAGTACACTCCAATAGGCATCAAGATATGAGCACAAATGATCATGAAAATGGATGTATATTGATTGTAAAGTCAATGGACTTAATGGTACAAAAACCGCAACTAAAAGCCATGTATATATAGTGATGTTTGGAGCCTAGTTTTGAATTTGAATCATGAATTAGTGGTGTTCTCCTTCCTACTCATCAAGTGGACTCAACCACTTTAGATACTTTCACTTTTACATCAAGTAGAAGCTCAAAAATTACAAGAGTGAGTTCACAAGTGAACTCTTAAAGGATTGACATTTCCTTTAAATTTCCATGTCTTTTGATGACTCAAGCCACCACTTAGACTTGCCATGCGCTTGTTCCAAATAGTGTGTCTGGCTCAAATGCCTTTTGGCTTATTTGGGTGTTGGTAAGTCTTTTTTCAATGCCATCTTTAGTGACAGTTAGAGTGCATGAGCAGTTGTGAGGAACATTAGGTTCCATGCTTGCATAAATCAAATTGAGGTGCATTATCATTATGTCAGAGAGAGGTTCTCTTCTAGGGAGGTCAGTTTGGCATATGTTCACACATACGATAACCTTGCTGATCTTTTCTCAAATGCTCTACCTTGAGAGACGTTGGAAGATTTCTCCAAAGCTTTGGGCTTATTGCCTTTGTGGATTGATTTCTTTCCACATAGCTTGGCACTTCCTCATACATGAGTGAAAACTCATTGTTTGTTGCATCACTCCCAATGGGCATTTGTTGAAATATTTTGGTAGTGATATGTGTGAATACATTAGGACCACCGGGACACTTTTTTCCCTCTTTAGGAGGTTTTTTTCCCCAGTTTGTATATATGCCTATAACCGTAACATGTCACTTATTTTTGTACATCCACTCGTTAATACATTCAGTGTTGTATGTTTTGCTCCAAGCTTCTTCTTCTTCCTTGTGCTCTTCATATGAAGTGTGAAGATGTCCCCAAATGTTTGGGCTTACTGCCTTTTGTGGATTGGTCTCTTTCCATATAGCGTGGCACTTCCTCATACATGAGTGCCAGCTCATTGTTGACTGCATCACTCCCAAGGGGGATTTGTTGATATATTTTGGTAGTGATGCATGTGAATACATTAGGACCACCGGGGCACGCTTTTCCCTCTTTAGAATGTCCCCGCCCCCCCCCCCCCCCCCCCCCGATTGTATATATGCCTATGACCCTAACATTCCCTCTTCAGTGTTGTGTGTTTTGCTCCAAGCTTCTTCTTCTTCGTTGTGCTGATCATCTGATTCCATAAACCTCAAACTCCAACACTCATGGAACCTTACCCTCAGTAAAAGACAACTTTGTAGAAATGAGAGCCCTATTGATTTCTATGGAATTCTTGTTGGTTGCATGTATGAGCATGCCTATTTTGCATTTAATTACAATTTTCTAGAGACACATGCATATGTAGATCACTCAAAACTAATAGTTCAACATTAGGGAGCACCAATCAACCACAAAGAATTTCCATAGATTAATTCTATTGACCTACATATTTCGAAATATTTCTTAAAGTGTGTGGATGTTAATCTCACAATTTTAGTTGAATCTTGCTTGCAAACTTGTGAGATAGTAGAGATGTCATCTATAGCTCTTATCCATGCAAATGTTTCAATTTATTTTTATAGGATTCTTTTGCATTCATGAAGTGCTCTAATTTTAAAGATTAACACAAACCAAATGTTGTACCGCATAGTGTCAAGCTAAAGACATTGAAGTGCATGAAGAAATCATCAGTTGCTCACTTATGAGAACATCTATGAATTCATCTTTGTGTGTGCATGGATCACCCTAACCTTTTTAATTCACACACATGCATTTTGTAACTTAGGATGGGTAGAACTTTCTCGTTTTCCTAGTTCTAAGTACTAGGTATCCAATTTTTGTGTGATAGGTGGCAACCCTAGTTGTGCTATGGGATTTTTCATTACATTTGGTTACATTGGTTGCACCGTAGCCTATTGTCATGGCCTGATAGGTGGCTCATATAATATGGGCATGAAACTTTATGGTATTTCATCTCCTCGTATGCCAATGATGTACACCTCTATGGGTTGCAAAGATTCTTGTAGTTCTTGCACAATGGAGGGCTATTTTGTATTGATTCTCACTCCTATATCTATAAGATCCTTATATATTTGTACCTTGATTGTTTCCAATCCTACTTGAATATAGGGGCCTCGATCAATGAGTTTATGAGAGGATCATTCACTATTTGTACATATAACCATAGGGAAGATCTTTGTTTGTTCCCTTGCGCATTGGCATGCAAAGAGATTTTGCTCCATAAGGCTAATCGTGAAGAGATCTATATGATAGACATATTCATCCATGCACTCTTCGATGGTGAAAACTTGTTCATTCACACAAACATCACGTGTGGCTAATATATACATCCAACCTTGGGATTCAAGTGCCTCATTTGGAGACATTTTTGGAATATAGGCCTGATATTCCATAGGTATTTTATATTTCTTTAGTGGCACTACAACTTTAAGAATCTTCTCTTCTCTCAAAGATGTCTAAGGTGTGGAAGGGAGTTCTAATAGAAAGGGTAAGGGATCAATATGTGGGTTTACCAAAGGTGGAGAAATTGATCATGGTGGAGGTGAATAAATCAAATCATTAGGAGATGCATATGATTATGAGGTAGTGATCTATTGTAGCAAGGAAGATGGAAAGGTTGGGAGAGGGTGAGCTTTGAGTTGATGGAGTGAACGGATGTGATTTTTGTTATGGGATGGAGAAAGGAAGTGGAATGTTGTGCTTCTAGGGATGTAGACTTATGGATAAAGACATTCAAGAATGGTGATGGTGGAAGATGATCTCATGGAGGGAATGTAGACTAATGGACCAATGTAGAAGGAGAATCTTACACAACAACCATTATTGAAATGGGAGTTTTTTCTTTTGGATCCATAAGACATTAAACAAAATATGTAGAAGATCCCATGTCAAAGTTGATGAATATGCCTTGGTTGTTGCACTTACGGCCTCCTTGTAGTAGTAGTCCATAAGAATATGACACTTCTTCCATATGAGAAGGTGGAGGAAAAAAAGAGGTTGTTGTAAGAGCAAGGTAGACTAGTTGGATTTGTCACTTGGTTTATTCAGAAGTTTATGTTACACTTATGAATTCTTCAAGTAGCTTTGATGTGAATCTTCTCCCTATGCATGGTTGGTTTTTAATATAGTGATGGATAGAGGTTTTCTACCCATGTTACCACATACATGATACACTCATATGTGGTGGTAGTTTGTACTTAGGGATATTATTCAGCTCTTACTTAAGCTCTGTTCATCCTTAATAGAGCGATCTATTCCAACCATCTATCTTCTCCATGTCTCTTTTTGCATTTGTTCTTCTCTTGTGTGTGTGTGCTTCTTGTGTGTCTCTTGCACTTCTACACACACCCAAGAATGGTATCATAATAGGTTCAACTCCTTCTCAATTTTTAGTTCAACAACTAGAAAGCATTTCTACTAGTCGTGCTAGGGCGTTACCCCCCATAGATGATATTATTTTGGATGCATCATTCATCTTTACATTGCTGAATGAATTAATAGAATCTTTTCAAAGCTTTGCCACTGCAATCGGTTTGGTTCCAAAAGGGAATCCAAATAGGTATGCATTTGATGAGGTTGTGTCTCTTTTTTTATAAGAAGAGAAATCTAGAGTGAATATGAGTGGTTTGATTGATGGAACACAAGAACTTGCTATCTCAAAAAAATGGGAAATAAAGTGTGGTTAAGATTTGGGTTCGTCAAAACCAAAGCCTCAACAATGGCTTCTCCTCATAATGAAGTTGTCACAACTTAGAACATCATGGGTCATTTGTGGTCACTTGAGGGTGGACTATTGAGCATATCTAATGGATTGAACACATAATTTGCACACATGACCGACTCCATCGAAAACTTATCAAGAAGGTGTTTCCTTAACATGCCATTTCGAGGAGTTTTGGTACACTCGTAAACACCATTTGCTTAGGTGTATATGGAATTTTACATTGGAGTCAAAGTCCTCTCCAAAAGATGGCATCTTGATAGGACCACATACATCACTATGAAAAAGATGCAATTTTCTTCTAGTGTGTGTATGACTATGTTTTGGAAAAGAAGAATGATGCATTTTTCCAAGACATGCCAGATTCCTTCTCCTTTTCATTATGCTTAGGAAGATTTCTACACTCATCTAAAGTATGAAAAATCTTTGAACAATATTTTCATCTCTTCTTTTACAAATCAGCATCATTAGAGGAATGAGTGGAAGAGGAAGTTTGAGCCTTTGTTTCTGATGAACCCAAAGTGGAACCATATTTTATTTTTCCTTTTTGTGAGATAGAAATTGCTTGCATTCCCTCAATCAAACCACTTCTACTCACTATAGATTTCTCTTCTTGCAAAAGAAGAGAGACAATATCTCAAATACAGACATATTTTGATTTCCTTCTACAACCATAAGGAGTGTAGTGGAAATGCTCTGAAAAGATTTTGGTAATTCTTTCAACAATGTAGAGATGAGTGATGCATTCAGAATCTCATCTGTGTTTTCCATTTGCTCTTTCAAGTCCTTGATGCATGTTAGATACACATTTGTAGACTCATTTTTAACTATACAAAAATCCTCAAGTTTCTTCCTCATGTATGCTACACATGCGTATTACCAAAGAGAAACAAAGAGGCAAGAGTGTCTCATGCTTATGTTGATGTAGAACATGATCGAATGTGTGGAACTATATAAAGTTCATTGAAAATGCAATCAATGCATGAGTTTGAGCATCTTTGCCATCCCATCTAAGTTGCTCCTATGTAGGTTGAGAAGGGTAACCATTGTACTTGAAGAAGAAGCTCCATCTGTGATAGTGGGCTGTGAAGTAGAAGAACCTAGGGGTCTTCGATCTACATATGCTACTATGTTCCATAGTTGTTTTGCAAGAATAACGTGTTTCATCATGTAAGACCACATTGGATAGTTGGGAAAATCAATCTTAGCTTCAGTTGAAGCATGTAAAAAAGGCCATTACTACCTACCATTTCAATAAAGAATAAGAATGTGATAAGATCTTTAATTCAATGAAAGCTGAATTGAATGTTTAAATTTTCGCTCATAATCTATCACTTTGATGGAAATTTTGACCATAGGAATGGCCTTGAATTGGCAGTAAAACCCCAATGCAATTGATGCAAATTCTCTCCCGCTACTTAAAATCATTGTTCTATGCTCTGAAGTCGATTTGCATTATTAAAAGTGTGTGCATGCCATGATGTGAAAATTCAAAACTTGAGAAGGAGCTGAACCTGCTCTGATACCACTACTTGGTATGTCTATGTGTGTTTGTGTAGAAGTGTGGGAGGGATAGGACATGCAACCAAATACGTAGAGAAAATGGACGGATGTGATAACTCTCTCTATTGATTATAAGCATAACAAAAGTAAGAGTTGAATAATATCCGTAAGTATAGATTACCTCTAGATATGAGTGTAACATGGGAAAAACTCTTCAGCCAACACTAGAGTAAAAAGTGTCAATGTATAGGGAAAAGATTCATATCAAACATAAGGAACATGTAAGTGTAACCATGATAAATTCATTTTGAAGAGCTTTACTAACTTACTTGGGATTTCTTCCTTGATCTTATCTTGGAGCCACACTTGCAGGGTCTGATCTCTAGAGCTCAAGAAAATCAAGAAACGACAAGATGTTTTCATAAGTCTTGGTGGCATGTTGGCTAGTTGCGAAATCAAGGATGTGAATGATGCCCTTTCCAAAGGGAAAAGATCAAGTTTGGATGCTCTCACTAATGAGTTCTTCAAAGCCTTCGAAGACTCCCTCATGAACCCCCTTATTTTTTTTTGAGGGAGGCTTTTAATTTTTTGTGCCCTCACAAAGTGCTTTAACAAACGGGTTATAAAGATTATTCAAAAGAAGGACAACAAGAAAATCATACAAAACTAGAGGTGATTGACAATGCTAAAGATTGGTTTTAAGCTCATTGCCAAAGGTCTTGTGGACTATGCCTCACATCTCCTCCAATCATTAATTCATGATGATCATTCACTAAAGGAATATGGATCTTAGAAGCAATCATGGATATCTTGAAAGGCCTTGATCTTGTTGCATCAAATCAAAATCTCCTATTTATTGAGTCTGATTTTGACAAGGCTTATGATAGATTAGAGTGGAACTTCATGTTGCAATCCCTGGGGGGAATGGGCTTTGGAATGATGTTCATTAAAATTATCTTCACCCTCTTTGTGACCACCTCAGCTTGATCGATATCAACTAGTAGCCTTAATATTTTATTACTCTCAAAAGACCCTGTGTGATCACCCGGATAATTTTTTTCATTTCTACGGATGGTCTCGATTCCTTGGCCAAGCACCACACTTAGTAGGGAAACATTAAGATCCTTTCTTTTATGCAATAACCAGATCACATAGTGCTAATGCTTTTTAAAAATGACACAAACATCTTTCTCCATAATGCGATTAATTGTGTCTCCCTATTTTCAAATTGTTTGGAAACGTTATGCACTAATTTTGCATCTAATGTGAACCATTATAAGACTAATTTATAAGTCACTCTTAAAATTTCTCCCTTTTATTTTAGCATTGAAAAAGGTTGCAAAATTTTGGCCGCTACTGAAGTATTTTGCCTTCTAGGCATCCTTATGGGATTTACAAACATGATGAATCAGAGATGGGAATGTGTGTTCCACAATGTCACTGTAGCACAATGGTGAGTACCAACATGAGAACATCCACCTCATAATTTTCAATCTACAGAGACGTGAGGGTGGTATGACGACCACGAGCAAGTGAAGTGCACAAGTGAGTGAGTATGAAGCACACAAGCATGCACACACATACACACACACACGTGCACACAAGGCAAGAAGAAAGAGAGGAACAATGGAATGGTTCAATTACAAAAGATCTCTATTACAAAAAAATCAATCTCTAGGAACCCCACCTCAGAAATGAGCTCTCTAGATCTTTTTAGAGTTTTTGACTAGTTTTGCCTCTACTCAAACATAGTGTCCGAGCTAGTTAGAAATTAGGTTATAGGGATTATTTGAAGGCTCAAACGGAATCTAAACATTATGAAAATTGGTAAATAGATACTTCTAATAATCTTGAAGTTGAAGGACTCCTCATCTTGAGCAAATTGGATTCTAATCTACCAAAAATGATATTTACATTATGAGTGCAGTGATACTAATCACTATTTGATGTAAAGTTAGTTTCATTGTGAAACATTGGTTGGGCAATCTTGCTAAGTTATGCTTGACTACTCTATCTCCTTATTTCTTGCTGCTCCTTTCTTTGTTTTTTCTTTTGAGGCACTCCCCCCTCTCATTCCTGACAGACCTTTGTGCTATAGGATGGTCAATGTAATACTCGAGGATACCTATTGCTAGTTCATGTTTGCATAGTCTTAATCCTTTTCCCAAATCAAACTACAATGCATCCCCATTGATGGAACTAGGAGTATCTGAGTGTGGAATCATCTAATATTTAGAATACATTGCTTGCTTCCATGCGGATGATTGAAGCAGGTGTGTTGGTTTAGGAGTCAATAGTTTAAAGTGATACTCCTAAAAACTTGTGGTAGGCATGGCTCTGAAAGTTTTCTTATACCAAGCTCAAAGATATGTCATGTAGGCATGCCAAACATAAGCCAACTAAATGCTAGGGATCATACTCATGTCGTACACGAGATTGTACATTTTACAAAGAAAATGTACAAGTTCTGCTCTTCATTCAACATCCTTCCCCTCCTAAATCTCCTAGTAGGCTCTCAACTTCTAGATTTATAAACTACTATCTTTCATTATCTGATGGATCTCTATCTTTGTATAGAGCTCTGTGTTATCTCAAGGAAGACAATTCTTGAGTTTTTAGAAAAATTAGAGCTTTCTATCTCTACGTTTTTGGCTATTTACAAAGAAATTATACAAGCTTTAGTCTTCATTCAGCATCCTCCCCCTCCTAAACCTGTTGATGTCATCATCAAATTATTGGAAGTATTGTTGCAACTTTCTTCACTATCCTTGGTTTTACTCCATACCTACTCATGTACAATGCCTCTTTGTAAACCTTGTATAGACTCTCGAGGATCCTTTGACCATAGCATAGATTTAGTCACTGGTAGTTCTCCTCCTCATAAAGCACCTTATAGACATGACCCACTACACAAAAAGGAAATAGAAAACCAAGTAAAAGACGTACTATAGAAAGAAATTATAAGGCCTAGTTCTTCCCCATTTGGAGCACCAGTTCTCTTAGTAGAGAAGAAGAATAAAACTTATTGAATGTGCATTGATTATAGAGCCCTTAACAAGATCACAATAAAGAATAGATACCCTGTTCCTCGAATAGATGATCTTTTAGATAAATTATGAGGAGCTCGTGTCTTTAGTAGAAATTGATCTAAAATCAGGATACCATATTTTTAAGACCGCATTTAGAACTCAAGTAGGCCATTATGAATTTATGGTAATGCCCTTTGGACTTACTAATGCCCTGCTACATTTGTATGAATGATGAATAACATTTTTCTTGATTACCAAGCTTTTGTTCTTGTATTTTTCGCCGATATACTTGTTTACAATAAGAATGATAGTGAGCATGAGAAGCACCTTAAAACAATTTTTCATTTACTATGAGAGAACACACTTTATGCTAATCTTGAAAAGAGTTACCTCTTTCAACGTAAGCTAGAATATCTAAGACATATTATTTCAATTGAAGGTGTGCATGTGGATCCAAAAAAGATGAAAGTTATAGTAGAATGCCCTACACCACAATCAGTCAATGATGTTCGTTCTTTTCTTGGGTTGGCTAGTTTCTATAGGAAGTTTGTTCTAAATTTTTCTTATTTAGCATTGCCCCTTACCTTGTTATTGAAAAAAAATTTGCATGGGCACTTACCCAACAACAATCCTTTGAAAAACTCAAACATGCACTTTCACATGCAACTCTTTCACAATTACCTAATTTTTCACAACCCTTTCATGTTGTTAGTGATGCTAGTGGTTCAGGGATAGGTGATGTTTTAATGCAAAATGGTCATCCTATTGCATTTGAGAGTAAGAAGCTTAAGCCCTCAGAACAAAACTAAAGTACATATGATAAAGAATTATTAGCAACTGTGCATGCTTTGCTAATTTGGAAGCACTATCTTATGGGCTCTAAGGTCTTAATCAAAACCGATCAACATGCTATTAAGCATTTATTAAATCAGCCCTTAATCTCTGATCGCCATCTTAAATGGGAATCATTCATTTAAAATTTCCAACCCATGATCCAATATGAGCCTAGTTAAGCTAATGTTGTAGCTAATGCTCTTAGCCGATTTTCTTCACATTCTCTTGTTTTGCATAATATTTATGCCATCCAAATACATTGTGATTTGTATATTTCATGTGCATGGCATGACTTCAACAATGGTGCACTTTATCTGATGAACATTATACATTTCATAATGGTTTTCTTTATTTTCAACATAGATTATGCATAACTCAAGATTTTAAAGATTTTGTCATCAAAGAAATGCATAAACCATCTTGCATGGGTCATAGAGGCATAAAAAAGCACCATTTGTACCTGCAAAGATTTCTTCTTTTGCCCACACATGGAAAACAATATTGCACATTATGTTTCTTAATGCATTGTATGTCAGCATGTGAAACATCATCATGGTAAACCATTTAGATTATTGATGCCACTTCCCATTCCAAACGATCCATCCGAAGCTTGGAGCACCATTTGCTCAATCTTTCTTGCTCTTCTTGTGTTGGTTGACCTTTGTTCCTGAAACTTGGCATAACTTCATCTCCACATATATAACCATATAAATTCCTACCTTGAAGATAAGCCTCAATCCTTAATGAATAGGCTAAGTAGTTATCTCTATCCAATTTGTCATTTGATGAAGGAAATCCATCTACCATGTTGTCCAACCTTGCTCTGATCCCATTGTGAAGAGATGTATTTGAACTTGGAGAAGATGAAGTGTTGCTGAAAAAACTTTGCACTACACCAACCAAATAAACTCCAGGGATGTGTAGTGGACCCTTTTAGCTTTCCAAAGAATGTATTAGGCACCCTATGTGCTGTGGAAGGTCACTCTCAAAGAGATGAGTCGAAATAAATAGGTAGAAGTTGAACCAAAGGAAAAAAACTTGCTATTTTGGCTCATACACCAGTACATTGTTTTAAACAATTTTCTGGACACAACAACAACTGAATTAATTCCTTATGGGGAACTCCAATTAACTTAGTAAGGTAAAAATCATGAGTGATTTCATAAAAAATGATGGACTACATGAAGAGAAAAGAGTTTAACAAGTCATAGCATCATCCCGATTTTGACGGTCTGTAGCAGTCCTAAGACCAATGAGCAAAGATATATTAATATCTTAAAATTCCAAGAGGCAATGCTGATGAAACTTTTTAGTCATATAATAGACCTTATGATGAAGCTTCCTTCGTGATAAGTCTCAATCTTTTGATAAGTTTAAAGGATGGATTTACCTTGTTGAAACTCAAATAGGGAAGAAGATGAAGAACTTTAGTACAATGGTGGTGAGTTTACATCAATAGAATTTGAAGTTTTTCTATGTGATTAAAGGAATCAAGCATCAATTCACAATGGCACATATCCCTCAACAAAATGGTGATGCAAAACATCGGAATCAAACCATCATGGGAGATATCAAGGGGCATGTTAAAGGAAAGGGTTTGCCACATCTATTTTGGGCAGAGGCTATCAGCATTGCTTTCTATGTGTTGAATGAAAGTTACACCTATGCATTTGATAGAAAGACTCCACAAGATGCCTACACTAGTAACAAGCCATCTATTTCCCATTTCAAAGTGTTTGGAGGTGAATGTTATGTACATTTTCCAGATAGGGAGAGATACAAGCTTCAACCAAAAAGCATCAAATGTATCTTCTTAGGGTACAATGAGGATAAGAAGGCTTATAAGTTTTACGATCCTGAGGCTATTTCCAAAACTCACACACCTTCTACAAAGAGAATTCTATAAAATACTTTAACACACATATTAACTATAATACAAAGGTTAATAAAAAATTAGAACGTACATTATATCACTTTTTTGTTCATTTCAATAGTCGCTTAAGATACCATGGTAGTGATTAGATGAAAATTCTTAATCAAATGTGATCTCTATCAAAACAAAAAAATTATATAGATTCCTTCAAACATAGAGCACATAATACGAAAGTTAAATCACTTAAAAAGTCATTTTCAAGTCAAATAAAAGCAATTATTTGGATGTTGTACACCAAAAACAACAACTACTTCTACATATGATTCAAATCAATTGATGGGAATCCACAAAGGTGTACAAATATGCAACTAGTTGAACAAGGTATGAAGATAACAACCAAGCTATGCACATCTAAAATCAACCACTATCACTCTAGTTACCAAGAACAAAAACTATATCCTACATATATGAATCAAATAAATATAAGGACATCATCCAAGGTCTACATGTTCAAGTTACCAACCAGAAATATGACATAAAAAAATAAAATTTTAAACAAAAAAGGTTAAATAATTTATGGACATCTACCAAAATTTTCACATCTTTGGACACCAACAAGAATCTTCAGTTGTGTGAGTATCAACCAAATTCTACATACACAACCATGAACAATTTATGGACACATAAAAAGCATGTACATTTATGGAAGAGATCCACTTTCTTCACATGAACCAAGACAATAATGTTGAAGATAAATGTGCAAGTTTTTCACTTGAGTTATGCTTGGATAATTTTACCAAATGTAAAGGTAAATGTAAATATAATTTTAAGAATGAAAAAAATCTAGTCAAAAGTTGTGATGAATAAAAGATACATGAGATACCAAGATATACATGAGCTACCAAGCATGAAGCAAAAGCCAATGGTAGACACATGAGTGTCGTAGCAACCAGCCTAGTGAGAGTCAAATAAAGCATGTAAATTTGGCGGTAGTGATCCCCCCTTTCCAAGTAGCCGGGCACTCCTCAAGAGCGAAAGATGCACTTAACTACCTGCCAATGCTTGACACTTGGGCAATGCATAAACCTACTCATCTATGAGATAGAAAACTGAATATCTGGTAGAGTAATGCATAAGTAAATGAAACATCCAACAACATGCTGATAGAGAACAACATCAAATGCATTTTCACCATCATGAAGACTCAACTATAAACCTAACTCCATAGGAGTGGCAATGGGTTTACAGTCCTCAAGGCCAAAATGCTACAATAATGCTTCCATATAATTTGTTTGACACAAAGCTAATCCATCATCATCTTGCATAAACTCAATGCCCAAATAATGATGCAAATGCCCCAAATCAGACACATCATTCGCACGCTTAAAATATAAGGTGCCCTCAATTGGAGTGTTCTCAAAACCATGTGCAACGAGGGAGTAATTAGAAATAAGGTTCTAGGGATTATTTGAAGGCACAAACGGAATCTAAACATTATGAAAATTGGTAAATAGCTACTTCTAATACTCTTGAAGTTGAAGGAGTCCTCATCTTGAGAAAATTGGAGTGTAATCTAACAAAAATGATATCTACATTATGAGTGTAGTGATACTAATCACTATTTGATGTAAAGTTAGATTCATTGTGAAACATTGGTTGGGCCTTCTTGCTAAGTTATGCTTCACTACTCTATCTCCTTATTTCTTGCTTCTCTTTTCTTTGTTGTTGTCTTTTGAGGCTCTCTTATCTACTCATTCCTAATTGGTGGCCAACACTCCCCGCTCTCATTCCTGACAGACCTTTGTGCTATAGGATGGTCAATGTAATACTCGAGGATATCTATTGCTAGTTCATGTTTGCATAGTCTTAATCCTTTTCCCAAATCAAACGACAATGCATCCCCATTGATGGAACTAGGAGTATCCGAGTGTGGAATCATGTAATATTTAGAATACATTGCCTGCTCCCATGCGGATGATTGAAGAAGGTGTGTTGGTTTAGGAGTGAATACTTTAGAGTGATACTCCTAAAGACCTGTAGTAAACATGGCTTTGAAAGTTTTCTTATACCAAGTTGGAAGATATGTCATGTAGGCATGCCAAGCATAAGCCAACTAGATGTTGGGGATCATACTCATGTCGTACACGAGATTGTAGTTGCCATCTATAAATTCTATCTCTACTTTTGGGATATTTCCAAAGAAAATGTACACGTTCTGCTCTTCATTCAATATCCTTCCCCTGCTAAATCTCCTAGTAGGCTCTGAACTTCTAGACTTATAAACTATTATCTCTCATTATATGATGGCTCTCTATCTTTGTATAGAGCACTATGATAGCTCAAGGAAGAATGTTCTTGAGTTTTAGAAAAATTAGAGCTTTCTTTCTCTACGTTTTCGGCTATTTACAAAGAAATTGTAGAAGGTTTAATCTTGATTCAGCATCCTCCCCCTCCTAAGCCTGTTGATGTCATCATCAAATTATTGGAAATATTGTTGCAACTTTCTTCACTATCCTTGGTTTTACTCCATACCTACTCATGTACACTGCCTCTTTGTAAACCTTGTATAGAATCTTTCCTCATTTCTTCAATTTGTTGCCATTTCCCAATGTCTCCCTCTAGCTAATGATTTCGATCTTATAGATCTTTTGCACCTTTGCAAGCATCTCTCATAACCTTCAAGAGCTCAAGAAACGGTAACTTTGTTTTTGTGACAAGTTCTTCTTGCTTTGCCTCTACTGTATCCTCTACATATATCATAACTACATCTTCATATTTTTGTTGCTCTTATTCATTATCATCAACTAGTCAAAATCATCATTTCCTCTTGTTCCTCTTGATCATCCTAAGTAGCTTGTATGCCAAATCCTAGAGAAGCATCAAAAAAGTCATTTATATTTGTTTGCTATTCCAATTCTTTCAATCTTTGGATCTTAGACTCTTATTATTGATTTGATTCTTGGGATGACAATTCAATGTCCTAAAATAACTGATAATCTTCTCTATCATCCTGTTTTCCTTCAAAAATCTCCTGTTCCTCAGGTAGTTGAGGTATACACATTAGTTGGTCAAAAAACACCATTTCCTCTTTTTTCTCTTGATCATCTTGGGTAGGTTGTATACCAAACCCTATAGAGGCAAAAAAAAATCATTTATATTTGTTTTCTTTTCTAGTACTTTAAATTTTTGAATGTCAGACTCTTATAAATGATTTGCTTCTTGGGATGATAATTCTATGTCCTAAAATAACTGATAATTCTCTATATCATCCTTGTTTTCTTCAAAAATCTCCTCTTCCTCAGGTGGTTGATGTATACACATTAGTTGGTCCATCCTATGTATTAGGATTTTGCCCCTTGGTAGCACCAATTCTCTTAGTAGAGAAGAAGAATAAAACTTATCAAATGTGCATTGATTATAGATCCCTTAACAAGATCACAATAAAGAATAGATACCCTATTCCTCGAATAGATGATCTTTTAGATAAATTATGAGGAGCTCGTGTCTTCAGTAAAAATTGATCTAAAATCACGATACCATCAGATTCGTATGACCGAAAGTGATAGTTTTAAGACGGCATTTAGAACTCAAGTAGGCCATTATGAATTTATGGTAATGCCCTTTGGACTTACTAATGCCCCTGCTACATTTGCAGGAATGATGAATAATATTTTTCTTGATTACCAAGCTTTTATTGTTGTATTTTTTGACCATATACTTGTTTACAATAAGAACGATAGTGAGCATGAGAAGCACCTTAAAACTGTTTTTCATTTTCTATGAGAGACCACACTTTACGCTAATCTCAAAAAGAGTTACTTCTTTCAACATGAGTCAATGATGTTCGTACTTTTCTTGGGTTGGCTAGTTTCTATAGGAAGTTTGTTCGAAATTCTTCTTATTTAGCATTGCCCCTTACCTTGTTATTGAAAAAGAAAATAAAATTTGCATGGGGACTTACCCAACAACAATCCTTTGAAAAACTCAAACATGCACTTTCACATGCAGCTCTTTTACAATCACCTAATTTTTCAGAACCCTTTCATATTGTTGCTGGTGTGAGTGGTTCAGCGATAGGTGCTATTTTAATGCAAAATGATCATCCTCTTGCATTTGAAATCTTGAGTGATTTCATAAAAAATGATGGACTACATGAAGAGAAAAGAGTTTAACAAGTCACAACATCATCCCGATTTTCACGGTCTGTAGAAGTCCTAAGACCAATGAGCAAAGATATATTATTATCTCGAAATTCCAAGAGGCAATGCTGATGAAACTTTTTAGCCATATAATAGACCTTATGATGAATCTAACATGATTTAAATCCTGGAAAATGACCACTTACACACTAAGAAAAAGCCTTTAGAAAATAACCATTTTGATGGAGTATTAACAAAGAAGTGAATTATGCAAAGATATAGTCAACATCTAATGAGCATACCTCACGATTGAAAAACCCAATTCCAATGAAATTTTGTGAATATATAGAAGGATTAAGGAGCTAATTGTACCAACTTATATCCCTGAAAATGATGGATCATGGTCAGAGAATCATCTCTGCAAACTCACAAAAAAAAATTGGGAGATATTGTAGTGAACAATACACTCACCTAGGCATCAAGATATGAACACAAATGATCATGAAAATGAATGGTATATTGATTGTAAAGTACAATGGACTTAATGGTACATATGTGTGCCTTGAATCCACACTCTAATATGTGATGAAGCCCTGCCCATAGAGGTACAAAAACCACAACTAAAAGCCATGTATATATAGAGATGTTTGGAGCCTAATTTTGAATTTGAATCTCTCCTAAAATCACTCTCAAATCTTTTAGTGATTGGTTCTCATACTCACTCAATCATGAATTAGTGGTTTTCTCCTTCCTACTCAACAAGTGGACTCAACCACTTTAGATACTTTCACTTTTACATCAAGCAGAAGCTCAAAAATTACAAGAGTGAGTTCACAAGCAAACTCTTAAAGGATTGACATTTCCTGTAAATTTCTATGTCTTTTGATGACTCAAGCCACCACTTAGACTTGCAATGGGCTTGTTCCACCAAGTGTTGTGGCTCAGATGCCTTCTAATACTTCAAGTGTGGAATCTAAACATTATGAAATGTGGTAAATAGATACTTCTAATACTCTTCAAGTTCAAGAAATCCTCATCTTGAACAAATTGGAGTCTAATCTACCAAAAATGATATTTACATTATGAGTGTAGTGATACTAGTCACTATTTGATGTAAAGTTAGATTCATTGTGAAGCATTGGTTGGGCCTTCTTGCTAAGTTATGCTTAACTACTCTATCTCATTATTTCTTGCTGTCTTTTCTTTGTTGTTCTCTTTTCAGGCTCTCTTATCTACTCATTCCTAATTGTTGGCCAACACTCCCCCCTCTCATTCCTGACAGAACTTTGTGCTAAAGGATGGTCAATGTAATACTCGAGGATATCTATTGCTAGTTCATGTTTGCATAGTCTTAATCCTTTTCCCAAATCAAACTACAATGCATCCCCATTGATGGCACTAGGAGTATCCGAGTGTGGAATCATGTAATATTTAGAATACATTTCTTGCTTCCATGCCAATGATTGAAGCAAGTGTGTTAGGTTTAGGAGCAAATACTTTAGAGTGATACTCCTAAAAACCTGTAGTAAACATGGCTTTGAAAGTTTTCTTATACGAAGCTCGAAGATATGTCATGTAGGCATGCCAAGCATAAGCCAACCAAATGTTGGGGATCATACTCATGTCGTATACGAGATTGTAGTTGCCATTTATAAATTCTATCTCTACTTTTGGGCTATTTACAAAGAAAATGTACAAGTTCTGCTCTTCATTCAACATCCTTCCCCTCCTAAATCTCCTAGTAGGCTCTCAACTTCTAGAGTTATAAACTACTATTTCTCATTATATGATGGCTCTCTATCTTTGTATAGAGCTCTGTGATAGCTCAAGGAAGACTATTCCTGAGTTTTAGAGAAATTCGAGCTTTCTATCTCTACATTTTCAGCTATGTACAAAGAAATTGTACAAGGTTTAGTCTTCATTCAGCATCCTTCCCCTCCTAAACCTGTTGATGTCATCATCAAATTATTGGAAGTATTGTTGCAACTTTCTTCACTATCCTTGGTTTTACTCCAAACCTACTCATGTACAATGCCTCTTTGTAAACCTTGTATAGAAACTTTCCTCATTTCTTCAATTTGTTGCCATTTCCCAATGTCTCCCTCTAGCTTATGTTTTCGGTCTTATAGATCTTTTGCACCTTTGCAAGCATATCTCATAACCTTCATCAACTCGAGAAAAGGTAACTTTGTTTTTGTGACAAGTTCTTCTTGCTTTGCCTCTACTTTATCCTCTACATCTATCATAACTACATCTTCATATTTTTGTTGCTCTTATTCATTATCATACATAATAGTCAAAATCATCATTCTCTCTTGTTTCTCTTGATCATCCTAAGTAGCTTGTATGGCAAATCCTAGAGAAGCATCGAAAAGGTCATTTATATTTGTTTGCTTTTCGAGTTCTTTCAATTTTTGGATATTAGACTCTTTTTATTGATTTGATTCTTGGGATGATAATTCAATGTCCTACAATAACTCATAATCCTCTATATAATCCTGTTTTCCTTCAAAAATTTCCTCTTCCTCAGGTGGTTTAGGTATACACATTACTTGGTCAAAAAACACCATTTGAATATATTTCACGAAAAACCCAATTGCAATGAAATTTTGTGACAATATAGAAGGATTAAGGAGCTAATTGTACCAACTTAAATCACTGAAAATGATGTATCATGGTCAGAGAATCATCTGTGCAAACTCATAGAAAAACATTGGGAGATATTGTAGTGAACAGTACACTCACATAGGCATCAAGATATGAACACAAATGATCATGAAAATGAATGTATATTGATTGTAAAGTCAATGGACTTAATGGTACATATGTGTGCCTTGAAGCCACATTCTTATATGCCATGAACCCCTGCTCATAGAGGTACAAAAACCGCAACTAAAAGCCATGTATATATAGTGATGTTTGGAGCCTAATTTTGAATTTGAATCTCTCCTAAAGTAACTCTCAAATCTTTTAGTGATTGATTCTCATACTCACTCAATCATGAATTAGTGCCGTTCTCCTTCCTACTCATCAAGTGGACTCAACCACTTTAGATAGTTTCACTTTTACATCAAGTAGAAGATCAAAAATTACAAGAGTGAGTTCACAAGTGAACTCTTAAACGATTGACATTTCCTTTAAATTTCCATGTCTTTTGATGACTCAAGCCACCACTTAGACTTGCCATGGGCTTGTTCCAACAAGTGTGTATGGCTCAAATGCCTTTTGGCTTATTTGGGTGTTGGTAAGTCTTTTTTCAATGCCATCTTTAGTGAAAGTTAGAGTGCATGAGCAGTTAGAACATTAGGTTCCTCTGCTTGCACAAAGCAAATTGAGGTGCATTATCATTATGTCAGAGAGAGGTTCTCTACTAGGGAGGTCAGTTTGGCATATGTTCACACATACGATAACCTTGCTGATCTTTTCTCAAATGCTCTACCTTGAGAGACGTTTGAAGATTTCCCCAAAGCTTTGGGCTTATTGCCTTTTGTGGATTGATTTCTTTCCAAATAGCTTGGCACTTCCTCATACATGAGTGACAACTCATTGTTTGTCGCATCACTCCCAATGGGGATTTGTTGACATATTTTGGTAATGATATGTGTGAATACATTAGGACCACCGGGGAACTTTTTTCCCTCTTTAGGAGGTTTTTCCCCCAGTTTGTATATATGCCTATAACCCTAACATGTCACTTATTTTTGTACATCCACCTGTTAATACATTCAGTTTTGTATGTTTTGCTCCAAGCTTCTTCTTCTTCCTTGTGCTCTTCATATGAAGTTTGAAGATGTCCCCAAATGTTTGGGCTTACTGCCTTTTGTGGATTGGTCTCTTTCCATATAGCATGGCACTTCCTCATACATGAGTGCCAGCTCATTGTTGACTGCATCACTCCCAAGGGGGATTTGTTGATATATTTTGGTAGTGATGCGTGTGAATACATTAGGACCACCGGGGCATGCTTTTCCCTCTTCAGAATGTCCCCCCCCCCCCCCCCCCCCGATTGTATATATGCCTATGACCCTAACATTCCCTTTTCAGTGTTGTGTGTTTTGCTCCAAGCTTCTTCTTCTTCCTTGTGCTGATCATGTGATTCCATAAACCTCAAACTCCAACACTCATGAAACCTTACCCTCAGTAAAAGACAACTTTGTAGAAATGAGAGCCCTATTGATTTCTATGGAATTCTTGTTGGTTGCATGTATGAGCATGCCTATTTTGCATTTAATTACAATTTTCTAGAGACACATGCATATGTAGATCACTCAAAACAAATAGGTCAACATTAGGGAGCACCAATCAACCACAAAGAATTTCCATAGATTAATTCTGATGACCTACATATTTCGAAATATTTCTTAAAGTGTGAGGATGTTAATCTCACAATTTCAGTTGAATCCTGCTTGCAAACTTGTGAGATAGTAGAGATGTCATCTATAGCTCTTATCCATGCAAATGTTTCAATTTATTTTTATAGGATTCTTTTGCATTCATGAAGTGCTCTAATTTTAAAGATTAACACAAAGCAAATGTTGTACCGCATAGTGTCAAGCTAAAGACATTGAAGTGCATGAAGAAATCATCAGTTGCTCACTTATGAGAACATCTATGAATTCATCTTTGTGTGTGCATGGATCACCCTAACCTTTTTAATTCACACACATGCATTTTGTAACTTAGGATGGGTAGAACTTTCTCATTTTCCTAGTTCTAAGTACTAGGTATCCAATTTTTGTGTGATAGGTGGCAACCCTAGCTGTGCGATGGGATTTTGCATTACATTTGGTTACATTGGTTGCACCGTAGCCTATAGTCATGGCCTGATAGGTGGCACATATACTATGTGCATGAAAATTTATGGTATTTCATCTCCTCGTATGCCAATGATGTATGCCTCTATGGGTTGCAAAGATTCTTGTAGTTCTTATACAATTGAGGGCTATTTTGTATTGATTCTCACTCCTAATCTATGAGAACCTTATATATTTGCACCTTGATTGTTTCCAATCCTAGTTGAATATAGGGGCCTCGATCAATGCATTGGCATGCAAAGAGATTTTGTTCCGTAAGGATAATCGTGAAGAGATCTATATTATAGACATATTCATCCATTCACTCTTCCATGGTGAAAACTTGTTCATTCACACAAACATCACGTGTGGCTTATATATACATCCAACCTTGGGATTCAAGTGCCTCATTTGGAGACATTGTTGGAATATAGGCCTGGTATTCCATAGGTATTTTATATTTCTTTAGTGGCACTACAACTTTAAGAATCGTCTCTTCTCTCAAAGATTTCTAAGCTGTGGAAGGGAGTTCTAATAGAAAGAGGAAAGGGTTCAATATGTGGGTTTACCAAAGGTGGAGAACTTGATCATGGTGGAGGTGAATAAATCAAATTATTGGGAGATGCATAAGATTGTGAGGTAGTGATCTATCGTAGCAAGGAAGATGGAAAGGTTGGGAGAGGGTGAGCTTTGAGTTGATGGAGTGAATGGATGTGATTTTTGTTATTTCATGGAGAAAGGAAGTGGAATGTTGTGCTTCTAGGGATGTAGACTTATGAATAAAGACATTAAAGAATGGTGATGGTGGAAGATGATCTCATGGAGGGAATGTAGACTAATCGACCAATGTAGAAGGAAAATCCTACACAAAAACCATTATTGAAATGGGAGTTTTTTCTTTTGGATCCATAAGACATTAAACAAAATATGTAGAAGATCCCATGTCAAAGTTGACGAATCTGCCTTGGTTGTTGCACTTACGGCCTCCTTGTAGTAGTGGTCCATAAGAATATGACACTTCTTCCATATGAGAAGGTGGAGGAAAAAAAGAGGTTGTTGTAAGAGCAAGGTAGACTAGTTGGATTTGTCACTTGGTTTATTCAGAAGTTTATGTTACACTTATGAATTCTTCAAGTAGCATTGATGTGAATCTTCTCCCTATACATGGGTGGTTTTTAATCTAGTGATGGATAGAGGTTTTCTACCCATGTTACCACATACATGATACACTCATATGTGGTGGTAGTTTGTACTTAGGGATATTATTCAGCTCTTACTTAAGCTCTGTTCATCCTTAATAGAGAGATCTATTCCAACCATCTATCTTCTCCATGTCTCTTTTTGCATTTTTTCTCCTTGTGTGTGTGTGATTCTTGTGTGTCTCTTGCACTTCTACACACGCCCAAGAATGGTATCATAATAAGTTCAACTCCTTCTAAATTTTTAGTTCAACAGCTAGAAAGCATTTCTACTAGTCGTGCTAGGGTGTTACCCCCTATAGATGATATTATTTCGGATACATCATTCATCTCTACATTGCTGAGTGAATTAATAGAATCTTTTCAAAGCTTTTCCACTACAGTCGGTTTGGTTCCAAAAGGGAATCCAAATATGTATGCATTTGATGAGGTTGTGTCTCTTTTTTTATAAAAAGAGAAATCAAGAGTGAATATGAGTGGTTTGATTGATGGAACACAAGAACTTGCTATCTCAAAAAAATGGGAAATAAAGTGTGGTTAAGATTTGGGTTCATCAAAACCAAAGCCTCAACCTCCCAATTGAGAATATGCATAGCAATGTCAATCTCCATGTGCTAGTGTCAAGCGCATGAATCGACTCAACTAGGAAACTGCATACTATATGTCTGGCCTTGTGTAGCATGCATATATAAGACATCCCACAAGTTGCTGATAAAGCAAAGTGTCAAATGCACCACTATAATCCTCAACTGAGAGTCAAATCCTATCTCCACTAGTGTGACACCCAAAAGACCAAGATAAGTGACATCAAAAGTATGCTACAAATCAGCCATAAGGATGTCAAGTTTTGCATCTCACGACCCAATAAAAAATATGTCATCAACATAAAGAACAAGCACTGTGAGCTCAACCCCATCTTTGCGTGGATAGAGTATGCTTTCAATGGGACTACACATGAAGCCAAGAGCAATAAGGTTCTTATGAATTTCTTCATGCCATGCACATGGAGCTTTTTTGAAACCATACAAGGCTTTATGCAAGCGACAAACCATATGATACAAACCATGTAGATTAATGTCATCTCGAGATATAAAATAGTTGAAAAAATAGACCATCAAATTCCCCCCATTAAGGTTATATGGGGAAGCTTCATGATGCTACAGGGCCTTTATTTTTACCTTGAATGGCAACCCGATGGCCCGAAATTTTATGGCCCACCTAACCTAATGGATAGGCTCCCAAGGATCATCTCTGACCATCAATGGTCACACATAGAGCTCATGAAACTTAGAAGTTAGGGTTCCACAAATGTTCGGGCTCTCACAATGGCTTCTCCTCATAATGAAGTTGTCACAACTTAGAACATCATGGATCATTTGAGGTCACTTGAGGGTGGACTATTGAGCATATCTAATGGATTGAACACATAATTTGCACACATGACCGACTCCATCGAAAACTTATCAAGAAGGTGTTTCCTTCACATGCCATTTCGAGGAGTTTTGTTACACTCGTAAACACCATTATGCTTAGGTGTATATGGATTTTTACAATGGAGTCAAAGTCTTCTCCAAAAGATGGCGTCTTGATAGGACCACATACATCACTATGAAAAAGATGCAATTTTCTTCTAGTGTGTGTATGACTATGTTTTGGAAAAGAAGAATGATGCATTTTTCCAAGACATGCCAGAATCCTTCTTCTTTTCATTATGCTTAGGAAGATTTCTACACTCATCTATAGTATGAAAAATCTTCGAACAATATTTGAATCTCTTCTTTTACAAATCAGCATCATTAGAGGAATGACTGGAAGAGGAAGTTTGAGCCTTTGTTTCTGATGAACCCAAAGCAGAACCATATTTTATTTTTCCTTTTGGTGAGATAGAAATTGCTTGCATTCCCTCAATCAAACCACTCCTACTCACTATAGATTTCTCTTCTTGCAAAAGAAGAGACACAATATCTCAAATACATACATATTTTGATTTCCTTCTACAACCATAAGGAGCATAGTGGAAATGTTATGAAAAGATTTTGGTAATTCTTTCAACAATGTAGAGATGAGTGATGCATTCAGAATCTCATCTATGTTTTCCATTTGCTCTTTCAAGTCCTTGATGCATGTTAGATACACATTTGTAGACTCATTTTTAACTATACAAAAATCCTCAAGTTTCTTCCTCATGTATGCTACACATGCGTATGACCAAAGACAAACAAAGAGGCAAGAGTGTCTCATTCTTATGTTGATGTAGAACATGATCGAATGTGTGGAACTAGATAAAGTTCATTGAAAATGCAATCAATGCATGAGTTTGAGCATCTTTTCCATCCCATCTAAGTTGCTCCTATGTAGGCTGAGAAGGGTAACCATTGTACTTGAAGAAGAAGCTCCATCTGTGATAGTGGGCTGTGAAGTAGAAGAACCTAGGGGTCTTCGATCTACATATGCTACTATGTTCCATAGTTGTGTCTAATCTACCAAAAATGATATTTACATTATGAGTGTAGTGATACTAATCACTATTTGATGTAAAGTTAGATTCATTGTGAAACATTGGTTGGGCCTTCTTGCTAAGTTCTGCTTGACTACTCTATCTCCTTATTTCCTGCTGCTCCTTTCTTTGTTTTTATCTTTTGAGGCACTCCCCCCTCTCATTCCTGACAGACCTTTGTGCAATAGGATGGTCAATGTAATACTCAAGGATACCTATTGCTAGTACATGTTTGCATAGTCTTAATCCTTTTCCCAAATCAAACTACAATGCATCCCCATTGATGGCACTAGGAGTATCCGAGTGTGGAATCATGTAATATTTAGAATACATTGCTTGCTCCCATGCGGATGATTGAAGCATGTGTGTTGGTTTAGGAGCCAATAGTTTAGAGTGATACTCCTAAAAACTTGTAGTAAACATGGCTTTGATAGTTTTCTTATACCAAGCTCGAAGATATGTCATGTAGGCATGCCAAGCATAAGCCAACTAAATGCTAGGGATCATACTCATGTCGTAGAGGAGATTGTAGTTTCCATCTATAAATTCTATCTCTACTTTTGGGATATTTACAAAGAAAATGTACAAGTTCTGCTCTTCATTCAACATCCTTCCCCTCCTAAATCTTCTAGTAGGCTCTCAACTTCTAGATTTATAAACTACTATCTCTCATTATCTGATGGATCTCTATCTTTGTATAGAGCTCTGTGTTATCTCAAGGAAGACTATTCTTGAGTTTTTAGAAAAATTAGAGCTTTCTATCTCTACGTTTTTGGCTTTATACAAAGAAATTATACAAGCTTTAGTCTTCATTCAACATCCTCCCCCTCCTAAACATGTTGATGTCATCATCAAATTATTGGAAGTATTGTTGCAACTTTCTTCACTATCCTTGGTTTTACTCCATACCTACTCATGTACAATGCCTCTTTGTAAACCTTGTGTAGAATCTTTCCTCATTTCTTCAATTTGTTGCCATTTCCCAATGTCTCCCTCTAGCTTATGTTTTCGGTCTTATAGATCTTTTGCACCTTTGCAAGGATCTCTCATAACCTTCAAGAGCTTAAAAAAAGGTAACTTTGTTTTTGTGAAAGGTTCTTCTTGCTTTGCCTCTACTCTGTCCTCTACATCTATCATAACTACATCTTCATATTTTTGTTTCTCTTATTCATTATCATCCAAACTAGTCAAAATCTTCATTTCCTCTTGTTCCTCTTGATCATCCTAAGTAGCTTGTATTCCAAATCCTAGAGAAGCATCAAAAAAGTCATTTCAATTTTGTTTGATTCTTGGGATGACAATTCAATGTCCTACAATAACTGATAATCCTCTATATCATCGTGTTTTCCTTCAAAAATCTCTTGTTCCTTAGGTGGTTGAGGTATACACATTAGTTGGTGAAATAAACACTATTTCCTCTTGTTTCTCTTGATCATCTTGGGTAGGTTGTATGCCAAACCCTATGGAAGCAACAAAAAATCATTTATATTTGTTTTCTTTTCTAGTTCTTTAAATGTTTGAATGTTAGACTCTTATGATTGATTTGCTTCTTCGGATGATAATTCGATGTCCCAAAATAACCAGTAATTCTCTATATCATCCTCGTTTTCTTCAAAAATTTCCTCGTCCTCAGGTAGTTGATGTATACACATTAGTTGGTCCATCCTATGCATTAGGATTTTGCTCCTTGCATCAAACTCTAAGGTGCTTCTAATAATAGAGGTGGTGGCTATTCAAATTACCTTTGCTCATCCTATAGCACTATGGCTTTCTTCTTCTCTTCTTCCTTAATTTTTTGTTTATTTTTTTTTTTTAAGCTTCACCTCTTTAGCTTTTACTACTATATTTCTCTTCAACCATGCACAATGTATCAAACAAATTCTTTAGTTCCTTTTCTCTTTTCACAAAAAATATTTTTTGTTTTGGCTCTCATCAAGTTCTCATGTAATTCTCCATATATCTTCCATTCCTCTCTTGGCACGTTAGTGGCTTTATCTAACAAATCCTATAGCATGTTTTGGTATTTTGTTTTCAAATTTCTTCATATGTGTGTGTGTGTCTATGTGTGTGTGTGTATATATATATATATATATATATATATATATATATATATATATATATATATATATATATATATATATATATATATACACACACATATATAATTAGCATTTACGGATATATATTAATACACGAACATAAACATATTGAGAGTAAGGGTTTGAGGATCTACACACATAAAAGATAAGGAATTAGGCTCTAGGTATTAATAGTGTATGTACATAAAGACATTTCAATTTCGGGTTTTTAGGACACATATTAGTTTACATACATGTAGAGTGGCATCCTCACACACACATACACACACACACTACCACGACGGCAATTTAGTGGGACAACTTCACTCTTAAGTGGAGTTGCAGACCACTCAAGACATCCATAGGTAGACTTTTTTGTACCACATGCAACAACAGTAGTCACTCCAACATGAACTACCCTAACCAAGTTTTCTTGAAGTATTTTGGTGTGTATGTTTATGTCTTTGTGTGTGCCTGTGTTTGTGGTTGTATAAAGGTATGTATGTAAGCGTACGTGTATTTATGTATATATGTAATAAGTATGTGTGACAATATTTATATGTGTATGTATGTTACGTATGGTATATCTAAGGATGTTTGCATGTGTGTGGTGTATGTGTGTGTGTTTATATGCATATATTGGTGTGTATGTTCAAATATGTATCCATTTTTATGTGTGCATATGTATCTATATATGTGTGCATAAATGTGTATTGTTGTGTGTGTGCATGTGTATGCTGATGTGTTTACATGTGTATGTATACATGTGGATATGAACGATACATTTTCTATTTATAAGTTGTATTACTCTATCGCTTTTGTTAGAAGTGATTCTTCTTCTAAAAAAATCAATTATAATAAATATTATTTGAACTAAAATGAAAAATAGAACATTTTGATAAAAAATCATAAACAAAAGAAAATTCTCATTTAATTGAAGCTATAGGCATCTATATCGCCATCAATATACCCCTCTTTTGCAATTTCTGTCTTCAACTTTCTTATGGCAGGCAGTGTTAAGCATTGGAAGATAGAATGACTACCCGATCGATATACCGAGCAACATATCATTGAATACATATATGTTTGTTATTTTCACAAAATTTTGTGTCCATAAGAAAACCAAAATTCTGGTGTAGTGGCAACAATTTGTGAGCAGAGATGTTCTTTTCTTGAGCCTCTCACAATTCAGTTTTGGTGGTGGAATCGTTACATGAGTTTGGGAAATCTCATGCTCATAAGAAAAATACTTGTATCTATGACCTTTGAAGAATATAACCTGCATAAGTGCTCACAAAGAATCGAGTTATAACACTCCCACCCTGTCTTTACCAGTACATACTAACAAGTATGGGTTAATCGTATCAGAGGATGATGGTAGCGTAAAACGAGAGTGTAGTGAAGGAGGTGTGTGTCTCTATGTATTTTGTTTTCAAATTTCTTCATATGTGTGTGTGTGTCTCTATGTGTATATATATATATATATATATATATATATATATATATATATATATATATATATATATATATATATATATATATATATATAATTAGCATTTATGGATATATATTAGTACACGTACATAAACATATTGAGAGTAAGGGTTTGAGGATCTACACATAAAAGATAAGGAATTAGGCTCTAGGTATTTATAGTGTATGTACATAAAAACATTTCAATTTCGGGTTTTTAGGATACATATTATTTTACATACGTGTAGAGTGGCATCCTCACACACACATACACACACACACTACCACGACGGCAATTTAGTGGGACAACTTCACCCTGAAGTGGAGTTGCAGACCACTCAAGACATCCATAGGTAGAACTTTTTGTACCACATGCAACAACAGTAGTCACTCCAACATGAACTACCCTAACCAAGTTTTCTTGAAGTATTTTGGTGTGTATGTTTATGTCTTTGTGTGTGCCTGTGTTTGTGGTTGTATAAAGGTATGTATGTAAGCGTATGTGTATTTATGTATATATGTAATAAGTATGTGAGAAAATATTTGTATGTGTATGTATGTTACGTATGGTATATCTAAGGATGTGTGCATGTGTATGGTGTATGTGTGTGTGTTTATATGCATATATTGGTGTGTATGTTCAAATATGTATCCATTTTTATGTGTGCATATGTATCTATATATGTGTGCATAAATGTGTATTGTTGTGTGTATGCATGTGTATGCTGATGTGTTTACATGTGTATGTATACATATGGATATGAACGATACATTTTCTATTTATTAGTTATATTACTCTATCGCTTTTGTTAGAAGTGATTCTTCTTCTAAGAAAAATCAATTATAATAATTATTATTTTAAGTAAAATGATAAATAGAACATTTTGATAAAAAATCATAAACAAAAGAAAATTCTCATTTAATTGAAGCTATAGGCATCTATATCGCCATCAATATACCCCTCTTTTGCAATTTTCGTCTTTAACTTTCTTATGGCAGGCAGTGTTAAGCATTGGAAGATAGAATGACTACCCGACCGATATACCGACCAACATATCATTGAATACATTTATGTTTTTTATTTTCACAAAATTTTGTGTCCATAAGAAAACCAAAATTCTGTTCTAGTGGCAACAATTTGTGAGCAGAGATGTTCTTTTCTATGAAGCCTATATAAATTTCCTAGTTCTTGAGCCTCTCACAATTCAGTTTTGGTGGTGGAATCGTTAGATGAGTTTGGGAAATCTCATGCTCATAAGAAAAATACTTGTATCTATGACCTTTCAAGAATCTAACCTGCATAAGTGCTCCCAAAGAATCGAGTTATAACACTCTCCCACCCTGTCTTCACCAGTACATACTAACAAGTATGGGTTAATCGTATCAGAGGATGATGGCAGCGTAAAACAAGACTGTAGTGAAGGAGGTGTGTGTCGTTGAATTCCTGGATCGTCAAGGGCTAAACCTTTTTGCTCCGGTTGATCACTTATATTTCCAGATACTTTGTCTGCATTAGATCAATACTTGTGCGACGTTTAACGAATGTAAGTGTCCGGATTACGCAATAGAACGATCTTACGTTTAACGAAGCTTTTCGATTTTCAAAGACTCTCGAGTATGCATTTATGTCACAAACCCTTAAAACTTACAACAGATAATTTTCGTACAGAATAAGCAATGCGAGAAAGAAAATAAGGCGTTGATCATTTACACTTGAAGACTGAATTACATATTGAAAAACTTAACACAACCATCTTCATTAAGCTCGAATAGCTACAGCCACAACGAAACTCAAAAAGAGAATTTCTGACGTTCAGGTGAGATTATCCAGCCACACTGAGCGTTCTGTTTTCATTACAAAGAAGGACATGCCTTACAACAGGACAAAGCTTTGCTATTGAAACCCACAGTGCTCCCTATGCTGAAAGCAGCAGCTGCGATTAGTGCCCAATCTTAGGATCATGCGATGTGTTTGCATGCGCATTCTCGTAATCGGCTCCACGCATTCCCGCATGGTCAAGTCCTATCGATGGGTCGTGGGATCTATTGGCGTGAGGCTCCTCATAGTCCTCGTACTCTACTCCGCTCTCACTGTGAGAGTGGCGCACACTTAACTCCTCTTGTTCATGGTTTTCAGAAAACATCTCTGTCACTTCCTGATGTTGAGTTATCTGTTCCGCTTGGTCTGTTCCGCTGCATTTCAAGGTAATCGTTATAATGTAACACGAGAAGTGCAAGATGTTACAATTAGCATAGGCCCATATATTGATTCACGAACATGTTTAATTTCACCTTTGCAATCTTACGATGTTATACTAAGTATGCCTTTTCGTCATCATTATAACCCTCGCGTTGACTACCATACACATACCTTTAACTTTGAATTTAAAGGTCAAATTATTACTTTGTCTGCATGACAGGATTTCCAACCATTTCCATTGATTAGTCATACTCAAGTAAAACGTGCATTTAGGAAAGGATTCAATTCATGCATTGTCTTTGTCAATGTCATCAACGATTATACTCATACACTTCGTGATGCACATAAACCTTTCATGACTACGTATAAGGATTGTTTTATGTCTAAGTATCTTTTTGAACTACCACCCTCTCGAGGTTGCTTTGACCATAGCATAGATTTAGTCACTGGTAGTTCTCCTCCTCATAAAGCATATAGACATGGCCCACTACACAAAATGGAAATAGAAAACCAAGTAAAAGGCCTACTACAGAAAGAAATTATAAGGCGTAGTTCTTCCCCATTTGGAGCACCAGTTCTCTTATTAGAGAAGGAGAATAAAACTTATCGAATGTGCATTGATTATAGAGCCCTTAACAAGATCACAATAAAGAATAGATACCCTATTCCTCGAATAGATGATTGTTTAGATAAATTATGAGGAGCTCGTGTCTTTAGTAAAAATTGATCTAAAATCAGGATACCATCAGATTCGTTGACGCAAAGGGATATTTTTAAGACCGCATTTAGAACTCAAGTAGGCCATTATGAATTTATGGTAATGCCCTTTGGACTTACTAATGCCCCTGCTACATTTACATGAATGATGAATAACATTTTTCTTGATTACCAAGCTTTTGTTCTTGTATTTTTCGACGATATACTTGTTTACAATAAGAATGATGGTGAGCATGAGAAGCACCTTAAAACAATTTTTCATTTACTATGAGAGAACACACTTTATGCTAATCTTGAAAAGAGTTACTTCTTTCAACGTAAGCTAGAATATCTAGGACATATTATTTCAAGTGAACGTGTGCATGTGGATCCAAAAGAGATTAAAGTTATAGTAGAATGCCGTACACCACAATCAGTCAATGATGTTCGTTCTTTTCTTGGGTTGGCTAGTTTCTATAGGAAGTTTCTTCAAAATTTTTCTTATTTAGCATTGCCCCTTACCTTGTTATTGAAAAAGAAAACAAAATTCGCATGGGCACTTACCCAACAACAATCCTTTGAAAAACTCAAACATGCACTTTCACATGCAACTCTTTCACAATTACCTAATTTTTCACAACCCTTTCATGTTGTTATTGATGCTAGTGGTTCAGGGATAGGTGCTCTTTTAATGCAAAATGGTCATCCTATTGCATTTGAGAGTAAGAAGCATAAGCCCTCAGAACAAAATCAAAGTACATATGATAAAGAATTATTAGCAATTGTGCATGCTTTGCGAATTTGGAAACACTATCTTATGGGCTCTGAGGTCTTAATCAAAACCGATCAACAAGCTACTAAGCATTTATTAAATCAGCCCTTAATCTCTGATTGCCATCTTAAATGGGCATCATTCATTTAAAATTTCCAACCCATGATCCAATATCAGCTTGGTAAAGCTAATGTTGTAGCTGATGCTCTTAGCTGATTTCCTTCACATTCTCTTGTTTGCATAATATTTATGCCATCCAAATACATTCTTTTCAAGAAATTGTTTCCACTTATGCATCTCATTTGTATTTATCACGTGCATGGCATGACTTCAACAATGGTGCATCTTTATCTGATGAACATTATACACTTCCTAATGGTTTTCTTTATTTTCAACATAGATTATGCATAACTGAAGCTTTTAAAGATTTTGTCATCAAAGAAATGCATTAACTATCTTACATGGGTCATAGAGGCATACAAAGCACCATTGTCGCCTGCAAAGATTTCTTCTTTTGGCCACACATGGAAAAAGATATTGCACATTATGTTTCTCAATGCATTGTATGTCAGCATGTGAAACGTCATCATGGTAAACCATTTGGATTATTAATGCCACTTCCCATTCCAAACGAATCATCAGAAGCTTGGAGCACCATTTGCTCAATCTTTCTTGCTCTTCTTGTGTTGGTTGACCTTTGTTCCTGAAACTTGGCATAACTTCATCTCCAGATATATATTACCATATAAATTCCTACCTTGAAGATAAGCCTCAATCCTTAATGACCAGGCTAAGTAGTTATCTCTATCCAATTTGTCATTTGATGAAGGAAATCCATCTACCATGTTGTCCAACCTTGCTCTCATACCAACGTGAAGAGATGGATTTAAACTTGGAGAAGATGAAGAGTTGCTGCAAAAACTTTTCACTACACCAACCAAATAAACTCCAGGGATGTGCAGTGGACCCTTTTAGCTTTCCAAAGAATGTATTACACACCCTATGTACCGTGGAAGGTCACTCTCAAAGATATGAATCAAAATAGATAGGTAGAAGTTGAACCAAAGGAAAAAAACTTGTTATTTTTGTTCATACACCAGTATAGAGTTTTAAACAATTCTCTGGCCACAACAACAATTGAATTAATTCTTTACGGGGAACTCCAATTAACTTAGTAAGCTAAAAATCCTAAGCGATTTCATAAGAAATGATGGACTACATGAAGAGAAAAGAGTTTAACAAGTCAGAACATCATCCTGATTTTCACTGTTTGTAGCAGTCCTAAGACCAATGAGCAAAGATATATTATTATCTCAAAATTCCAAGAGGCAATGCTGATGAAACTTTTTAGCCATATAATAGACCTTATGATGAATCTAACATGATTTAAATCATGGAAAATGACCACTTACACACTAAGAAAAAGCCTTTAGAAAATAACCATTTTGATGGAGTATTAACAAAGAAGTGAATTATGCAAAGATATAGCCAACATCAAATGAACATACCTCACGATTGAAAAACCCAATTCCAAAGAAATTTGGTGAATATATAGAAGGATTAAGGAGCTAATTGTACCAACTTAAATCGCTGAAAATGATGGATCATGGTTAGAGAATCATCTCTCCAAACTCACAAAAAAAATTGGGAGATATTGTAGTGAACAGTACACTCACCTAGGCATCAAGATATGAACACAAATGATCATGAAAATGAATGGTATATTGATTGTAAAGTACAATGGACTTAATGTTACATATGTATGCCTTGAATCCACACTCTAATATGCGATGAAGCCCTGCCCATAGAGGTACAAAAACCACAACTAAAAGCCATGTATATATAGAGATGTTTGGAGCCTAATTTTGAATTTGAATCTCTCCTAAAATCACTCTAAAATCAATTAGTGATTAGTTCTCATACTCACTCAATCATGAATTAGTGGTTTTCTCCTTCCTACTCATCAAGTGGACTCAACCACTTTAGATACTTTCACTTTTACATCAAGTAGAAGCTCAAAAATTACAAGAGTGAGTTCACAAGCAAAATGTTAAAGGATTGACATTTCCTGTAAATTTCTATGTCTTTTGATGACTCAAGCCACCACTTAGACTTGCCATGGGCTTGTTCCAACAAGTGTGTGTGGCTTAGATGCCTTCTAATACTTCAAGTGTGGAATCTAAACATTATGAAAATTCGTAAATAGATACTTCTAATACTCTTGAAGTTGAAGGAATCCTCATCTTGAACAAATTGGAGTCTAATCTACCAAAAATGATATTTACATTATGAGGGTAGTGATACTAGTCACTATTTGATGTAAAGTTAGATTCATTGTGAAGCATTGGTTGGGCGTTCTTGCTAAGTTATGCTTAACTACTCTATCTCCTTATTTCTTGTTGTCTTTTCTTTGTTGTTCTCTTTTGAGGCTCTCTTATATACTCATTCCTAATTGCTGGCCAACACTCGCCCTCTCATTCCTGACAGAACTTTGTGCTATAGGATGGTCAATGTAATACTCGAGGATATCTATTGCTAGTTCATGTTTGCATAGTCTTAATCCTTTTCCCAAATCAAACTACAATGCATCCCCATTGATGGCACTAGGAGTATCCGAGTGTGGAATCATGTAATATTTAGAATACATTGCTTGCTTCCATGCCAATGATTGAAGCAAGTGTGTTGGTTTAGGAGCGAATACTTTAGAGTGATACTCCTAAAAGCCTGTAGTAAACATGGCTTTGAAAGTTTTCTTATACGAAGCTCGAAGATATGTCATGTGGGCATGCCAAGCATAAGCAAACCAAATGTTGGGGATCATACTCATGTCGTATACGAGATTGTAGTTGCCATTTATAAATTCTATCTCTTCTTCTGGGCTATTTACAAAGAAAATGTACAAGTTCTGCTCTTCATTCAACATCCTTCCCCTCCTAAATCTCCTAGTAGGCTCTCAACTTCTAGAGTTATAAACTACTATCTCTCATTATCTGATGGCTCTCTATCTTTGTATAGAGCTCTGTGATAGCTCAAAGAAGACTATTCCTGAGTTTTAGAGAAATTCGAACTTTCTATCTCTATGTTTTCAGCTATTTACAAAGAAATTGTACAAGGTTTAGTCTTTATTCAGCATCCTCCCCCTCCTAAACCTGTTGATGTCATCATCAAATTATTGGAAGTATTGTTGCAACTTTCTTCGCTATCCTTGGTTTTACTCCATACCTACTCCTGTACAATGCCTCTTTGTAAACCTTGTATAGAAACTTTCCTCATTTCTTCAATTTGTTGCCATTTCCCAATATCTTCCTCTAGCTTATGTTTTCGGTCTTATAGATCTTTTGCACCTTTGCAAGCATCTCTCATAACCTTCATCAGCTCAAGAAAAAGTAACTTTGTTTTTGTGACAAGTTCTTCTTGCTTTGCCTCTACTTTATTCTCTACATCTATAATAACTACATCTTCATATTTTTGTTGCTCTTATTCATTATCATCCAAACTAATCAAAATCATCATTTCCTCTTGTTCCTCTTGATCATCCTAAGTAGCTTGTATGCCAAATCCTAGAGAAGCATCAAAAAGGTCATTTATATTTGTTTGCTTTTTGAGTTCTTTCAATTTTTGGATATTAGACTCTTTATATTGATTTGATTGTTGGGATGATAACTCAATGTCCTACGATAACTCATAATCCTCTACATAATCCTGTTTTCCTTCAAAAATCTCCTCTTCCTCAGGTGGTTGAGGTATACACATTACTTGGTCAAAAAACACCATTTGAATATATTTCACGAAAAACCCAATTGCAATGAAATTTTGTGACTATATAGAAGGATTACGGAGCTAATCGTACCAACTTAAATCACTGAAAACGATGTATCATGGTCAGAGAATCATCTCTGCAAACTCATAGAAAAACATTGGGAGATATTGTAGTGAACAGTACACTCACATAGGCATCAAGATATGAACACAAATGATCATGAAAATGAATGTATATTGATTGTAAAGTCAATGGACTTAATGGTACACATGTTTCCCTTGAAGCCACATTATTATATGCCATGAAGCCCTTCTCATAGAGGTACAAAAACCACAACTAAAAGCCATGTATATATAGTGATGTTTGGAGCCTAATTTTGAATTTGAATCTCTCCTAAAATCACTCTCAAATCTTTTAGTGATTGATTCTTATACTCACTCAATCATGAATTAGTGGCGTTCTCCTTCCTACTCATCAAGTGGACTCAACCACTTTAGATACTTTCACTTTTACATCAAGTAGAAGCTCAAAAATTACAAGAGTGAGTTCACAAGTGAACTCTTAAAGGATTGACATTTCCTTTAAATTTCCATGTCTTTTGATGACTCAAGCCATCACTTAGACTTGCCATGGGCTTGTTCCAAATAGTGTGTATGGCTCAAATGCCTTTTGGCTTATTTGGGTGTTGGTAAGTCTTTTTTCAATGCCATCTTTAGTGACAGTTAGAGTGCATGAGCAGTTGTGAGGAACATTAGGTTCCATGCTTGCATAAAGCAAATTGAGGTGCATTATCATTATGTCAGAGAGAGGTTCTCTACTAGGGAGGTCAGTTTGGCAAAGTTCACACATATGATAACATTGCTGGTCTTTTCTCAAATGCTCTACCTCGAGAGACGTTTGAAGATTTCCCCAAAGCTTTGGGCTTATTGCCTTTTGTGGATTGATTTCTTTCCACATAGCTTGGCACTTCCTCATACATGAGTGACAACTCATTGTTTGTCGCATCACTCCCAATGGGGATTTGTTGACATATTTTGGTAGTGATATGTGTGAATACATTAGGACCACTGGGGCACTTTTTTCCCTCTTTAGGAGGTCTTTTTCCCCAGTTTGTATATATGCCTATAACCCTAACATGTCACTTATTTTTGTACATCCACTTGTTAATACATTCAATGTTGTATGTTATGCTCCAAGCTTCTTCTTCTTTCTTGTGCTCTTCAAATGAAGTTTGAAGATGTCCCCAAATGTTTAGGCTTACTGCCTTTTGTGGATTGGTCTCTTTCCACATAGCATGGCACTTCCTCATACATGAGTGCCACCTCATTGTTGACTGCATCACTCCCAAGGGGGATTTGTTGATATATTTTGGAAGTGATCCGTGTGAATACATTAGGACCATCGGGGCATGCTTTTCCCTCTTCAGAATGTCCCCCCCCCCCCCCCCCCCCGATTGTATATATGCCTATGACCCTAACATTCCCTCTTTAGAGTTGTGTGTTTTGCTCCAAGCTTCTTCTTCTTCCTTGTGCTGATCATGTGATTCCATAAACCTCAAACTCCAACACTCATGGAACCTTACCCTCAGTAAAAGAGAACTTTGTAGAAATAAGAGACCTATTGATTTCTATGGAATTCTTGTTGGTTGCATGTATGAGCATGCCTATTTTGCATTTAATTACAATTTTCTAGAGACACATGCATATGTAGATCACTCAAAACAAATAGGTCAACATTAGGGAGCACAAATCAACCACAAAGAATTTCCATAGATTAATTCTATTGACCTACATATTTCGAAATATTTCTTAAAGTGTGAGGATGTTAATCTCACAATTTTAGTTGAATCTTGCTTGCAAACTTGTGAGATAGTAGAGATGTCATCTATAGCTCTTATCCATGCAAATGTTTCAATTTATTTTTATAGGATTCTTTTGCATTCATGAAGTGCTCTAATTTTAAAGTTTAACACAAAGCAAATGTTGTACCGCATAGTGTTAAGCTAAAGACATGAAGTGCATAAAGAAATCATCAGTTGCTCACTTATGAGAACATCTATGAATTCATCTTTGTGTGTGCATGGATCACCTAACCTTTTTAATTCACACACATGCATTTTGTAACTTAGGATGGGTAGAACTTTCTTGTTTTCCTAGTTCTAAGTACTAGGTATCCAATTTTTGTGTGATAGGTGGCAACCCTAGTTGTGCTATGGGATTCTGCATTACATTTGGTTACATTGGTTGCACCGTAGCCTATAGTCATGGCCTGATAGGTGGCACATATAATATGGGCATAAAACTTTATGGTATTTCATTTCCTCATATGCCAATGATGTACGCCTCTATGGGTTGCAAAGATTCTTGTAGTTCTTGTACAATTGAGGGCTATTTTGTATTGATTCTCACTCCTATATCTATGAGAACCTTATATATTTGCACCTTGATTGTTTCCAATCCTACTTGAATATAGGGGCCTCGATCAATGAGTTTATGAGAGGATCATTTACTATTTGTACATGTAACCATAGGAAAGATCTTTGTTTGTTCCCTTGCGCATTGGCATGCAAATAGATTTTTCTCCATAAGGCTAACCGTGAAGAGATCTATATTATAGACATATTCATCCATGCACTCTTCCATGGTGAAAACTTGTTCATTCACACAAACATCACGTGTGGCTAATATATACATCCAACCTTGGGATTCAAGTGCCTCATTTGGAGACATTTTTGGAATATAGGCCTGGTATTCCATAGGTATTTTATATTCCTTTAGTGGCACTACAACTTTAAGAATCTTCTCTTCTCTCAAAGATGTCTAAGGTGTGGAAGAGAGTTCTAATAGAAAGAGGTAAGGGATCAATATGTGGGTTTACCAAAGGTGGAGAACTTGATCATGGTGGAGGTGAATAAATCAAATTATTGGGAGATGCATAAGATTGTGAGGTAGTGATCTATCGTAGCAAGGAAGATGGAAACGTTGGGAGAGGGTGAGCTTTGAGTTGATGGAGTGAACGGATGTGATTTTTGTTATGGGATGGAGAAAGGAAGTGGAATGTTGTGCTTCTAGGGATGTAGACTTATGGATAAAGACATTCAAGAATGGTGATGGTGGAAGATGATCTCATGGAGGGAATGTAGACTAATGGACCAATGTAGAAGGAAAATCCTACACAACAACCATTATTGAAATGGGAGTTTTTTCTTTTGGATCCATAAGACATTAAACAAAATATGTAGAAGATCCCATGTCAAAGTTGATGAATCTACCTTGGTTGTTGCACTTACGACCTCCTTGTAGTAGTAGTCCATAAGAATATGACACTTCTTCCATATGAGAAGGTGGAGGAAAAAAAGAGGTTGTTGTAAGAGCAAGGTAGACTGGTTGGATTTGTCACTTGGTTTATTCAGAAGTTTATGTTACACATGAATTCTTCAAGTAATTTTGATGTGAATCTTCTCCCTATACATGGGTGGTTTTTAATCTAGTGATGGATAGAGGTTTTCTACCCATGTTACCACATACATGATACACTCATATGTGGTGGTAGTTTGTACTTAGGGATATTATTCAGCTCTTACTTAAGCTCTGTTCATCCTTAATAGAGAGATCTATTCCAACCATCTATCTTCTCCATGTCTCTTTTTGCATTTGTTCTCCTTGTGTGTGTGTGTGCTTCTTGTGTGTCTCTTGCACTTCTACACACACCCAAGAATGGAATCATAATAGGTTCAACTCCTTCTAAATTTTTAGTTCAACAGGTAGAAAGCATTTCTACTAGTCGTGCTAGGGTGTTACCCCCCATAGATGATATCATTTCGGATGCATCATTCATCTTTACATTGCTGAATGAGTTAATAGAATCTTTTCAAAGCTTTGCCACTACAATCGGTTTGGTTCCAAAAGGGAATCCAAATATGTATGCATTTGATGAGGTTGTGTCTCTTTTTTTATAAGAAGAGAAATCTAGAGTGAATATGAGTGGTTTGATTGATGGAACACAAGAACTTGTTATCTCAAAAAAATGGGAAATAAAGTGTGGTTAAGATTTGGGTTCATCAAAACCAAAGCCTCAACCTCCCAATTGAGAATATGCATAGCAATGTCAATCTCCATGTGTTAGTGTCAAGCGCATGAATCGACTCAACTAGGAAACTGCATACTATATTTCTGGCCTTGTGTAGCATGCATATATAAGACATCCCACAACTTGCTGATAAAGCAAAGTGTCAAATGCACCACTATAATCCTGAACTGAGAATCAAATCCTATCTCCACTAGTGTGACACCCAAAAGACCAAGATAAGTGACATCAAAAGTATGCTACAAATCAGCCATAAGGATGTCAAGTTTTGCATCTCATGACCCAATCAAAAATATGTCATCAACATAAAGAACAAGTATTGTGAGCACAACCCCATCTTTGCTTGCATAGAGTATGCTTTCAATGGGACTACACATGAAGCCAAGAGCAATAAGGTTCTTAGGAATTTCTTCATGCCATGCACATGGAGCTTTTTTGAAACCATACAAGGCTTTATGCAAGCGACAAACCATATGATACAAACCATGTAGATTAATGTCATCTGGAGATACAAAATAGTCGACAAAATAGACAATCGGATTCCCCCCATTAAGGTTATATGGGGAAGCTTCATGATCCTAGAGGGCCTTTATATTTACCTTGAATGGCAACCCGATGGCCCGAAAGTTTATGGCCCACCTAACCTAATGGATAGGCTCCCAAAGATCATCTGTGACCATCAATGGTCACACATAGAGCTCATGAAACTTAGGAGTTAGGGTTCCACAAATGTCCGGGCTCTCACAATGGCTTCTCCTGATAATGAAGTTGTCACAACTTAGAACATCATGGATCATTTGTGGTCACTTGAGGGTGTACAATTGAGCATATCTAATGGACTGAACACACAATTTGCACACATGACCGACTCCATCAAAAACTTATCAAGAAGGTGTTTCCTTAACATGCCATTTCAAGGAGTTTTGTTACACTCGTAAACACCATTTTGCTTAGGTGTATATGGAATTTTACATTGGAGTCAAAGTCCTCTCCAAAAGAAGGCGTCTTGATAGGACCACATACATCACTATGAAAAAGATGCAGTTTTCTTCTAGTGTGTGTATGACTATGTTTTGGAAAAGAAGAATGATGCATTTTTCCAAGACATGCCATATTCCTTCTTCTTTTCATTATGCTTAGGAAGATTTCTACACTCATCTATAGTATGAAAAATCTGCGAGCAATATTTGCATCTCTTCTTTTACAAATCAGTATCATTAGAGGAATGAGTGGAAGAGGAAGTTTGAGCCTTTGTTTCTGATGAACCCAAAGCGGAACCATATTTTAGTTTTCCTTTTTGTGAGATAGAAATTGCTTGCATTCCCTCAATCAAACCACTCCTACTCACTATAGATTTCTCTTCTTGCAAAAGAAGAGACACAATATCACAAATACATACATATTTTGATTTCCTTCTACAACGATAAGGAGCGTAGCGGAAATGCTGTGAAAAGATTTTGGTAACTCTTTCAACAATGTAGAGATGAGTGATGCATTCTGAATCTCATCTATGTTTTCCATTTGCTCTTTCAAGTCCTTGATGCATGTTAGATACACATTTGTAGACTCATTTTTAACTATATAAAAATCCTCAAGTTTATTCCTCATGTATGCTACACATGCGTATTACCAAAGAGAATCAAAGAGGCAAGAGTGTCTCATGCTTATGTTGATGTAGAACATGATCGAATGTGTGGAACTATATAAAGCTCATTGAAAATGCAATCAATGCATGAGTTTGAGCATCTTTACCATCCCATCTAACTTGCTCCTATGTAGGTTGAGAAGGGTAACCATTGTACTTGAAGAAGAAGCTCCATCTGTGATAGTGGGATGTGAAGTAGAAGAACCTAGGGGTCTTCGATCTACATATGCTACTATGTTCCATAGTTGTTTTGCAAAAATAACATGTTTCATCATGTAAGACCACATTGGATAGTTGGGCAAATCAATCTTAGCTTCAGTTTGAAGCATGTAAAAAATGGCCATTACTACCTACCATTTCAATAAAGAATAGGAATGTGATAAGATCTTTAATTCAATGAAAGCTAAAATGAATGTTTAAATTTTTGCTCATAATCTATCACTTTGATGGAAATGTTGACCATAGGAATGGCTTACTCTCTCTATTGATGATGAGCATAACAAAAGTAAGAGTTGAATAATATCCATAAGTATAGATTACCTCTAGATATGAGTGTAACATGGGAAAAACTCTTTAGCCAACACTAGAGTAAAAAGTGTCAATGTATAGGGAAAAGATTCATATCAAAGATAAGGAACATGTAAGTGTAACCATCATAAATTCATTTTGAAAAGCTTTACTAACTTACTTGGGATTTCTTCCTTGATCTTATCTTGGAACCACACTTGCAGGGTCCTCATCTCTAGAGCTCAAGAAAATCAAGAAACGACAAGATGTTTTCATAAGTCTTGGTGGCATGTTGGCTAGTTGCCAAATCAAGGATGTGAATGATGCCCTTTCCAAAGGGAAAAGATATAGTTTGGATGCTCTCACTAATGAATTCTTCAAAGCCTTTGAAGACTCCCTCATGAACCCCCCTTATTTTTTTTTGAGGGAGGCTTTTAATTTTTTGTGCCCTCACAAAGTGCTTTAACAAACGGGTTATAAAGATTATTCAAAAGAAGGACAACAAGAAAATCATACAAAACTAGAGGTGATTCTCAATGCTCTAGATTGGTTTTAAGCTTATTGCCAAAGGTCTTGAGGACTATGCCTCACATCTCCTCTAATCATTAATTCATGATGATCATTCACTAAAGGAATATGGATCTTAGAAGCAATCATGGATATCTTGAAAGGCCTTGATCTCGTTGCATCAAATCAAAATCTCCTATTTATAGAGACTGATTTTGACAAGGCTTATGATAGATTAGATTGGAACTTCATCTTGCAATCCCTAGGGGGAATGGGCTTTGGAATGATGTTCATTAAAATTATCTTCAACCTCTTTGTGACCACCTCAGCTTGATCAATATCAACTAGTAGCCTTAGTCTCTTATTATACTCAAAAGACCCTGTCTAATCACCCAAATAATTTTTTTCATTTCTACGGATAGTCTCGATTCCTTGGCCAAGCACGACACTTAGTAGGGCAACATTAAGATCCTTTCTTTTATGCAATAACCAGATCAGATAGTGCTAATGCTTTTTAAAAATGACACAAACATCTTTCTCCATAATGCGATTAATTGTGTCTCCCTATTTTCAAATTGTTTGTAAATTTTATGCACTAATTTTGCATCTAATGTGAACCATTATAAGACTAATTTATAAGTCACTCTTAAAATTTCTCCCTTTTATTTTAGCATTGAAAAAGGTTGCAAAGTTTTGGCCTCTACTGAAGTATTTTGCCTTCTAGGCATCCTTATGGGATTTACAAACATGATGAATCAGAGATGGGAATGTGTGTTCCACAATGTCACTCTACCACAATGGTGAGTACCAACATGAGAACATCCACCTCATAATTTCCAATCTGCAGAGAGGTGAGGGTGGTATGACGACCATGAGCAAGTGAAGTGCACAAGTGAGTGAGTATGAAGCACACAAGCATGCACACTCATACACACACACACACGTGCACACAAGGCAAGAATAAAGAGAGGAACAATGGAATGGTTTCAATTACAAAAGATCTCTATTACAAAAAAGTCAATCTCTAGGAACCCCACCTGAGAAATGAGCTCTCTAGATCCTTTTACAGTTTTTCATTACTTTTGCCTCTACTCAAACGTAGTGTCCGAGCTAGTTAGAAATTAGGTTATAGGGATTATTTGAAGGCTCAAACGGAATCTAAACATTATGAAAATTGGTAAATAGATACTTCTAATACTCTTGAAGTTGAAGGAATCCTCATCTTGAGCAAATTGGATTCTAATCTACCAAAAAATGATATTTACATTATGAGTGTAGTGATACTAATCACTATTTGATGTAAAGTTAGATTCATTGTGAAACATTGGTTGGGCCTTCTTGCTAAGTTATGCTTGACTACTCTATCTCCTTATTTCTTGCTGCTCCTTTCTTTGTTTTTCTCTTTTGAGGCTCTGTTATCTACTCATTCCTAATTGCTGGCCAACACTCCCCCCTCTCATTCTTGACAGACCTTTGTGCTATCGGATGGTCAATGTAATACTCGAGGATATCTATTGCTAGTTCATGTTTGCATAGTCTTAATCCTTTTCCCAAATCAAACTACAATGCATCCCCATTGATGGAACTAGGAGTATCCGAGTGTGGAATCATGTAATATTTAGAATACATTGCTTGCTTCCATGCGGATGATTGAAGCAGGTGGTTTGGTTTAGGAGTCAATAGTTTAGAGTGATACTCCTAAAAACTTGTGGTAGACATGGATTTGAAGTTTTCTTATACGAAGCTCAAAGATATGTCATGTAGGCATGCCAAGCATAAGCCAACTAAATGCTAGGGATCATACTCATGTCCTACACGAGATTGTAGTTGCCATCTATAAATTCTATCTCTACTTTTGGGATATTTACAAAGAAAATGTACAAGTTCTGCTCTTCATTCAACATCCTTCCCCTCCTATATCTCCTAGTAGGCTCTCAACTTCTAGATTTATAAACTACTATCTTTCATTATCTGATGGATCTCTATCTTTGTATAGAGCTCTGTGTTATCTCAAGGAAGACTATTCTTGAGTTTTAGAAAAATTAGAGCTTTCTATCTCTACGTTTTTCGCTATTTACAAAGAAATTATACAAGCTTTAGTCTTCATTCAGCATCCTCCCCCTCCTAAACCTGTTGATGTCATCATCAAATTATTGGAAGTATTGTTGCAACTTTCTTCACTATCCTTTGTTTTACTCCATACCTACTCATGTACAATGCCTCTTTGTAAACCTTGTATAGAATCTTTCCTCATTTCTTCAATTTGTTGCCATTTCCCAATGTCTCCCTCTAGCTTATGTTTTCGGTCTTATAGATCTTTTGCACCTTTGCAAGGATCTCGCATAACCTTCAAGAGCTTAAGAAAAGGTAACTTTGTTTTTGTGACAAGTACTTCTTGCTTTGCCTCTACTCTATCCTCTACATCTATCATAACTACATCTTCATATTTTTGTTTCTCTTATTCATTATCATCCAAACTAGTCAAAATCATCATTTCCTCTTGTTCCTCTTGATCATCCTAAGTAGCTTGTATGCCAAATCCTAGAGAAGCATCAAAAAAGTCATTTATATTTGTTTGCTATTCCAATTCTTTCAATTTTTGGATATTAGACTCTTACTATTGATTTGGTTCTTGGGATGACAATTCAATGTCCTACAATAACTGATAATCCTTTATATCATCCTGTTTTCCTTCAGAAATCTCCTATTCCTTAGGTGGTTGAGGTATACACATTAGTTGGTCAAATAAACACCATTTCCTCTTGTTTCTCTTGATCATCTTGGGTAGGTTGTATGCCGAACCCTATGGAAGCAACAATAAGATCATTTATAGTTTTTTTTCTTTTCTAGTTCTTTAAATTTTTGAATGTTAGACTCTTATGATTGATTTGCTTCTTGGGATGATAATTCTATGTCCCAAAATAACCAATAATTCTCTATATCATCTTCGTTTTCTTGAAAAATCTCCTTGTCCTCAGGTAGTTGATGTATACACATTAGTTGGTCCATCCTATGTATTAGGATTTTGCTCCTTGGCATCAAACTCTAAGGTGCTTCTAATAATACAGGTGGTGGCTATTCAAATTACCTTTGCTCATCCTATAGCACTATGGCTTTCTTCTTCTCTTCTTCCTTAATTTTTTGTTTATTTTTTTTTTCCCTTCACCTCTTTAGCTTTTACTACTATATTTCTCTTCAACCATGCACAATGTGTCAAACAAATTCTTTAGTTCCTTTTCTCTTTTCACAAAAAATGTTTTTTGTTTTGGCTCTCATCAAGTTCTCATGTAATTCTCCATATATCTTCCATTCCTCTCTTGGCACGTTAGTGGCTTTATCTAACAAATCCTATAGCATGTTTTGGTATTTTGTTTTCAAATTTCTTCATGTGTGTGTGTGTGTCTATGTGTGTGTGTATGTATATATATATATATATATATATATATATATATATATATATATATATATATATATATATATATATATATATATATATATATATATATATATATATATATATATATATATATATATATATATATATGTATATATATATATATATATATATATATATACACATACATATATAATTAGCATTTATGGATATATATTAGTACACGAACATAAACATATTGAGAGTAAGGGTTTGAGGATCTACACACATAAAAGATAAGGAATTATGCTCTAGGTTTATAGTGTATGTACATAAAGAAATTTCAATTTCGGGTTTTTAGGACACATATTAGTTTACATACATGTAGAGTGGCATCCTCACACACACATACACACACACACTACCACGACGGCAATTTAATGGGACAACTTCACCCTTAAGTGGAGTTCCAGACCACTCAAGACATCCATAGGTGGACTTTTTTGTACCACATGCAACAACAGTAGTCACTCCAACATGAACTACCCTAACCAAGTTTTCTTGAAGTATTTTGGTGTGTATGTTTATGTCTTTGTGTGTGCCTGTGTTTGTGGTTGTATAAAGGTATGTATCGAAGCGTACGTGTATTTACGTATATATGTAATAAGTATGTGTGACAATATTTATATGTGTATGTATGTTACGTATGGTATATCTAAGAATGTGTGCATGTGTATGGTGTATGTGTGTGTGTTTATATGCATATATTGGTGTGTATGTTCAAATATGTATCCATTTTTATGTGTGCATATGTATCTATATATGTGTGCATAAATGTGTATTGTTGTGTGTATGCATGTGTATGCTGATGTGTTTACATGTGTATGTATACATGTGGATATGAACGATACATTTTCTATTTATAAGTTGTATTACTCTATCGCTTTTGTTAGAAGTGATTCTTCTTCTAAAAAAAATCAATTATAATAATTATTATTTTAACTAAAATGAAAAATAGAACATTTTGATAAAAAATCATAAACAAAAGAAAATTCTCATTTAACTGAAGCTATAGGCATCTATATCGCCATCAATATACCCCCCTTTTGCAATTTTTGTCTTAAACTTTCTTATGGCAGGCAGTGTTAAGCATTGGAAGATAGAATGACTACCCGATCAATATACCGAGCAACATATCATTGAATACATTTATGTTTGTTATTTTCACAAAATTTTGTGTCTATAAGAAAACCAAAATTCTGTTCTAGTGGCAACAATTTGTGAGCAGAGATGTTCTTTTCTTGAGCCTCTCACAATTCAGTTTTGGTGGTGGAATCGTTAGATGAGTTTGGGAAATCTCATGCTCATAAGAAAAATACTTGTATCTATGACCTTTCAAGAATCTAACCTGCGTAAGTGCTCCCAAAGAATCGAGTTATAACACTCTCCCACCCTGTCTTTACCAGTACATACTAACAAGTATGGGTTAATCGTATCAGAGGATGATAGCAGCGTAAAACGAGACTGTAGTGAAGGAGGTGTGTGTCTCTATGTATGTATGTATGTATATATATATATATATATATATATATATATATATATATATATATATATATATATATATATATATATATATATATATGTATATATATATATATATATATATGTATATATATATATATATATATATATATATATATATATATATATATATATATATATATATATATATATATAGTTAGCATTTATGGATATATATTAGTACACGTACATAAACATATTGAGAGTAAGGGTTTGAGGATTTACACATAAAAGGTTAGGAATTAGGCTCTAGGTATTTATAGTGTATGTACATAAAGACATTTCAATTTCGGGTTTTTAGGATACATATTATTTTACATACGTGTAGAGTGGCATCCTCACACACACATACACACACACTACCACCACGGCAATTTAGTGGGACAACTTCACCCTGAAGTGGAGTTGCAGACCACTCAAGACATCCATAGGTAGACTTTTTTGTACCACATGCAACAACAGTAGTCACTCCAACATGAACTACCCTAACCAAGTTTTCTTGAAGTATTTTGGTGTGTATGTTTATGTCTTTGTGTGTGCCTGTGTTTGTGGTTGTATAAAGGTATGTATGTAAGCGTATGTGTATTTATGTATATATGTAATAAGTATGTGTGACAATATTTATATGTGTATGTATGTTACGTATGGTATATCTAAGGATGTGTGCATGTGTATGCTGTATGTGTGTGTGTTTATATGCATATATTGATGTGTATGTTCAAATATGTATCCAGTTTTATGTGTGCATATGTATCTATATATGTGTGCATAAATGTGTATTGTTGTGTGTATGCACGTGTATGCTGATGTGTTTACATGTGTATGTCTACATGTGGATATGAACGACACATTTTCTATTTATTAGTTATATTACTCTATCGCTTTTGTTAGAAGTGACTCTATCACACTGACCGTTCTGTTTTCATTACAAAGAAGGACATGCCTTAACAGGACAAAGCTTTGCTATTGAAACCCACAGTGCTCCCTATGCTGAAAGCAGCAGCTGCGATTAGTGCCCAATCTTAGGATCATGCGATGTGTTTGCATGCGCATTCTCTTAATCGGCTCCACGCATTCCCGCATGGTCAAGTCCTATCGGTGGGTCGTGGGATCTATTGGCGTGAGGCTCCTCATAGTCCTCGTACTCTACTCGGCTCTCACTGTGAGAGTGGCGCACACTTAACTCCTCTTGTTTCTGGTTTTCAGAAAACATCTCTGTCACTTCCTGATGTTGAGTTATCTGTTCCCCTTGGTCTGCATCCGCGCCCGATCTTTTAATGGTGAAAGCGCCTGCAACCGAAAACCACGTAAGAATTTACATTCTCTCTCTCTCTCAACAACGAAAGACATGAGCTGTATCATTGGCGGCGCAACCTTACGCAAGCTATTGACGTCTTCGTGTATCAAAGAGAACTTAAGCTACGTCAAAGCTCAGCTCAGCTCGATGGTACGCGTGTTCGAGCACCTAAACGCAGTTAAGCAGAAGCCTCCAACAACAGGGAACGCAGAAACTTCCGAAGGCACACAGAGAGCATTTTGTACGTACCTCGTCCTGCCGCGTTAAAACAGGGCATCAAGAAGATCGTTAGTAGAGCTGCGCACAAAATAAGCTCGCGTCTTTTCATCTTTACGCCCGAAGATTATCTAGAGAAGGTTATCTTTTCCCTCTTTAGGAGGATTTTTCCCCCAGTTTGTATATATGCCTATAACCCTAACATGTCACTTATTTTTGTACATCCACTATTTAATTCATTCAGTGTTGTATGTTTTGCTCCAAGCTTCTTCTTCTTCCTTGTGCTCTTCATATGAAGTTTGAAGATGTCCCCAAATGTTTGGGCTTACTGCCTTTTGTGGATTGGTCTCTTTCCATATAGCATGGCACTTCCTCATACATGAGTGCTAGCTCATTGTTGACTGCATCACTCCCAAGGGGGATTTGTTCATATATTTTGGTAGTGATGCGTGTGAATACATTAGGACCACCGGCGCATGCTTTTCCATCTTTAGAATGCCCCCCCCCCCCCCCCCCCCCGGATTGTATATATGCCTATGACCATAACATTCCCTCTTCAGTGTTGTGTGTTTTGCTCCAAGCTTCTTCTTCTTCCTTGTGCTGATCGTGTGATTCCATAAACCTCAAACTCCAACACTCATGGAACCTTACCCTCAGTAAAAGACAACTCTGTAGAAATTAGAGCCCTATTGATTTCTATGGAATTCTTGTTGGTTGCATGTATGAGCATGCCTATTTTGCATTTAATTACAATTTTCTAGAGACACATGCATATGTAGATCACTCAACACAAATAGGTCAACATTAGGGAGCACCAATCAACCACAAAGAATTTCCATAGATTAATTCTATTGACCTACATATTTCGAAATATTTATTAAAGTGTGAGGATGTTAATCTCACAATTTCAGTTGAATCTTGCTTGCAAACTTGTGAGATAGTAGAGATATCATCTATAGCGCTTATCCATGCAAATGTTTCAATTTATTTTTATAGGATTCTTTTGCATTCATGAAGTGCTCTAATTTTAAAGATTAACACAAAGCAAATGTTGTACCGCATAGTGTCAAGCTAAAGACATTGAAGTGCATGAAGAAATCATCAGTTGCTCACTTATGAGAACATCTATGAATTCATCTTTGTGTGTGCATGGATCACCCTAACCTTTTTAATTCACACACATGCATTTTGTAACTTAGGATGGGTAGAACTTTCTCATTTTCCTAGTTCTAAGTACTAGGTATCCAATTTTTGTGTGATAGGTGGCAACCCTAGTTGTGCTATGGGATTTTGCATTACATTTGGTTACATTGGTTGCACCATAGCCTATTGTCATGGCTTGATAGGTGGCACATATACTATGTGCATGAAACTTTATGGTATTTCATCTCCTCGTATGCCAATGATGTATGCCTCTATGGGTTGCAAAGATTCTTGTAGTTCTTGTACAATTGAGGATTATTTTGTATTGATTCTCACTCCTTATCTATGAGAACCTTATATATTTGCACCTTGATTGTTTCCAATCCTACTTGAATATAGGGGCCTCGATCAATGAGTTTATGAGATGATCATTTACTATTTTTACATGTAACCATAGGGAAGATCTTTGTTTGTTCCCTTGCGCATTGACATGCAAAGAGATTTTGCTCCATAAGGCTAATCCTGAAGAGATCTATATTATAGACATATTCATCCATGCACTCTTCCATGGTGAAAACTTGTTCATTCACACAAACATCACGTGTGCCTAATATATACATCCAACCTTGGGATTCAAGTGCCTCATTTGGAGAAATTTTTGGAATATAGGCCTAGTATTACATAGGTATTTTATATTTCTTTAGTGGCACTACAACTTTCAGAATCTACTCTTCTCTCAAAGATGTCTAAGGTGTGGAAGGGAGTTCTAATAGAAAGAGGTAACGGATCAATATGTGGGCTTACCAAAGGTGGAGAACTTGATCATGGTGTAGGTGAATAAATCAAATTATTGGGAGATGCATTAGATTGTGAGGTAGTGATCTATCGTAGCAAGGAAGATGGAAAGGTTGGGAGAGGGTGTGCTTTGAGTTGATGGAGTGAACGGATGTGATTCTTGTTATGGCATGGAGAAAGGAAGTGGAATGTTGTGCTTCTAGGGATGTAGACTTATGGATAAAGACATTCAAGAATGGTGATGGTGGAAGATGATCTCATGGAGGGAATGTAGAGTAATGGACCAATGTAGAAGGAAAACCCTACACAACAACCATTATTGAAATGGGAGTTTTTTCTTTTGGATCCATAAGACATTAAACAAAATATGTAGAAGATCCCATGTCAAAGTTGACGAATCTGCCTTGGTTGTTGCACTTACGGCCTCCTTGTAGTAGTAGTCCACTTATGAATTCTTCAAGTAGCATTGATGTGAATCTTCTCCCTATACATGGGTGGTTTTTAATCTAGTGATGGATAGAGGTTTTCTACCCATGTTACCACATACATGATACACTCATATGTGGTGGTAGTTTGTACTTAGGGATATTATTCAACTCTTACTTAAGCTCTGTTCATCCTTAATAGAGAGATCTATTCCAACCATCTATCTTCTCCATGTCTCTTTTTGCATTTGTTCTCCTTGTGTGTGTGTGCTTCTTGTGTGTCTCTTGCACTTCTACACACGCCCAAGAATGGTATCATAATAGGTTCAACTCCTTCTAAATTTTTAGTTCAACAGCTAGAAAGCATTTCTACTAGTCGTGCTAGGGCGTTACCCCCTATAGATGATATTATTTCGGATGCATCATTCATCTCTACATTGCTGAATGAATTAATAGAATCTTTTCAAAGCTTTGCCACTACAATCGGTTTCGTTCCAAAAGGGAATCCAAATATGTATGCATTTGATGAGGTTGTGTCTCTTTTTTTATAAAAAGAGAAATCTAGAGTGAATATGAGTGGTTTGATTGATGGAACACAAGAACTTGCTATCTCAAAAAAATGGGAAATAAATGTTGGTTAAGATTTGGGTTCATCAAAACCAAAGCCTCAACCTCCCAATTGAGAATATGCATAGCAATGTCAATCTCCATGTGTTAGTGTCAAGCGCATGAATCGACTCAACTACGAAACTGCATGCTATATATCTGGCCTTGTGTAGCATGCATATATAAGACATCCCATAACTTGCTGATAAAGCAAAGTGTCAAATGCACCACTATAATCCTCAACTGAGAATCAAATCCTATCTCCACTAGTGTGAGACCCAAAAGACCAAGATAAGTGACATCAAAAGTATGCTACAAATCAGCCATAAGGATGTCAAGTTTTGCATCTCACGACCCAATAAAAAATATGTCATCAACATAAAGAACAAGCATTGTGAGCTCAACCCCATCTTTGCGTGCATAGAGTATGCTTTCAATGGGACTACACATGAAGCCAAGAGCAATAAGGTTCTTATGAATTTCTTCATGCCATGCACATGGAGTTTTTTGAAACCATACAAGGCTTTATGCAAGCGACAAACCATATGATACAAACCATGTAGATTAATGTCATCTGAAGATACAAAATAGTTGACAAAATAGACAATCAGATTCCCCCCATTAAGGTTATATGGGGAAGCTTCATGATGCTAGAGGGCCTTTATTTTTACCTTGAATGGCAACCCGATGGCCCGAAAGTTTATGGCCCACCTAACCTAATGGATAGGCTCCCAAAGATCATCTGTGACCATCAATGGTCACACATAGAGCTCATGAAACTTAGATGTTAGGGTTCCACAAATGTCCGGGCTCTCACAATGGCTTCTCCTCATAATGAAGTTGTCACAACTTAGAACATCATGGATCATTTGTGGTCACTTGAGGGTGAACTATTGAGCATATCTAATGGATTGAACACATAATTTGCACACATGACCGACTCCATCGAAAACTTATCAAGAAGGTGTTTCCTTCACATGCCATTTCGAGAAGTTTTGTTACACTCGTAAACACCATTTTGCTTAGGTGTATATGGAATTTTACATTGGAGTAAAAGTCTTCTCCAAAAGATTGCATCTTGATAGGACCACATACATCACTATGAAAAAGATGCAATTTTCTTCTAGTGTGTGTATGACTATGTTTTGGAAAAGAAGAATGAAGCATTTTTCCAAGACATGCCAGATTCCTTCTTCTTTTCATTATGCTTAGGAAGATTTCTACACTCATCTATAGTATGAAAAATCTTCGAACAATAGTTGAATCTCTTCTTTTACAAATCAGCATCATTAGAGGAATCACTGGAAGAGGAAGTTTGAGCCTTTGTCTCTGATGAACCCAAAGCGGAACCATATTTTATTTTTCCTTTTTGTGAGATAGAAATTGCTTGCATTCCCTCAATCAAACCACTCCTACTCACTATAGATTTCTCTTCTTGCAAAAGAAGAGACACAATATCTCAAATACATACATATTTTGATTTCCTTCTACAACCATAAGGAGCGTAGTGGAAATGCTGTGAAAAGATTTTGGTAATTCTCTCAACAATGTAGAGATGAGTGATGCATTCAGAATCTCATCTATGTTTTCCATTTGCTCTTTCAAGTCCTTGATGCATGTTAGATACACATTTGTAGACTCATTTTTAACTATACAAAAATCCTCAAGTTTCTTCCTCATGTATGCTACACATGCGTATTACCAAAGAGAAACAAAGAGGCAAGAGTGTCTCATGCTTATGTTGATGTAGAACATGATCGAATGTGTGGAACTATATAAAGTTCATTGAAAATGCAATCTATGCATGAGTTTGAGCATCTTTGCCATCCCATCTAAGTTGCTTCTATGTAGGTTGAGAAGGGTAACCATTGTACTTGAAGAAGAAGCTCCATCTGTGATAGTCGGCTATGAAGTAGAAGAACCTAGGGGTCTTCGATCTACATATGCTACTATGTTCCATAGTTGTTTTGCAAAAATAACATGTTTCATTATGTAAGACCACATTGGATAGTTGGGCAAATCAATCTTAGCTTTAGTTTGAAGCATGTAAAAAAGGCCATCACTACCTACCATTTCAATAAAGAATAAGAATGTGATAAGATCTTTAATTCAATGAAAGCTGAAATGAATGTTTAAATTTTCGCTCATAATCTATAACTTTGATGGAAATGTTGACCATAGGAATGGCTTTGAATTGGCAGTAAAACCCCAATGCAATTGATGCAAATTGTTTCCCGCTACCTAAAATCATTGTTCTATGCTCTGAAGTCGATTTGCATTATTAAAATTGTGTACATGCCATGATGTAAAAATTCAAAACCTGAGAAGGAGCTGAACCTGCTCTGATACCACTACTTGGTATGTCTGTGTGTTTGTGTAGAAGTGTGGGAGAGATACCACATGCAACCAAATACGTAGAGAAAATGGACGGATGTGATAACTCTCTCTATTGATGATGAGCATAACAGAAGTAAGAGTTGAATAATATCCCTAAGTATAGATTACCCCTAGATATAAGTGTAACATGGGAAAAACTCTTTAGCCAACACTAGAGTAAAAAGTGTCAATGTATAGGGAAAAGATTCATATCAAAGACAAGGAACATGTAAGTGTAACCATGATAAATTCATTTTGAAAAGCTTTACTAACTTACTTGGGATTTCTTCCTTGATCTTATCTTGGAACCACACTTGTAGGGTCCTCATCTCTAGAGCTCAAGAAAATCAAGAAACGACAAGATCTTTTCATAAGTCTTGGTGGCATGTTGGCTAGTTGCGAAATCAAGGATGTCAATGATGCCCTTTCCAAAGGGAAAAGATCAAGTTTGGATGCTCTCACTAATGATTTCTTCAAAGCCTTTGAAGACTCCCTCATCAACCCCCTTATTTTTTTTGAGGGAGGCTTTTAATTTTTTGTGCCCTCACAAAGTGCTTTAACAAACGGGTTATAAAGATTATTCAAAAGAAGGACAACAAGAAAATCATACAAAACTAGAGGTGATTCACAATGCTCTAGATTGGTTTTAAGCTCATTGCCAAAGGTCTTGTGGACTATGCCTCACATCTCCTCCAATCATTAATTCATGATGATCATTCACTAAAGGAATATGGATCTTAGAAGCAATCATGGATATCTTGAAAGGCCTTGATCTTGTTGCATCAAATCAAAATCTCCTATTTATTGAGACTGATTTTGACAAGGCTTATGATAGATTAGAGTGGAACTTCATCTTGCAATCCCTGGGGGGAATGGGCTTTGGAATGATGTTCATTAAAATTATCTTCGCCCTCTTTGTGACCACCTTTAGCTTGATCAATATCAACTAGTACCCTTAATCTCTTATTATCCTCAAAAGACCCTGTCTGATCACCCGAATTATTTTTTTTCATTTCTACGGATGGTCTCGATTCCTTGGCCAAGCACCACACTTAGTAGGGCAACATTATCATCCTTTCTTTTATGCAATAACCAGATCAGATAGTGCTAATGCTTTCTAAAAATGACACAGACATCTTTGTCCATAATGCTGTTAATTGTGTCTCCCTATTTTAAAATTGTTTGGAAACTTTATGCACTCATTTTGTATCTAATGTGAACCATTATAAGAATAATTTATAAGTCACTCTTAAAATTTCTCCCTTTTATTTTAGCATTGAAAAAGGTTGCAAAGTTTTGGCCTCTACTGAAGTATTTTGCCTTCTAGGCATCCTTATGGGATTTACAAACATGATGAATCAGAGATGGGAATGTGTGTTCCACAATGTCACTCTAGCACAATGGTGAGTACCAACATGAGAACATCCACCTCATAATTGTCAATTTGCAGAGACGTGAGGGTGGTATGACGACCACGAGCAAGTGAAGTGCACAAGTGAGTGAGTAAGAAGCACACAAGCATGCACACACATACACACACACACGTGCACACAAGGCAAGAAGAAAGAGAGGAACAATGGAATGGTTTCAATTACAAAAGATCTCTATTACAAAAAAATCAATCTCTAGGAACCCCACCTCAGAAATGAGCTCTCTAGATCTTTTTACTGTTTTTCACTTGTTTTGCCTCTACTCAAACATAGTGTCCGAGCTAGTTAGAAATTAGGTTATAGGGATTATTTGAAGGCTCAAACGGAATCTAAACATTATGAAAATTGGTAAATAGATACTTCTAATACTCTTGAAGTTGAAGGACTCCTCATCTTGAGCAAATAGGATTCTAATCTACCGAAAATGATATTTACATTATGAGTGTAGTGATACTTGGTTGGGCCTTCTTGGTTGGGAAACATTGATTGGGCCTTCTTGCTAAGTTATGCTTGACTACACTATCTCCTTATTTCTTGCTGCTCCTTTCTTTGTTTTTCTCTTTTGAGGAACTTCCCCTTCTCATTCCTGACAGACCTTTGTGCTATAGGATGGTCAATGTAATACTCGAGGATACCTATTGCTAGTTCATGTTTGCATAGTCTTAATCCTTTTCCCAAATCAAACTACAATGCATCCCCATTGATGGCACTAGGAGTATCCGAGTGTGGAATCATGTAATATTTAGAATACATTGCTTGCTCCCATGCGGATGATTTAAGCATGTGTGTTGGTTTAGTAGTCAATAGTTTAGAGTGATACTCCTAAAAACTTGTAGTAAACATGGCTTTGAAAGTTTTCTTATACCAAGCTCGAAGATATGTCATGTAGGCATGCCAAGCATAAGCCAACTAAATGCTAGGGATCATACTCATGTCGTACACGAGATTCTAGTTGCCATCGATAAATTCTATCTCTACTTTTGGGATACTTACAAAGAAAATGTACAAGTTCTGCTGTTCATTCAACATCCTTCCCCTCCTAAATCTCCTAGTAGGCTCTCAACTTCTAGATTTATAAACTACTATCTCTCATTATCTAATGGATCTCTATCTTTGTATAGAGCTCTGTGTTATCTGAAGGAAGACTATTCTTGAGTTTTAGAAAAATTAGAGCTTTCTATCTCTACGTTTTTGGCTATTTACAAAGAAATTATACAAGCTTTAGTCTTCATTCAGCATCCTCCCCCTCCTAAACCTGTTGATGTCATCATCAAATTATTGGAAGTATTCTTGCAACTTTCTTCACTATCCTTGGTTTTTCTCCATACCTACTCATGTACAATGCCTCTTTGTAAACCTTGTATAGAATCTTTCCTCATTTCTTCAATTTGTTGCCATTTCCCAATGTCTGCCTCTAGCTTATGTTTTCGGTTTTATAGATCTTTTGCACGTTTGCAAGGATCTCTCATAACCTTCAAGAGCTTAAGAAAAGGTAACTTTGTTTTTGTGACAAGTTCTTCTTGCTTTGCCTCTACTCTGTCCTCTACATCTATCATAACTACATCTTCATATTTTTGTTTCTCTTATTCATTATCATCCAAACTAGTCAAAATCATCATTTCCTCTTGTTCCTCTTGATCATCCTAAGTAGCTTGTATGCCAAATCCTAGAGAAGAATCAAAAAAGTCATTTATATTTGTTTGCTATTCCAATTCTTTCAATTTTTGGATATTGGACTCTTATTATTGATTTGATTCTTGGGATGACAATTCAATGTCCTACAATAACTGATAATCCTCTATATCATCCTGTTTTCCTTCAAAAATCTCATGTTCCTTAGGTGGTTGAGGTATACACATTAGTTGGTCAAATAAACACCATTTCCTCTTGTTTCTCTTGATTATCTTGGGTAAGTTGTATGCCAAACCCTATGGAAGCAACAAAAAGATCATTTATATTTGTTTTCTTTTCTAGTTCTTTAAATGTTTGAATGTTAGAGTCTTATGATTGATTTGCTTCTTGGGATGATAATTCTATGTCCCAAAATAACCAGTAATTCTCTATATCATCCTCGTTTTCTTCAAAAATCTCCTCGTCCTCAGGTAGTTGATGTATACACATTAGTTGGTCCATCCTATGTATTAGGATTTTGCTCCTTGGCATGAAATTCTAAGGTGCTTCTAATAATAGAGGTGGTGGCTATTCAAATTACCTTTGCTCATCCTATAGCACTATGGCTTTCTTCTTCTCTTCTTCCTTAATTTTTTGTTTATGTTTTTTTTTTTAGCTTCACCTCTTTAGCTTTTACTACTATATTTCTCTTCAACCATGCACAATGTACCAAACAAATTCTTTAGTTCCTTTTCTCTTTTCACAAAACAATGCTTTTTGTTTTGGCTCTCATCAAGTTCTCATGTAATTCTCCATATATCTTCCATTCCTCTCTTGGCACATTAGTGGCTTTATCTAACAAATCCTATAGCATGTTTTGGTATTTTGTTTTCAAATTTCTTCATATGTGTGTGTGTGTGTGTATGTATATATATATATATATATATATATATATATATATATATATATATATATATATATATATATATATATATATATATATATATATATATATATATATATATATATAGATATATATATATATAATTAGCATTTCTGGATATATATTAATACACGAACATAAACATATTGAGAGTAAGGGTTTGAGGATCTACACACATAAAAGATAAGGAATTAGGCTCTAGGTATTTATAGTGTATGTACATAAAAACATTTCAATTTCGGGTTTTTAGGACAACTTCACCCTTAAGTGGAGTTGCAGACCACTCAAGACATCCATAGGTAGACTTTTTTGTACCACATGAAACAACAGTAGTCACTCCAACATGAACTACCCTAACCAAGTTTTCTTGAAGTATTTTGGTGTGTATGTTTATGTCTTTGTGTGTGCCTGTGTTTGTGGTTGTATAAAGGTATGTATGTAAGCGTACGTGTATTTATGTATATATGTAATTAGTATGTGTGACAATATTTATATGTGTATGTATGTTACGTATGGTATATCTAAGGATGTGTGCATGTGTGTGGTGTATGTGTGTGTGTTTATATGCATATATTGGTGTGTATGTTCAAATATGTATCCATTTTTATGTGTGCATATGTATCTATATATGTGTGCATAAATGTGTATTGTTGTGTGTATGCATGTGTATGCTGATGTGTTTACATGTGTATGTATACAGGTGGATACGAACGATACATTTTCTATTTATTAGTTGTATTACTCTATCGCTTTTGTTAGAAGTGATTCTTCTTCTAAAAAAAAATCAATTATAATAATTATTATTTTAACTAAAACGAAAAATAGAACATTTTGATGAAAAATCATAAACAAAAGAAAATTCTCATTTAATTGAAGCTATAGACAGTATGGAAGGCAGTATTAAGCATTGGAAGATAGAATGACTACCGGACCGATATACCGAGCAACATATCATTGGATACATATATGTTTGTTAGTTTCACAAAATTTTGTGTCCATAAGAAAACCAAAATTCTGTTATAGTGGCAACAATTTGTGAGCAGAGATGTTCTTTTCTTGAGCCTCTCACAATTCAGTTTTGGTGGTGGAATCGTTAGATGAGTTTGGGAAATCTCATGCTCATAAGAAAATTACTTGTATCTATGAGTTTTCAAGAATCTAACCTGCATCAGTACTCCCAAAGAATCGAGTTATAGCACTCTCCCACCCTGTCTTTACCAGTACATACTAACAAGTATGGGTTAATCGTATCAGAGGATGATGGCAGCGTAAAACGAGACTGTAGTGAAGGAGGTGTGTGTCGTTGAATTCCTGGATCGTCAAGGGCTAAACCTTTTTGCTCCCGTTGATCATTTATATTTCCAGATACTTTGTCTGCATTAGATCAATACTTGTGCGACGTTTAACGAATGTAAGTGTCCGGATTACGCAGCTTTTAAACGATAGAATTGTTAAGGAAGTTTAACGAAGCTTTTCGATTTTCAAAGACTCTCGAGTATGCATTTATGTCACAAACCCTTAAAACTTACAACAGATAATTTTCGTACAGAATAAGCAATGCGAGACAGAAAATAAGGCGTTGATCATTTACACTTGAAGACTGAATTACATATTGAAAAACTTAACACAACCATCTTCATTACAGGAAAAGCTCGAATAGCTACAGCCACAACGAAACTCAAAAAGAGAATTTCTGACGTTCAAGTGAGATTATCCAGCCACACTGAGCGCTCTGTTTTCATTACAAAGAAGGACATGCCTTTCAACAGGACAAAGCTTTGCTATTGAAACCCACAGTGCTTCCTATGCTGAAAGCAGCAGCTGCGATTAGTGCCCAATCTTAGGATCATGCGATGTGTTTGCATGCGCATTTTCGTAATCGGCTCCACGCATTCCCGCATGGTCAAGTCCTATCGGTAGGTCGTGGGATCTATTGGCGTGAGGCTCCTCATAGTCCTCGTACTCTACTCGGCTCTCACTTTGAGAGTGGCGCACACTTAACTCCTCTTGTTTCTGGTTTTCAGAAAAAATCTCTGTCACTTCCTGATGTTGAGTTATCTGTTCCGCTTGGTCTTCATCCACGCCCGATCTTTTAATGGTGAAAGCGCCTGCAACCGAAAACCACGTAAGAATTTTACATTCTCTCTCTCGCTCTCTCTCAACAACGAAAGACATGAGCTGTATCATTGGCGGCGCAACCTAACGCAGGCTATTGACGTCTTCGTGTATCAAAGAGAACTTAAGCTACGTCAAAGTTCAGCTCAGCTCGATGGTACGCGTGTTCGAGCACCTAAACGCAGTTAAGCAGAAGCCTCCAACAACGGGGAACGCAGAAACTTCCGAAGGCACACAGAGAGCATTTTGTACATACCTCGTCCTGCCGCGTTACAACAGGGCATCAAGAAGATCGTCAGTAGAGCTGCGGACAAAATAAGCTCGCGTGTATTCATCTTTGCGCCCGAAGATTATCTAGAGAAGGTTATCAATACAATAGCACCATACACATCCTGCCTTTATAAATCTAGCGCGTCATCGGAGTCGGTCATGTTTGTGAGAAAAGCATCGAGATGCGGATGCCAAACAATAAAGAATGTAAATTTCTTGGTTGGCGAATCTTTTTTTCAATTACCACATGTAATGTTCAACAAATTTTAGCTCACGACTTAAAAGTTGAAGACCCTCATCGAAGTTTGCTCCTTTTGTTCAAGATTGCGGTTTCTCAACGAAGGTGTGATCAAACTATTCACAAAAAGCTGAAACCCAAACCTGTTGACCTACCTCTAACATAGTTCTACCCTCTTTTATGTCAACCTTCTCATCAACAAGTGCATCATGTAAATCTCCATCAGAAAAGGAATGATCTGCATTATCATTTAATGGAATGAGTAAAGGCTAAGAAATTGCCTAGTTTGGATTAGCACCCCCTGCAGCTCAATTACATAACATGGAGGCCCATAATGAAGAAATTCCTCCTCTTTGGACAAAGGAATCATTGGAGAAGGACTTGAGTACCTTGGGTAACGATATCTCTCTTCATTCTCTACTTTGCATGCAGGGTACTATAAACAACAAAAATCAAAATTCTACATGATGATGGTAGTTGACATGACTTCATTTCACATTTATTAGTACAACTTAAATTGAAAATGTTTCCTTCATTGTATCAAGTAAAAGATGCATTTCACGGTAATCGTTATAATGTAACAGGAGAAGTGCAAGATGTTACAATTAGCATAGGCCCATATATTGATTCACGAACATTTTTAATTTCACCTTTGCAATCTTACAATGTTATACTAAGTATGCCTTTTCGTCATCATTATAACCCATGCGTTGACTACCATACACATACCTTTAACTTTGAATTTAAAGGTCAAATTATTACTTTGTCTGCATGACATGATTTCCAACCATTTCCATTGATTAGTCATACTCAAGTAAAACGTGCATTTAGGAAAGGATTCAATTCATGCATTGTCTTTGTCAATGTCATCAACGATTATACTCATACACTTCGTGATGCACATAAACCTTTCATGACTACGTATAAGGATTGTTTTATGTCTAAGTATCCCTTTGAACTACCACCCTCTCGAGGATCCTTTGACCATAGCATAGATTTAGTCACTGTTAGTTCTCCTCCTCATAAAGCATATAGACATGGCCCACTACACAAAAAGGAAATAAAAAACCAAGTAAAAGACCTACTACAGAAAGAAATTATAAGGCGTAGTTCTTCCCCATTTGGAGCACCAGTTCTCTTAGTAGAGAAGAAGAATAAAACTTATAGAGCCCTTAACAAGATCACAATAAAGAATAGATATGCTATTCCTCGAATAGATGATCTTTTAGATAAATTATGAGGAGCTCGTGTCTTTAGTAAAAATTGATCTAAAATCAGGATACCATCAGATTCGTATGATGCAAAGTGATATTTGTAAGACCCCATTTAGAACTCAAGTAGGCCATTATGAATTTAGGGTAATGCCCTTTGGACTTACTAATGCCCCTGCTACATTTACATGAATGATGAATAACATTTTTCTTGATTACCAAGCTTTTGTTCTTGTATTTTTCGACGATATACTTGTTTACAATAAGAATGATGGTGAGCATGAGAAGCACCTTAAAACAATTTTTCATTTACTATGAGAGAACACACTTTATGCTAATCTTGAAAAGAGTTACTTCTTTCAACATAAGCTAGAATATCTAGGACATATTATTTCAAGTGAAGGTGTGCATGTGGATCAAAAAGAGATTAAAGTTATAGTAGAATGTCGTACACCACAATCAGTCAATGATGTTCGTTATTTTCTTGGGTTGGCTAGTTTCTATAGGAAGTTTGTTCAAAATTGTTCTTATTTAGCATTGCCCCTTACCTTGTTATTGAAAAAGAAAACAAAATTCGCATGGGCACTTACCCAACAACAATCCTTTGAAAAACTCAAACATGCACTTTCACATGCAACTCTTTCACAATTACCTAATTTTTCACAACCCTTTCATGTTGTTACTGATGCTAGTGGTTCAGGGATAGGTGCTGTTTTAATGCAAAATGGTCATCCAATTGCATTTGAGAGTAAGAAGCGTAATCCCTCAGAACAAAATCAAAGTACATATGATAAAGAATTATTAGCAATTGTGCATGCTTTGCGACTTTGGAAACACTATCTTATGGGCTCTGAGGTCTTAATCAAAACCGATCAACAAGCTACTAAGCATTTATTAAATCAACCCTTACTCTCTGATTGCCATCTTAAATGGGCATCATTCATTTAAAATTTCCAACCCATGATCCAATATCAGCTTGGTAAAGCTAATGTTGTAGCTGATGCTCTTAGCTGATTTCCTTCACATTCTCTTGTTTTGCATAATATTTATGCCATCCAAATACATTCTTTTCAAGAAATTGTTTCCACTTATGCATCTGATTTGTATTTATCACGTGCATGGCATGACTTCAACAATGGTGCATCTTTATCTAATGAACATTATACATTTCATAATGTTTTTCTTTATTTTCAACATAGATTATGCATAACTCAAGCTTTTAAAGATTTTATCATCAAAGAAATGCATTAACCATCTTACATGGGTCATAGAGGCATCCAAAGCACCTTTTTTGCCTGCAAAGATATCTTCTTTTTTCCACACATGGAAAAAGATATTGCACATTATGTTTCTCAATGCATTGTATGTCAGCATGTGAAACGTCATCATGGTAAACCATTTGGATTATTAATGCCACTTCCCATTCCAAACGAATCATCAGAAGCTTGGAGCACCATTTGCTCAATCTTTCTTGCTCTTCTTGTGTTGGTTGACCTTTGTTCCTGAAACTTGGCATAACTTCATCTCCAGATATATATTACCATATAAATTCCTACCTTGAAGATAAGCCTCAATCCTTAATGACCAGGCTAAGTAGTTATCTCTATCTAATTTGTCATTTGATGAAGGAAATCCATCTACCATGTTGTCCAACCTTGCTCTGATACCACTGTGAAGGGATGGATTTAAACTTGGAGAAGATGAAGTGTTGGTGCAAAAACTTTTCACTACACCAACCAAATAAACTCCACGGATGTGCACTGGAACCTTTTAGCTTTCCAAAGAATGTATTAGACACCCTATGTACCGTGGAAGGTCACTCTCAAAGATATGAATCAAAATACATAGGTAAAAGTTGAACCAAAGGAAAAAAACTTGTTATTTTTGTTCATACACCAGTATAGTGTTTTAAACAATTCTCTGGCCACAACAACAATTGAATTAATTCTTTACGAGAAACTCCAATTAACTTAGTAAGCTAAAACTTCTGAGTGATTTCATAAAAAATGATGGACTACATGAAGAGAAAAGAGTTTAACAAGTCACAACATCATCCTGATTTTCACTGTCTGTAGCAGTCATAAGACCAATGAGCAAAGATATATTATAATCTTGAAATTCCAAGAGGCAATGCTGATGAAACTTTTTAGCCATATAATAGACCTTATGATGAATCTAACATGATTTAAATCATGGAAAATGACCACTTACACACTAAGAAAAAGCCTTTAGAAAATAACCATTTTGATGGAGTATTAACAAAGAAGTGAATTATGCAAAGATATAGTCAACATCTAATGAATATACCTCACGATTGAAAAACCCAATTCCAATGAAATTTTGTGAATATATAGAAGGATTAAGGAGCTAATTGTACCAACTTAAATTGCTGAAAATGATGGATCATGGTCAGAGAATCATCTCTGCAAACTCACAAAAAAAATTTGGGAGATATCGTAGTGAACAGTACACTCACCTAGGCATCAAGATATGAACACAAATGATCATGAAAATGAATGGTATATTGATTGTAAAGTACAATGGACTTAATGGCACATATGTGTGCCTTGAATCCACACTCTAATATGCGATGAAGCGCTGCCCATAGAGGTACCAAAACCACAACTAAAAGCCATGTATATATAGAGATGTTTGGAGCCTAACTTTGAATTTGATTCTCTCCTAAAATCACTCTAAAATCTTTTAGTGATTGGTTCTCATACTCACTCAATCATGAATTAGTGGTTTTCTCCTTCCTACTCATCAAGTGGACTCAACCACTTTAGATACTTTCACTTTTACATCAAGTAGAAGCTCAAAAATTACAAGAGTGAGTTCACAAGCAAAATGTTAAAGGATTGACATTTCCTGTAAATTTCTATGTCTTTTGATGGCTCAAGCCACCACTTAGACTTGCCATGGGCTTGTTCCAAAAAGTCTGTGTGGCTCAGATGCCTTCTAATACTTCAAGTGTGGAATCTAAACATTATGAAAAATGGTAAATATATACTTCTAATACTCTTGAAGTTGAAGGAATCCTCATCTTGAACAAATTGGAGTCTAATCTATCAAAATTGATATTTACATTATACTAGTCACTATTTGATGTAAAGTTAGGTTCATTGTGAAGCATTGGTTGGGCCTTCTTGTTAAGTTATGCTTAACTACTCTATCTCCTTATTTCTTGTTGTCTTTTCTTTGTTGTTCTCTTTTGAGGCTCTCTTATCTACTCATTCCTAATTGTTGGCCAACACTCCCCCTCTCATTCCTGAAAGAACTTTGTGCTATAGGATGGTCAATGTAATACTCGAGGATATCTATTGCTAGTTCATGTTTGCATAGTCTTAATCCTTTTCCCAAATCAAACTACAATGCATCCCCATTGATGGCACTAGGAGTATCCGAGTGTGGAATCATGTAATATTTAGAATACATTGCTTGCTTCCATGCCAATGATTGAAGCAAGTGTGTTGGTTTAGGAGCGAATACTTTAGAGTGATACTCCTAAAAACCTGTAGTAAACATGGCTTTGAAAGTTTTCTTATACGAAGCTCGAAGATATGTCATGTAGGCATGCCAAGCATAAGCAAACCAAATGTTGGGGATCATACTCATGTCGTATACGAGATTGTAGTTGCCATTTATAAATTCTATCTCTACTTCTGGGCTATTTACAAAGAAAATGTACAGGTTCTGCTCTTCATTCAACATCCTTCCCCTCCTAAATCTCCTAGTAGGCTCTCAACTTCTAGAGTTATAAACTACTATCTCTCATTATCTGATGGCTCTCTATCTTTCTATAGAGCTCTATGATAGCTCAAAGAAGACTATTCCTGAGTTTTAGAGAAATTCGAGCTTTCTATCTCTACGTTTTTAGCTATTTACAAAGAAATTGTACAAGCTTTAGTCTTCATTCAGCATCCTCCCCCTCCTAAACCTGTTGATGTCATCATCAAATAATTGGAAGTATTGTTGCAAGTTTCTTCGCTATCCTTGGTTTTACTCCATACCTACTCATGTACAATGCCTCTTTGTAAACCTTGTATAGAAACTTTCCTCATTTCTTCAATTTGTTGCCATTTCCCAATATCTACCTCTAGCTTATGTTCTCGGTCTTATAGATCTTTTGCACCTTTGCAAGCATCTCTCATAACCTTCATCAGCTCAAGAAAAGGTAACTTTGTTTCTGTGACAAGTTCTTCTTGCTTTGCCTCTACTTTATCCTCTACATCTATCATAACTACATCTTCATATTTTTATTGCTCTTATTCATTATCATCCAAACTAATCAAAATCATCATTTCCTCTTGTTCCTCTTGATCATCCTAAGTAGCTTGTATGCCAAATCCTAGAGAAGCATCAAAAAGGTCATTTATATTTGTTTGCTTTTCGAGTTCTTTCAATTTTTGGATATTAGACTCTTTTAATTGATTTGATTGTTGGGATGATAATTCAATGTCCTACAATAACTCATAATCCTCTATATAATCCTGTTTTCCTTCAAAAATCACCTCTTTCTCAGGTGGTTGAGGTATACACATTACTTGGTCAAAAAACACCATTTGAATATATTCCACGAAAAACCCAATTGCAATGAAATTTTGTGACTATATAGAAGGATTGAGGAGCTAATCGTACCAACTTAAATCACTGAAAATGATGTATCTATCATCTCTCCAAACTCATAGAAAAACATTGGGAGATATTGTAGTGAACAGTACACTCACATAGGCCTCAAGATATGAACACAAATGATCATGGAAATGAATGTATATTGATTGTAAAGTCAATAGACTTAATGGTACACATTTGTGCCTTGAAGCCACATTCCTATATGCCCTGCTCATATAGGTACAAAAACCGCAACTAAAAGCCATGTATACATAGTGATGTTTGGAGCCTAATTTTGAATTTGAATCTCTCCTAAAATCACTCTCAAATCTTTTAGTGATTGATTCTCATACTCACTCAATCATGAATTAGTGGCGTTCTCCTTCCTACTCATCAAGTGGACTCAACCACTTTAGATACTTTCACTTTTACATCCAGTAGAAGCTCAAAAATTACAAGAGTGAGTTCACAAGTGAACTCTTAAAGGATTGACATTTCCTTTAAATTTCCATGTCTTTTGATGACTCAAGCCACCACTTAGACTTGCCATGGGCTTGTTCCAAATAGTGTGTATGGCTCAAATGCCTTTTGGCTTATTTGGGTTTTGGTAAGTCTTTTTTCAACGCCATCTTTAGTGACAGTTAGAGTGCATGAGCAGTTGTGAGGAACATTAGGTTCCATGCTTGCACAAAGCAAATTGAGGTGCATTATCATTATGTCAGAGAGAGGTTCTCTACTAGGGAGGTCAGTTTGGAATATGTTCACACATACGATAACATTGCTGATCTTTTCTCAAATGCTCTACCTTGAGAGACGTTTGAAGATTTCCCCAAAGCTTTGGGCGTACTGCCTTTTGTGGATTTATTTCTTTCCACATAGCTTGGCACTTCCTCATACATGAGTGACAACTCATTGTTTGTTGCATCACTCCCAATGGGGATTTGTTGACATATTTTGGTAGTGATATGTGTGAATACATTAGGACCACCGGGGCACTTTTTTCCCTCTTTAGGAGGTTTTTTTCCCCAGTTTGTATATATGCCTATAACCCTAACATGTCACTTATTTTTGTACATACACTTGTTAATACATTCAGTGTTGTATGTTTTGCTCCAAGCTTCTTCTTCTTCCTTGTGCTCTTCAAATGAAGTTTGAAGATGTCCCCAAATGTTTGGGCTTACTGCCTTTTGTGGATTGGTCTCTTTCCATATAGCATGGCACTTCGTCATACATGAGTGCCAGCTCATTGTTGACTGCATCACTCCCAAGGGGGATTTGTTGATATATTTTGGTAGTGATGCGTGTGAATATATTAGGACCACCGGGGCATGCTTTTCCCTCTTTAGAATGTCCCCCCCCCCCCCCTCGATTGTATATATGCCTATGACCCTAACATTCCCTCTTCAGTGTTGTGTGTTTTGCTCCAAGCTTCTTCTTCTTCCTTGTGCTGATCATGTGATTCCATAAACCTCCGACTCCAACACTCATGGAACCTTACCCTCAGTAAAAGACAACTTTGTAGAAATGAGAGCCCTATTGATTTCTATGGAAATCTTGTTGGTTGCATGTATGAGCATGCCTATTTTGCATTTAATTACAATTCTCTAGAGACACATGCATATGTAGATCACCCAAAACAAATAGGTCAACATTAGGGAGCACCAATCAACCACAAAGAATTTCCATAGATTAATTCTATTGACCTACATGTTTCGAAATATTTCTTAAAGTGTGAGGATGTTAATCTCACAATTTCAGTTGAATCTTGCTTGCAAACTTGTGAGATAGTAGAGATGTCATCTATAGCTCTTATCCATGCAAATGTTTCAATTTATTTTTATAGGATTCTTTTGCATTCATGAAGTGCTCTAATTTTAAAGATTAACACAAAGCAAATGTTGTACCGCATAGTGTCAAGCTAAAGACATTGAAGTGCATGAAGAAATCATCAGTTGCTCACTTATGAGAACATCTATGAATTCATCTTTGTGTGTGCATGGATCACCCTAACCTTTTTAATTCACACACATGCATTTTGTAACTTAGGATGGGTAGAACTTTCTCGTTTTCCTAGTTCTAAGTACTAGGTATCCAATTTTTGTGTGATAGGTGGCAACCCTAGTTGTGCTATGGGTTTTGCATTACATTTGGTTACATTGGTTGCATCGTCGCCTATAGTCATGGCGTGATAGGTGGCACATATAATATGGGCATGAAAGTTTATGGTATTTCATCTCCTCGTATGCCAATGATGTACGCCTCTATGGGTTGCAAAGATTCTTGTAGTTCTTGTACAATTGAGGGCTATTTTGTATTGATTCTCACTCCTATATCTATGAGAACCTTATATATTTGCACCTTGATTGTTTCCAATCCTACTTGAATATAGGGGCCTCGATCAATGAGTTTATGAGAGGATCATTTACTATTTGTACATGTAACCATAGGGAAGATCTTTGTTTGTTCCCTTGCGCATTGGCATGCAAAGAGATTTTGCTCCATAAGGCTAATCATGAAGAGATCTATATTATAGACATATTCATCCATGCAGTCTTCCATGGTGAAAACTTGTTCATTCACACAAACATCACGTGTGGCTAATATATACATCCAACCTTGGGATTCAAGTGCCTCATTTGGAGACATTTTTGCAATATAGGCCTGGTATTCCATAGGTATTTTATATTTTTTTAGTGGCACTACAACTTTAAGAATCTTCTCTTCTCTCAAAGATGTCTAAGGTTTGGAAGAGAGTTCTAATAGAAAGAGGTAAGGGATCAATAGGTGGGTTTACCAAAGGTGGAGAACTCGATCATGGTGGAGGTGAATAAATCAAATTATTGGGAGATGCATAAGATTGTGAGGTAGTGATCTATTGTAGCTAGGAAGATGGAAAGGTTGGGAGAGAGTGAGCTTTGAGTTGATGGAGTGAACGGATGTGATTTTTGTTATGGGATGGAAAAAGGAAGTGGAATGTTGTGCTTCTAGGGATGTAGACTTATGGATAAAGACATTCAAGAATGGTGATGGTGGAAGATGATCTCATGGAGGGAATGTAGACTAATGGACCAATGTAGAAGGAAAATCCTACACAACAACCATTATTGAAATGGGAGTTTTTTCTTTTGGACCCATAAGAGATTAAACAAAATATGTAGAAGATCCCATGTCAAAGTTGATGAATCTGCCTTGGTTGTTGCACTTACGGCCTCCTTGTAGTAGTAGTCCATAAGAATATGACACTTCTTCCATATGAGAAGGTGGTGGATAAAAAGAGGTTGTTGTAAGAGCAAGGTAGACTAGTTGGATTTTTCACTTGGTTTATTCAAAAGTTTATGTTACACTTATGAATTCTTCAAGTAGCTTTGATGTGAATCTTCTCCCTATACATGGGTAGTTTTTAATCTAGTGATGGATAGAGGTTTTCTACCCATGTTACCACATACATGATACACTCATATGTGGTGGTAGTTTGTACTTAGGATCAGCTCTTACTTAAGCTCTGTTCATCCTTCATAGAGAGATCTATTCCTACCATCTATCTTCTCCATGTCTCTTTTTGCATTTGTTCTCCTTGTGTGTGTGTGTGCTTCTTGTGTGTCTCTTGAACTTCTACACACACCCAAGAATGGTATCATAATAGGTTCAACTCCTTCTAAATTTTTAGTTCAATAGCTAGAAAGCATTTCTACTAGTCGTGCTAGGGCGTTACCCCCCATAGATGATATTATTTCGAATGCATCATTCATCTTTACATTGCTGAATGAATTAATAGAATCTTTTCAAAGCTTTGCCACTACAATCGGTTTCGTTCCAAAAGGGAGTCCAAATATGTATGCATTTGATGAGGTTGTGTCTCTTTTTTTATAAGAAGAGAAATCTAGAGTGAATATGAGTGGTTTGATTGATGGAACACAAGAACTTGCTATCTCAAAAAAATGGGAAATAAAGTGTGGTTAAGATTTGGGTTCATCAAAACCAAAGCCTCGGCCTCCCAATTGAGAATATGCATAGCAATGTCAATCTCCATGTGTTAGTGTCAAGCGCATGAATCGACTCAACTGTGAGGTCAACCCCATCTTTGCTTGCATAGAGTATGCTTTCAATGGGACTACACATGAAGCCAAGAGCAATAAGGTTCTTATGAATTTCTTCATTCCATGCACATGGAGCTTTTTTGAAACCATACAAGGCTTGCGACAAACCATATGATACAAACCATGTAGATTAATGTCATCTAGAGATACAAAATAGTCGACAAAATAGACAATCGGATTCCCCCCATTAACGTTATATGGGGAAGCTTCATGATGCTAGAGGGCCTTTATATTTACCTTGAATGGCAACCTGATGGCCCGAAAGTTTATGGCCCACCTAACCTAATGGATAGGCTCCCAAAGATCATATGTGACCATCAATGGTCACACATAGAGCTCATGAAACTTAGAAGTTAGGGTTCCACAAATGTCCGGGCTCTCACAATGGCTTCTCCTCATAATGAAGTTATCACAACTTAGAACATCATGGATCATTTGTGGTCACTTGAGGGTGGACTATTGAGCATATCTAATGGATTGAACACATAATTTGCACACATGACCGACTCCATCGAAAACATATCAAGAAGGTGTTTCCTTAACATGCCATTTCGAGGAGTTTTGTTACACTCGTAAACACCATTTTGCTTAGGTGTATATGGAATTTTACATTGGAGTCAAAGTCCTCTCCAAAAGATGGCGTCTTGATAGGACCACATACATCACTATGAAAAAGATGCAATTTTCTTCTAGTGTGTGTATGACTATGTTTTGGAAAAGAAGAATGATGCATTTTTCCAAGACATGCCAGATTCCTTCTTCCTTTCATTATGCTTAGGAAGATTTCTACACTCATCTATAGTATGAAAAATCTTCGAACAATATTTGCATCTCTTCTTTTACAAATCAGCATCATTAGAGGAATGAGTGGAAGAGGAAGTTTGAGCCTTTGTTTCTCATGAACCCAAAGCGGAACCATATTTTAGTTTTCCTTTTTGTGAGATAGAAATTGCTTGCATTCCCTCAATCAAACCACTCCTACTCACTATAGATTTCTCTTCTTGCAAAAGAAGATACACAATATCTCAAATACATACATATTTTGATTTCCTTCTACAACCATAAGGAGCGTAGTGGAAATGTTGTGAAAAGATTTTGGTAATTCTTTCAACAATGTAGATATGAGTGATGCATTCAGAATCTCATCTATGTTTTCCATTTGCTCTTTCAAGTCCTTGATGCATGTTAGATACACATTTGTAGACTCATTTTTTACTATACTAAAATCCTCAAGTTTCTTCCTCATGTATGCTACACATGCGTATTACCAAAGAGAAACAAAGGGGCAAGAGTGTCTCATGCTTAGGTTGATGTAGAACATGATCGAATGTGTGGAACTATATAAAGTTCATTGAAAAAGCAATCAATGCATGAGTTTGAGCATCTTTGCCATCCCATCTAAGTTGCTCCTATGTAGGTTGAGAAGGGTAACCATTGTACTTGAAGAAGAAGCTCCATCTGTGATAGTGGGCTGTGAAGTAGAAGAACCTAGGGGTCTTCGATCTACATATGCTACTATGTTCCATAGTTGGTTTGCAAAAATAACATGTTTCATCATGTAAGACCACATTAGATAGTTGGGAAAATAAATCTTAGCTTCAGTTTGAAGCATGTAAAAAAGGCCATTACTACCTACCATTTCAATAAAGAATAGGAATGTGATAAGATCTTTAATTCAATGAAAGCTAAAATGAATGTTTAAATTTTCGCTCATAATCTATCACTTTGATGGAAATGTTGACCATAGGAATGGCTAACTCTCTCTATTGATGATGAGCATAACAAAAGTAAGAGTTGAATAATATCCGTAAGTATAGATTACCTCTAGATATGAGTGTAACATGGGAAAAACTCTTTAGCCAACACTAGAGTAAAAAGTGTCAATGTATAGGGAAAAGATTCATATCAAAGATAAGGAACATGTAACTGTAACCATGATAAATTCATTTTGAAAAGCTTTACTAACTTAATTGGGATTTCTTCCTTGATCTTATCTTGGAACCACACTTGCAGGGTCCTCATCTCTAGAGCTCAAGAAAGTCAAGAAACGACAAGATGTTTTCATAAGTCTTGGTGGCATGTTGGCTAGTTGCGAAATCAAGGATGTGAATGATGCCCTTTCCAAAGGGAAAAGATCAAGTTTGGATGCTCTCACTAATGAGTTCTTCAAAGCCTTTGAAGACTCCCTCATGAACCCCCTTATTTTTTTTTGAGGGAGGCTTTCAATTTTTTGTGCCCTCACAAAGTGCTTTAACAAACGGGTTATAAAGATTATTCAAAAGAAGGACAACAAGAAAATCATACAAAACTAGAGGTGATTCACAATGCTCTAGATTGGTTTTAAGCTCATTGCAAAGGTCTTGTGGACTATGCCTCACATCTCCTCCAATCATTAATTCATGATGATCATTCACTAAAGGAATATGGATCTTAGAAGCAATCATGGATATCTTGAAAGGCCTTGATCTTGTTGCATCAAATCAAAATCTCCTATTTATTGAGACTGATTTTGACAAGGCTTATGATAGATTAGAGTGGAACTTCATCTTGCAATCCCTAGGGGGAATGGGCTTTGGAATGATGTTCATTAAAATTATCTTCACCCTCTTTGTGACCACCTCAGCTTGATCAATATCAACTAGTAGCCTTAATCTCTTATTATCCTCAAAAGACCCTGTCTAATCACCCGAATAATTTTTTTCATTTCTACAGATGGTCTCCATTCCTTGGCCAAGCACCACACTTAGTAGGGCAACATTAAGATCCTTTCTTTTATGCAATAACCAGATCAGATAGTGCTAATGCTTTTTATAAATGACACAAACATCTTTCTCCATAATGCGATTAATTGTGTCTCCCTATTTTCAAATTGTTTGTAAATTTTATGCACTAATTTTGCATCTAATGTGAACCATTATAAGACTAATTTATAAGTCACTCTTAAAATTTCTCCCTTTTATTTTAGCATTGAAAAAGGTTGCAAAGTTTTGGCCTCTACTGAAGTATTTTGCCTTCTAGGCATCCTTATGGGATTTACAAACATGATGAATCAGAGATGGGCATGTGTGGTCCACAATGTCACTCTAGCACAATGGTGAGTACCAACATGAGAACATCCACCTCATAATTTTCAATCTGCAGAGACGTGAGGGTGGTATGACAACCATGAGCAAGTGAAGTGCACAAGTGAGTGAGTATGAAGCACACAAGCATGCACTCACATACACACACACGTGCACACAAGGCAAGAAGAAAGAGAGGAACAATGGAATGGTTTCAATTACAAAAGATCTCTATTACAAAAAAATCAATCTCTCGAAACCCCACCTCAGAAATGAGCTCTCTAGATCTTTTTACAGTTTTTCACTAGTTTTGCCTCCACTCAAACATAGTGTCCGAGCTAGTTAGAAATTAGGTTATATGGATTATTTGAAGGCTCAAACGGAATCTAAACATTATGAAAAGTGGTAAATAGATACTTCTAATACTCTTGAAGTTGAAGGACTTCTCATCTTGAGCAAATTGAATTCTAATCTACCAGAAATGATATTTACATTATGAGTGTAGTGATACTAATCACTATTTGATGTAAAGTTAGATTCATTGTGAAACATTGGTTGGGCCTTCTTGCTAAGTTATGCTTGACTACTCTATCTCCTTATTTCTTGCTGCTCCTTTCTTTGTTTTTCTCTTTTGAGGCTCTGTTATCTACTCATTCCTAATTGCTGGCCAACACTCCCCCCTCTCATTCCTGACAGACCTTTGTGCTATAGGATGATCAATGTAATACTCGAGGATATCTATTGCTAGTTCATGTTTGCATAGTCCTAATCCTTTTCCCAAATCAAGCTACAATGCATCCCCATTGATGCAACTAGGAGTATCCGAGTGTGGAATCATGTAATATTTAGAATATATTGCTTGCTTCCATGCGGATGATTGAAGCAGGTGTGTTGGTTTAGGAGTTAATAGTTTAGAGTGATACTCCTAAAAACTTGTGGTAGACATGGCTTTGAAAGTTTTCTTATACCAAGCTCAAAGGTATGTCATGTAGGCATGCCAAGCATAAGCCAACTAAATGCTAGGGATCATACTCATGTCGTACACGAGATTGTAGTTGCCATCTATAAATTCTATCTCTACTTTTTGGATATTTACAAAGAAAATGTACAAGTTCTGCTCTTCATTCAACATCCTTCCCCTCCTAAATCTCCTAGTAGGCTCTCAACTTCTAGATTTATAAACTACTATCTCTCATTATCTGATGGACCTCTATCTTTGTATAGAGCTCTGTGTTATCTCAAGGAAGACTATTCTTGAGTTTTAGAAAAATTAGAGCTTTCTATCTCTACTTTTTTGGCTATTTACAAAGAAATTATACAAGCTTTAGTCTTCATTCAGCATCCTCCCCCTCCTAAACCTATTGATGTCATCATCAAATTATTGGAAGTATTGTTGCAACTTTCTTCACTATCCTTGGTTTTACTCCATACCTACTCATGTACAATGCCCCTTTGTAAACCTTGTATAGAATCTTTCCTCATTTCTTCAATTTGTTGCCATTTCCGAATGTCTTCCTCTAGCTTATGTTTTCGGTCTTATAGATCTTTTGCACCTTTCCAAGGATCTCTCATAAACTTCAAGAGCTTAAGAAAAGGTAACCAATGTAGAAGGAAAATCCTACACAACAACCATTATTGAAATGGGAGTTTTTTCTTTTGGATGCATAAGACATTAAACAAAATATGTAGAAGATCCCATGTGAAAGTTGACGAATCTGCCTTGGTTGTTGTACTTACGGCTTCCGTGTAGTAGTAGTCCATAAGAATATGACACTTCTTCCATATGAGAAGGTGGAGGAAAAAAAGAGGTCGTTGTAAGAGCAAGGTAGACTAGTTGGATTTATCACTTGGTTTATTCATAAGTTTATGTTCATTTATGATTTCTTCAAGTAGCTTTGATGTGAATCTTCTCCCTATACATGGGTGGTTTTTAATCTAGTGATGGATAGAGGTTTTCTACCCATGTTACCACATACATGATACACTCATATGTGGTGGTAGTTTGTACTTAGGGATATTATTCAGCTCTTACTTAAGCTCTGTTCATCCTTAATAGAGAGATCTATTCCTGCCATCTATCTTCTCCATGTCTCTCTTTACATTTGTTCTCCTTGTGTGTGTGCTTCTAGTGTGTCTCTTGCACTTCTACACACACCCAAGAATGGTATCATAGTATGTTCAACTCCTTCTAAATTTTTAGTTCGACAGCTAGAAAGCATTTCTACTAGTTGTGCTAGGGCTATACCTCCCATAGATGATATTATTTCGGATGCATCATTCATCTCTACATGGCTTAATGAATTAATAAGATGTTTTCAAAGCTTTGCCACTACAATCGGTTTGGTTCAAAAAGGGAATCCAAATATGTATGAATTTGATGAGGTTGTGTCTCTTTTTTTATAAGAAGATAAATCTAGAGTGAATATGAGTGGTTTGATTGATGGAAAACAAGAACTTGCTATCTCAAAAAAATGGGAAATAAAGCATGGTTAAGATTTCGGTTCATCAAAACCAAAGCCTCAACCTCCCACTTCCACTCATTCCTTTAATGTCGCTTATTTGCAAAAGAAGAAGAGATGCAAACATTGTTGGAAGGCTAGTCATACTATTGAAGAGCATAGAAAAATTGCTAAGTAAAAAGAAAAGAAGAATGAATTGCTGAAAATTCATGAAATGCAAAGAATAATGAAGCCAACATGGCTGAGGTGGAATCCTTTGACAATGGATTAGAACAAAGGATTTAATTTTACACACTAACAATTATCTAATGATTATGTCAAATGCATTCATAGGGATCAAGAAGGTAATTGAGAGAAAGTCGATAGTGGATATACAAAAGTTAAAGAAGGTAAGTTGATTGTGCAAAAATGGTAGATAAAAACATAAAACCATAATTCAGTAGATGATAGGTGAAAAAAAGATGGTAGATAAAAGAAAGCCAAATCATAGTAATTAATAACAAATTGCATGATATTTATAAAACACTTAAAGCCCATTATGATCACTAGTAGTGGAGATGAATGAATGTCAGTGAAAGAGAACCATTTTTTGTTGTGTGTAGAATTGGGAGAGACACACAAGAAGCGCACATAAAGAGCACAAAAACACAGAAAGGTACATAGAGAAGACATATGGTTTGAATAGCTCTCTCTATTGATGATAAACAGAACAAAAGTAAGAGTTGACTAATATCTCCAAGTACAAAGTACCACCACATAGTAGTGTAATATATATGTGGTAACATGAGGTAAAACCTATCGCCAACACTAGATTAAAAAGTACCCATGTATAGCGAAAAGGTTCACATCAAAGCTACTCGAGGAACATATACCCATGAATATGTCTACCATGAATACCCATGAATATGTCTGCCACATTATCTTGTGTAGGCACATATAACAAATCAGTATCTCTTGCATGAAAGAACTCTCTCACATAGCTATAATGCACCTCAATGTGTTTGGTTTGTGCATGAAACACTAGATTTTGTGAAATAATTAATGCAATCCGACTATCATTGAGAATATGCATAGCAATGTCAATCTCCATGTGTTAGTGTCAAGCCAATGCATGAATCGACCCAACTAGGAAAATGCATACTATATATCTGGCCTTGTGTAGCATGCATATATAAGACATCCCACAACTTACTGATAAAGCAAAGTGTCAAATGCACCACTATAATCCTCAACTGAGAATAAAATCCTATCTACACTAGTGTGACACCCAAAAGACCAAGATAAGTGACATCAAAAGTATGCTACAAATCACCCATAAGGATGTCAAGTTTTCCATCTCACGACCCAATCAACAATATGTCATCAACATAAAGAACAAGCATTGTGAGCTCAACCCCATCTTTGCATGCATAGAGTATGCTTTCAATGGAACTACACATGAAGCCAAGAGCAATTAAGTTCTTATGAATTTCTTCATGCCATGCACATGGAGCTTTTTTGAAACCATACAAGGCTTTATGCAAGCGACAAACCATGTAGATTAATCTCATCAAGAGATACAAAATACTCGAAAAAATAGACAATCGGATTCCCCCCATTAAGGTTATATGGGGAAGCTGCATGATGCTAGCGGGCCTTTATTTTTACCTTGAATGGCAACCCGATGGCCCAAAAGTTTATGGCCCACCTAACCTAATGGAAAGGCTCCCAAAGATCATTTGTGACCATCAATGGTCACACATAGAGCTCATGAAACTTATAAGTTAGGGTTCCACAAATGTCCGGGCTCTCACAATGGCTTCTCCTCATAATGAAGTCGTCACAACTTAGAACATCATGGATCATTTGTGGTCACTTGAGGGTGGACTATTGAGCATATCTAATGGATTGAACACATAATTTGCACACATGACCGGCTCCATCGAAAACTTATCAAGAAGGTGTTTCCTTAACATGCCATTTCCAGGAGTTTTGCTACACTCGTAAACACCATTTTGCTTTGGTGCATATGGAATTTTAAATTGGAGTCAAAATCCTCTCCAAATGATGGAGTCTTGATAGGACCACATACATCACTATGAAAAAGATGCAATTTTCTTCTAGTGTGTGTATGACTATGTTTTGGAAAAGAAGAACGATGCATTTTTCCAAGACATGCGAGATTCCTTCTTCTTTTCATTATGCCTAGGAAGATTCCTACACTCATCTATAGTATGAAAAATCTTCAAACAATATTTTCATCTCTTCTTTTACAAATCAGCATCATTAGAGCAATGAGTGGAAGAGGAAGTTTGAGCGTTTGTTTCTGATGAACCCAAAGCTGAACCATATTTTATTTTTCCTTCTTGTGAGATAGCAGTTTCTTGCATTCCCTCAATCAAACCACCCCTATTCACTATAGATTTCTCTTCTTGCAAAAAAAGAGACACAATATCTCAAATACATACATATTTTGATTCCCTTCTCCAACCATAAGGAGCGTAGTGGAAATGCTGTGAAAAGATTTTGGTAATTCTTTCAACAATGTAGAAGGGTAACCATTGTACTTGAAGAAGAGGCTCCATCTGTGACAGTAGGCTGTGAAGTAGAAGAACCTAGGAGTCATTGATCTACATATGCTACTATGTTCCATAGTTGTTTTGCAAAAATAACATGTTTCATCATGTAAGACCACATTGGATAGTTGGGCAAATCAATCTTAGCTTTAGTTTGAAGCATGTGAAAAAGGCCATTACTACCTACCATTTCAATAAAGAATAAGAATGTGATAAGATCTTTAATTCAATGAAACTTGAAATGAATGTTTAAATTTTTGCTGATAATCTATCACTTTGATGGAAATGTTGACCATAGGAATGGCTTTGAATTGGCAGTAAAACCCCAATGCAATTGATGCAAATTCTTTCCCGCTACTTAAAATCATTGTTCTATGCTCTGAAGTTGCTTTGCATTATTAAAAGTGTTTGCATGTCATGATCTAAAAAATCAAAACTTGAGAAGGAGTTGAACCTGCTCTGATACTACTACTTGGTGTGTGTGTGTGTTTGTGTAGAAGTGTGAGAGAGATACGACACGCAACCAAATATGTAGATAAAATGGACGGATGTGATAACTCTCTCTATTGATGATGAGCATAACAAAAGTAAGAGTTGAATAATATCCCTAAGTATAGATTACCTCCAGATATGAGTCTAACATGGGAAAAACTCTTTAGCCAACACTAGAGTAAAAAGTGTCCATGTATAGGGAAAAGATTCATATCAAAGACAAGGAACATGTAAGTGTAACCATGATAAATTCATTTTGAAAAGCTTTACTAACTTACTTGGGATTTGTTCCATGACCTTATCTTGGAACCACACATGCAAGGTCCTCATCTCTAGAGCTCAAGAAAATCAAGAAACGACAAGATGTTTTCATAAGTCTTGATGGCATTTTGGCTAGTTGCGAAATCAAGGATGTGAATGATGCCCTTTCCAAAGGGAAAAGATCAAGTTTGGATGATCTCACTAATGAGTTCTTAAAAAACTTTGAAGACTCCCTCATGAACCCCCTTATTTGTTTTTGAGGGAGGCTTTTAATTTTTTGTGCCCTCACGAAGTGCTTTAACAAACGGGTTATAAAGATTATTCAAAAGAAGGACAACAAGAAAATCATACAAAATTAGAGGCCATTCACAATGCTCGAGATTGGTTTTAAGCTCATTGCCAAAGGTCTTGTGGACTATGCCTCACATCTCCTGCAATCATTAATTCATGATGATCATTCACTAAAGGAATATGGATCTTAGGAGCAATCATGGATATCTTAAAAGGCCTTGATCTTGTTGCATCAAATCAAAATCTCCTATTTATTGAGATTGATTTTGACAAAGCTTATGATAGATTAGAGTGGAACTTCATCTTGCAATCCCTAGGGGGAATGGGCTTTGGAATGATGTTCATTAAAATTATCTTCACCCTCTTTGTGAACACCTCAACTTGATCATTATCAACTAGTGGCCTTAATCTCTTATTATCCTCAAAACACCCTGTCTGATCACCCAAATAATTTTTTTCATTTCTACGGATGGTCTCGATTCCTTGGCCAAGCACCACACTTAGTAGGGCAACATTAAGATCCTTTCTTTTATGCAATAGCCAGATCAGATAGTGCTAATGCTTTTTATAAATGACACAAACATCTTTCTCCATAATGCGATTAATTGTGTCTCCCTATTTTCAAATTGTTTGGAAATTTTATGCACTAATTTTGCATCTTATGTGAACCATTATAAGATTAATTTATAAGTCACTCTTAAAATGTCTCCCTTTTATTTTAGCATTGAAAAAGGTTGCAAAGTTTTGGCCTCTAGTAAAGTATTTTGCCTTCTAGGCATCCTTATGGGATTTACAAACATGATGAATCAGAGATGGGAATGTGTGTTCCACAATGTCACTCTAGCACAATGGTGAGTACCAACATGAGAACATCCACCTCATAATTTTCAATCTCCAAAGACGTGAGGGTGGTTGACGACCATGAGCAAGTGAAGTGCACAAGTGAGTGAGTATGAAGCACACATGCATGCACACACATACACACACACACACACATGCACACAAGGCAAGAACAAAGAGAGGAACAATGGAATGGTTTCAATTACAAAAGATCTCTATTACAAAAAAATCAATCTGTAGGAACCCCACCTCAGAAATGAGCTCTCTAGATCCTTTTACAGTTTTTCACTAGTTTTGTCTCTACTCAAACATAGTGTCCGACCTAGTTAGAAATTAGGTTCTACGGATTATTTGAAGGCTCAAACAGAATCTAAAAATTATGAAAATTGGTAAATAGATACTTTTAATACTCTTGAAGTTGAAGGACTCCTCATCTTGAGCAAATTGGAGTCTAATCTACCAAAAATGATATTTACATTATGAGTGTAGTGATACTAATCACTATTTGATGTAAAGTTAGATTCATTGTGAAACATTGGTTTGGCCTTCTTGCTAAGTTATGCTTGACTACTCTATCTGCTTATTTCTTGGTGCTCTTTTCTTAATTGTTCTCTTTTGAGGTTCTCTTATCTACTCATTCCTAATTGTTGGCCAACACTCCCCCCTCTCATTGCTGACAGACCTTTGTGCTATAGGATGGTCAATGTAATACTCGAGGATATCTATTGCTAGTTCATGTTTGCATAGTCTTAGTCCTTTTCCCAAATCAAAATACAATGCATCCCCATTGATGGCACTAGGAGCATCTGAGTGTGGAATCATGTAATATTTAGAATACATTGCTTGCTCACATGCGGATGATTGAAGCAGGTGTGTTGGTTTAGGAGTCAATAGTTTAGAGTGATACTCCTAAAAACTTGTAGTAAACATGGCTTTGAAAGTTTTCTTATACCAAGCTCGAAGATATGTCATGTAGGCATGCGAAGCATAAGCCAACTAAATGCTAGGGATCATACTCATGTGGTACACGAGATTGTAGTTACCATCTATAAATTCTATCTCTACTTTTGGTATATTTACAAAGAGAATGTACAAGTTCTGCTCTTCATTGAACATCCTTCCCCTCCTAAATCTCCTAGTAGGCTCTCAACTTCTAGATTTATAAAATACTATCTCTCATTATCTGATGGATCTCTATCTTTGCATAGAGCTCTGTGTTAGCTCAAGGAAGACTATTCTTGAGTTCTAGAAAAGTTAGAGCTTTCTATATCTACGTTTTTGGCTATTTACAAAGAAATTGTACAAGGTTTAGTCTTCATTCAGCATCCTCCCCCTCCTAAACATGTTGATGTCATCATCAAATTATTGGAAGTATTGTTGCAACCTTCTTCACTATCCTTGGTTTTACTCCATACCTACTCATGTACAATGCCTCTTTGTAAAACTTGTATAGAATCTTTCCTCATTTCTTCAATTTGCTGCCATTTCCCAATGTCTCCCTCCAGCTTATTTTTTCAGTCTTATAGATCTTTTGCACCTTAGCAAGAATCTCTCATAACCTTCAAGAGCTCAAGAAAAGGTAACTTTGTTTTTGTGACAAGTTCTTCTTGCTTTGCCTCTACTCTATCCTCTACATCTATCATAACTACATGTTCATATTTTTGTTGCTCTTATTCATTATCATCCAATCTAGTCAAAATCATCATTTCCTCTTGTTCCTCTTGATCATCCTAAGTAGCTTGTATGCCAAATCCTAGAGAAGCATCAAAAAGGTCATTTATATTTGTTTGCTTTTCCAATTCTTCCAATTTTTGGATATTAGACTCTTATTATTGATTTGATTCTTTGGATGACAATTGAATGTCCTACAATAACTGATAATCCTCTATATCATCCTTTTTTCCTTCAGAAATCTCATGTTCCTCAGGTGGTTGAGGTATACACATTAGTTGGTAAAAATAACACCATTTCCTCTTGTTTCTCTTGATCATCTTGGGTAGGTTGTATGCCAAAGCCTATAGAAGCAACAGAAAAATCATTTATGTTTGTTTTCTTTTATATTTCTTTAAATTTTTGAATGTCAGACTCTTATGATTGATTTGCTTCTTGGGATGATAATTCTTTGTCTCAAAATAACCGATAATTCTCTATATCATCCTCGTTTTCCTCAAAAATCTCCTCATCCTTAGGTAGTTGATGTATATGTAAGACAATAGTTAAGCAATATAACACAGGAGCAATAGCAGAGAAGATAACAGATATAGGAGAATCTCAACAATTTTCTACTAGCAGCAAGTACAAAGATGATGGCGTTGTCCACCCGTGCGCTCTCAAGGTAGAGCTTAAATGGTGATCTAGACAACTCTAGATAGGGAGATACAAGGTAGAGGTATGCTGGCTCAACTCAATGTCTTAGGTAGTGCAGAAGTCATGTATATATATAGGATCATGGGTGGCCTGCCATGGACGGCTATACATGGGCGGTAGAGCGTGGGCGGCCACCGCCCGCGTAATTGCCATACACGGCTTAGACTGGTTGAACCGACCTAACAAATATAAATGATTTCTGACTCTGACAGGGAATATTCCATGGACCCCCCAACCGGGGCTGCTCACCGCTGCCCCGGACCCCACAATTGGGGACCCTGGTAACTCCCTTTCCTTATAATATCTTACATGGTCCAATATGACCTTCATCCAACATTCAAGTTGGGATTCCCATCAATTGGGTAATGCACACTTGGCTTCTCCTCATAAAGGGGGCCTTACAAAATGTGCATACAATCATGAGGGGTAGACATTGATCATACTCTAACACCCCCCCTCAATGTTTACCGATGATAAATCAAGTAGGTCTCGGTCCTATGCCCATCTGTTGAAGATGCTTGTTGAGCTGCTCTCTTCCAAGTGCTTTAGTGAATATGTAAGCACAATTTGCCTCTGTTGGGCAATATTCTAGCTCCACAATTTCATCTTCAATTAGCTCACGAATGTAATGGTACTGTACTTCTATGTGCTTGGTGCGAGCATGAAATACTGGGTTCTTTGCAATAGCCATACAACTTTGATTATCACACTTGAGTACAATTGGCATATTTGATGGAAAGCCTATATCTGCAAGAATTCTCCTTAACCAGACTGCCTCACAAGAAGCAAAACAAGCTGCTTTGTACTCTGCTTCAGTGGAGGAGAGTGCGAGAGTTGGTTGCTTCCTACTTACCCAAGAAAATATTCCTGAACCAAGTGAGAAACAATATCCAGAAACTGATTTTCTAGAATCACAATCTCCAGCCCAATCTGAATCACAATATCCTTGGAGTGTATCACCTGTGGTATACAAAATACCAAAATCCAAGGTTCCTGCAATGTACCTTAGAATTCGCATTCCAGCATTCCAGTGACTCTCCTTAGGTTTGTTGGAAAACCTGCTTAACACTCCAACAGCATAGCAAATGTCTGGTCTAGTGTTGCACAGAAAAATAAGACTTCCAACGAGCTTCCTATACTTCTTAGCATCTACATCAGGCATGTTATCATCCATAGATAGCTTATGATTTACCTCCATAGGTGTGCTAGTTGGTTTGCAGTCCATCATTCCAAATGCCTTGAGAATTTCTTTGGAATATTTTTGTTGTGAGATGAAAATGCCATCCTTTCTTTGCCATACTTCAATTCCCAGACAAAAATTGAGTAGACCTAAGTCTGTCATTTCAAACTCAGTGCCCAAGCTGATCCGAGTTTGATTGATGAGTTCCTGATGATCTCCTGTAATGATCAAATCATCTACATATACAATGACAACAACTAGCTTGCTATCCCTTTTCGTTACATACAAGTTAGCATCAGAAGTACTTCTTTCAAAACCCATATTTTTGAAAAAATGATCAATTCGTTGGTACCAAGCCCGTGGAGCTTGCTTAAGTCCATACAAAGCTTTCTTCAACCTGCAAACTTTATTTTCTGAATTGGGCACCTCAAAACCTGGTGGTTGAGATACATATACCTCCTCCTTGAGGTGACCATTCAAAAATGCAGATTTGACATCCATCTGGAAAATAGGCCAAGACTTTTGTGCAGCTACTGCAAGTACCGTCCGAATAGTTGTCATGCGTGCTGTTGGTGCAAAAGTTTCTTGAACATCAAATCCTTCAATCTGTGAAAAACCCTGTGCAACTAATCGTGCCTTATACTTTTCTAATGTTCCATCAGCTTTATACTTAGCTTTCCAAATCCATTTAGTACCTATTACCTTCTTCTTTGGCGGCAAGTCGACTAGATCCCATGTATCATTTTTGAGTATACTATCATACTCAGACTGCATTGCCGCTCTCCAATCTGGATCATCAATGGCTTCTTCAATGGTGGTAGGTTCCTTTATCGAACCCATGATATCTGCCATTAGAGCCATGTTAACAATGTGTTCTGAGGCTCTTCTTTGCTCCTCTATTCTCTTTGATCTTCGTAATCCATCCGATGATGATTCTGGTGCATCTACATGTGGATTGTGATCATCAAAGAGCTGTTGTGCCCACTTCGGTAGTGGCTTACGCTGTGCAGCTACAATTGGTTGGCTTTTTATTGAGGAAATTTCTCCATCAGATGTTTCCTCCTCCTCAACTTTAACCTGTCTTTTGATAGGCACAAGGTGAGATATTTCTCCGTTTGATGAGATAGTAGATTTACCTTTATCTTCTACTAAGTGTGGTCGTTCATCGAACACCACATCTCGGCTGACAAAAATCTTCCTTGCCTCAGGATCCCATAACCTGTATGCTTTAGACTCTTCACTATATCCTAGGAAGACACACTTTTTGCTTTTTGAATCCAACTTTGATCTTGTTGAATCAGGAATATGTGCATAACAGAAACAACCAAAAATTCTGAAATGCAAAACTGAAGGCTTTTTACCAGAATATGCTTCTTGAGGAGTCATCCCCTTCAGAGCTTTTGTGTAGCTTCGATTGAGGATGTAGACTGCTGTATTGACTGCTTCTGCCCAGAATGAATCAGGCATGTCTTGAGCCTTTAACATACAACGAGCCATTTCAACTACTGTCCTGTTCCTGCGCTCAACAACGCCATTTTGTTGAGGTGTATGAGCTGTGGTAAGTTGCCTTTTCACACCATGCTCCTTACAGTAATTGTTGAATTCTGTTGACAAGAATTCACCTCCTCTATCTGTTCTAAATTTCTTCAGTTTCCTTCCTGATTCACTTTCTACATACTTATGCCACGCTTTAAATTTTTCAAAAGCATCAGCCTTCTCTCGAATGAAATAAACCCACATCTTTCTACTATAATCGTCGACTAACAGCAAGAAGTAGAAAGATCCTCCTAAAGCAGGTGTAGACATTTTACCGCAGATATCAGCATGTACCAACTCTAGAGGAGCTTGAGATCGATTGCTGGTCTCTCTTGGAAATGCCTTTCGTTGTTGCTTGCCCATCATACAAGCTTCACAAGGTTCCTGCAACTCTGAAAATGCAGGCAAATGAGCAACCATCCCTGTTCGTTGCATCTCCTTCAAAACTGCAAATCCAAGATGCCCAAATCGTTGGTGCCATAACCTGCTTACATCTTTATCTTCTGTAGCAGTTAAAGCACTTAACTCATACAAGTTATCCCGTCGTGTGCCTTTACCTACAACATTACCTGATGAATCCATGATTTCCGCACCACTCTTATTGAAGTGAACTTCGAGTCCACGATCTGTTATTGCAGAAACTGACAACAAATTTCTTTTGAGTGTAGGTACATAGAGAACATCGGATAACTTTTTCTCAACACCTGGAGAAGTGATAAAAGAGATGGTTCCAGTTCCTTCAGCTGGACACTTGGAGTCGTTTCCCACCACTACATTGATGGATTCCCGTAGAGGCACTAGGGAACTATACCAATCCTTTTTACTAGTCATATGGCGAGAAGCTCCACTATCTAAAATCCATGGCTCATCAACACGAGCTTGAGCAGATGAACATACCTCTTCAATAGCTACCCAAAGTTCCAGCTCTGTGTTGTTTGCAGACTCTTTGTTCTTCCATGATGATTTTACAGTCCCATTCCGTTCATCAGCTTGCTTCTTTCTGCAATCCTTGATGGCATGGCCTTTCTTTTCACAATAGAAGCAACTTCCTGTGAACTTTTTCTTCTTTGGCTTCTTCTTTGATCCCTCTGAAGAGCCTTTACCTTTTGCATTTGCTGAGAATGCAGCATCAGTTGTACTTTGCCGATTCTTCAGCCGCATCTCTTCTTCTAAAAGCATGGCACAAAACTCTTCAAATGTAAGAGGAGTTGGCCTTACCTGAGTGTTAAGGGCTGTTACTAATCCATCATACTTTGCTGGAAGAACACGTACAGATCTTCGAGCTAGCTCTTCTGGTGTTATAACAACACCAACTGCAGCCAATTGATCTTGAAGATGCTTTATCCGTTTGATAAAATCTTCAGCCTTTTCAGAATCAGAATGCTTTTCATTTGCCAACTGATTTTCTAAATTCTGTATCCTAGTGTGGTTCTTGGTCTCATATTGTCGAGCCAATATGCCCCAAGCCTCATGTGCTTTAGTAGTATGTTGAACTAAAGTAAGCACAGAATCACTTACACTAGTGACAATCGCACATAATGCATCAGCATTCCGCCTCTTCCAAGCTCGTAGAAGATCTGGATCTGGCTGAATCATCAATCTTGAATTTGCTGGATCTTCAACTGGTATAGGCTCTGGATCCAATCCCATCGGTCCCATGACAGTGTCAAGTAATTCATAGGAGTCCAAAATTGCAGAAATTTTGAACTTCCAGAGTGTATAGTTGGTTCCATCCAGCTTCCCTTCAGTGAATGCAGGTGGACGAATTCGAATAGGTGCAGCATTAACATTAGGTGAAGCACCAAGACTAGTGTTCGACGATGAAGCCATCATGTAATCACTCGAATAATCTACTGATATTCTAGTCTGCTAGTAGGCTAAAATAATGATACTTCTCAAGCTATTCGAACCTTACAGCTCTGATACCATGTAAGACAATAGTTAAGCAATATAACACAGGAGCAATAGCAGAGAAGATAACAGATATAGGAGAATCTCAACAATTTTCTACTAGCAGCAAGTACAAAGATGATGGCGTTGTCCACCCGTGCGCTCTCAAGGTAGAGCTTAAATGGTGATCTAGACAACTCTAGATAGGGAGATACAAGGTAGAGGTATGCTGGCTCAACTCAATGTCTTAGGTAGTGCAGAAGTCATGTATATATAGGATCATGGGTGGCCTGCCATGGACGGCTATACATGGGCGGTAGAGCGTGGGCGGCCACCGCCCGCGTAATTGCCATACACGGCTTAGACTGGTTGAACCGACCTAACAAATATAAATGATTTCTGACTCCGACAGGGAATATTCCATGGACCCCCCAGCCGGGGCTGCTCACCGCTGCCCCGGACCCCACAATTGGGGACCCTGGTAACTTCCTTTCCTTATAATATCTTACATGGTCCAATATGACCTTCATCCAACATTCAAGTTGGGATTCCCATCAATTGGGTAATGCACACTTGGCTTCTCCTCATAAAGGGGGCCTTACAAAATGTGCATACAATCATGAGGGGTAGACATTGATCATACTCTAACAGTATACACATTAGTTGGTCCATCCTATGTATTAGGATTTTGCTCCTTGGCATCAAACTCTAAGGTGCTTCTAATAATAGAGGTGGTGGCTATTCAAATTACCTTTGCTCATCCTATAGCACTATGGCTTTCTTCTTCTTTTCTTCCTTAATTTCTTGTTTATGGTTTTCTTCTTAGCTTCACCTCTTTAGCTTTTACTACTATATTTCTCTTCAACCATGCACAATGTATGAAACAAATTCTTTAGTACCTTTTCTCTTTTCACAAAAAATGTTTTTTATTTTGGCTCTCATCAAGTTGTCATGTAATTCTCCATATATCTTCCATTCCTCTCTTGGCATGTTAGTGGCTTTATCTAACAAATCCTATATAATTAGCATTTATGGATATATATTAGTACACGTACATAAACATATTGAGAGTAAGGGTTTGAGGATCTGCACATAAAAGATAAGGAATTAGGCTCTAGGTATTTATAGTGTATGTACATAAAGACATTTCAATTTCGGGTTTTTAGGATACATATTATTTTACATATATACAGGATACCATATTTTTAAGACCGCATTTAGAACTCAAGTAGGCCATTATGAATTTATGGTAATGACCTTTGGACTTACTAATGCCCTGCTACATTTGCATGAATGATGAATAACATTTTTCTTGATTACCAAGCTTTTGTTCTTGTATTTTTTGACGATATACTTGTGTACAATAGAATGATAGTGAGCACGAGAAGCATCTTAAAATAAGTTTTCATTTACTATAAGAGAACACACTTTATGCTAATCTTGAAAAGAGATACCTCTTTCCACGTAAGCTAGAATATCTCGGACATATTATTTCAAGTGAAGGTGTGCATGTGGATCCAAAAAAGATTAAAGTTATAGTAGAATGCCCTACACCACAATCAATTAATGATGTTCGTTCTTTTCTTGGGTTGGCTAGTTTCTATAGGAAGTTTGTTCAAAATTTTTCTTATTTAGCATTGCCCCTTACCTTGTTATTGAAAAAGAAAATAAAATTTTCATGGGCACTTACCCAACCACAATCCTTTGAAAAACTCAAACATGCACTTTCACATGCAACTCTTTCACAATTACCTAATTTTTCACAACCGTTTCATGTTGTTACTGATGCTAGTTGTTCAAGGATAGGTGTTGTTTTAATGCAAAATGGTCACCCTATTGCATTTGAGAGTAAGAATCTTAAGCCCTTAGAACAAAACTAAAGTACATATGATAAAGAATTATTTGCAATTGTGCATGCTTTGCGAATTTGGAAACACTATCTTATGGGCTATAAGGTCTTAATCAAAACCGACCAACATGCTATTAAGCATTTATTAAATCAGCCCTTAATCTCTGATCGCCATCTTAAATGGGAATTATTCATTTAAAATTTCCAACCCGTGATCCAATATGAGCCTAGTTAAGCTAATGTTGTAGCTGATGCTCTTAGCGGATTTCCTTCACATTCTCTTGTTTTGCATAATATTTATGCCATCCAAATACATTGTTTTCAAGAAATTGCTTGGATAAGATGAAGTGTTGCTGCAAAAACTTTGCACTACACCAACCAAATAAACTCCTGGGATGTGTAGTGGACCCTTTTAGTTTTCCAAAGAATGTATTAGGCACCCTATGTATTGTGCAAGGTCACTCTCAAAGAGATGAATCAAAATAGATAGGTAGAAGTTGAACCAAATGAAAAAAACTTGCTATTTTGGTTCATACACCAGTACATTGTTTTAAACAATTTTCTGGACACCACAACAACTGAATTAATTCCTTATGGGGAACTCCAATTAACATAGTAAGGTACAAATCATGAGTGATTTCATAAAAAATGATGGACTACATGAAGAGAAAAGAGTTTAACAAGCCACAACATCATCCCGATTTTCACGGTCTGTAGCAATCCTAAGACCAATGAGCAAAGATATACCAATATCTAAAAATTCCAAGAGGCAATGCTGATGAAACTTCTTAGCCATATAATAAACCTTGTGATGAATCTAACATGATTTAAATCATGGAAAACGACCACTTACACACTGAGAAAAAGCCTTTAGAAAATCACCATTTTGATGGAGTATTAACAAAGAAGTGAATTATGCAAATATATAGTGAAGATCTAATGAATATACCTCATGATTGAAAAAGGAGTACATCTCATGCTCGGCCACTCTGTCAAGCATTGTGTCAAGAAAGGGAAGAGGAAATGGATTAGGTACCTCATGATTGAAAAAGGAGTACCTCATGATTGAAAAAGGAGTACATCTCATGCTCGGCCACTCTGTCAAGCATTGTGTCAAGAAAGGGAAGAGGAAATGGATTAGGTACTATGGCTGCATTCAATTTCCGTAATCCTTATAGATTTGTAGTTGCTTATTTTTTTAGGAACAATAAAGATCGGAGATATCCATTCAACGTGTTCTATTGGTACGATGAATCCCACCTTCAACAACCTATCGAGCTCTGCTTTGATCTGTGCTGCATAATTGGGATTCATGCGGTAACTAGATTGTTTAATTGGCTTCGCTTCTGGCTTAAGCACGACTGGATGCTGATAGATCCGCGGATCTAGACCTTTCATATCCCGATAATCACACGCAAAAACATAAGAAAACTCACGTAGGAGTTGGAACAAATCTTCTTGAAATTCCTCGGACAATCCTACCTTAATCTTAATAGGTCGTGGGTTGCTTTCATCACCCATATTATAGGTTACTAACTGGTCTTTTGGGACATCGAATTGACGAGGTTTCCCCGGATCGTCAACTGACTGTAAAAGTTGTTGCAGAGTGGCTTCATCCATAGCAACATTATCATCTACATTCGTGTCTCCGGTCACGGGAAAAATCGTACAGGCTGCCGGACTCCTGTTATCGGCTACAGCTTGAAGATCTATAGTACCTAAGGAAATCAAATCTTTATTGTTCGTCAAAAATGCCTCTTCTTCGTCATCAGATAAACCATCCAACATGTGGACCGGCTCTGCTACATAGGGCCTGACATGAAGCTCACAAAGTTGAATAGCATCTAGTTTGACAACATATTTACGGTGATTATCTTTAAAAGTCAATTCCTGCGCTGACCAATCCTGTATAACTTTGGTTTGTTTCAACCATGGTCGACCGAACAGAAGATTATAGTCGAGGCTCGATTCTCGTAGTTCTAAGACTACAAGTAATGGGGATATTCCTTACGAGTCCCATCGGATGGACTCGGGATTGATCTACCATTCTCACAAAGAATTGAACGGGCTCAATTTGGGTCCACCCTAACTTCTTGCAGAGAGTTGTAGTTGCTATATTCACACCAGAACCACTGTAGTACCCCTCCTCCTTTTTCTGTGGCTAGGCATGCAGAAGATCCACAATTCGTGGGTTGTGACATCTCTATATCTGGTGAACAGGGATGTACATTGGATTGTAGATGAATCCAGGGTTTATTTGGAAGATGAAGTTGTCAACGGACTGAGACCATGGAGCTTGCTGAGGAGGATGGGGAAATACTTGATGTCCATTTGCATGTGCAAGTCAACGATGAAGAAGCCCTTCAGTTCTATCAGAAGTTTGGTTTTGAGGTTCGGGATTTGATACGGAATTGGAATAAGTGATTTCATTAAAAATCCTGATTCCTGATGTTATTTCTCTCCCCCTCTCTCTCTCTCCCTTTTTCTCTTGGTCTCTCTCTCTCTCTCCCTCTCTATCTCTTTCCCTCTTTCTCTCTTGGTCTCTCTTTCTCTCCCTCTCTATCTCTTTCCCTCTCTCTCTCTCGGACCCTCACTCTCTCTCTTTCTCTCTCTTTTTCTCTCTCTCCTTCTCTCTCTCCTCCCTCTCTCTCTCTCTCTCTCTCTCTCTCTCTCTCTCTCTCTCTCTCTCTCTCTCTCTCTCTCTCTCTCTCTCTCTCTCTCTCTCTCTCTCTCTCTCTCTCTCTCTCTCCCTCTCTCTTTTTCTCTCTCTCTCTCTTCCTTCCCCCCCTCTCTATTCCTCTCCACACTCCGCCTTCCACCACCCCCTCCCGCGATCCCCCTCCTCCACCCTCCCCTCCGCCCTCCGCCTTCCACCACCCCCTCCCGCAGCCCCCCGCCCAATTCTCCCCTCCGCCCTCCGCCCATCCTCCACCCTCCCCTCCGCCCTCCGCCTTCCACCATCCCCCACCCCCTCCCGCAGCCCCCCGCCCAATTCTCCCCTCCGCCCTTCGCCCATCCTCCACCCTCCCCTCCGCCCTCCACCTTCCACCATCCCCCTCCGCCCTCCGCCTTCCACCATCGCCCACCCCCTCCCGCAGCCCCCCGCTCAATTCTCCCCTCCGCCCTCCGCCCATCCTCCACCCTCCCCTCTGCCCCCCGCCTTCCACCATCCCCCACCCCCTCCCGCAGCCCCCCGCCCAATTCTCCCCTCCGCCCTCCGCCCATCCTCCACCCTCCCCTCCGCCCTCCGCCTTCCACCATCCCCCACCCCGTCCCGTAGCCCCCCGCCCAATTCTCCCCTCCGCCCTCCGCCCATCCTCCACCCTCCCCTCCGCCCTCCGCCTTCCACCATCCCCCTCCGCCCTCCGCCTTCCACCATCCCCCACCCCCTCCCGCAGCCCCCCGCTCAATTCTCCCCTCCGCCCTCCGCCCATCCTCCACCCTCCCCTCCGGCCTCCACCTTCCACCATCCCCCACCCCCTCCCGTAGCCCCCCGCCCAATTCTCCCCTCCGCCCTCCGCCCATCCTCCACCCTCCCCTCCGCCCTCCGCCTTCCACCATCCCCCTCCGCCCTCCGCCTTCCACCATCCCCCACCCCCTCCCGCAGCCCCCCGCCCAATTCTCCCCTGCGCCCTCCGCCCATCCTCCACCCTCCCCTCCGCCCTCCGCCTTCCACCATCCCCCACCCCCTCCCGCAGCCCCCCGCCCAATTCTCCCCTCCGCCCTCCGCCCATCCTCCACCCTCCCCTCCGCCCTCCGCCTTCCACCATCCCCCACCCCCTCCCGCAGCCCCCCGCCCAATTCTCCCCTCCGCCCTCCGCCCATCCTCCACCCTCCCCTCCGCCCTCCGCCTTCCACCATCCCCCACCCCCTCCCGCAGCACCCCGCCCAATTCTCCCCTCCGCCCTCCGCCCATCCTCCACCCTCCCCTCCGCCCTCCGCCTTCCACCATCCCCCACCCCCTCCCGCAGCCCCCCGCCCAATTCTCCCCTCCGCCCTCCGCCCATCCTCCACCCTCCCCTCCACCCTCCGCCTTCCACCATCCCCCACCCCCTCCCGCAGCCCCCGGCCCAATTCTCCCTTCCGCCCTCCGCCCATCCTCCACCCTCCCCTCCGCCTTCCACCATCCCCCACCCCCTCCCGCAGCCCCCCGCCCAATTCACCCCTCCGCCCATCCTCCACCCTCCCCTCCGCCCTCCGCCTTCCACCATCCCCCACCCCCTCCCGCAGCCCCCCGCTCAATTCTCCCCTCCGCCCTCCGCCCATCCTCCACCCTCCCCTCCGCCCTCCGCCTTCCACCATCCCCCACCCCCTCCGGCAGCCCCCCGCCCAATTCTCCCCTCCGCCCATCCTCCACCCTCCCCTCCGCCCTCCGCCTATCCTCCACCCTCCCCTCCGCCCTCCGCCTTCCACCATCCCCCACCCCCTCCCGCAGCCCCCTGCCCAATTCGCCCCCCCCTCCCCCGCCTAGTCGCCCGCCACCCCCCCCGGAGTTCACCTCTCCCTTCCCCACCTAGTTCCCCGCGGCCACCCTCACTCCGGCCTGCCCCACGCACATCCCCACACACAGATATGACCTCACACTCACACACACTCCCACACACACACACATACACACCCACACACACACACACCGACACACACACATGCACCCTCCCACCCACACATACACACACCCACACATATACTCATTCACACACACACACATACACCCACACACACACTCACCCGCACAACACACACACACATGGGAAGGAGATCAAGGTCCAGAGGATAAAGATTAAGAGACTCGGCGGGAGAAATGGATTGGGCCTGACCAAGAGGATGGAAAATATGGCTCTCCAGGAAGCATAAAAAATTGATACTGTGCAGGATCGAGACAATGTTTGGAGGCCTCCATCTCTGAAGTATCTGGGGCGAGGCGAAGGTTCCCATGGTTCTTCTCAGAAGCACATGAAAAGTTGGCTACTCTCGAGAAGGGTTATCAGGTGATTGGAGCAGAAGCATGATGGAAATGACCTTTCCAATTAAGGTATTTCTTGGGGCTCGGGGATTGGTGAAGTTAAAATCAATATCTACCCTCCCTTTCTCACAATCAACGGGTGTTTCTAAATCATCCGCAACATAAAGTAACAATCTCAATTTGACTACAAAAGCGTGTGTGATAAAAAGTGCGCATGGTAAAAAGTGGAAGCGGAGAAAATACTATTGCCACCAACCATTCACGGCGACTATCTATTTTTGGGGAACCCAATTCAAATCAAGTGGAATATTTGACCTACCCCCCAATTTTGGGTGATTAACCGGCGCGTGATCAGTGGACGTGAAGAATCGGCAAGGCCCTCTTGACCTCTTGGGGCCTATAAAAACAATGGACTTGTGCTCATTTGGGGTACATTTTTTTTTTTGGAGTTATTTTGCTGTGTGTATACGTGCAGAAGTTCTCTCTTGCACTTGGTGGTTTCAAGCCTATTGTAGGAGCTACTCTGTGGTGTTTATACAGAGGGTAGGCTTCTCAGTGGAGGGCTATGAGCACTTAGTGTATGAGAGTGTCTTGGATTTTCTTTCTTTTCTGTGAGACACCATTGGAGTTATGATCTATACTCTTGAGTTATTCCTTCGTCAGTTGTATTGATCTGTATTTATCTGCATAGAGTACCACGAAGCTCTGAGCATTAGTTTTTGAGCATTACCTTGACAAATCTTGTAATCATCTGAATCGAATTAAGAAGTGTATGGTCTTCCTTGGTTAATTGTTGTTCATATTTTCTAGAGTATGTACCACTCTGTGCAATCCTTGTCATCTACCTGCTCACAGAAATGTTAAAGGGTATACTTCCCTAAAGAGAACCCCCCTTGAGTAGGCGACGTACTGGATGTGTTAATCTTTAATCTCTACTATCTGTTAAAAGTGGATACCCCAGTACCTCCTCTACAGTTTGGCACGCCCGGTGGGACCTTTGCATTTCTGTGAGAGGTGTTTTTCCCTATTGCAATTGCGAATAGGTACATGACCCATACACGAGCAGATAAGGAATCTCTTCGTGTTCGAAGGAGCCTTAACAAGTTAACAATAACCACGGCTAGTGAGTCTACCTCCCCTCTGTCCTCCCTAAATTTATCTATTGATTTGGGTGCGACACCATTGTCAAAAGAAGGGTATAGGAGAACTCTAGACCTCTCCTCAGATACGTCCGAAGAAACACCAGTACAAATGGAGGATCTCTCTCATTTGCTCTCCAGATTAAACATCAAATTCCCTACCTTCAAGGGACATGCTTATGAGGATGCTGATGATCATGTGAGGAGATTCATCTCTTTATGTCGTGGGCGAGGTCTGCAGAATAGAGAAGATGCAATGTTAGCACTTTTTCCATCCACATTGGAGGGTCTTGCAGATAAATGGTATAGTCAATACGCAGATGGCCATTTCACTACATGGGAGGCTCTGAAGGCGGCTTTCTCACAAACATTCCGACCAAGTGATTCTTCGGAAAGGGCTCTAGATCAGCTAGAAAATTTGAAGCTAAGATCAGGTGAATCTTTTCATGAACTTCACACTAGAACAAAAGCACTTGTTGCACGTCTGCCACATGCCCCAGGTGACTTCTTGGTTAAAAAATGGATAGAAAAAGCTCTGCCCAGGTCATTTCAGCAGAAGCTTCGTGATTCTCTTAGATTGGATGCGATCCTCAATGATTTTGTTGCAGCTGCATCACGCATTGAAGAAGCAAGGCAACATTTCGAAGGGGATACACAACCAAAGTACGCTGTAGACATGGATCCTATTGAGCAACTAAGGAGGGAATTGGAAGCATTGAAGATGCAACAAAATCAACAAGAAGAGAAGGTCTTGCCACCACTGCGTCGCACTGATGATGAAGTAGCTCAACTTCGTCGTGAGTTAGAAGATTTGAGGACCACTCAGGATATAAGGAGACAAATTTGGTGCACGATCTGTAACAACAATGGACATTCCAATGCTAATTGTCCCAATAAGGTAAGCGGTCAATTTTGTGGGAAGGATGGGCATGAAGCCAGAGATTGCTACTACCTCAAGGGCACACAGCAGAGAGGTAACCCTCAAAATTTGGATTCATACTATGCTAGCACTTCGAATACACCTAACAGAGAGGAGAATATGCCTGCAAAGCCTAGATATAATAGACCCTTGATGTGCTATCGTTGTGGTGAATATGGCCACATGCAAAATAGATGTTCTCTTCCAGAAGATGCACCTCCTTGTCAACATTGTCCAGAGGCCAAGGATCATTATACCAAAGATTGCCCAAGAAGTCGTCCTGCTCCAATTCACATGATTGCAGTCTCTCCACATGAAGAAAGAAAAACCACTCAGACTTATGCTGTTTCATCCTCTGCAATGCCCATGATGACTAGAGCTAGGCAAGCAGCTGCAACCCAGAGAGATGAGCAACAAGGATTTCAGGATAAAGAGGAAGAAAAGGAGTCTGGATGGAAGGACCAAGCACAAATTGAAGGAGCTTATAATAAGATGACTACTTCTCTAAAGGGCCAACCAACAAGTCTGCAAGAAAACACTCGAGAGGTAAACATTGAACAGATCTTGAAAGGTATTCATCACAAGGTTAGTCTATATGAACTTATAAGGATGGATTCAAAAATAAGAAGTGACTTACTGAAGATTATACACTCTGCTCACTTGGTCCAATCACCTAGTATAGATGGGTTCATGGTTGATTTTCCTCCTGCACCCTTAGCAGACTACCAAAGTTCGAGATTATCAGTTTGTATAAAGGATGAAGCTCTTACAGGTGTGATCATAGATGGAGGCTCTGGTATCAATTTGATGCCAGATTTTACAATGAAGAAGCTGAAATTGAACCCCACCAAGTTGGCACCATTCACGGTTACATTGGCAGATCAACATCGGGTTGCACCACTTGGCATTATTTGAAAGGTATTGATGGTAGTACAGGGTTGCCACTTTGTGTTGGATTTTGTTGTTATTGCACTTCCACAGGAGACTTCCTATTCTTTGCTCTTGGGGAGACCTTGGCTGAGACAAGCAAAAGCTTTGCAAGATTGGGGGAAAAACAAACTATGGATTTCAACAAGCACCAATAGCCAACTACAATTACATTTGGAAGAGGGATTCGACTCAAGAAAAACCACTGGATATACTGTGGATACTCAGGTAATGCCCTCTATACCCCAAGAAGATGATACATTGTTAAATTGGATGATGGGAAGTGTAGAGTGTTGCATAGTGGAGATTAATGAAATCGAGGAAGAAGTTGCAGATAAGGTAATTACAGGAAAGGGCAATGAAGACCAGAAGGTGTTGGAGAATGAGCAATTGCAGGAAAGCACAAGCCTTGAGGAAGCAACCCAGATAAAAGTATCAGAGGTAGAAGACTTTGAACCTAAGGGCAGAGAAGATCTTCCTTTCTCAGATATACCTCAAGGATGGATGGAAGAACATGTTGCAGAATATAAATTAAACTCCACTCCTGCATATAGTGGAGATGTTTTATCCAACAAAGCCAGTCCTGAAACATTGGTTCAAGAAGTAAATTTAGGGGATGAAGAGAACCCTCAAGTAGTCCATTTGGCATCCTGGTTGTGGCATTATCCTAATTTACTACAGAAGGTAACTTCTTTGCTTTTTACTTACGAAAGTGTCTTCGCATGGTCCTACAAAGATCTAACAGGGATACCAGAAGAGCTTGGGTTACATCGGATACCCTTAGTTGAGGGAGCTGCACCAGTAAGAAGTAGACCATATCGACTCAATCCAAAATATGCAGAGGCTGTAAAAGCAGAAATTACAAAGCTAGAAGAAGCTAGTATAATTGTTCCAGTAGAGCATTCCAGGTGGCTTTCTTCCATGGTTATTGTACCTAAGAAAAATAGTGGAAAAATAAGAGTATGTGTTGATTTTCGTGCTTTGAATAAAGTGACTATTCAAGATGGATTTCCTCAGCCCTTCACAGAGCAAGTGCTTGAGGAAGTAGCTGGTCACACTTTGTATAGTTTCTTGGATGGGTTTAGTGGCTACAATCAGATAGTAATTCACCCTGATGATAGGGACAAAACAGCCTTTGTCACTCCCTGGGGCACTTATGTCTATACTCGAATGGCTTTTGGTTTGAAGAATGCACCGGCTTCATTTAATGGAACGATGTATCTGATATTGGGCAATGTCTCAATACGGGTTTGAAATCTAAAAGAAATTTTTGAGCAATGTCTCAAAACGGGTTTGAAATTGAATCCTGATAAATGTCACTTTTTGGTCACCAAGGGCACTCTTCTTGGTCACATAGTATCTGCTGAAGGCATAACTGTTGACCCTGCAAAGGTTACAGCTATTCTTTCCATGCCAATTCCACAAAGCCCAAAGGAAGTGCAAAGTTTCTTGGGCCATGCAGGGTATCACAGAAGATTCATTAGGATGTATTCGGAAATTGCTAAACCCTTGTCAAGGCTTACCAGCAAAAAGATCCCTTTCTCATGGAGTGAAGAAGCTGACAAAGCATTTTGTGAACTAAAGTTGAGGCTATGTACTGCTCCACTTTTAAGTGTTCCTGATTGGTCATTGGAATTTCATGTACATACAGATGCTAGTCTTCATGCTGTTGGTGCAGTTCTAGCTCAACCATCATCTCACAAAGTGGATAGACCTATCTCTTATGCGAGCAGACTACTTAACCAAGCTGAAAGGAATTATAGTACGACGGAAAGAGAAGGTTTGGCTATTGTATTTGCCCTTCAGAAGTTCCGACATTATCTCCTTCGTGTACATTTCATTGTTATTTCTGATCATGAGCCCTTGAAGTATTTGATAAACAAGCCTAGAGTAGCTGGAAGGATTTGGAGATGGTTACTCCTATTTCAAGAATTTAATTTTGATATTCATATTAAGCCAGGAAAAGAGCACTACATGGCAGATCAAGTGTCTAGGACGGCAATGAGCGAAAAGGCAACAGGTATTAATGATGAGTTGGTGGATAGCAATCTTTTTCTAGTAGCAATCGGGACTGGTTGGTATGATGAAATTCTCCATGTTCTGACTACTGGAAAGATCCCAGAACACTTGACACCTGTAGAAAAGAGAGATTGCTCCTGAAAACCAAAGCATATTCTCTTATAAATGGAAATTTATATAAATACTGTCAAGATGATATATCGCGAAGGTGTGTCTATCCAGAGGAGGTAAATCTTCTGCTGGAGGCTGCACACAGTGAAGGACATCTAAGGGGGGAAGAATTGGCTCATAGAATCATTCACAAAGGTTTATGGTGGCCTCATATTTTCAAGGATGCAATCAAGTTTTCTAAAGAATGCAACATCTGCTAGAGGTGTGCTCCCGCGCCAACCAGATTGAATTTCCAACCATTGGTCATATCTACAGGATGGCTCCCATTTGAACGATGGGGTCTTGATTTCATAGGGCCAATTAGCCCAACTGGGCAACCAGGAGGTAAAATGTATATTTTGATGGCTACATGCTATGCCACTAAATGGATAGAGGCTAAAGCTACTGTGGATTGCACGGCTTTAACAGTAGCTAAATTTATGTATAAACGTATTTTCTCAAGATTTGGTTGCCCACTGGAAATTACTAGTGACAGGGGCACACATTTTGTAAATCAATTGCTCCAGTTTATATTTGACAGGTACAAAATCTTCCATAAAAAATCTTGTGCCTATTACCCAAGGGCAAATGGCCAAGCAGAGAGTTCCAATAAGATTTTGATCGGACTACTTCGCAAATTATCTTTTGATCATCAAAGCTCTTGGCCACTAGCACTAATTGGTGCAATTTGGGCTTTCAGAACCACGAAGAGAGCAACCACAGGCGAGACTCCATTTTGCTTAGTTTATGGGAAAGAGGCATTGGCACCATTTGAGTTTATCATCAGAAAGGAAATAGAAATCAAAACCATTGGAATTGAACCCCCCATTCAGAGATTGGTGGCATTAGAAGAATACAGAGAAGGAGCAATGCAAAAACTTCAGGTAACACAAGAAGAGCGCAAAAGACTGCATGACAAGTATCTGAGATCGAAGGAAGTTCAAGAAGGGTCCATGGTTTTAGTGCATCAGGTCCCAGCAATTTCAACTAAATTGGCACCCAAATGGGCAGGACCTTATAAGGTAATCAAAGTATTGCCACATGGCACTGTGCATCTGGAAGATCTGTAGGGTAAAAGGATTCCCCTGATTAACATCTCCAGGGTGAAGAAGTATCTGAGCTAGGTCAAAATGGAAGCATTACACCCCTTGTACATATCATGTTTCTTTCAGTAATTGCAGTATAACTAGATCTCTTGAAATAAGTAGAATAAGGGAGAAATTGCACCAGGGACGGTGCAAAAGCTTGATGTGGGGGTCTGTAGTACCCCTCCTCCTTTTTCTGTGGCTAGGCATGCAGAAGATCCACAATTCGTGGGTTGTGACATCTCTATATCTGGTGAACAGGGATGTACATTGGATTGTAGATGAATCCAGGGTTTATTTGGAAGACGAAGTTGTCAACGGACTGAGACCATGGAGCTTGCTGAGGAGGATGGGGAAATACTTGATGTCCATTTGCATGTGCAAGTCAACGATGAAGAAGCCCTTCAGTTCTATCAGAAGTTTGGTTTTGAGGTTCGGGATTTGATACGGAATTAGAATAAGTGATTTCATTAAAAATCCTGATTCCTGATGTTATTTCTCTCCCCCTCTCTCTCTCTCCCTTTTTCTCTTGGTCTCTCTCTCTCTCTCCCTCTCTATCTCTTTCCCTCTTTCTCTCTTGGTCTCTCTTTCTCTCCCTCTCTATCTCTTTCCCTCTCTCTCTCTCGGACCCTCACTCTCTCTCTTTCTCTCTCTTTTTCTCTCTCTCCTCCCTCTCTCTCTCTCTCTCTCTCTCTCTCTCTCTCTCTCTCTCTCTCTCTCTCTTTTTCTCTCTCTCTCTCTTCCTTCCCCCCCTCTCTATTCCTCTCCACCCTCCGCCTTCCACCAACCCCTCCCGTGATCCCCCTCCTCCACCCTCCCCTCCGCCCTCCGCCTTCCACCACCCCCTCCCGCAGCCCCCCGCCCAATTCTCCCCTCCGCCCTCCGCCCATCCTCCACCCTCCCCTCCGCCCTCCGCCTTCCACCATCCCCCACCCCCTCCCGCAGCCCCCCGCCCAATTCTCCCCTCCGCCCATCGTCCACCCTCCCCTCCGCCCTCCGCCTTCCACCATCCCCCTCCGCCTTCCACCATCCCCCACCCCCTCCCGCAGCCCCCCGCTGAATTCTCCCCTCCGCCCTCCGCCCATCCTCCATCCTCCCCTCCGCCCTCCGCCTTCCACCATCCCCCACCCCCTCCCGCAGCCCCTCGCCCAATTCTCCCCTCCGCCCTCCGCCCATCCTCCACCCTCCCCTCCGCCCTCCGCCTTCCACCATCCCCCACCCCCTCCCGCAGCCCCCCGCCCAATTCTCCCCTCCGCCCTCCGCCCATCCTCCACCCTCCCCTCCGCCCTCCGCCTTCCACCATCCCCCTCCGCCCTCCGCCTTCCACCATCCCCCACCCCCTCCCGCAGCCCCCCGCTCAATTCTCCCCTCCGCCCTCCGCCCATCCTCCACCCTCCCCTCCGCCCTCCGCCTTCCACCATCCCCCACCCCCTCCCGCAGCCCCCCCACCCAATTCTGCCCTCCGCCCTCCGCCCATCCTCCACCCTCCCCTCCTCTACAACCACCATCAATTAGCAGTTGCATAATCTTGTGATTTTTATGCCAGACAGTGATTAAGGGGACAGAATGATCCACCGTAGAGTCAGTTTCTGGTTGTATTGTTGCGGTTGCCGGAGTACTAGGAGTTCCCAGACTAACTTGTTGTTGAAACTGCTGCCTAACTCTGGGCACCAAGGCGAGTAGCTGCCCCAAGGGGAGTGTAATTGAAGCCTTAGAGAGAATATCCCATACCTGCTCTGTTTGAGTTGTACTGTTCACCGATTCTAATGATGATTCTCCTATTACTGGAGTACAATCTTGTTCATACGCTCGCTCCTTTGGCAGGGGGACCTGTGTCATCAGAATTGGATTGGGGAACACGGCAGGCTCTTTGGTGGTCCATTGGCTCGCTTTGGTATACATTCGCTGCTGTTCACGGATGCCAGGTTCAAATACCTCAGCTTCGGGTGGCAACTGCTTACCGGATCTTGTCTGAACCACTGCTGCTTGCAATTCCACTGGTGCGGGTTTTGATGCTCTTTCTTTCTTTTATCATATTCGGCTGCATCCTTGCAGAATCTCCGGATGTGGCCAAGTTCACCGCAAAAGTGACATCGAGGTGGTGGCAGAGAAGTACCTTCCAGTGATGTACCTGTCTACCAGCGATTTGTATTAAAGTTGGTATTCCCTTGTCCTTGATAATTTTTGTATCCTTGCGACTAATTGTTTCGCATCTACAGTGGCACGTAGTGGGTTGCCAGCTGTCCTGGTTCCTGTGTAATGGCATTTATAGTTGCTCATCCTTGCATTTTGGCATTATACGCACAACTTTCGGTTGAGTGTCTAGTGATATTGCAGATGGCGCAATACATCTGATTAAGGTCACATGTGGCACTAGTGTGCCCGGGATTTTGGCACTTAGTGCAATACATCTATTTCGTCGGATCATCTATAATGTTTTTATTGGCCTTCAGACACTCCAAGTCTTCGGTGAATCCTCCAACCTTATGCTCTAGTTGTAGGGCCATCGCCGTAACAGCATCCAGTGTCATAGCTCCCACACAGTGGATGATCATGATTTGTCTTAGTTGTGGGGTCAAACCATTAATAAACCACTCGGTTATAACATCATCCGGTAAATTAGCATGTGCTAGAGGCAATTGTCTTAAATGAGTTCTAAATAATGTGGCATATTCCTGAACAGTCTTGTGCGGCTTCTGCCTATTGTTCTACAAGTAATCAAAGATTTCGGCAACGTTCTTCTTCAGTCAGAACCTCTGTAAAAACGCATCCCTTACCATCTCATAGGTAACGAAGTTGTTGATATCATACCTTGTTAACCATCTTGCTGCTTCATTGACTAATGTTGACTGAAATACGATGGCCTTGTATGCCGGATCGGGTGGATGGTTTAGCACGGCATAACTTATCTCAAAAGTACGCACATGGGCATCAGGGTCATCACTTGGAAATCCACCGAACTTTGTGTAAGTTACCCCTATTAGAACTGGTCGCAGTGGAAGGGGTTGTTGCTATTGCTATTGTTGTTGTTGTTGCTGCTGCTGTTGTTGTTGCTACTACTGCTACTGTTGACCACTCATGGTGCTAGCTGTGGTACCGTTGCTATCTCCTGAGTTCTCAGGTGGCGTTTCTTGACCTTCGGAGTTCATATGATCAGATTGCTCACCTTCCGGCTTTAAAATAGCGATCAATTTCTTACTGATCTCCAAATCGAAGAACCTATCCTCAGCTTGGATATCCCAGGTAGGCAAACTTGCCCCGAACAGTGGTGTCCGAAATGAAGATTCACCAGGGAGTATCACACGGTCACCGGAAAACTATAAATTCCCTGCAACTGGGACTGAACTGTCACCGAAATTTGTCAAACTTTCCCCAAAATAGGGTATTCTTTTAGATCTCTCTGGGTAACACCACTTTATCCTCAAAAAAGTTTGAATCCTGACCAGACGGTGTCGGGTCAATTGCGCACTGTGTCCCTGTACACTCCAAAGTTACTGTACGTTCTGCAGACTACACCAAAATTACACCAAAATCCACCGGAATTTCCTCCTCTGTCACCAAAATTCTACCGGAATCGCTAATAAGAGACTCTGTTCCTTGGACAACTCGACTTAACCGGTCTATGCTTCTGCCGACCGGGGGTGTCCCTAACACATTTGGTACTGTCCACCGATGCTGATCTCTCCTGTACTTCGGATACGACTCACCGGACCGAGTAACCGACATATATCACCTCTAGACCACTTGCGTACTACTCCACCTTACTGATTATTCACAGTTCAATGTTAAAATGCACATTACTTTATAAGCATTTTAAGTTCTTTCGGGTTCTTGGGAGTGGTAGGGGTCTGATAAATCAGAGGCCCTGTAACTTGATTTTCCCAATTAACTTATTCAAATCGCAGTACGTTAACATTCAAAACTCTGTTTAATACAAATTGCTGTCAAAAATCTGGTTAGTCCTCTCACAGGTTTACTGTTCATACTCAGGTTAATACTGTTCTTAGTGCGTCACGTAGCAATAACTGATTACCGTCACACAGACGAATATCGACAACAATACCTTATGTGTTAATCACAGATTAATAAAATTAAACAAAGGTAAGGACGACAATACTCAGACTTCTCGAACACTACACTATGGCTTCTCCAAACACCACAATCGCCTAGACAGACAGTCTGGCGATCCCGCTTGTCATTACAGGAGCGTCACCACAATGTCTTTTCATTAGTTGATAAGCAGATACATCTCTTCGCAACGACCTTTCGGTTCATACGGTATATGAAAAATATAGCAATTATTGAAATACAGAATGCCAATCCGGTGGCTTACAATGTTTGGAGCCTAATTTTGAATTCGAATCTCTCCTAAAATCACTCTCAAATCTTTTAGTGATTGGTTATCATACTCACTCAATCATGAATTAGTGGTTTTCTCCTTCCTACTCATCAAGTGGACTCAACCACTTTAGATACTTTCACTTTTACATAAAGTAGAAGCTCAAAAGTTACAAGAGTGAGTTCAGAAGCGAACTCTTAAAGGATTCACATTTCCTGTAAATTTCTATGTCTTTTGATGACTCAAGCCCCACTTAGACTTGCCATGGGCTTGTTCCAACAAGTGTGTGTGGCTCAGATGCCTTCTAATCCTTCAAGTGTGGAATCCAAACATTATGAAAATTGGTAAATAAATACTTCTAATACTCTTGAAGTTGAAGGAATCCTCATCTTGAACAAATTGGAGTCTAATCTTCCAAAAATGATATTTACATTATGAGTGTAGCGATACTAATCACTATTTGATGTAAAGTTAGATTCATTGTGAAGCATTGGTTGGGCCTTCTTGCTAAGTTATGCTTGACTACTCTATCTCCTTATTTCTTGCTGCTCCTTTCTTTGTTGTTCTCTTTTGAGGCTCTCTTATCTACGCATTGCTAATTGCTGGCCAACACTCCCCCCTCTCATTCCTGAAAGAACTTTGTGCTATAGGATGGTCAATGTAATACTCAAGGATATCTATTGCTAGTTCATGTTTGCATAGTCTTAGTCCTTTTCCCAAATCAAACTACAATGCAGCCCCATTGATGGCACTAGGAGTATCCGAGTGTGGAATCATGTAATATTTAGAATACATTGCTTGCCCCCATGCCAATGATTGAAGCAAGTGTGTTTGTTTAGGAGTGAATACTTTAGAGTGATACTCCTAAAAACCTGTAGTAAACATGGCTCTGAAAGTTTTCTTATACCAAGCTCCAAGATATGTCATGTAGGCATGACAAGCATAAGCCAACCAAATGTTGGGGATCATACTCATGTCGTATACGAGATTGTAGTTGCCATTTATAAATTCTATCTCTACTTTTGGGCTATTTACAAAGAAAATGTACAAGTTCTACTCTTCATTCCACATCCTTCCCCTCCTAAATCTCCTAGTAGGCTCTCAACTTCTAGAGTTATAAACTACTATCTCTCATTATCTGATGGCTCCCTATCTTTGTATAGAGCTCTTTGATAGCTCAAGGAAGACTGTTCTTGCGTTTTAGAGAAATTCGAGCTATCTATCTCTACGTTTTTGGCTAATTACAAAGAAATTGTACAAGGTTTAGTCTTCATTCAACATCCTCCCCCTCCTAAACCTGTTGATGTCATTATCAAATTATTGGAAGTATTGTTGCAACTTTCTTCACTATCCTTGGTTTTACTCCATACCTACTCATGTACAATGCCTCTTTGTAAACCTTGTATAGAAACTTTCCTCATTTCTTCAACTTGTTGCCATTTCCCAATGTCTCCCTCTAGCTTATGTTTTCGGTCTTATAGATCTTTTGCACCTTTCCAAGCATCTCTCATAACCTTCATCAGCTCAAGAAAAGGTAACTTTGTTTTTGTGACAAGTTCTTCTTGCTTTGCCTCTACTCTATCCTCTACATCTATCATAACTACATCTTCATATTCTTGTTGCTCTTATTCATTATCATTCAAACTAGTCAAAATCATCATTTCCTCTTGTTCCTCTTGATCATCCTAAGTAGCTTTTATGCCAAATCCTAAAGAAGCATCAAAAAGGTCATTTATATTTGTTTGCTTTTCGAGTTCTTTCAATTTTTGGATATTAGACTATTATTATTGATTTGATTCTTGGGATCACAATTCAATGTCCTATAATAACTCATAATCCTTTATATAATCCTGTTTTCCTTCAAAAATCACCTCTTCCTCAGGTGGTTGAGGTATACACATTATTTGCTCAAAAAACACCATTTGAATATACCTCACGAAAACCCCAATTGCAATGAAATTTTGTGACTATATAGAAGGATTAAGGAGCTTATTGTACCAACTTAAATCAGTGAAAATGATGGATCATGGTCAGAGAAACATCTCTGCAAACTCATAGAAAAAAATTGGGAGATATTGTAGTGAATACTACACTCACATAGGCATCAAGATATGAACACTATTGATCATGAAAATGAATGTATATGGATTGTAAAGTAGAATGGAATTAATGGTACATATGTGTGCCTTGAAGCCACATTCTAATATGCCATGAAGCCCTGCTCATAGAGGTACAAAAACCGCAACTAAAAGCCATGTATATATAGTGATGTTTGGAGCCTAATTTTGAATTTGAATCTCTCCTAAAATCACTCTCAAATCTTTTAGTGATTGATTCTCATACTCAGTCAATCATGAATTAGTGGTGTTCTCCTTCCTACTCATCAAGTGGACTCAACCACTTTAGATAGTTTCATGTTTACATCAAGTAGAAGCTCAAAAATTACAAGAGTGAGTTTACAAGTGAACTCTTAAAGGATTGACATTTCCTTTAATTTTCTATGTCTTTTGATGACTCAAGCCAGCACTTAGACTTGCCATGGGCTTGTTCCAACAAGTGTGTATGGCTCAAATGCCTTTTGGCTTATTTGGGTGTTGGTAAGTCTTTTTTCAATGCCATCTTTAGTGACAATTAGAGTGCATGAGCAGTTGTGAGGAACATTAGGTTCCATGCTTGCACAATGCAAATTGAGGTGCATTATCATTATGTCAGAGAGAGGTTCTCTACTAGGGAGGTCAGTTTGGCATATGTTCACACATATGATAACATTGCTGATCTTTTCTCAAATGCTCTACCTTGAGAGAAGTTTGAAGATTTCCCCAAAGCTTTGGGCTTATTTCCTTTTGTGGATTGATTTCTTTCCACAAAGCTTGGCACTTCCTCATACATGAGTGAAAACTCATTATTTGTCCCATCACTCCCAATGGGGATTTGTTGACATATTTTGCTAGTGATATGTGTGAATACATTAGGACCACCGGGGCAGTTTTTTCCCTCTTTAGGACGATGTTAATCTCACAATTTCAGGTGAATCTTGCTTGAAAACTTGTGAGATAGTAGAGATATCTATAGCTTTTATCCATGCAAATGTTTCAATTTATTTTTATAGGATTTTTTTGCATTCATGAAGTGCTCTATTTTTAAAGATTACCACAAAGCAAGTGTTGTACCTCATAGTGTCAAGCTAAAGACATTGAACTGCATGAAGAAATCATCAGTTGCTCACTTATGAGAACATATATGAATTCATCTTTGTGTGTGCATGGATCACCCTAACCTTTTTAATTCACATACATGCATTTTGTAACTTAGGATGGGTAGAAATTTCTTGTTTACCTAGATCTAAGTACTAGGTATCCAAATTTTTGTGTGATAGGTGGCAACCCTAGTTGTGCTATGGGATTTTGCATTACATTTGGTTACATAGGTTGCCAATGATGTATGCCTCTATGGGTTGCAAAGGTTCTTGTAGTTCTTGTACAATTGAGGGCTATTTTGTATTGATTCTCACTCCTATATCTATGAGAACCTTATATATTTTCACCTTGATTGTTTCCAATCCTAGTTGAATATAGGGACCTCTATCAATGAGTTTATGAGAGGATCATTTACTATTTGTACATGTAACCATAGGGAAGATCTTTGTTTGTTCCCTTGCGCATTGGCATGCAAAGAGATTTTGCTCCATAAGGCTAATGGTGAAGAGATCTATATTAAGGACATATTCATCCATGCACTCTTCCATGGTGACAACTTGTTCATTCACACAAACATAACGTGTGGATAATATCTACATCCAACCTTGGGATTCAAGTTGCTAGTTTGGAGACATTTGTGGAATATAGGCGTTATATTCCATAGGTATTTTTTATTTCTTTAGTGGCACTACAACTTTAAGAATCTTCTCTTCTCTCAAAGATGACTAAGGTGTGAAAGGGAGTTCTAATAGAAAGAGGTAAGGGACCAATGTGTGGGTTTACCAAAGGTTGAGAACTTGATCATGGTGGAGGTGAATAAATCAAATTATTGGGAGATGCATAAGATTGTGAGGTAGTGATCTATTGTAGCAAGGAAGATGGAAAGGTTGGGAGAGGGTGAGCTTTGAGTTGATGGAGTGAACGGATGTGATTTTTGTTATGGCATGGAGAAGGAAGTGGAACGTTGTGCTTCTAGGGATGTAGACTTATGGATGGAGACATTCAAGAATGGTGATGGTGGAAGATCATCTCATGGATGGAATGTAGACTAATGGACCAATGTAGAAGGAAAATCCTACACAACAACCATAATTGAAATGGGAGATTTTTCTTTTGGATCCATAAGACATTGAACAAAATATGTAGAAGATCCCATGTCAAAGTTGACGAATCTGCCTTGGTTGTTGCACTTACGGCCTCCTTGTAGTAGTAGTCCATAAGAATATGACACCTCTTCCATATGAGAAGATGGAGGAAAAAAAGAGGTTGTTGTAAGAGCAAGGTAGACTAGTTGGATTTTTCACTTGGTTTATTGAGAAGTTTATGTTACACTTATGCATTCTTCAAGTACCATTGATGTGAATCTTCTCCCTATACATGGGTGGTTTTTAATCTAGTGACGGATACAGGTTTTCTCCCCATGTTACCACATACATGATACACTCATATGTGGTGGTAGTTTGTACTTAGGGATATTATTCAGCTCTTATTTAAGCTCTGTTCATCCTTAATAGAGAGATATATTCCAACCATCTACCTTCTCCACGTCACTTTTTGCATTTGTTCTCCTTGTGTGTGTGCTTCTTGTGTGTCTCTTGCACTTCTACACACACCCAAGAATGGTATCATAATAGGTTCAACTCCTTCTAAATTTTTAGTTCAACAGCTAGAAAGCATTTCTACTAGTCGTGCTAGGGCTTTATCCCCCATAGATGATATTATTTCGGATGCATCATTCATCTCTACATTGCTGAATGAATTAATAGAATGTTTTCAAAGCTTTGCCACTACAATTCGATTGGTTCCAAAAGGGAATCCAAATATGTATGCATTTGATGAGGTTGTGTCTCTTTTTTTATAATAAGAGAAATCTAGAATGAATATGAGTGGTTTGATTGATGGAACACAAGAACTTGCTATCTCAAAAAAATGGGAAATAAAGTGTGGTTAAGATTTGGGTTCATCGAAACCAAAGCCTCAACCTCCCACTTCCACTCATTCCTTTAATGATGCTTATTTGCAAAAGAAGAAGAGATGCAAACATTGTTGGAAGGCTAGTCATACTATTGAAGAGCATAGAAAAATTGCTAAGTAAAATGAAAAGAAGAAGGAATTGCTAAAAATTCATGAAATTCAAAGAATACTGAAGCTAACATCGCTGAGGTGGGATCCTTTGCCATGGATTAGAACAAAGGATTTAAGTTTACACACCAACATTTATCTAATGAATATGTCAAATGCATTCATAGGGATCAAGAAGGTAGTTGAGAGAAAGTCGATAGTGGATATACAAAAGTTAAAGAAGGTAAGTTGATTGTGCAAAAATTGTAGATAAAAAAATCAAGCCATAATTCAGTAGATGGTAGGTGAAAAAAAGATGGTAGATAAAAAAATGCCAAATCATAGTAATTAATAACAAATTTCATGATATTTATAAAACACTTAAAGCCCATTATGATCACTAGAAGTGGAGATGAATGAATGTCAGTGAAAGAGAACCATTTTTGGTTGTGTGTAGAATTGGGAGAGACACACAAGAAGCGCACATAAAGAGCACAAAAATGCAGAAAGGTACATAGAGAAGACATATGGTTCGAATAGCTCTCTCTATTGATGATAAATAGAACAAAAGTAAGAGTTGACTAATATCTCTAAGTACAAAGTACCACCAAATATTAGTGTAATATGTATGTGGTAACATGAGGAAAAACCTATCACCAACACTAGATTAAAAAGTACCCATGTATAGCGAAAAGGTTTACATCAAAGCTACTCGAGGAACATATACCCATGACCATGGCTACCATGAATATCCCTGAATATGTCTGCCACATTATCTTGTGTAGCCACATATACCAAATCAATATCTCTTGCATGAAAGCACTCTCTCGCATAGCTATAATGCACCTGAATGTGTTTGGTTTGTGCATGAAACATTGGATTTCGTGAAATAATTAATGCAATCGGACTATCATTGAGAATATGCATAGCAATGTAAATCTCCATGTGTTAGTGTCAAGCCAATGCATGAATCGATCCAACTAGAAAACTACATACTATGTACCTGGCCTTGTGTAGCATGTATATATGAGACATCCCACAACTTGCTGATAAAGCAAAGTGTCAAAAGCACCACTATAATCCTCAACTGAGAATCAAATCCTATCTCCACTAGTGTGACACCCAAAAGACCAAGATAAGTGACATCAAAAGTATGCTACAAATCAGCCATAAGGGTTTCAGGCTTTGCATCTCATGACCCAATCAACAATATGTCATCAACATAAAGAACAAGCATTGTGAGCTCAACCCCATCTTTGCGTGCATAGAGTATGCTTTCAATGCGACTACACATGAAGCCAAGAGCAATAAAGTTCTTATGAATTTCTTCATTCCATGCACATGGAGCTTTTTTGAAACCATACGAGGCTTTATGCAAGAGACAAACCATATGATACAAACCATGTAGATTAATGTCATTAGGAGATACAAAATAGTCGACAAAATAGACAATCGGATTCCCCCATTAAGGTTATATGGGGAAGCTGCATGATGCTAGAGGGCCTTTATTTTTACCATGAATGGCAACCCGATGGCCCGAAAGTTTATGGCCCACCTAACCTAATGGATAGGCTCCCAAAGATCATCTGTGACCATCAATGGTCACACATAGAGCTCATGAAACTTAGAAGTTAGGGTTCCACAAATGGCCAGGCTCTCACAATGGCTTCTCCTCATAAAGAATTTGTCACAACTTAGAACATCATGGATCATTTGTGGTCACTTGAGGGTGGAATATTGAGCATATCTAATGGATTGAACACATAATTTGCACACATGACCGGCTCCATCGAAAACTTATCAAGAAGGTATTTCCTTAACATGCCATTTCGAGAAGTTTTGTTACACTCATAAACACCATTTTGCTTAGTTGTATATGGAATTTTACATTGGAGTCAAATTCCTCTCCAAATGATGGAGTCTTGATAGCACATCTTACATCACTATGAAAAAGATGCAATTTTCTTCTAGTGTGTGTATGACTATGTTTTGGAAAAGAAGAATGATGCATTTTTCCAAGACATGACAGATTCCTTCTTCTTTTCATTATGCCTAGGAAGATTTCTATGCTCATCTATAGTATGAAAAACCTTCAAACAATATTTGCATCTCTTCTTTTACAAATCAGCATCATTAGAGGAATGAGTGGAAGAGGAAGTTTGAGCGTTTGTTTCAGATGAACCCAAAGCTTAACCATATTTTATTTTTCCTTTTTGTGAGATAGCAATTGCTTGCATTCCCTCAATCAAACCACTCCTATTCACTATAGATTTCTGTTCTTGCAAAAGAAGAGACACAAAATATCTCAAATACATACATATTTTGATTCCCTTCTGCAACCATAAGGAGCGTAGTGGAAATGCTATGAAAAGATTTTGGTAATTCTTTCAACAATGTAGAGATGAGTGATGCATTGAGAATTGCACAAGTGAGTGAGTATGAAGCACACAAGCATGCACACACATACACACACACATGCACACAAGGCAAGAACAAAGAGAGGAACAATAGAATGGTTTCAATTACAAAAGATCTCTATTACAAAAAAATCAATCTCTAGGAACCCCACCTCAGAAATGAGCTCTCTAGATCTTTTTACAGTTTTTCACTAGTTTTGCCTCTACTCAAACATAGTGTCCGACCTAGTTAGAAATTAGGTTCTAGGGATTATTTGAAGGCTCAAACGGAATCTAAACATTATCAAAACTGGTAAATAGATACTTCTAATACTCTTGAAGTTGAAGGACTCCTCATCTTGAAAATTGGAGGCTAATCTACCAAAAGTGATATTTACATTATGAGTGTAGTGATACTAATCACTATTTGATGTAAAAGTTAGGTTCATTGTGAAACATTGGTTGGGCCTTCTTGCTAAGTTATGCTTGACTACTCTATCTCCTTATTTCTTGCCGCTCTTTTCTTTGTTGTTACCTTTTGAGGCTCTCTTATCTACTCATTCCTAATTGTTGGCCAACACTCCCCCCTCTCATTGCTGACACACCTTTGTGCTATAGGATGGTCAATGTAATACTCGAGGATATCTATTGCTAGTTCATGTTTGCATAGTCTTAATCCTTTTCCCAAATCAAAGTACAATGCATCCCCATTTAGGGCACTAGGAGTATCTGAGTGTGGAATCATGTAATATTTAGAATACATTGCTTGCTCCCATGCGGATGATTGAAGCAGGTGTGTTGGTTTAGGAGTCAATAGTTTAGAGTGATACTCCTAAAAACTTGTAGTAAACATGGCTTTGAAAGTTTTCTTATACCAACCTCAAAGATATGTCATGTAGGCATGCCAAGCATAAGCCACCTAAATGCTAGGGATCATACTCATGTCGTACATGAGATTGTAGCTACCATCTATAAATTTTATCTCTACTTTTGGGATATTTACAAAGAAAATGTACAAGTTCTGCTCTTCATTCAACATCCTTCCCCTCCAAAATCTCCTAGTAGGCTCTCAACTTCTAGATTTATAAACTACTATCTCTCATTATCAGATGGATCTCTATCTTTGTATAGAGCTCTATGTTAGGTCAAGGAAGACTATTCTTGAGTTTTAAAAAAATTAAAGCTTTCTATCTCTACGTTTTTGGCTATTTACAAAGAAATTGTACAAGGTTTAGTCTTCATTCAGCATCGTCCCCCTCCTAAACCTGTTGATGTCATCATCACATTATTGGAAGTATTGTTGCAACTTTCTTCACTATCCTTGGTTTTACTCCATACCTACTCATGTACAATGCCTCTTTGTAAACCTTGTATAGAATCTTTCCTCACTTCTTCAATTTGTTGCCATTTCCCAATGTCTGCTTCCAGCTTATGTTTTTGCTCTTATAGATCTTTTGCACCTTTGCAAGACTCTCTCATAACCTTCAAGAGCTCAAGAAAAGGTAACTTTGTTTTTGTGACAAGTTCTTCTTGCTTTGCCTCTACTCTATCCTCTACATCTATCATAACTACATCTTCATATTTTTGTTGCTCTTATTCATTATCATCCAAACTAGTCAAAATCATCATGTCCTCTTGTTCCTCTTGATCATCCTAAGTAGCTTGTATGCCAAATCCTAGAGAAGCATCAAAAAGGTCATTTATATTTGTTTGCTTTTCCAATTCTTTCATTTTTTGGATATTAGACTCTTATTATTGATTTCATTCTTTGGATGACAATTCAATGTCCTACAATAATTGATAATCCTCTATATCATCTTGTTTTCCTTCAAAAATCTCGTGTTCCTCAGGTGGTTGAGGTATACACAGTAGTTGGTAAAAAAAAACACCACTTCCTCTTGTTTCTCTTGATCATCTTGGGTAGGTTGTATGCCAAACCCTATAGAAGCAACAAAAAAATCATTTATATTTGTTGTCTTTTCTAGTTCTTTAAATTTTTGAATGTCAAACTCTTATGATTGATTTGCTTCTTGGGATGATAATTCTATGTCCCAAAATAACCGATAATTCTCTATATCATCCTTGTTTTCTTCAAAAGTCTCCTCGTCCTCAGGTAGTTGATGTATACACATTAGTTGGTCCATCCTATGTATTAGGATTTTGCTCGTTGGCATCAAACTCTAAGGTTGCTTCTAATAATAGAGGTGGTGGCTATTCAAATTACCTTTGCTCATCCTATAGCACTATGGCTTTCTTCTTCTCTTCTTCCTTAATTTTTTGTTTATGGTTTTTTTTTTTGCTTCACCTCTTTGGCTTTTACTACTATATTTCTCTTCAACCATGCACAATGTATCAAACAAATTCTTTAGTTCCTTTTCTCTTTTCACAAAAAATGTTTCTTGTTTTGGCTCGCATCAAGTTGTCAAATAATTCTCCATATATCGTCCATTCCTCTCTTGGCACGTTAGTGGCTTTATCTAACAAATCCTATAGCGCGTTTTGGTATTTTGTTTTCAAATTTCTTCATATGTGTGTGTGTCTCTATGTGTGTATATATATATATATATATATATATATATATATATATATATATATATATATATATATATATATATATATATATATATATATATATATATATATATAGTATTTATGGATATGTATTAGTACACGTACATAAACATATTGACAGTAAGGGTTTGAGGATCTACACATAAAAGATAAGGAATTAGGCTCTAGGTATTTATAGTGTATGTAGATAAAGACATTTCCATTTCGGGTTTTTAGGATACATATTATTTTACATACATGTAGAGTGGCATCCTCAAACACACATACACACACACACTACCACGACCGCAATTTAGTGGGACAACTTCACCCTGAAGTGGAGTTGTGCACCACTCATGACATCCATAGGTAGACTTTTCTGTACCACATGCAACAACAGTAGTCACTCCAACATGCACTACCCTAACCAAGTTTTCTTGAGGTATTTTGGTGTGTATGTTTATGTCTTTGTGTGTGCCTGTGTTTGTGGTTGTATAAAGGTATGTATGTAAGCGTATGTGTATTTATGTATATATGTAATAAGTATGTGTGACAATATTTATATGTGTATGTATGTTACGTATGGTATATCTAAGGATGTGTGCATGTGTATGGTGTATGTGTGTGTGCTTATATGCATATATTGGTGTGTATGTTCAAATATGTATCCATTTTTATGTGTGCATATGTATCTATATATGTGTGCATAAATGTGTATTGTTGTGTGTATGCATGTGTATCTTGATGTGTTTACATGTGTATGTATACATGTGGATATGAACGATACATTTTCTATTTATTAGTTGTATTACTCCTATCGCTTTTGTTAGAAGTGATTCTTCTTCTAAGAAAAATCAATTATAATAATTATTATTTTAAGTAAAATGAAAAATAGAACATTTTGATAAAAATTCATGAACAAAATAAAATTCTCATTTAATTGAAGCTATAGGCATCTATATCGCCATCAATATACCCCTCTTTTGCAATTTTTGTCTTAAACTTTCTTATGGCAGGCAGTGTTAAGCATTGCAAGATAGAATGACTACCCGACCGATATACCGAGCAACATATCATTGAATACATTTATGTTTGTTATTTTCACAAAATTTTGTGTCCATAAGAAAACCAAAATTCTGTTCTAGTGGCAACAATTTGTGAGCAGAGATGTTCTTTTCTATGAAGCTTATATAAATTTCCTAGTTCTTGAGCCTCTCACAATTCAGTTTTGGTGGTGGAATCGTTAGATGAGTTTGGGAAATCTCATGCTCATAAGAAAAATACTTGTATCTATGACCTTTCAAGAAATCTAACCTGCATAAGTGCTCCCAAAGCATCGAGTTATAACACTCTCCCACCCTGTCTTTACCAGTACATACTAACAAGTATGGGTTAATCGTATCAGAGGATGATGGCAGCGTAAAACGAGACTGTAGTGAAGGAGGTGTGTGTCGTTGAATTCCTGGATCGTCAGGGGCTAAACCTTTTTGCTCCCGTTGATCATTTATATTTCCAGATATTTTGTCTGCATTAGATCAATACTTGTGCGACGTTTAACGAATGTAAGTGTCCGATCTTACGTTTAACGATAGAATTGTTAAGGAAGTTTAACGAAGCTTTTCGATTTTCAAAGACTCTCGAGTATGCATTTATGTCACAAACCCGTAAAACTTAGAACAGATAATTTTCGTACAGAATAAGCAATGCGAGACAGAAAATAAGGCGTTGATCATTTACACTTGAAGACTGAATTACATATTGAAAAACTTAACACAACCATCTTCATTACAGGAAAAGCTCTAATAGCTACAGCCACAACGAAACTCAAAAAGAGAATTTCTGACGTTCAAGTGAGATTATCCAGCCACACTGAGCGTTCCGTTTTCATTACAAAGAGGGACATGCCTTACAGCAGGACAAAGCTTTGCTATTGAAACCCACAGTGCTCCCTATGCTGAAAGCAGCAGCTGCGATTAGTGCCCAATCTTAGGATCATGGGATGTGTTTGCATGCGCATTTTCGTAATCGGCTCCACGCATTCCCGCATGGTCAACTCCTATCGGTGGGTCGTGGGATCTATTGGCGTGAGGCTCCTCATAGTCCTCGTACTCTACTCGGCTCTCACTGTGAGAGTGGCGCACACTTAACTCCTCTTGTTTCTGGTTTTCAGAAAACATCTCTGTCACTTCCTGATGTTGAGTTATCTGTTCCCCTTGGTCTGCATCCACGCCCGATCTTTTAATGGTGAAAGCGCCTGCAACCGAAAACCACGTAAGAATTTTACATTCTCTCTCTCTCAACAACGAAAGACATGAGCTGTATCATTGGCGGCGCAACCTAATGCAGGCTATTGACGTCTTCCTGTATCAAAGAGAACTTAAGCTACGTCAAAGTTCAGCTCAGCTCGATGGTACGCGTGTTCGAGCACCTAAACGCAGTTAAGCAGAAGCCTCCAACAACAGGGCACGCAAAAACTTCCGAAGGCACACAGAGAGCATTTTTTACGTACACATCCTTCCTTTATAAATGTAGCGCGTCATCGGAGTCGGTCATGTTTGTGAGGAAAGCATCGAGATGCGGATGCCCAAACAATAAAGAATGTAAATTTCTTGGTTGGCGAATTTTTTTTTCAATTACCACATGTAATGTTCAACAGATTTTAGCTCACGACTTAAAAGTTCAAGACCCTCATCGAAGTTTGCTCCTTTTGTTCAAGATTTCGGTTTCTCAACGAAGGTGTGATCAAACTATTCACAAAAAGCTAAAATCCAAGACTGTTGGCCTACCTCTAGGCATAGTTTTACCCTCTTTTATGTCAACCTTATCATCAACAAGTGCATCATGTAAATTTGCATCACAAAAGGAATGATCTTCATTATAATTTATTAGAATGAGTAAAGGTTAAGAAATTTCCTAGTTTGGACTAGCACCCCCTGCAGCTCAATTACATAACATGGAGGCCCATAATGATGAAATTCCTCCTCTTTGGACAGAGGAATCATTGGAGAAGGACTTGAGTACCTTGGGTAACGATACCTCTCTTCATTCTCTACTTTGCATGCAGGTTACTATAAACAACAAACTCATCAAAATTATACATGATGATGGTAGTTGACATGACTTCATTTCACATTTATTAGTTCAAAAACTTAAATTGAAAACGTTTCCTTCTTTGTATAAAGTAAAAGCTGCATTTCAAGGTAATAGTTATAATGTAACACGAGAAGTGCAAGATGTTACGATTAGCATAGGCCCATATATTTATTCACGAACATTTTTATTTGCACCTTTTCAATCTTACGATCTTATACTAGGTATGCCTTTTCATCATCATTATAACCCACACATTGACAACCATACATATACCTTTAACTCTGAATTTAAAGTTCAAATTATTACTTTGTCTACATGAATGATTTCCAACCATTTCCATTGATTAGTCATACTCAAGTAAAATGTCCATTTAGGAAAGGATTCAATTCATGCATTGTCTTTGTCAATGTCATCAACGATTATACTCATTCACTTCGTGATGCACATAGACCTTTCATGAGTACTTATAAGGATTGTTTTATGTCTAACTATCCCTTTGAACTACCACCCTCTCGAGGATCCTTTGACCATAGCATAGATTTAGTCACTAGTAGTTCTCCTCCTCATAAAGCACCTTATAGACATGACCCACTACTCAAAAAGAAAATAGAAAACCAAGTAAAAGACCTACTACAGAAATAAATTATAAGGCCTAGTTCTCGCCCATTTTGAGCACCAGTTCTCATAGTAGAGAAGAAGATTAAAACTTATCGAATGTGCATTGATTATAGAGCCCTTAACAAGATCACAATAAAGAATAGATAACCTATTCCTCGAACAGCTGATCTTTTAGATAAATTATGAGGAGCTCGTGTCTTTAGTAAAAATTGATTTAAAATGAGGATACCATATTTTTAAGACTGCATTTAGAACTCAAGTAGGCCATTATGAATTTATGGTAATGCCCTTTGGACTTACTAATGCCCTGCTACATTTGCATGAATGATGAATAATATTTTTCTTGATTACCAAGCTTTTGTTCTTGTATTTTTGGCCGATATACTTGTTTAGAATAAGAATGATAGTGAGCATGAGAAGCACCTTAAAACAATTTTTCATTTACTATGAGAGAACACACTTTATGCTAATCTTGAAAAGAGTTACCTCTTTCCACGTAAGCTAGAATATCTAGGATATATTATTTCAAGTGAAGGTGTGCATGTGGATCCAAAAAACATTAAAGTTATAGTAGTATGTCCTACACCACAATCAGTCAATGATGATCGTTCTTTTCTTGGGTTGGCTAGTTTCTATAGGAAGTTTGTTCAAAATTTTTCTTATTTAACATTGCCCCTTACTTTGTTATCGAAAAAGAAAATAAAATTTGCATGGGCACTTACCCAACAACAATCCTTTGAAAAACTCAAACATGCACTTTCACATGCAACTCTTTCACAATTACCTAATTTTTCACAACCCTTTGATGTTGTTACTGATGCTAGTGGTTCAGGGATAGGTGCTGTTTTAATGCAAAATGGTCATCCTATTGCAATTGAGAGTAAGAAGCTTAAGCCCTCAGAACAAAACTAAAGTACATATGATGAAGAATTATTAGCAATTGTGCATGCTTTGTGAATTTGGAAACACTATCTTATGGGCTCTAAGGTCTTAATCAAAACCGATCAACATGCTATTAAGTATTTATTAAATCAGCCCTTAATCTCTGATCGCCATCTTAAATGGGAATCATTCATTTAAAATTTCCAACCCATGATCCAATATGAGCCTAGTTAAGCTAATGTTGTAGATGATGCTCTTAGCCGATTTCCTTCACATTCTCTTGTTTTGCATAATATTTATGCCATCCAAATACATTCTTTTCAAGAAATTGTTTCCACTTATGCATCTGATTTGTATTTTTCACGTCCATGGCATGACTTCAATAATGGTGAACTTTATCTGATGAACATTATACATTTCATAATGGTTTTCTTTATTTTCAACATAGATTATGCATAACTCAAGATTTTAAAGATTTTGTTATCAAAGAAATGCATAAACCATCTTGCATGGATCATAGAAGCATAAAAAAGCACCATTTCTACCTGCAAAGATTTCTTCTTTTTGCCACACATGGAAAAAAATATTGCACATTATGTTTCTCAATGCATTGTATGTCAGCATGTGAAACATCATCATGGTAAATGATTTGGATTATTGATGCCACTTCCCATTCCAAACGAACCATCGGGAGCTTGGAGCACCATTTGCTCAATCTTTCTTGCTCTTCTTGCGTTGGTTGACCTTTGTTCCTGAAACTTGGCATAACTTCATCCTGAAGATAAGCCTCAATCCTTAATGACTAGGGTAAGTAGTTTTCTCTATCCAATTTGTGATTTGATGAAGGAAATCCATCTATCATGTTGTCCAACCTTGCTCTGATACCACTGTGAGGAGATAGATTTGAACTTGGAGAAGATGAAGTGTTGCTGCCAAAACTTTGCACTACACCAACCAAATAAACTCCAGGGATGTATAGCGGACCCTTTTAGCTTGCCAAAGAATGTATTAGGCACCCTATGTACTGTGGAAGGTCACTCTCAAAGAGATGAATCAAAATAGATAGGTAGAAGTTGAACCAAAGGAGAAAAACTTGCTATTTTTTTTTTTATATAAAGGAAGTTCGGCAATAGCCTACTCTCCCGGACTTGAATTAAATTAAGAAACAAAGGTACAATAGAAGGGGACTAGTGCCCACGGGACCCCCCAAATCCCACAAAGCAGGGGAAGCTTGGTTGATTCCTAGGTAGCATTACAAAGAAGGTTGATCACCCTCTCGTCGCCCTCATGTGGGACCCACTTGGGTTTGAGCTTGTTGTTGATCAAAAGGAGGACTTGATGGTGCCTGAAGGGGGGGGGGAATTCTTACTGTTGACAATCCTTTTGCCAAGGAGGAAAAGAGATTTTTCAATCGACCACTCCCTGGGGGGGTCGCCGAAGTTGAGGGCACACCGCTCTCGCCAAATTTTCCACAGGACTTCCCCTCTGATTGCGTTCCAGAGAGCCGCCGAGCAGCCAATCGCTTCTCCCAAAAGGACTTGTTTCCAACTAAGCTGTTTCTGAGCTCTGATTTTCAGTCCAACCATCTGCCAACTTCTGTAGGAGTTGGGGCAAGTAAAGAAGATGTGTGGGACATCTTCGATTGCACGGTGGCAGCGTTTGCACCACGGAGGGATCCCACAAATTTTGCTTGCCTTCTGGTTAGTCCAAATTCCTCGATGAAGAATTTGCCATAAGAGGACAGACTTCTTAATCTCTATAAGTGGGTGCCAGATACCCATGAATTTCATGTCCCACCGAAGCCGCGTCCAAGACAGGCACCACTTCTTGTTGAGGCTGATCTGGAGGTCAGTCGTTTCTTTGATGTACGGGATTTTGAGTAGGCTATTTCCATTGTGCCATTTGAGACCACGCGCGTTCGGAGCATCATGTCCCATGAGAAGGCGAGTTTTGTGACGATCCCAAGCGAGGCATCTGCTTTGCAAGGTGTTCCATTCTTCGTAGGAGATGTTTATGCGAGGGTCGATATCCTCGAAGTTGATCCAACTGTTGGTGTCATGTTTCCAGAGGTGTTTCCATTTTTTGAATCCTTTGTTCCATAACTTCTTGGCGTTTTGAATGTTCCACGACTCCACACTCCGGATGCCATGTATCGGAAACCAGATAGAGTCGTTTTGTCTGATTCCGGACGCCCACTTCCAGTCCTCACTAATTCTTGTGAAGCTTTTGACTTTATTCCAGCCTTTCCAAAGAGAGCAGACGAGATTGGAGCCTTTTGGGAAGACAGGTATCAGGGAGAATAGCAGGGTCATGATGTCGAGGTTCTTCCAGTTCGGGGACCCCGTGAGGGCCAACTCATTTTTGTTTCTGAAGATCAACTTGGCCCACGAGGCCTCCCTATTGCACCAAGCTTTAATCATCCATTTGGCTGCCAGTTTGTTAGCCATACACCCAATGTCCAAGATGCCAAGCCCCCCGCTGTCTCTAGGGCTCGTGCAGATGGCCCATTTGATTTTAGGCACCCCCCTTCTGTTATGATCGCCTGTCCAAAGAAAGTTTCTGCAGATGCAATTCAATTTGGACAGGCCTTGCTCATTCGGTCTCCAGCAAGAAAGGAAATAGATGGTAGACGAGAGGAGGAACGTATTGATAACCATCGCCCGTCCAGCGAGATTGATTTGCATGCCTCTCCAGTAATTGAGCTTGTTTTCAAGTTTGGCCAGCACCCAGTTCCATCGCTGCTCCATAGAGACGCCAAATCCCAAGGGGATTCCGAGCAGCCGAAAGATTTGGCCCTCCGGAATGATTTGACAGCCATGATCAATGAGAAGGCCAGGTTGATGTCCCACGATGGCCCTAAAGGCGGTCTTATTGTGGTTGATTTTGGATCCAGAGGCCTCACAAAAGGTATCAAGACACCTCCAGAAAGTCTCCAGGCTGGTATTATCATTGTGAACGAACGCGTTCATATCGTCAGCAAAAAGTCTCATGATGATTTGACTGTGGTCGTGAGGTAGTTGGAGGCCTTTGATATTGCCAGCCTCCACATGGTGAGCCACAAGTCTGCTCAGCCCCTCAGTGGCGATGGCAAAGAGAAGGGGGGCAAGAGGGCATCCTTGTCTAATAGATCTTTTAAGATGGATCGCCTTCGAAAGTTTGCCGTTAACGTTAATTCGGGTCGTTGCGTTGCCGAGAAGGGTCGCGATCATCTTGGTGAATTTCTGGCTACATCCGAGGTCTTGGAGCGACTGCAGAATATAGTCCCATTCTAGCCTATCGTAGGCTTTGTCAAAGTCGATCTTGAGGAAGACCACATCTTGATTAGACTCATTTGCAAATTGGATACCTTCCCAAATATCCATAATGGTTTCCAGGATGGACCTGCCTTTGATGAAACCTTTTTGGTCCTCACTAAGCCAAGATCTCAGGTGGCACGCAAGTCTGTGGGCAATGACTTTGGCGACGATCTTGTATCCTGTTTGTAGCATCGTAATTGGCCGCCAGTTCTCGATTCTGTTTTTTTCCCCCTTCTTGTGAATCAGCTTGATAATTCCATTATTTATACAAGAAGGAAGAGCACCAAAATTTAGCGCTTCTTGCCAGACCATCCGAAGAGGGGTGGCAACCACCAGCTTGAAGGATTTAAAAAACTCGTTAGTGAGTCCGTCGGGTCCCGGGCTTTTACCGAGAGGGAGGGCATCAATGACCTCAATGATTTCTGATTCAGAGATCGGGGCGTGGAGCAGGGAGTGGAGGTTGGGTGGTATTCTCCGGGGGGAAACCCTAGAAATGGTAGCCATGCAGTCCCTTCTATGGTGGGAGAGGGGGTTCGAGGTTCCCAGGAGTCTCGTAAAGTGCCCTTCAATGATGCCAAAGTTATCTTCTTCCGAGTTGCATACATTGCCATGTGGGTCTAGCAGTAGGGGAATCGTCTCTCTGTTGTGTTTCCTTTTAAGTATACTGCACATCTCTTTGGTGGGTTTGTCGGCTTTTCCAGCCCACCACTCCTTGAAGAAGATTTGCAAGTTTTTCCTTTGAATTTCTTCCTCGTATCTCAACGCAGCTCTGATTCTTCGGAGACCTTTCTGGGCTTGGTGTTTTCCTTTGTTCACTTCCTCCTCGAGTCGCCAGAGTCTGTGGTACAGCGCTTCCCTACGAGCCCGCCGCACAGTCTCGAGCATCTTCTTAGTTGTGATCATGATCTTGCGAGACTTGTCGACCGCACTTCTCCAGCACTTGGCTGGGGCCAAGCCAGAGGCGAACGCCACCTTCCACACATCGGCTATCTCTTGATGGACGGAGGGGAGAGAGAAGGTGGAAGCGTTGGCATGGAACCACGGAGCCTTGTGGGTCCCGTTGGAAGGTTGAAAAGTGATAACGATCGGGTAGTGATCAGAGATGGTGAGGTCAGTACGTTGCGTGATGGAAGGGTGGCCCCACAGATGAGTAAAACTCTGAGAGATGTAGCATCTGTCAAGTCTAGCTTTCCTCAGATCCTCGCCCGCTTGGAGATTCGACCAGGAAAAGCCATTTGAGTCTTTGAATTCGACCAGATCCAAGTGGAGTTTGGTCATGTCCCACGTTTCTTTCTCCCGACTGTCAATGACCCGGCCCTTGCCCATCCATCTGTCCATAGGATCCTCCACCATGTTGAAGTCACCACATATAAGCACGTTGTGGGGAAGCGAGTCAAGAGAAGCCCAAGTGTTCAGCCTCTCCGATTCCCCGTTAGGGGCGTACAAAGAAACCATAGTAACACAGAGGGGAGCACCAAAAGAAACCGCGATCCAGCGGTGATTTACATCTTCAATGGAGTTTTCGAGTTTTTCAAGCCAGGGTTGTTTAACACCGATGGCCGTTCCACCGGACCCCGCTGGTGCTTTGTAGGGATCCACACATGGGCCGAGGAAACCTGTCTGAGCCGTTTCAGAAGGTCTTCTCCGTCAATTTTAATCTCTTGAATGCATATAATGTCTGGTTTTAAGCTAGTGTCGCGGAGCCATTGACCAATGATGGCCGCTCTTGAGGGGTCGGTTAGCCCCCTAGCATTAAGCGAGATGACAATCATTTTTGTATTGATCCCTCTTTGCGGGAGGGAGCCTTGTCCTTTCTTCTCTTGGCTTCATCTTTCTTTTTCGCTGGTATCTGATCCCGACTTAGAAATCGGTTCTTGTAGGGGCTTTTCCAGGGTAGCTCCATAGGCTGTTTTCCTTTGCGGGATACACCTTGCTGGGGGGAATTGGGCCCCGTGCTCGGCACCGTTTCCGGGATCGTCGATCCAATGATGGAACTTTCACTGTCCATGTTGTCTTCGTTACTAGTGGTGAATCCATCTTCTTTGCTTGTAGTATAGCCTTCCTGGGGAGTTTCTTTGTTGTCAGGGATCTCTAGGGCATTGTCGTAGGTGTCTACCTCGAGTGGCTTCCCGCCTGGATAGTCAAGCTCGTTGATCTCCTTTCCTAGATTGCAGTACAAATTGCTGTTGGGGGTAAGTGGCAGGTTGTTTCTTTCACCGTTGGCCCTCGGACTTCTTTTCCTTCTTCTTCTAACTTCAGTAAAGCCATCAGCATCAGCTTGTGGATTGAGGAGGCCCTTGCCTTCCCCTTCCTTGGTCGAGTGGGTCAAAACGCCGTTGTTGTCTTGAGCAGTTTTGGAGGCTTCTTGTGAGCGCTTGTTTTTTTGCCTGAGAGGGCAGTCTTTAATCCTGTGACCTTGTTGACCACAACGAAAGCACGCGTTGGGGAGGTTTCTGTAGGTGATATCCTGCTCCCAAACCTCGCCTTCGCCCAAGTCCACTTTGATCATTGATGGAAGCGGCGAGGTGAGGTCGGCCTCGACGCAGATTTGTGGGTGCCACCTAGCATTGAACGAGTGTCTTGCACCTTCATAGATGAGACCACCAATGTCTTCGCGCGAAGCCAACGGCTTGCCGATGGGAGAGACAATGTCCCACACGAAGTTGTACAAGAAGTATGGGAGGTTAGGGAGCTCAACCCAAAGAGGGTACCGGAGTGATTTTGATTTGTCGGGAGTAAAGTCCGGGGACCATCTGAATAGGCACAGGGTCGCCCGACCAAACTGCCAGGTGCCAACGCTTAGGGCTTGGAACGCCATCTCTTCATTCTCAAATACTAGCAGCATGTGGTTTGCTGGTAAGAACTGACATTTGCTGACAATTAGTCCCCGAGGGAACCACTCTTTTCGAAGCCATTGTCGCACAATTTCGAGCGGGGGCCTAGGGCCAAACACTTGGCCGACTAGGCAAACTTTCTTGAGCTCCTCCTGAACAGACAGAACTGCGGGTCTGCTGAGGGACACGACGGGGGATTCAACACTTTCGGATGCCCCAGGGGCGGCACACGACCCCCCCTCCAGCAGAGCGGCCAGGAAATCGGTCTCCCCGGGGGGGGGGGGGGGCCCGATTGCTTTTCACGAGAGAGGTAGAAGCCACGTCCATGGCCAAAAGGAACTTGCACCACCCTTACTTTTCAAAATCCAATGGCAGGCCCCTCCAACATGGAGGAGAAACTGACCACAGACGAGGATGACACCCCAGAAACCGAGAAGCCCACGAAGAAGGGCAGCCCGAATCCCCTGATCGATCTTTGCAATTTCAATTTTAAATTTTCCTTCTCTCTTTTTTTTCTTCTCTTTTTTTCTTTTTTTTTTTTCTCGTTTTTCTTTTTTCTTTTTCTCTTCTTTTTTTTTTTTTCTTTTCCCCTCTCTCTTTTTTTTCTTTTTGAACAAAAGCGAAGAAGGGCAGACAGGGGCGGCCGCGGCGATCTCGGAAGCACTTTTCCAAATTTCACCCTTAAAAAATTCCTCTTTTCAGTTTCATTTTCGATATATTATTTTATTTTTTATTTTTTTTTATTTTTTTATTTTTTCTTTCTTCTTCTTTTTTTTTTCTTCCTCTCTTTTTTTTTTTTTGAAAAAGTGCACCCGATCGGCGCACACGCGATCAGCCGACCCAGACGATCGGGTGGTCGGCGATACCCACCGAAAGTTCGGCGATCGACGAAACTTGAGATACCGACCGGCGATACCCGATCAAAGCGGCGGTCGTCCGAACATGAGAGCAACCAGGCGACACCTGAGAGAACGACCTGCGATATCCAAAAAAAAACGGCGATCGACGAAACTACCCGACCGCAACACACGCGATACCCGGTGACTCCCGACCGCGATACCCGGAGATACCGGAAGGAGCACCCGGCGATACCCGCCCGTGAAACACGCGGCGATACTTGAGGGAGCTCCCAGCAAAGCTTGACCCCGAGAAAATCGCCGCGATCGGCGATCAAGCCTCCACCCGGGGAGGCGTCGGCGATACCACCCACGGGGGTATCGCGACACCTGACACCCAGGGAGGCGATCGCGACCGCAAGCCGGGAAGTCACGAGACCGCCACGAGGCGCAGAATGATGAAGATGCCCTGACCGCTCAGCTCCTCTTGCTATGCCCTACTCCTCCGACTTCAACAGATGGTAGGACAACTCGTCTCGCCGTGATGTCTGTCCGCCAGCGCACAGTCCGCCATAGCCGAAGTTCCTCCCGCCCAATCGAGTTCAGTCTGTAGAAGACTCTTGCTATGCCCTAATCCTCCGACTTCAACAGAGCCCTATGCCCTGACCGCTCAGCTCCTCTTGCTATGCCCTATTCCTCCGACTTCAACAGATGGTAGGACAACCAGCGCACAGTCCGCCATAGCCGAAGCTCCTCACGCGCAGCTCCTTTCCAGTTCTAGATTGTTTTGGTTCATACACGAGTACATTGTTTTAAACAATGTTCTGGACACAACAACAACTGAATTAATTACTTATGGGGAACTCCAATTAACTTAGCAAGGTAAAAATCATGAGTGGTTTCATAAAAAATGATGGACTACATGAAGAGAAAAGAGTTTAACAAGTCACAGCATCATCCCGATTTTCATGGTCTGTAGTAGTCCTAAGACCAATAAGCAAAGATATATTAATATCTTAAAATTCCAAGAGGCAATGCTGATGAAACGTTTTAGGCATATGTTAGATCTTATGATGAATCTAACATGATTTAAATCATGAAAAACGACCACTTACACACTGAGAAAAGCCTTTAGAAAATCACCATTTTGATGGAGTATTAACAAAGAAGTGAATAATGCAAAGATATAGTCAAGATCTAATGAATATACCTCATGATTGAAAAACCCAATTGCAATGAAATTTTATGAATATATAGAAGGGTTAAGGAGCTACTTTTACCTACTTAAATCACTAAAAATGATGGATCATGGTCAGAGAATCAGCTCTGCAAACTCACAAAAAAATGCCAAATCCTAGAGAACCATCAAAAAGGTCATTTAGATTTGTTTGCTTTTTGTGTTCTTTCAATTTTTAGATATTAGACTCTTATTATTGATTTGATTCTTGGGATGACAATTCAATGTCCTACAATAATTGATAATCCTCTATATAATCTTGTTTTCCTTCAAAAATCTCCTCTTCCTCAGGTGGTTGAGGTATACACATTAGTTGGTCAAAAAACACCATTTGAATATACCTCACGAAAACCCTAATTGCAATGAAATTTTGTGACTATATAGAAGGATTAAGGAGCTAATCGTACAAACTTAAATCACTGAAAATGATGGATCATGGTCAGAGAAACGTCTCTACAAACTCATAGGAAAAAATTGGGAGATATTGTAGTGAACAATACACTCACATAGGCATCAAGATATCAACACACATGATCATGAAAATGAATTTATATGGATTATAAAGTACAATGGAATTAATGGTACATATGTGTGCCTTGAAGCCACATTCTAATATGCCATGTAGCCCTGCTCATAGAGGAACAAAAACCGCAACTAAAAGCCATGTATATATAGTGATGTTTGGAGCCTAATTTTGAATTTGAATCTCTCCTAAAATCACTCTCAAATCTTTTAGTGATTGATTCTCATACTCATTCAATCATGAATTAGTGGCTTTCTCCTTCCTACTCATCAAGTGGACTCAACCACTTTAGATAGTTTCACGTGTACATCAAGTAGAAGCTCAAAAATTACAAGAGTGAGTTCACAAATGAACTCTTAAAGGATTGACATTTCCTTTAATTTTCTATGTCTTTTGATGACTCAAGCCGCCAGTTAGACTTGCCATGGGTTTGTTCCAACAAGTGTGTATGGCTCAAATGCCTTTTGGCTTATTTGGGTGTTGGTAAGTCTTTTTTCAATGCCATCTTTAGTGACAATTAGAGTGCATGAGTAGTTGTGAGGAACATTAGGTTCCATGCTTGCACAAACCAAATTGAGGTGCATTATCATTATGTCAGAGAGCGGTTCTCTACTAGGGAGGTCATATTGGCATATGTTCACACATACGATAACATTGCTGATCTTTTCTCAAATGCTCTACCTTGAGAGAAGTTTGAAGATTTCCCCAAAGCTTTGGGCTTATTGCCTTTTGTGGATTGATTTCTTTCCACATAGCTTGGCACTTCCTCATACATGAGTGAAAACTCATTGTTTGTCGCATTACTCCCAATGGGGATTTGTTGACATATTTTGCTAGTGATATGTGTGAATACATTAGGAACACCGGGGCACTTTCTTCCCTCTTTAGGAGGATGTTAATCTCACAATCTCAGTTGAATCTTACTTGAAAACTTGTGAGATAGTAGAGATATCTATAGCTCTTATCCATGCAAACGTTTCAATTTATTTTTCTAGGATTTTTGTGCACTCATGAAGTGCTCTATTTTTAAAGATTAACACAAAGCAGGTGTTGTACCGCATAGTGTCAAGCTAAATACATTGAAGTGCATGAAGAAATCATTAGTTGCTCACTTATGAGAACATCTATGAATTCATCTTTGTGTGTGCATGGATCACCCTAACCTTTTTAATTCACATACATGCATTTTGTAACTTAGGATGGGTAGAACTTTGTCGTTTACCTAGTTCTAAGTACTAGGTATCCAAATTTTTGTGTGATAGGTGGCAACCCTAGTTGTGCATGCCTTCTCCATTCTTGATAGGTGGCAACCCTTGCGCATTGGCATGCAAAGAGATTTTGCTCCATAAGGCTAATCGTGAAGAGATCTATATTATAGACATATTCATCCATGCACTCTTCCATGGTGACAACTTGTTCATTCACACAAACATCACTTGTGGCTAATACCTACATCCAACCTTGGGATTCAAGTTACTAATTTGGAGACATTTGTGGAATACAGGCCTGGTATTCCATAGGTATTTTTTATTTCTTTAGTGGCACTACAACTTTAAGAATCTTCTCTTCTCTCAAAGATGACTAAGGTGTGGAAGGGAGTTCTAATAGAAAGAGGTAAGGGATCAATATGTGGGTTTACCAAAGGTGGAGAACTTGATCATGGTGGAGGTGGGTAAATCAAATTATTGGGAGATGCATAAGGTTGTGAGGTAGTGATCTATTGTAGCAAGGAAGTTAGAAAGGTTGGGAGAGGGTGAACTTTGAGTTGATGGAGTGAACGGATGTGATTTTTGTTATGGCATGGAGATGGAAGTGGAATGTTGTGCTTTTAGGGATGTAGACTTATGGATGGAGACATTCAAGAATGGTGATGGTGGAAGATGATCTCGTGGAGGCAATGTAGACTAATGGACCAATGTAGAAGGAAAATCCTACACAACAACCATTATTGAAATGGAAGTTTTTTCTTTTGGCTCCATAAGACATTAAACAAAATATGTAGAAGATCCCATGTCAAAGTTGACGAATCTGCCTTGGTTGTTGCACTTACGGCCTCCTTGTAGTGGTAGTCCATAAGAATATGAAACTTCTTCCATATGAGAAGCTGGAGGAGAAAAAGATGTTGTTGTAAGAGCAAGGTAGACTCGTTGGATTTGTCACTTGGTTTATTGAGAAGTTTATGTTACACTTATGCATTCTTCTAGTAGCTTTGATGTGAATCTTCTCCCTATACATGGATGGTTTTTAATCTAGTGACGGATAGAGGTTTTCTCCCCATGTTACCACATACATTATACACTCATATGTGGTGGTAGTTTGTACTTAGGGATATTATTCAGCTCTTATTTAAGCTGTGTTCATCCTTAATAGAGAGATCTATTCCAACCATCTACCTTCTCCACGTCTCTTTTTGCATTTGTTCTCCTTGTGTGTAAGCTTCTCGTGTGTCTCTTGCACTTCTAGACACACCCAAGAATGGTATCATAATAGGTTCAACTCCTTCTAAATGTTTAGTTCAATAGCTAGAAAGCATTTCTACTAGTGCTAGGGCTTTACCGCCCATAGATGATATTATTTTGGATGCATCATTCATCTCTAAATTGCTGAATGAATTAATAGAATGTTTTCAAAGCTTTGCCACTACAATTGGTTTGGTTCCAAAAGGGAATCCAAACATGTATGCATTTGATGAAGTTGTGTCTCTTTTTTTATAAGAAGAGAAATCTATAGTGAATATAAGTGGTTTGATTGATGGAACACAAGAACTTGCTATCTCAAAAAAATGGGAAATAAAGTGTGGTTAAGATTTGGGTTCATCAAAACCAAAGCCTCAACCTCCCACTTCCACTCATTCCTTTAATGATTCTTATTTGCAAAAGAAGAAGAGATGCAAACATTGTTGGAAGGCTAGTCATACTATTGAAGAGCATAGAAAAATTGCTAAGAAAAATGAAAAGAAAAAGGAATTGCTGAAAATCCATGAAATGCAAAGAATAATGAAGCCAACATGGCTGAGGTGGGATCCTTTGCCAATGGATTAGAACAAAGGATTTAAGTTTACACACTAACAATTATCTAATGAATATGTCAAATCCATTCATAGGGATCAAGAAGGTAGTTGAGAGAAAGCCAATAGTGGATATACAAAAGATAAAGAAGGTAAGTTGATTGTGCGAAAATGGTAGATAAAAGCATAAAGCCATAATTCAGTAGATGGTAGGTGAAAAAAAGATGGTAGAAAAAAAAAAGCCTAATCATAGTAAATAATAAGAAATTGCATGATATTTATAAAACACTTAAAGCCCATTATGATCACTAGTAGTGGAGATGAATGAATGTCAGTGAAAGAGAACGATTTTTGGTTGTGTGTAGAATTGGGAGAGACACACAAGAAGCGCACATAAAGAGCACAAAAATGCAAAAATGTACATAGAGAAGACATATGGTTCGAATAGCTCTCTCTATTGATGATAAACAGAACAAAAGTAAGAGTTGACTAATATCTCTAAGTCCAAAGTACCAATACATACTAGTGTAATATGAATGTGGTAACATGAGGAAAAACCTACCACCATCACTAGATTAAAAAGTACCCATGTATAGCAAAAAGGTTCACATCAAAGCTACTCGAGGAACATATACCCATGAATATGTCTACCATGAATACCCATGAATATGTCTACCACATTATCTTGTGTAGGCAAATATAACAAATCAGTATCTCTTGCATGAAAGCACTCTCTCACATAGCTATAATGCACCTCAATGTGTTTGGTTTGTGCATGAAACACTGGATTTTGTGAAATAATTAATGCAATCCGACAATCATTGAGAATATGCAAAGGAATGTCAATCTCCATGTGTTAGTGTCAAGCCAGTGCATGTATCGACCCAACTAGGAAACTGCATACTATATATCTAGCCTTGTGTAGCATGCATATATAAGACATCCCACAACTTGCTGATAAAGCAAAGTGTCAAATGCACCACTATAATCCTCAACTGAGAATCAAATCCTATCTCCACTAGTGTGACACCCAAAAGACCAAGATAAGTGACATCAAAAGTATGCTACAAATCAGCCATAAGGATGTCAAGTTTTGCATCTCACGACCCAATCAAGAATATGTCATCAACATAAAGAAGAAGCATTGTGAGCTCAACCCCATCTTTGCGTGCATAGAGTATGCTTTCAATGGGACTACACAGGAAGCCAAGAGTAATAAAGTTCTTATGAGTTTCTTCATGCCATGCACATGGAGCTTTTTTAAAACCGTACAAGGCTTTATGCAAGCGACAAACCATATGATATAAACCATGTAGATTAATGTCATCAGGAGATACAAAATAGTCGACAAAATAGACAATCGGATTCCCCCCATTAAGGTTATATGGGGAAGTTGCATGATGCTAGAGGGCCTTTATTTTTACCTTGAATGGAAACCCGATGGCCCGAAAGTTTATGGCCCACCTAACCTAATGGATAGGCTCCCAAATATCATCTGTGACCATCAATGGTCACACATAGAGCTCATGAATTTTAGAAGCTAGGATTCCACAAATGTCCGGGCTCTCACAGTGGCTTCTCCTCATAATGAAGTTGTCACAACTTAGAACATCATGGATCATTTGTGGTCACTTGAGAGTGGACTATTGAGCATATCTAATGGATTGAACACATAATTTGCACACATGACGGGCTCCATCAAAAACTTATCAAGAAGGTGTTTCCTTAACATGCCATTTTGAGAAGTTTTGTTACACTCGTAAACACCATTTTGCTTAGGTGTATAGGAAATTTACATTGGAGTCCAATTCCTCTCCAAATGATGGAGTCTTGATAGGACCACATACATCACTATGAAAAAGATGCAATTTTCTTCTAGTGTGTGTATGACTATGTTTTGGAAAAGAAGAATGATGCATTTTTCCAAGACATGCCAAATTCCTTCTTCTTTTCATTATGCCTAGGAAGATATCTACACTCATCTATAGTATGAAAAATCTTCAAATAATATTTGCATCTCTTCTTTTACAAATCAGCATCATTAGAGGAATGAGTGGAAGAGGAAGTTTGAGCGTTTGTTTCTGATGAACCCAAAGCTGAAACAAATTTTATTTTTCCTTTTTGTGAGATAGCAGTTGCTTGCATTCCCTCAATCAGAGCACTCCTATTCAGTATAGATTTCTCTTCTTGCAAAAGAACATACACAATCTCTCAAATACATATATATTTTGATTCCCTTCTGCAACCATAAGGAGCGTAGTGGAAATGCTTTGAAAAGATTTTGGTATTTCTTTCAACAATGTAGAGATGAGTGATGCATTCAGAATCTCAACTATGTTTTCCAGTTGCTCTTTCAAGTCCTTGATGCATGTTAGATACACATTTGTAGACTCATTTTTAACTATACAAAAATCCTCAAGTTTCTTCCTCATGTATGCTACACATGCTTATTACCAAAGAGAAACAAAGAGGCAAGAGTGTCTCATGCTTATGTTGATGTAGAACATGATCGAATGTGTGGAACTATATAAAATTCATTGAAAATCCAATCAATGCATGAGTTTGAGCATCTTTGCCATCCCATCTAATTTGCTCCTATGTAGGTTTAGAAGGGTAACCATTGTACTTGAAGAAGAAGCTCCATCTGTAACAGTAGGCTATGAAGTAGAAGAACCTAGGGGTCTTTGATCTACATATGCTACTATGTTCCATAGTTGTTTTGCAAAAATAACATGTTTCATCATGTAAGACCACATTGGATAGTTGGGCAAATCAATCTTAGCTTTAGTTTGAAGCATGTAAAAAAGGCCATTACTACCTACCATTTCAATAAAGAACAAGAATGCGATAAGATCTTTAATTCAATGAAAGCGAAAATGAATGTTTAAATTTTCGCTCATAATCTATCACCTTGATGGAAATGTTGACCATAGGAATGGCTTTGAATTGGCAGTAAAACCCCAAGCTCGAAGATATGTTATGTAGGCATGGCAAGCATAAGCCAACCAAATGTTGGGGATCATACTCGTGTCTTATACGAGATTGTAGTTGCCATTTATAAATCCTATCTCTACTTTTGGGCTATTTACAAAGAAAATGTACAAGTTCTGCTCTTCATTCCACATCCTTCCCCTCCTAAATCTCCTAGTAGGCTCTCAACTTCTAGAGTTATAAACTACTATCTCTCATTATCTAATGGCTCTGTATCTTTGTACAGAGCTCTCTCATAGCTCAAGGAAGACTGTTCCTGCGTTTTAGAGAAATTCGAGCTTTCTATCTCTACGTTCTCGGCTATTTACAAAGAAATCTAGAACGTTTAGTCTTCGTTCAACATCCTCCCCCTCCTAAACCTGTTGATGTCATCATCAAATTATTGGAAGTATTGTTTTAACTTTCTTCACTATCCTTGGTTTTACTCCATACCTACTCATGTACAATGCCTCTTTGTAAACCTTGTATAGAAACTGTCCTCATTTCTTCAACTTGTTGCCATTTCCCAATGTCTCCCTCTAGCTTATGTTTTCCGTCTTTTAGATCTTTTGCACCTTTGCAAGCATCTCTCATAACCTTCATCAGCTCAAGAAAAGGTAACTTTGTTTTTGTGATAAGTTCTTCTTGCCTTGCCTCTACTCTATCCTCTACATCTATCATAACTACATCTTCATATTTTTGTTCCTCTTATTCATTATCATCAAAACTAGTCAAAATCATCATTTCCTCTTGTTCCTTTTGATCATCCTAAGTAGCTTGTATGCCAAATCCTAGAGAGACTATCAAAAAGGTCATTTATATTTGTTTGCTTTTCGAGTTCTTTCAATTTTTGGATATTAGACTCTTATTATTGATTTGATTCTTGGGATGACAATTCAATGTCCTACAATAACTGATAATCCTCTATATAATCGTGTTTTCCTTCAAAACTCTCCTCTTCCCTAGGTTGTTGAGGTATACACATTAGTTGTTCAAAAAACACCATTTGAATATACCTCACGAAAACCCCAATTGCAATGAAATTTTGTGACTATATAGAAGGATTAAGGAGCTAATCATACCAACTTAAATCACTGAAAATGATGGATCATGGTCAGAGAAACATCTCTGCAAACTCATAGAAAAAAATTGGGAGATATTGTAGTGAAGAATACACTCACATAGGCATCAAGATATGAACACAAATGATCATGAAAATGAATGTATATGAATTGTAAAGTACAATGGAATGAGTGGTACATATGTGTACCTTGAAGCCACATTCTAATATGCCATGAAGCCTTGCTCATAGAGGTACAGAAACCGCAACTAAAAGCCATGTATATATAGTGATGTTTGGAACCTAATTTTGAATTTGAATCTCTCCTAAAATCACTCTCAAATCTATTAGTGATTGATTCTCATACTCACTCAATCATGAATTAGTGGTGTTCTCCTTCCTACTCATCAACTGGACTCAACCACTTTAGATAGTTTCATGTTTTCATCAAGTAGAAGCTCAAAAATTACAAGAGTGAGTTCACAAGTGAACTCTTAAAGGATTGACATTTCCTTTCATTTTCTATGTCTTTTGATGACTCAAGCCGCAGGTTCCATGCTTGCACAAAGCAAATTGAGGTGCATTATCATTATGTTAGAGAGAGGTTCTCTACCAGGGAGGTCAGTTTGGCATATGTTCACACATACGATAACATTGCTGATCTTTTCTCAAATGCTCTACCTTGAGAGACGTTTGAAGATTTCCCCAAAGCTTTGGCTTATTGCCTTTTGTGGAATGATTTCTTTCCACATAGCTTTGCACTTCCTCACACATGAGTGAAAACTCATTGTTTTTCGCATCAACTCCTAATGGGGATTTGTTGACATATTTTGCTAGTGATATGTGTGAATACATTAGGACCACCGGGGCACTTTTTTCCCTCTTTAGGAGGATGTTAATCTCACAATTTCAGTTGAATCTTGCTTGAAAACTTGTGAGATAGTAGAGGTATCTATAGCTCTTATCCATGAAAATGTTTCAATTTATTTTTATATTATTTTTTTGCATTCATGAAGTGCTCTATTTTTAAAGATTAACACAAAGCTAGTGTTGTACCGCATAGTGTCAAGATAAAGTCATTGAAGTGCATTCATGAAGTGCTCTATTCTTAAAGATTAACACAAAGCAAGTGTTGTACCTGTCAAGCTAAAGACATTGAAGTGCATGAAGAAATCATCAGTTGCTCACTTATGAGAACATCTATGAATTCATCTCTGTGTGTGCATGGATCACCCTAACCTTTTTAATTCACATACATGCATTTTGTAACTTAGGATGGGTAGAACTTTCTCGTTTACCTAGTTCTAAGTACTATGTATCCAAATTTTTGTGTGATAGGTGGCAACCCTAGTTGTGCTATGGGATTTTGCATTACATTTGGTTACATAGGTTGCACCGTAGCCTATAGTCATGGCCTGATAGGTGGTACATATACTATGGGCATGAAAACTTATGGTATTTCATCTCCTCGTATGCCAATGATGTATGCCTCTATGGGTTGCAAAGATTCTTGTAGTTCTTGTACAATTGAGGGCTATTTTGTATTGATTCTCACTCCTATATCTATGAGAACCTTATATATTTGCACCTTGATTGTTTCCAATCCTACTTGAATATAGGGACCTCGATCAATGAGTTTATGAGAGGATCATTTACTATTTGTACATGTAACCATAGGGAAGATCTTTGTTTGTTCCCTTGCGCATTGGCATGCAAAGAGATTTTGCTCCATAAGGCTAATCGTGAAGCGATCTATATTATATACATATTCATCCATGCACTCTTCCATGGTGACAACTTGTTCATTCACACAAACATCACATGTGGCTAATATCTACATCCAACCTTGGGATTCAAGTTGCTCATTTGGAGACATTTGTGGAATATAGGCGTGGTATTCCATAGGTATTTTTTATTTCTTTAGTGGCACTACAACTTTAAGAATCTTCTCTTCTCTCAAATATGACTAAGGTGTGGAAGGGAGTTCTAATAGAAAGAGGTAAGGGATCAGTATGTGGGTTTACCAAAGGTGGAGAACTTGATCATGGTGCAGGTGGATAAATCAAATTATTGGGAGATGCATAAGATTGTGAGGTAGTGATCTATTGTAGCAAGGAAGATGGAAAGGTTGGGAGAGGGTGAGCTTTGAGTTGATGGAGTGAACGAATGTGATTTTTGTTATGGCATGGAGAAGGAAGCGGAATGTTGTGCATCCAGGGATGTAGACTTATGGATGGAGACATTCAAGAATGGTGATGGTGGAAGATGATCTCATGGAGGGAATGTAGACTAATGGACCAATGTAGTAGGAAAATCCTACACAACAACCATTATTGAAATGGGAGTTTTTTCTTTTGGATCCATAAGACATTAGAAAAAATATGTAGAAGATCCCATGTCAAAGTTGACGAATCTGCCTTGGTTCTTGCACTCACGGCCTCCTTGTAGTAGTAGTCCATAAGAATATGAAACTTTTTCCATATGAGAAGGTGGAGGAAAAAAAGAGGTTGTTGTAAGAGCAAGGTAGACTAGTTGGATTTGTCACTTGGTTTATTGAGAAGTTTATGTTACACTTATGCATTCTTCAAGTAGCTTTGATGTGAATCTTCTCCCTATACATGGGTGGTTTTTAATCTAGTGACGGATAGAGGTTTTCTCCCCATGTTACCACGTACATGATACACTCATATGTGGTGGTGGTTTGTACTTAGGGATATTATTCAGCTCTTATTCAAGCTCTGTTCATCCTAATAGAGAGATCTATTCCAACCATCTACCTTCTCCACGTCTCTTTTTGCATTTGTTCTCCTTGTGTGTGTGCTTCTTATGTGTCTCTTGCACTTCTACACACACCCAAGAATGGTATCATCATACGTTCAACTACTTCTAAATTTTTAGTTCAACAGCTAGAAAGCATTTCTACTAGTCGTGCTAGGGCTTTACCCCCCATAGATGATATTATTTCGGATGCATCATTCATCTCTACATTGCCGAATGAATTAATAGAATGTTTTCAAAGCTTTGCCACTACAATCGGTTTGGTTCCAAAAGGGAATCCAAATATGTATGCATTTGATGAGGTTGTGTCTCTTTTTTTATAAGAAGAGAAATCTAGAGTGACTATGAGTGGTTTGATTCATGGAACACAAGAACTTGCTATCTCAAAAAAATGGGAAATAAAGTGTGGTTAAGATTTGGGTTCATCAAAACCAAAGCCTTAAGCTCCCACTTCCACTCATTCCTTTAGTGATGCTTATTTGAAAAAGAAGAAGAGATGTAAACATTGTTGGAAGCCTAGTCATACTATTGAAGAGTATAGAAAAATTGCTAAGTAGAATGAAAAGAAGAAGGAATTGCTGAAAATTCATGAAATGAAAAGAATAATGAAGCCAACATGGCTGAGGTGGGATCCTTTGCCAATGGATTAGAACAAAGGATTTAAGTTTACACACTAACAATTATCTAATGAGTATGTCAAATGCATTCATAGGGATCAAGAAGGTAGTTGAGAGAAAGTCGATAGTGGATATACAAAAGTTAAAGAAGGTAAGTTGATTGTGCGAAAATGGTAGATGAAAACATAAAACCATAATTCAGTAGATGGTAGGTGAAAAAAAGATGGTAGATAAAAAAAAGCCAAATCATAGTAATTAATAACAAATTGCATGATATTTATAAAACACTTAGAGCCCATTAGTAGTGGAGATTAATGAATGTCAGTGAAAGAGAACCATTTCTGGTTGTGTGTAGAATTGGGAGAGACACACAAGAAGCGCACATAAAGAGCACAAAAATGCAGAAAGGTACATAGAGAAGACATATGGTTCGAATAGCTCTCTCAATTGATGATAAACACAACAAAAGTAAGAGTTGACTAATATCTCTAAGTACAAAGTATCACCACATATTAGTGTAATATGTATGTGGTAACATGAGGAAAAACCTATCACCAATACTAGATTAAAAAGTACCCATGTATAGCAAAAAGGTTCACATCAAAGCTACTCGAGGAACATATACCCATGAATATGTCTACCATGAATACCCATGAATATGTGTGCCACATTATCTTGTGTAGGCAAATCTACCAAATCAGTATCTCTTGCATGAAAGCACTCTCTCACATAGCTATAATGCACCTCAATGTGTTTGGTTTGTGCATGAAACACTGGATTTTGTGAAATAATTAATGCAATCCGACTATCATTGAGAATATGCATAGCAATGTCAATCTCCATGTGTTAGTGTCAAGCCAATGCATAAATCGACCCAACTAGGAAATTGCATACTATATATCTGGCCTTGTGTAGCATGCATATATAAGACATCGCATAACTTGCTGATAAAGAAAAATGTCAAATGCACCACTATAATCCTCAACTGAGAATAAACTCCTATCTCCACTAGTGCGGCACCCAAAAGACCAAGATAAGTGACATCAAAAGTATGCTACAAATCAGCCATAAGGATGTCAAGTTTTGCATCTCACGACCCAATCAACAATATGTCATGAACATAAAGAACAAGCATTGTGAGCTCAACCCCATCTTTGCGTGCATAGAGTATGCTTTCAATGGGACTACACATGAAGCCAAGAGCAATAAAGTTCTTATGAATTTCTTCATGCCATGCACATGGAGCTTTTTTGATACCATACAAGGCTTTAATCAAGCGACAAACCATATGATACTAAAGATGTAGATTAATGTCATCAGGAGATACAAAATAGTCGACAAAATATACAATCGGATTCCCCCCATTAAGGTTATATGGGGAAGCTGCATGATGCTAAAGGGCCTTTATTTTTACCTTGAATGGCAACCCGATGGCCTGAAAGTTTATGGCCCACCTAGCCTAATGTATAGGCTCCCAAAGATCATCTGTGACCATCAATTGTCACACATAGAGCTCATGAAACTTAGAAGTTAGGGTTCCACAAATGTTTGGGCTCTCACAATGGCTTCTCCTTATAATGAAGTTGTCTTAACTTAGAACATCATGGATCATTTGTGGTCACTTGAGGGTGGACTATTGATCATATCTAATGGATTGAACACATAATTTGCACACATGACCGGCTCCATCAAAAACTTATCAAGAAGGTGTTTCCTTAACATGCCATTTTGAGAAGTTTTCTTACACTCGTAAACACCATTTTGCTTAGGTGTATATTGGAATCTCATCTATGTTTTCCATTTCCTCTTTCAAGTCCTTGATGCATGTTAGATACACATTTGTAGACTCATTTTTAACTATACAAAAATCCTCAAGTTTCTTCCTCATGTATGCTACACATGCTTATTACAAAAGAGAAACAAAGAGGCAAGAGTTTCTCATGCTTATGTTGATGTAGAACATGCTCGAATGTGTGGAACTATATAAAATTCATTGAAAATGCAATCAATGCATGAGTTTGAGCATCTATGCCATCCCATCTAATTTGCTCCTATGTAGGTTTAGAAGGGTAACCATTGTACTTGAAGAAGAAGCTCCATCTTTGACAGTAGGCTGTGAAGTATAAGAACCTAGGGGTCTTTGATCTACATATGCTACTATGTTCCATAGTTGTTTTGCAAAAATAACATGTTTCATCATGTAAGACCACATTGGATAGTTGGGCAAATCAATCTTAGCTTCTGTTTCAAGCATGTAATAAAGGCCATTACTACCTACCATTTCAATAAGGAAACAAGAATGTGATAAGATCTTTAATTCAATGAAAGCTGAAATGAATGTTTAAATTTTTGCTCATAATCTATCACTTTGATGGATATGTTGACCATAGGAATGGCTTTGATTTGGTAGTAAAACCCCAATGCAATTGATGCAAATTCTTTCCCGCTACTTAAAATCATTGTTCTATGCTCTGAAGTCGATTTGCATTATTAAAAAGGAGCTGAACCTGCTCTGATACCACTACTTGGTGTGTGTGTGTGTGTGTGTGTTTGTGTAGAAGTGTGGGAGAGATACGACACACAACCAAATATGTAGAGAAAATGGACGGATGTGATAACTCTCTCTATTGATGATGAGCATAACAAAAGTAAGAGTTGAATAATATCCCTAAGTATAGATTACCTCCAGATATGAGTGTAACATGGGAAAAAATCTTTAGCCAACACTAGAGTAAAAAGTGTCCATGTATAGGGAAAAGATTCATATCAAAGACAAGGAACATGTAAGTGTAACCATGATAAATTCAGTTTGAAAAGCTTTACTAACTTACTTGGGATTTCTTCCTTGATCTTATCTTGGAACCACACATGTAGGGTCCTCATCTCTAAAGCTCAAGAAAATCAAGAAACAACAAGATGTTTTCATAAGTCTTGGTGGCATGTTGGCTAGTTGCGAAATCAAGGATGTGAATGATGCCCTTTCCAAAGGGAAAAGATCAAGTTTGGATGATCTCACTAATGAGTTCTTCAAAGCCTTTGAAGACTCCCTCATGAGTGCCCTGACAAAGTGCTTTAACAAACGGGTTATAAAGATTATTCAAAAGAAGGACAACAAGAAAATCATTCAAAACTAGAGGCCATTCACAATGCTCGAGTTTGGTTTTAAGCTCATTGCCAAAGGTCTTGTGGACTATGCCTCACATCTCCTGCAATTAATTCATGATGATCATTCACTAAAGGAATATGGATCTTAGAAGCAATTATGGATATCTTGAAAGGCCTTGATCTTGTTGCATCAAATCAAAATCTCCTATTTATTGAGATTGATTTTGACAAAGCTTATGATAGATTAGAGTGGAAATTCATCTTGCAATCCCTAGGGGGAATGGGCTTTGGAATGATGTTCATTAAAATTATCTTCACCCTCTTTGTGACCACCTCAGCTTGATCAATATCAACTAGTAGCCTTAATCTCTTATTATCCTCAAAAGACCCTGTCTGATCATCCGAAATTTTTTTTTCATTTCTACAGATGGTCTCGACTCCTTGGGCAAGCACCACACTTAGTAGGGCAACATTAAGATCCTTTCTTTTATGCAATAGCCAGATCAAATAGTGCTAATGCTTTTTAAAAATGACACAAACATCTTTCTCCATAATGCGATTAGTTGTGTCTCCCTATTTTCAAATTGTTTGGAAATTTTATGCACTAATTTTGCATCTAATGTGAAACATTATAAGACTAATTTATAAGTCACTCTTAAAATTTCTCCCTTTTATTTTAGCATTGAAAAAGGTTGCAAAGCTTTGGCCTCTAATACTCTAAACATTATTAAAATTGGTAAATAGATACTTCTAATGCTCTTGAAGTTGAAGGACTCCTCGTCTTCAGCAAATTGGAGTCTAACCTACCAAAAGTGATATTTACATTGTGAGTGTAGTGATACTAATCACTATTTGATGTAAAGTTAGATTCATTGTGAAACATTGGTTGGGACTTCTTGCTAAGTTATGCTTGACTACTCTATCTCCTTATTTCTTGCTGCTCTTTTCTTTGTTGTTCTCTTTTGAGGCTCTCTTATCTACTCATTCCTAATTGTTGGCCAACACTCCCCCCTCTCATTGCTGTCAGACCTTTGTGCTATAGGATGGTCAATGTAATACTCGAGGATATCTATTGCTAGTTCATGTTTGCATAGTCTTAATCCTTTTCCCAAATCAAACTACAATGCATCCCCATTTATGGAACTAGGAGTATCTGAGTGTGGAATCATGTAATATTTAGAATACATTGCGTGTTCCCATGCAGATGATTGAAGCACGTGTGATGGTTTAGGAGTCAATAGTTTAGAGTGATACTCCTAAAAACTTGTAGTAAACATGGCTTTGAAAGTTTTCTTATACCAAGCTCGAAGATATGTCATGTAGGCATGCCAAGCATAAGCCACCTAAATGCTAGGGATCATACTCATGTCGTACATGAGATTGTAGTTACCATCTAAAAATTCTATCTCTACTTTTGGGATATTTACAAAGAAAATGTACAAGTTCTGCTCTTCATTCAACATCCTTCCCCTCCTAAATCTCCTAGTAGGCTCTCAACTTCTAGATTTATAAACTACTATCTCTCATTATCTGATGGATCTCTATCTTTGTATAGAGCTCTATGTTAGCTCAAGGAAGACTATTCTTGAGTTTTAGAAAAATTAGAGCTTTCTATCTCTACGTTTTTGGCTATTTGCAAAGAAATTGTACAAGGTTTAGTCTTCATTTAGCATCCTCCCCCCTCCTAAACCTGTTGATGTCATCATCGAATTATTGGAAGTATTGTTGCAACTTTCTTCACTATCCTTGGTTTTACTCCATACCTACTCATGTACAATGCCTCTTTGTAAACCTTGTATAGAATCTTTCCTCATTTCTTCAATTTGTTGCCATTTCCCAATGTCTCCCTCCAGCTTATGTTTTCGGTCTTATAGATCTCTTGCACCTTTGCAAGAACCTCTCATAACCTTCAAGAGCTCAAGAAAAGGTAACTTTGTTTTTGTGACATGTTCTTCCTGCTTTGCCTCTACTCTATCCTCTACATCTATCATAACTACATCTTCATATTTTTTTTGCTCTTATTCATTATCATCCGAACTAGTCAAAATCATCATTTCCTCTTGTTCCTCTTGATCATCCTAAGTAGCTTGTATGCCAAATCCTAGAGAAGCATCAAAAAGCTCATTTATATTTGTTTGCTTTTCCAATTCTTTCACTTTTTGGATATTAGACTCTTATTATTGATTTGATTCATTGGATGACAATTCAATGTCCTACAATAACTGATAATCCTCTATATCATCCTGTTTTCCTTCAAAAATCTCATGTTCCTTAGGTGGTTGAGGTATACACATTAGTTGGTAAAAAAAAACACCATTTCCTCTTCTTTCTCTTGATCATCTGTGGTAGGTTGTATGCCAAACCCTATAGAAGCAACAAAATAATCATTTATATTTGTTGTCTTTTCTAGTTCTTTAAATGTTTGAATGTCAGACTCTTATGATTGATTTTCTTATTGGGATGATAATTCTATGTCCCAAAATAACCGATAATTCTCTATATCATCCTCGTTTTCTTCAAAAATCTTCTCGTCCTCAGGTAGTTGATGTATACACATTAGTTGGTCCATCCTATGTATTAGGATTTTGCTCCTTGGCATCAAACTCTAAGGTGCTTCTAATAATAGAGGTGGTGGCTATTCAAATTACCTTTGCTCATCCTATAGCAGTATGGCTTTCTTCTTCTCTTCTTCCTTAATTTTTTGTTTATGGTTTTTTTTTTTCGCTTCACCTCTTTAGCTTTTACTACTATATTTCTCTTCAACCATGCACAATGTATCAGACAAATTCTTTAGTTCCTTTTCTCTTTTCACAAAAAATGTTTTTTGTTTTGGCTCTCATCAAGTTGTCATGTAATTCTCCATATATCTTCCATTCCTCTCTTGGCACGTTAGTGGCTTTATCTTACAAATCCTATAGTGTGTTTTGGTATTTTGTTTTCAAATTTCTTCATATGTCTCTCTCTCTCTCTCTCTCTCTCTCTCTCTCTCTCTATATATATATATATATATATATATATATATATATATATATATATATATATATATATATATATATATATATATATATATCTATATAATTAGCATTTATGGATATATATTAGTACACGTACATAAAAATATTGAGAGTAAGGGTTTGAGGATCTACACATAAAAGATAAGGAATTAGGCTCTAGGTATTTATAGTGTATGTACATAAAGACATTTAAATTTTGGGTTTTTAGGATACATATTATTTTACATACATGTAGAGTGGCATCCTCACACACACATACACACACACACTACCACGACGGCAATTTAGTGGGACAACTTCACCCTGAAGTGGAGTTGCGCACCACTCAAGACATCCATAGGTAGACTTTTTTGTACCACATGCAACAACAGTAGTCACTCCAACATGAACTACCCTAACCAAGTTTTCTTGAAGTATTCTGTGTGCGTATGTTTATGTCTTTGTGTGTGCCTGTGTTTGTGGTTGTATAAAGGTATGTATGTAAGCGTATGTGTATTTATGTATATATGTAATAAGTATGTGTGACAATATTTATATGTGTATCTATGTTACGTATGGTATATCTAAGGATGTGTGCATGTGTATGGTGTATGTGTGTGTGTTTATATGCATATATTGGTGTGTATGTTCAAATATGTATCCATTTTTATGTGTGCATATGTATTTATATATGTGTGCATAAATGTGTATTGTTGTGTGTATGCATGTGTATGCTGATGTGTTTACATGTGTATGTATACATGTGGATATGAACGATACATTTTCGATTTATTAGTTGTATTACTCTATCGCTTTTGTTAGAAGTGATTCTTCTTCTAACAAAAATCAATTATAATAATTATTATTTTAAGTAAAATGAAAAATAGAACATTTTGATAAAAAATCATAAACATAAGAAAATTCTCATTTAATTGAAGCTATAGGCATCTATATCGTCATCAATATACCCCTCTTTTGCAATTTTTGTCTTAAACTTTCTTATGGCAGGCAGTGTTGAGCATTGAATACATTTATGTTTGTTATTTTCACAAAATTTTGCGTCCATAAGAAAACCAAAATTCTGTTCTAGTGGCAACAATTTGTGAGCAAAGATGTTCTTTTCTATGAAGCTTATGTAACTTTCCTAGCTCTTGAGCCTCTCACAATTCAGTTTTGGTGGTGGAATCGTTAGATGAGTTTGGGAAATCTTATGCTCATAAGAAAAATACTTGTATCTATGACCTTTCAAGAAATCTAACCTGCATAAGTGCTCCCAAAGAATCGAGTTATAACACTCTCCCACCCTGTCTTTATCAGAGGATGATGGCAGCGTATCAGAGGATGATGGCAGCGTAAAACGAGACTGTAGTGAAGGAGGTGTGTGTCGTTGAATTCCTGGATCGTCAAGGTCTAAACCTTTTTGCTCCCGTTGATCATTTATATTTCCATATATTTTGTCTGCATTAGATCAATACTTGTGCGACGTTTAACGAATGTAAGTGTCCGGATTACGCAATAGAACGATCTTACGTTTAACGATAGAATTGTTAAGGAAGTTTAACGAAGCTTTTCGATTTTCAAAGACTCTTGAGTATGCATTTATATCACAAACCCTTAAAACTCACAACAGAATTTTCGTACAGAATAAGCAATGCGAGACAGAAAATAAGGCGTTGATCATTTACACTTGAAGACTGAATTACAAATTGAAAAACTTAACACAACCATCTTCATTACAGGAAAAGCTCTAATAGCTACAGCCACAACGAAACTCAAAAAGAGAATTTCTGACGTTCAAGTGAGATTATCCAGCCACACTGAGCGTTCTGTTTTCATTACAAAGAAGGACATGCCTTACAGAAGGACAAAGCTTTGCTATTGAAACCCACAGTGCTCAATCTTAGGATCATGCGATGTGTTTGCATGCACATTTTCGTAATCGGCTCCACGCATTCCCGCATGGTCAAGTCCTATCGGTGGGTCGTGGGATCTATTGGCGTGAGGCTTCTCATAGTCCTCGTACTCTACTCGGCTCTCACTGTGAGAGTGGCGCACACTTAACTCCTCTTGTTTCTGGTTTTCAGAAAACATCTCTATCACTTCCTGATGTTGAGTTATCTGTTCCCCTTGGTCTGCATCCACGCCCGATCTTTTAATGGTGAAAGCGCCTGCAACCGAAAACCACGTAAGAATTTTACATTCTCTCTCTCTCTCTCTCCCAACAACGAAAGACATGAGCTGTATCATTGGCGGCGCAACCTAACGCAGGCTATTGACGTCTTCGTGTATCAAAGAGAACTTAAGCTACGTCAAAGTTCAGCTCAGCTCGATGGTACGCGTGTTCGAGCACCTAAACGCAGTTAAGCAGAAGCCTCCAACAACAGGGAACGCAGAAACTTCCGAAGGCACACAGAGAGCATTTTGTACATACCTTGTCCTGCCGCGTTACAACAGGGCATCAAGAAGATCGTCAGTAGGGCTGCGGACAAAATAAGCTCTCGTCTATTCATCTTTGCGCCCGCAGATTATCTAGAGAAGGTTATCAATACAATAGCACCATACACATCCTTCCTTTATAAATGTAGCGCGTCATACGAGTCGGTGATGTTTGTGAGGAAAGCATCGAGATGCGGATGCTCGAACAATAAAGAATGTAAATTTCTTGGTTGGCGAATCTTTTTTTCAATAACCCCATGTAATGTTCAACAAATTTTAGCTCACGACTTAAAAGTTCAAGACCCTCATCGAAGTTTGCTCCTTTTGTTCAAGGTTTCGGTTTCTCAACGAAGGTGTGATCAAACTATTCACAAAAAGCTAAAATCCAAAACAGTTGGCCTACCTCTAGACATAGTTTTACCCTCTTTTATGTCAACCTTCTCATCAACAAGTGCATCATGTAAATTTGCATCAGAAAAGGAATGATCTTCATTATCATTTATTGGAATGAGTAAAGGCTAAGAAATTGCCTGGTTTGGACTAGCACCCCCTACAGCTCAATTACATAATATGGAGGCCCATAATGAAGAAATTCCTCCTCTTTGGACAGAGGAATCATTGGAGAGGGACTTGAGTACCTTGGGTAACGATATCTCTCTTCATTCTCTACTTTGCATGCAGGTTACTATAAACAACAAACTCATCAAAATTCTACATGATGATGGTAGTTGACATGACTTCATTTCACATTTATTAGTTCAACAATTCAAATTGAAAACGTTTCCTTCTTTGTATAAAGTACAAGCTGCATTTCAAGGTAATCGTTATAATTTAACACGAGAAGTGCAAGACCTTACGATTAGCATAGGCTCATATATTGATTCACGAACATTTTTATTTGCACCTTTTCAATCTTATGATGTTGTACTAGGTATGCCTTTTTGTCATCATTATAACCCACACATTGACTACCATACATATACCTTTAACTCTGAATTTAAAGGTCAAATTATTACTTTGTCTACATGACATGATTTCCAACCATTTCCATTGATTAGTCATACTCAAGTAAAACCTGCATTTAGGAAAGGATTCAATTCATGCATTGTCTTTGTCAATTTCATCAACGATTATACTCATACACTTCGTGATGCACATAAACCTTTCATGACTACTTATAAGGATTGTTTTATGTCTAACTATCCCTTTGAACTACCACCCTCTCCAGGATCCTTTGACCATAGCATAGATTTAGTCACTGGTAGTTCTCCTCCTCATAAAGCACGTTATAGACATGACCCACTACACAAAAAGGAAATAGAAAACCAAGTAAAAGAGCTACTACAGAAAGAAATTATAAGGCCTAGTTCTTTCCCATTTGGAGCACCACTTCTCTTAGTAGAGAAGAAGAATAAAACTTATCTTATGTGCATTGATGATAGAGCGCTTAACAAGATCACAATAAAGCATAGATACCCTATTCCTCGAATAGATGATCTTTTAGATAAATTATGAGGAGCTCGTGTCTTTACTAAAAATTGATCTAAAATAAGGATACCATATCTTTAAGACCGCATTTAGAACTCAAGTAGGCCATTATGAATTTATGGTAATGCCCTTTGGACTTACTAATGCCCTGTTACATTTGCATGAATGATGAATAACATTTTTCTTGATTACCAAGGCTTTCTTCTTGTATTTTTTGCCGATATACTTGTTTACAATAAGAATGATAGTGAGCATGAGAAGCACCTTAAAACAATTTTTCATTTACTATGAGAGAACACACTTTATGCTAATCTTCAAAAGAGTTACCTCTTTCAAGTAAGCTAGAATATCTAGCACATATTATTTCAAGTGAAGGTGTGCATGTGGATCCAAAAAAGATTAAAGTTATAGTAGAATGCCCTACACCACAATCAGTCAATGATGTTCGTTCCTTTCTTGGGTTGGCTAGTTTCTATAGGAAATTTGTTGAAAATTTTTCTTATTCAGCATTGCCCCTTACCTTGTTATTAAAAAAGAAAATAAAATTTGCATGGGCACTTACCCAACAACAATCCTTTGAAAAACTCAAACATGCACTTTCACATGCAACTCTTTCACAATTACCTAATTTTTCACAACCCTTTCATGTTTTTACTGATGCTAGTGGTTCAGGGATAGGTGTTGTTTTAATGCAAAATGGTCATCCTATTGCATTTGAGAGTAAGAAGCTTAATCCCTCAGAACAAAACTAAAGTACGTATGATAAAGAATTATTAGCAATTGTGCATGCTTTGCGAATTTGGAAACACTATCTTATGGGCTCTAAGGTCTTAATCAAAACCGATCAACATGCTATTAAGAATTTATTAAATCATCCCTTAATCTCTCATCGCCATCTTAAATGGGAATCATTCATTTAAAATTTCCAACCCATGATTCAATATGAGCCTAGTTAAGCGAATGTTGTAGCTGATGCTCTTAGCCGACTTCCTTCACATTCTCTTGTTTTGCATAATATTTATGCCATCCAAATACATTCTTTTCAAGAAATTGTTTCCACTTATGCATCTGATTTGTATTTTTCACGTGCACGGCATGACTTCTACAATGGTGCACTTTATCTGATGAACATTATACATTTCATAATGGGTTTCTTTATTTTCAACATAGATTATGCATAACTCAAGATTTTAAAGATTTTGTCATCAAAGAAATGCATAAACCATCTTGCATGGGTCATAGAGGCATAAAAAAGCACCATTTCTACCTGCAAAGATTTCTTCTTTTGGCCACACATGGAAAAAAATATTGCACATTATGTTTCTCAATGCATTGTATGTCAGCGTGTGAAACATCATCATGGTAAACCATTTGGATTATTGATGCCACTTCCCATTCCAAACAAACCATCGGAAGCTTGGAGCACCATTTGCTCAATCTTTCTTGCTCTTCTTGTGTTGGTTGACCTTTGTTCCTGAAACTTGGCATAACTTCATCTCCACATATACAACCATATAAATTCCTACCTTGAAGATAAGCCTCAATCCTTAATGACCAGGCTAAGTAGTATCTCTATCAAATTTGTCATTTGATGAAGGAAATCCATCTACCATGTTGTCCAACCTTGCTCTGATAGCACTGTGAAGAGATAGATTTGAACTTGGAGAAGATGAAGTGTTGCTGCAAAAAGTTTGCACTACACCAACCAAATAAACTCTAGAGATGTGTAGTGGACCCTTTTAGCTTGCCAAAGAATGTATTAGGCACCCTTATTACTGTGGAAGGTCACTCTCAAAGAGATGAATCAAAATAGATAGGTAGAAGTTGAACCAAAGGAAAAAAACTTGCTATTTTGGTTCATACACCAGTACATTGTTTTAAACAATTTTCTGGACACAACAACAATTGAATTAATTCCTTATGGGGACCTCCAATTTAACTTAGTAAGGTAAAAATCATGAGTGATGTCATAAAAAATGATGGACTACATGAAGATAAAAGAGTTTAACAAGTCACAACATCATCGCGATTTTCACGGTCTGTAGAAGTCCTAAGACCAATGAGCAAAGATATATTAATATCTTAAAATTCCAAGAGGCAATGCTGATGAAACTTTTTAGGCATATAATAGACCTTATGATTAATCTAACATGATTTAAATCATGGAAAATGACCACTTACACACTGAGAAAAAGCCTTTAGAAAATCACCATTTTCATGGAGTATTAACAAGGAAGTGAATTATGCAAAGATATAGTCAAGATCTAATGAATATACCTCACGATTGAAAAACTCAATTTCAATAAAATTTTATGAATATATAGAAGGATTAAGGAGATAATTGTACCAACTTAAATCACTCAAAATGATGGATCATGGTCAGAGAATCATCTCTGCAAACTCAAAAAAAAAAATTGGGAGATATTGCAGTGAACAGTACACTCACATAGGCATCAAGACATGAACACAAATGATCATGAAAATGAATGGTATATTGATTGTAAAGTACAATGGACTTAATGGTACATATGTCGCCCTTGAAGCCACACTCTAATATGCAATGAAGCCCTGCTCATAGAGGTACAAGAACCGCAACTAAAAGCCATGTATATATGGTGATGTTTGGAGCCTTATTTTGAATCTGAATCTCTCCTAAAATCACTCTCAAATCTTTTACTGATTGGTTCTCATACTCACTCAATCATGAATTAGTGGTTTTCTCCTTCCTAATCATCAAGTGGACTCAACCACTTTAGATACTTTCACTTTTACAACAAGTAGAAGCTCAAAAATTACAAGAGTGAGTTCACAAGCAAACTCTTAAAGGATTGACATTTCGTGTAAATTTATATGTCTTTTGATGACTGAAGCCACCACTTAGACTTGCCATGGGCTTGTTCCAACAAGTGTGTGTGGCTCAGATGCCTTCTAATACTTCAAGTGTGGAATCTAAACATTATGAAAATTGGTAAATAGATACTTCTAATACTCTTGAAGTTGAAGGAATCCTCATCTTGAACAAATTGGAGTCTAATCTTTTCCAAAAATGATATTTACATTATGAGTGTAGTGATACTAATCACTATTTTATGTAAAGTTACATTCATTGTGAAGCATTGGTTGGGCCTTCTTGCTAAGTTATGCTTGACTACTCTATCTCCTTATTTCTTGTTGCTCTTTTCTTTGTTGTTCTCTATTGAGGCTCTCTTATCTACTCATTTCGAATTGCTGGCCAACACTCCCCCCTCTCATTCCTGACAGAACGTTGTGCTATAGGATGGTCAATGTAACACTTAAGGATATCTATTGCTAGTTCATGTTTGCATAGTCTTAGTCCTTTTCCCAAATCAAACTACAATGCATCCCCATTGATGGCACTAGGAGTATCCGAGTGTGGAATCATGTAATATTTAGAATACATTGCTTGCCCCGTGCCAATGATTGAAGCAAGTGTGTTGGTTTAGGACTGAATACTTTAGAGTGATACTCCTAAAAACCTGTAGTAAGCATGGCTTTGAAATTTTTATTATACCAAGCTCGAAGATATGTCATGTAGGCATGCCAAGCATAAGCCAACCAAATGTTGGGGATCATACTCATGTCGTATACGAGATTGTAGTTGCCATTCATAAATCCTATCTCTACTTTTGGCCTATTTACAAAGAAAATGTACAAGTTCTGCTCTTCAGTCCACATCCTTGCCCTCCTAAATCTCCTAGTAGGCTCTCCACTTCTAGAGTTATAAACTACTATCTCTCATTATCTGATGGCTCTCTATCTTTTTATAGAGCTCTGTGATAGCTCAAGGAAGACTGTTCCTGTGTTTTAGTGAAATTCGAGCTTTCTATCTCTATGTTTTTGGCTATTTTCAAAGAAATTTTACAAGGTTTAGTCTTCATTCAACATCCTCCCCCTCCTAAACCTGTTGATGTCATCATCAAATTATTGGAAGTATTGTTGCAACTTTCTTCACTATCCTTGGTTTTACTCCATACCTACTCATGTACAATGCTCTTTGTAAACCTTGTATAGAAACTTTCCTCATTTCTTCAACTTGTTGCCATTTCCCAATGTCTCCCTCTAGCTTATGTTTTCGGTCTTATAGATCTTTTGCACCTTTGCTAGCATCTCTCATAACCTTCATCAGCTCAACAAAAGGTAACTTTCTTTTTGTGACAAGTTCTTCTTGCTTTGCCTCTACTCTATCCTCTACATCTATCATAACTACATCTTCATATTTTTGTTGCTCTTATTCATTATCGTTCAAACTAGTCAAAATCATCATTTCCTCTTGTTCCTCTTGATCATCCTAAGTAGCTTGTATGCCATATCCTAGAGAAGCATCAAAAAGGTCATTTATATTTGTTTGCTTTTCGAGTTCTTTCAATTCTTGGATATTAGACTCTTATTATTGATTTGATTTTTGGGATGACAATTCAATGTCCTACAATAACTGATAATCCTCTATATAATCATGTTTTCCTTCAAAAATCTCCTCTTCCTCAGGTGGTTGAGGTATACACATTAGTTGGTCAAAAAACGCCATTTGAATATACCTCACGAAAACCCCAATTGCAATGAAATTTTGTGACTATATAGAAGGATTAAGGAGCTAATCGTACCAACTTAAATCACTGAAAATGATGGATCATGGTTAGAGAAACATCTCTGCAAACTCATAGAAAAAAATTGGGACATATTGTAGTGAACAATACACTCACATGGGCATCAAGATATGAACACAAATGATCATGGAAATGAATGTATATGGATTGTAAAGTACAATGGAATTAATGTTACATATGTGTGCCTTGAAGCCACATTCTAATATGCCATGAAGCCCTGCTCATAGAGGTACAAAAACCGCAACTAAAAGCCATGTATATATAGTGATGTTTGGAGCCTAATTTTGAATTTGAATCTCTCCTAAAATCACTCTCAAATCTTTTAGTGATTGATTCTCATACTCAGTCAATCATGAATTAGTGGCATTCTCCTTCCTACTCATCAAGAGTGAGTTCACAAGTGAACTCTTAAAGGATTGACATTTCCTTTAATTTTCTCTTTTGATGACTCAAGCCGCCACTTAGACTTTCCATGGGCTTGTTCCAACAAGTGTGTATGGCTCAAATGCCTTTTGGCTTATTTGGGTGTTGGTAAGTCTTTTTTCAATGCCATCTTTAGTGACAATTAGACTGCATGAGCAGTTGTGAGGAACATTAGGTTCCATGCTTGCACAAAGCAAATTGAGGTGCATTATCATTATGTCAGAGAGAGGTTCTCTACTAGGGAGGTCCGTTTGGCATATGTTCACACATACGATAACATTGCTGATCTTTTCTCAAATGCTCTACCTTGAGAGAAGTTTGAAGATTTCCCCAAAGCTTTGGGCTTATTGCCTTTTGTGGATTGATTTCTTTCCACATAGCTTGGCACTTCCTCATACATGAGTGAAAATGCATTCTTTCTCGCATCACTCCCAATGGGGATTTGTTGACATAATTTGCTAGGGATATGTGTGAATACATTAGGACCACCGGGGCACTTTTTTTCCCTCTTTAGGAGGATGTTAATCTCACAATTTCAGTTGAATCTTGCTTGAAAACTTGTGAGATAGTAGAGATATCTATAGCTCTTATCCATAAAAATGTTTCAATTTATTTTTATAGGATTTTTTTGCATTCATGAAGTGCTGTATTCTTAAAGATTAACACAAAGCAAGTGTTGTACCTCTCAAGCTAAAGACATTGAAGTGCATGAAGAAATCATCAATTGCTCACTTATGAGAACATCTATGAATTCATCTCTATGTGTGCATGGATCACCCTAACCTTTTTAATTCACATACATTCATTTTGTAACTTAGGATGGGTAGAACTTTCTCGTTTAGCTAGTTCTAAGTACTAGGTATCCAAATTTCTATGTGATAGGTGGCAACCCTAGTTGTGCTATGGGATTTTGCATTACATTTGGTTACATAGGTTGCACCATAGCCTATAGTCATGGCCTGATAGGTGGTACATATACTATGGGCATGAAACTTTATGGTATTTCATCTCCTCGTATGCCAATGATGTATGCCTCTATGGGTTGCAAAGATTCTTGTAGTTCTTGTACAATTGAGGGCTATTTTGTATTGATTCTCACTCCTATATCTATGAGAACCTTATATATTTGCACCTTGATTGTTTCCAATCCTACTTGAATATAGGGACCTCGATCAATGAGTTTATGAGAGGATCGTTTACTATTTGTACATGTAACCATAGGGAAGATCTTTGTTTGCTCCCTTGCGCATTGGCATGCAAAGAGATTTTGCTCCATAAGGCTAATCCTAAAGAGATCTATATTATAGACATATTCATCCATGCACTCTTCCATGGTGACAACTTGTTCATTCACACAAACATCACATGTGGCTAATATCTACATCCAACCTTGGGATTCAAGTTGCTCATTTGGAGACATTTGTGGAATATAGGCGTGGTATTCCATAGGTATTTTTTATTTCTTTAGTGGCACTACAACTTTAAGAATCTTCTCTTCTCTCAAATATGACTAAGGTGTGGAAGGGAGTTCTAATAGAAAGAGGTAAGGGATCAGTATGTGGGTTTACCAAAGGTGGAGAACTTGATGATGGTGCAGATGGATAAATCAAATTATTGGGAGATGCATAAGATTGTGAGGTAGTGATCTATTGTAGCAAGGAAGATGGAAAGGTTGGGAGAGGGTGAGCTTTGAGTTGATGGAGTGAACGAATGTGATTTTTGTTATGGCATGGAGAAGGAAGCGGAATGTTGTGCATCCAGGGATGTAGACTTATGGATGGAGACATTCAAGAATGGTGATGGTGGAAGATGATCTCATGGAGGGAATGTAGACTAATGGACCAATGTAGTAGGAAAATCCTACACAACAACCATTATTGAAATGGGAGTTTTTTCTTTTGGATCCATAAGACATTAGAAAAAATATGTAGAAGATCCCATGTCAAAGTTGACTAATCTGCCTTGGTTGTTGCACTCACGGCCTCCTTGTAGTAGTAGTCCATAAGAATATGAAACTTTTTCCATATGAGAAGGTGGAGGAAAAAAAGAGGTTGTTGTAAGAGCAAGGTAGACTAGTTGGATTTGTCACTTGGTTTATTGAGAAGTTTATGTTACACGTATGCATTCTTCAAGTAGCTTTGATGTGAATCTTCTCCCTATACATGGGTGGTTTTTAATCTAGTGACGGATAGAGGTTTTCTCCCCATGTTACCACGTACATGATACACTCATATGTGGTGGTGGTTTGTACTTAGGGATATTATTCAGCTCTTTTTCAAGCTCTGTTCATCCTAATAGAGAGATCTATTCCAACCATCTACCTTCTCCACGTCTCTTTTTGCATTTGTTCTCCTTGTGTGTGTGCTTCTTATGTGTCTCTTGCACTTCTACACACACCCAAGAATGGTATCATAATACGTTCAACTACTTCTAAATTTTTAGTTCAACAACTAGAAAGCATTTCTACTAGTCGTGCTAGGGCTTTAGCCCCCATAGATGATATTATTTCGGATGCATCATTCATCTCTACATTGCCGAATGAATTAATAGAATGTTTTCAAAGCTTTGCCACTACAATCGGTTTGGTTCCAAAAGGGAATCCAAATATGTATGCATTTGATGAGGTTGTGTCTCTTTTTTTATAAGAAGAGAAATCTAGAGTGACTATGAGTGGTTTGATTCATGGAACACAAGAACTTGCTATCTCAAAAAAATGGGAAATAAAGTGTGGTTAAGATTTGGGTTCATCAAAACCAAAGCCTTAAGCTCCCACTTCCACTCATTCCTTTAGTGATGCTTATTTGAAAAAGAAGAAGAAATGTAAACATTGTTGGAAGCCTAGTCATACTATTGAAGAGTATAGAAAAATTGCTAAGTAGAATGAAAAGAAGAAGGAATTGCTGAAAATTCATGAAATGAAAAGAATAATGAAGCCAACATGGCTGAGGTGGGATCCTTTGCCAATGGATTAGAACAAAGGATTTAAGTTTACACACTAACAATTATCTAATGAGTATGTCAAATGCATTCATAGGGATCAAGAAGGTAGTTGAGAGAAAGTCGATAGTGGTTATACAAAAGTTAAAGAAGGTAAGTTGATTGTGCGAAAATGGTAGATGAAAACATAAAACCATAATTCAGTAGATGGTAGGTGACAAAAAGATGGTAGATAAAAAAAGCCAAATCATAGTAATTAATAACAAATTGCATGATATTTATAAAACACTTAAAGCCCATGATGATCACTAGTAGTGGAGATTAATGAATGTCAGTGAAAGAGAACCATTTTTGGTTGTGTGTAGAATTGAGAGAGACACACAAGAAGCGCACATAAAGAGCACAAAAATGCAGAAAGGTACATAGAGAAGACATATGGTTTGAATAGCTCTCTCAATTGATGATAAACACAACAAAAGTAAGAGTTGACTAATACCTCTAAGTACAAAGTATCACCACATATTAGTGTAATATGTATGTGGTAACATGAGGAAAAACCTATCACCAATACTAGATTAAAAAGTACCCATGTATAGCAGAAAGGTTCACATCAAAGCTACTCGAGGAACATATACCCATGAATATGTCTACCATGAATACCCATGAATATGTGTGCCACATTATCTTGTGTAGGCAAATCTACCAAATCAGTATCTCTTGCATGAAAGCACTCTCTCACATAGCTATAATGCACCTCAATGTGTTTGGTTTGTGCATGAAACACTGGATTTTGTGAAATAATTAATGCAATCCGACTATCATTGAGAATATGCATAGCAATGTCAATCTCCATGTGTTATTGTCAAGCCAATGCATAAATCGACCCAACTAGGAAATTGCATACTATATATCTGGCCTTGTGTAGCATGCATATATAAGACATCGCATAACTTGCTGATAAAGAAAAATGTCAAATGCACCACTATAATCCTCAAGTGAGAATAAAATCCTATCTCCACTAGTGTGGCACCCAAAAGACCAAGATAAGTGACATCAAAAGTATGCTACAAATCAGCCATAAAGATGTCAAGTTTTGCATCTCACGACCCAATCAACAATATGTCATGAACATAAAGAACAAGCATTGTGAGCTCAACCCCATCTTTGCGTGCATAGAGTATGCTTTCAATGGGACTACACATGAAGCCAAGAGCAATAAAGTTCTTATGAATTTGTTCATGCCATGCACATGGAGCTTTTTTGATACCATACAAGGCTTTATGCAAGCGACAAACCATATGATACTAAAGATGTAGATTAATGTCATCAGGAGATACAAAATAGTCGACAAAATAGACAATCGGATTCCCCCCATTAAGGTTATATGGGGAAGCTGCATGATGCTAAAGGCCTTTATTTTTACCTTGAATGGCAACCCGATGGCCTGAAAGTTTATGGCCCACCTAGCCTAATGTATAGGCTCCCAAAGATCATCTGTGACCATCAATTGTCACACATAGAGCTCATGAAACTTAGAAGTTAGGGTTCCACAAATGTTTGGGCTCTCACAATGGCTTCTCCTCATAATGAAGTTGTCTTAACTTAGAACATCATGGATCATTTGTGGTCACTTGAGGGTGGACTATTGATCATATCTAATGAATTGAACACATAATTTGCACACATGACCGGCTCCATCAAAAACTTATCAAGAAGGTGTTTCCTTAACATGCCATTTTGAGAAGTTTTCTTACACTCGTAAACACCATTTTGCTTAGGTGTATATTGGAATCTCATCTATGTTTTCCATTTCCTCTTTCAAGTCCTTGATGCATGTTAGATACACATTTCTAGACTCATTTTTAACTATACAAAAATCCTCAAGTTTCTTCCTCATGTATGCTACACATGCTTATTACAAAAGAGAAACAAAGAGGCAAGAGTTTCTCATGCTTATGTTGATGTAGAACATGCTCGAATGTGTGGAACTATATAAAATTCATAGAAAATGCAATCAATGCATGAGTTTGAGCATCTATGCCATCCCATCTAATTTGCTCCTATGTAGGTTTAGAAGGGTAACCATTGTACTTGAAGAAGAAGCTCCATCTGTGACAGTAGGCTGTGAAGTATAAGAACCTAGGGGTCTTTGATCTACATATGCTACTATGTTCCATAGTTGTTTTGCAAAAATAACATGTTTCATCATGTAAGACCACATTGGATAGTTGGGCAAATCAATCTTAGCTTCTGTTTCAAGCATGTAATAAAGGCCATTACTACCTACCATTTCAATAAGGAAACAAGAATGTGATAAGATCTTTAATTCAATGAAAGCTGAAATGAATGTTTAAATTTTTGCTCATAATCTATCACTTTGATGGATATGTTGACCATAGGAATGGCTTTGATTTGGTAGTAAAACCCCAATGCAATTGATGCAAATTCTTTCCCGCTACTTAAAATCATTGTTCTATGCTCTGAAGTCGATTTGCATTATTAAAAGTGTGCATGCCATGATGTACAAAATCAAAACTTGAGAAGGAGCTGAACCTGCTCTGATACCACTACTTGGTGTGTGTGTGTGTGTGTGTGTGTTTGTGTAGAAGTGTGGGAGAGATACGACACACAACCAAATATGTAGAGAAAATGGACGGATGTGATAACTCTCTCTATTGATGATGAGCATAACAAAAGTAAGAGTTGAATAATATCCCTAAGTATAGATTACCTCCAGATATGAGTGTAACATGGGAAAAAATCTTTAGCCAACACTAGAGTAAAAAGTGTCCATGTATAGGGAAAAGATTCATATCAAAGACAAGGAACATGTAAGTGTAACCATGATAAATTCATTTTGAAAAGCTTTACTAACTTACTTGGGATTTCTTCCTTGATCTTATCTTGGAACCACACATGTAGGGTCCTCATCTCTAAAGCTCAAGAAAATCAAGAAACAACAAGATGTTTTCATAAGTCTTGGTGGCATGTTGGCTAGTTGCGAAATCAAGGATGTGAATGATGCCCTTTCCAAAGGGAAAAGATCAAGTTTGGATGATCTCACTAATGAGTTCTTCAAAGCCTTTGAAGACTCCCTCATGAGTGCCCTGACAAAGTGCTTTAACAAACGGGTTATAAAGATTATTCAAAAGAAGGACAACAAGAAAATCATTCAAAACTAGAGGCCATTCACAATGCTCGAGTTTGGTTTTAAGCTCATTGCCAAAGGTCTTGTGGACTATGCCTCACATCTCCTGCAATTAATTCATGATGATCATTCACTAAAGGAATATGGATCTTAGAAGCAATTATGGATATCTTGAAAGGCCTTGATCTTGTTGCATCAAATCAAAATCTCCTATTTATTGAGATTGATTTTGACAAAGCTTATGATAGATTAGAGTGGAAATTCATCTTGCAATCCCTAGGGGGAATGGGCTTTGGAATGATGTTCATTAAAATTATCTTCACCCTCTTTGTGACCACCTCAGCTTGATCAATATCAACTAGTAGCCTTAATCTCTTATTATCCTCAAAAGACCCTGTCTGATCATCCGAAATTTTTTTTTCATTTCTACAGATGGTCTCGACTCCTTGGGCAAGCACCACACTTAGTAGGGCAACATTAAGATCCTTTCTTTTATGCAATAGCCAGATCAAATAGTGCTAATGCTTTTTAAAAATGACACAAACATCTTTCTCCATAATGCGATTAGTTGTGTCTCCCTATTTTCAAATTGTTTGGAAATTTTATGCACTAATTTTGCATCTAATGTGAAACATTATAAGACTAATTTATAAGTCACTCTTAAAATTTCTCCCTTTTATTTTAGCATTGAAAAAGGTTGCAAAGCTTTGGCCTCTAATACTCTAAACATTATTAAAATTGGTAAATAGATACTTCTAATGCTCTTGAAGTTGAAGGACTCCTCGTCTTCAGCAAATTGGAGTCTAACCTACCAAAAGTGATATTTACATTGCGAGTGTAGTGATACTAAGCACTATTTGATGTAAAGTTAGATTCATTGTGAAACATTGGTTGGGACTTCTTGCTAAGTTATGCTTGACTACTCTATCTCCTTATTTCTTGCTGCTCTTTTCTTTGTTGTTCTCTTTTGAGGCTCTCTTATCTACTCATTCCTAATTGTTGGCCAACACTCCCCCCTCTCATTGTTGTCAGACCTTTGTGCTATAGGATGGTCAATGTAATACTCGAGGATATCTATTGCTAGTTCATGTTTGCATAGTCTTAATCCTTTTCCCAAATCAAACTACAATGCATCCCCATTTATGGAACTAGGAGTATCTGAGTGTGGAATCATGTAATATTTAGAATACATTGTGTGTTCCCATGCAGATGATTGAAGCACGTGTGTTGGTTTAGGAGTCAATAGTTTAGAGTGATACTCCTAAAAACTTGTAGTAAACATGGCTTTGAAAGTTTTCTTATACCAAGCTCGAAGATATGTCATGTAGGCATGCCAAGCATAAGCCACCTAAATGCTAGGGATCATACTCATGTCGTACATGAGATTGTAGTTACCATCTAAAAATTCTATCTCTACTTTTGGGATATTTACAAAGAAAATGTACAAGTTCTGCTCTTCATTCAACATCCTTCCCCTCCTAAATCTCCTAGTAGGCTCTCAACTTCTAGATTTATAAACTACTATCTCTCATTATCTGATGGATCTCTATCTTTGTATAGAGCTCTATGTTAGCTCAAGGAAGACTATTCTTGAGTTTTAGAAAAATTAGAGCTTTCTATCTCTACGTTTTTGGCTATTTGCAAAGAAATTGTACAAGGTTTAGTCTTCATTTAGCATCCTCCCCCCTCCTAAACCTGTTGATGTCATCATCGAATTATTGGAAGTATTGTTGCAACTTTCTTCACTATACTTGGTTTTTTTTTTTTTTAAATAAAGGAAGTTCGGCCTTAGCCTAATCTCCCGGACTTTAATAATATTAAAGAGAAAAAGTTACAAGTGAATGGGACTAGTGCCCATGGGACCCCCCAAATCCCACAATGCAGGGGAGGAGTACGGCAAGCTATAGGGCATTACAAATGAGGCGGATAACATTACCATCACCCTCATGTGGGACCCATTTGGGTTTCAACTTGTTGTTTTCGAGGAGATAGATACAGTGATGTCTAAACGGTGGTGATCTCTTGACTCGGGAGATTCTTTTACCAAGGAGAAATAAGGATTTCTCGATCGACCATTCCTTGGGAGTTTGGCCGAAATTGACGGCACAGCGCTCTCTCCAAATCTTCCAGAGAGCCTCACCTCTGATGGCATTCCATAGTCTTGATGAGCATCCGATCGCCTCACCCAACATCACTTGTTGCCAGTTGATTTGACTCGTTAGTCTCAAAACGCGGTATACGTGATGCCAGATAACACGGGACTTGGGGCAGTCGAAGAACAGGTGGGATAAATCTTCGATGCACCGATGACAACGCTTGCACCATGGCGGCACACCACAGATTTTGTTAGCCCTTGCATTAGTCCAGATTCCCTTATGCAAGACCTGCCACATGAGAACGGACTTTTTGACCTCAATTAGGGGGTGCCAAAGAGACATGAATTTTAGCTCCCACCGAAGTTTGGTCCAAGTAAGGCACCACCTCTTGTTAAGGGTGTGGTGAACATCCAAATCCCCTTTGAAGTTTGGGATTTCGGAAAGCTTCTTACCATTGCTCCATTTGAGGCCTTCCGAGCAAGGAAGATCCTGACCGCAAAGAAGGCGGGTAGTTGAGCGGTCCCAGGCTAAACACCTGCTTTGAAGAAGAGTCCATTCCTCAAAGGTAACGCTAATTCTCGGATCCAAATCTTCGAACCTAATCCACTGGCTGGTCTCTTGTTTCTAGAGCTGTTTCCACTGTTTGAACCCCTTGTTCCATAACCGCCTTGCAGTTTGGAGGTTCCAAGATTCCACTTCCCTAATGCCACTGATCGGGAACCAAATAGAGTCATTTTGTCTTATGCCAGCTGCCCACTTCCATTCATCGCTGATTCTGATGAGCTGTTTGGCTTTGTTCCAATTCTTCCATAAGGAACGCACGAGGCTAGAGCCTTTAGGGCGGACCGGGTGGGGGGAGAACAAAAGTGTTAGAATCCCTATGTCCTTCCAACCAGGGAGGCCGACGAAGGTAAAGTCTTCCGTGTTTCTGAAGATCAATTTAGCCCAAGAGGACTCCCTATTGCTCCAGGCCTTGATAAGCCATTTAGCCGCCAGCTTGTCAGCAAGTCCAGCAATATCCAAAATACCCAAGCCCCCTGAGTCTTTAGGGCTAATGCAAGTTCCCCAATTGATTTTGGGAACCCCCCTTCTGTTGGGGTCCCCAGTCCAAAGGAAGTTCCTGCAGATTCTTTCTACTTTGGCCAAGTCTTTCTCCTTAGGTCTCCAGCACGAGATAAAGTAAATAATTGTAGACAACATAAAAGTGTTAATAACCATAGCACGTCCTGCCAGGTTGACTTGCATACCTTTCCACAGATTCAGCTTGCTATCCAACTTGGATAGTACCCACTTCCATCGTTGGTCCATTGAGATGCCGAAACCCATCGGAATGCCGAGAAGACGGAAGACTTGACCGCTAGGGATAACTTGACACCCCCGATCCACCAACAATTGGGGAGTAGGCCCGCTGATCGCTCTAAAAGCAGTTTTAGCATGGTTGATTTTTGAGCCTGATGCCACACAAAAGGTGTGGAGGCACCACCAAAACACCTCAATGCTGTTTATATCGTTATGCACAAAGGCATTCATGTCATCAGCAAAAAGTCTCACAACCATTTGGCCGTGATTTAGGGGTAAGGAGAGACCCTTGAGATTGCCAGCATCCAAGTGATGCTTTAATAGGCAGCTGAGTCCATTCGAATAGTAAAGGAGCTAGAGGGCAGCCTTGCCTAATTGATCTTTTTAAATGAATGGGTTCGGAGAGCTTACCGTTGATGTTTATTCTAGTTGAAGCATTTCCAAGAAGAGTGGCAACCATCTTCGTGAACTTTTGGCTGCAACCAAGGTCTTTCAGTGATTGAAGAATAAAGTCCCATTCCAATCTGTCATACGCTTTGTCGAAGTCGATCTTAATGAAAACTAGATCTTGAGCAGACTCCTCAGCAAAAGCAAGGCCTTCCCAAATGTCAATAATTGCTTCTAGTATAGATCTACCTTTGATAAAACCTTTTTGGTCCTCGCACAGCCATGACTTTAAATGACAGGAGATTCTGTTGGCGATAACTTTTGCAATTATCTTGTATCCAGTTTGGAGCATGGTAATCGGACGCCAGTTTTCAATTTTGTTTTTATCTCCCCGTTTATGGATTAACTTGATGACGCCATTATTCAGGCACTCAGGGAGGGCACCGAAGGAGAGAGCCTCTTGCCACACGAGGCGCAGTGGGGTGGCCACCTGAAGTTTGAAGGACTTAAAAAACTCATTGGTAAGGCCATCTGGACCCGGACTTTTCCCATTGGGAAGGGCATCAATAACCTCGATAATTTCATTCTCGGAGATGTTAGCATCCAGCAGAGCAATCAAGTTCTGTGGGACCATACCTACTCATGTACAATGCCTCTTTGTAAACCTTGTATAGAATCTTTCCTCATTTCTTCAATTTGTTGCCATTTCCCATACCTTGGTTTTACTCCATACCTACTCATGTACAATGCCTCTTTGTAAACCTTGTATAGAATCTTTCCTCATTTCTTCAATTTGTTGCCATTTCCCAATGTCTCCCTCCAGCTTATGTTTTCGGTCTTATAGATCTCTTGCACCTTTGCAAGAACCTCTCATAACCTTCAAGAGCTCAAGAAAAGGTAACTTTGTTTTTGTGACATGTTCTTCCTGCTTTGCCTGTACTCTATCCTCTACATCTATCATAACTACATCTTCATATTTTTTTTGCTCTATTCATTATCATCCGAACTAGTCAAAATCATCATTTCCTCTTGTTCCTCTTGATCATCCTAAGTAGCTTGTATGCCAAATCCTAGAGAAGCATCAAAAAGCTCATTTATATTTGTTTGCTTTTCCAATTCTTTCACTTTTTGGATATTAGACTCTTATTATTGATTTGATTCATTGGATGACAATTCAATGTCCTACAATAACTGATAATCCTCTATATCATCCTGTTTTCCTTCAAAAATCTCATGTTCCTTAGGTGGTTGAGGTATACACATTAGTTGGTAAAAAAAAACACCATTTCCTCTTGTTTCTCTTGATCATCTGTGGTAGGTTGTATGCCAAACCCTATAGAAGCAACAAAATAATCATTTATATTTGTTGTCTTTTCTAGTTCTTTAAATGTTTGAATGTCAGACTCTTATGATTGATTTTCTTATTGGGATGATAATTCTATGTCCCAAAATAACCGATAATTCTCTATATCATCCTCGTTTTCTTCAAAAATCTTGTCGTCCTCAGGTAGTTGATGTATACACATTAGTTGGTCCATCCTATGTATTAGGATTTTGCTCCTTGGCATCAAACTCTAAGGTGCTTCTAATAATAGAGGTGGTGGCTATTCAAATTACCTTTGCTCATCCTATAGCAGTATGGCTTTCTTCTTCTCTTCTTCCTTAATTTTTTGTTTATGGTTTTGTTTTTTCGCTTCACCTCTTTAGCTTTTACTACTATGTTTGTCTTCAACCATGCACAATGTATCAGACAAATTCTTTAGTTCCTTTTCTCTTTTCACAAAAAATGTTTTTTGTTTTGGCTCTCATCAAGTTGTCATGTAATTCTCCATATATCTTCCATTCCTCTCTTGGCACGTTAGTGGCTTTATCTTACAAATCCTATAGTGTGTTTTGGTATTTTGTTTTCAAATTTCTTCATATGTCTCTCTCTCTCTCTCTCTCTCTCTCTATCTATCTATCTATCTATCTATCTATATATATATATATATATATATATATATATATATATATATATATATATATATATATATATATATATATATATATATATATATATATATATATATATATATATATATATATATATATATATATATATATATATATATATATATATATATAATTAGCATTTATGGATATATATTAGTACACGTACATAAAAACATTGAGAGTAAGGGTTTGAGGATCTACACATAAAAGATAAGGAATTAGGCTCTAGGTATTTATAGTGTATGTACATAAAGACATTTAAATTTTGGGTTTTTAGGATACATATTATTTTACATACATGTAGAGTGGCATCCTCACACACACATACACACACACACTACCACGACGGCAATTTAGTGGGACAACTTCACCCTGAAGTGGAGTTGCGCACCACTCAAGACATCCATAGGTAGACTTTTTTGTACCACATGCAACAACATTAGTCACTCCAACATGAACTACCCTAACCAAGTTTTCTTGAAGTATTCTGTGTGCGTATGTTTATGTCTTTGTGTGTGCCTGTGTTTGTGGTTGTATAAAGGTATGTATGTAAGCGTATGTGTATTTATGTATATATGTAATAAGTATGTGTGACAATATTTATATGTCTATCTATGTTACGTATGGTATATCTAAGGATGTGTGCATGTGTATGGTGTATGTGTGTGTGTTTATATGCATATATTGGTGTGTATGTTCAAATATGTATCCATTTTTATGTGTGCATATGTATTTATATATGTGTGCATAAATGTGTATTGTTGTGTGTATGCATGTGTATGCTGATGTGTTTACATGTGTATGTATACATGTGGATATGAACGATACATTTTCGATTTATTAGTTGTATTACTCTATCGCTTTTGTTAGAAGTGATTCTTCTTCTAACAAAAATCAATTATAATAATTATTATTTTAAGTAAAATGAAAAATAGAACATTTTGATAAAAAATCATAAACAAAAGAAAATTTTCATTTAATTGAAGCTATAGGCATCTATATCGTCATCAATATACCCCTCTTTTGCAATTTTTGTCTTAAACTTTCTTATGGCAGGCAGTGTTGAGCATTGAATACATTTATGTTTGTTATTTTCACAAAATTTTGCGTCCATAAGAAAACCAAAATTCTGTTCTAGTGGCAACAATTTGTGAGCAAAGATGTTCTTTTCTATGAAGCTTATGTAACTTTCCTAGCTCTTGAGCCTCTCACAATTCAGTTTTGGTGGTGGAATCGTTAGATGAGTTTGGGAAATCTTATGCTCATAAGAAAAATACTTGTATCTATGACCTTTCAAGAAATCTAACCTGCATAAGTGCTCCCAAAGAATCGAGTTATAACACTCTCCCACCCTGTCTTTATCAGAGGATGATGGCAGCGTATCAGAGGATGATGGCAGCGTAAAACGAGACTGTAGTGAAGGAGGTGTGTGTCGTTGAATTCCTGGATCGTCAAGGTCTAAACCTTTTTGCTCCCGTTGATCATTTATATTTCCATATATTTTGTCTGCATTAGATCAATACTTGTGCGACGTTTAACGAATGTAAGTGTCCGGATTACGCAATAGAACGATCTTACGTTTAACGATAGAATTGTTAAGGAAGTTTAACGAAGCTTTTCGATTTTCAAAGACTCTTGAGTATGCATTTATATCACAAACCCTTAAAACTCACAACAGAATTTTCGTACAGAATAAGCAATGCGAGACAGAAAATAAGGCGTTGATCATTTACACTTGAAGACTGAATTACAAATTGAAAAACTTAACACAACCATCTTCATTACAGGAAAAGCTCTAATAGCTACAGCCACAACGAAACTCAAAAAGAGAATTTCTGACGTTCAAGTGAGATTATCCAGCCACACTGAGCGTTCTGTTTTCATTACAAAGAAGGACATGCCTTACAGAAGGACAAAGCTTTGCTATTGAAACCCACAGTGCTCAATCTTAGGATCATGCGATGTGTTTGCATGCACATTTTCGTAATCGGCTCCACGCATTCCAGCATGGTCAAGTCCTATCGGTGGGTCGTGGGATCTATTGGCGTGAGGCTTCTCATAGTCCTCGTACTCTACTCGGCTCTCACTGTGAGAGTGGCGCACACTTAACTCCTCTTGTTTCTGGTTTTCAGAAAACATCTCTATCACTTCCTGATGTTGAGTTATCTGTTCCCCTTGGTCTGCATCCACGCCCGATCTTTTAATGGTGAAAGCGCCTGCAACCGAAAACCACGTAAGAATTTTACATTCTCTCTCTCTCTCTCTCCCAACAACGAAAGACATGAGCTGTATCATTGGCGGCGCAACCTAACGCAGGCTATTGACGTCTTCGTGTATCAAAGAGAACTTAAGCTACGTCAAAGTTCAGCTCAGCTCGATGGTACGCGTGTTCGAGCACCTAAACGCAGTTAAGCAGAAGCCTCCAACAACAGGGAACGCAGAAACTTCCGAAGGCACACAGAGAGCATTTTGTACATACCTTGTCCTGCCGCGTTACAACAGGGCATCAAGAAGATCGTCAGTAGGGCTGCGGACAAAATAAGCTCTCGTCTATTCATCTTTGCGCCCGCAGATTATCTAGAGAAGGTTATCAATACAATAGCACCATACACATCCTTCCTTTATAAATGTAGCGCGTCATACGAGTCGGTGATGTTTGTGAGGAAAGCATCGAGATGCGGATGCTCGAACAATAAAGAATGTAAATTTCTTGGTTGGCGAATCTTTTTTTCAATAACCCCATGTAATGTTCAACAAATTTTAGCTCACGACTTAAAAGTTCAAGACCCTCATCGAAGTTTGCTCCTTTTGTTCAAGGTTTCGGTTTCTCAACGAAGGTGTGATCAAACTATTCACAAAAAGCTAAAATCCAAAACAGTTGGCCTACCTCTAGACATAGTTTTACCCTCTTTTATGTCAACCTTCTCATCAACAAGTGCATCATGTAAATTTGCATCAGAAAAGGAATGATCTTCATTATCATTTATTGGAATGAGTAAAGGCTAAGAAATTGCCTGGTTTGGACTAGCACCCCCTACAGCTCAATTACATAATATGGAGGCCCATAATGAAGAAATTCCTCCTCTTTGGACAGAGGAATCATTGGAGAAGGACTTGAGTACCTTGGGTAACGATATCTCTCTTCATTCTCTACTTTGCATGCAGGTTACTATAAACAACAAACTCATCAAAATTCTACATGATGATGGTAGTTGACATGACTTCATTTCACATTTATTAGTTCAACAATTCAAATTGAAAACGTTTCCTTCTTTGTATAAAGTACAAGCTGCATTTCAAGGTAATCGTTATAATTTAACACGAGAAGTGCAAGACCTTACGATTAGCATAGGCTCATATATTGATTCACGAACATTTTTATTTGCACCTTTTCAATCTTATGATGTTATACTAGGTATGCCTTTTTGTCATCATTATAACCCACACATTGACTACCATACATATACCTTTAACTCTGAATTTAAAGGTCAAATTATTACTTTGTCTACATGACATGATTTCCAACCATTTCCATTGATTAGTCATACTCAAGTAAAACCTGCATTTAGGAAAGGATTCAATTCATGCATTGTCTTTGTCAATGTCATCAACGATTATACTCATACACTTCGTGATGCACATACACCTTTCATGACTACTTATAAGGATTGTTTTATGTCTAACTATCCCTTTGAACTACCACCCTCTCCAGGATCCTTTGACCATAGCATAGATTTAGTCACTGGTAGTTCTCCTCCTCATAAAGCACCTTATAGACATGACCCACTACACAAAAAGGAAATAGAAAACCAAGTAAAAGAGCTACTACAGAAAGAAATTATAAGGCCTAGTTCTTTCCCATTTGGAGCACCACTTCTCTTAGTAGAGAAGAAGAATAAAACTTATCTTATGTGCATTGATGATAGAGCGCTTAACAAGATCACAATAAAGCATAGATACCCTATTCCTCGAATAGATGATCTTTTAGATAAATTATGAGGAGCTCGTGTCTTTACTAAAAATTGATCTAAAATAAGGATACCATATCTTTAAGACCGCATTTAGAACTCAAGTAGGCCATTATGAATTTATGGTAATGCCATTTGGACTTACTAATGCCCTGTTACATTTCCATGAATGATGAATGACATTTTTCTTGATTACCAAGGCTTTCTTCTTGTATTTTTCGCCGATATACTTGTTTACAATAAGAATGATAGTGAGCATGAGAAGCACCTTAAAACAATTTTTCATTTACTATGAGAGAACACACTTTATGCTAATCTTGAAAAGAGTTACCTCTTTCAAGTAAGCTAGAATATCTAGCACATATTATTTCAAGTGAAGGTGTGCATGTGGATCCAAAAAAGATTAAAGTTATAGTAGAATGCCCTACACCACAATCAGTCAATGATGTTCGTTCCTTTCTTGGGTTGGCTAGTTTCTATAGGAAATTTGTTGAAAATTTCTCTTATTCAGCATTGCCCCTTACCTTGTTATTAAAAAAGAAAATAAAATTTGCATGGGCACTTACCCAACAACAATCCTTTGAAAAACTCAAACATGCACTTTCACATGCAACTCTTTCACAATTACCTAATTTTTCACAACCCTTTCATGTTGTTACTGATGCTAGTGGTTCACGGATAGGTGTTGTTTTAATGCAAAATGGTCATCCTATTGCATTTGAGAGTAAGAAGCTTAATCCCTCAGAACAAAACTAAAGTACGTATGATAAAGAATTATTAGCAATTGTGCATGCTTTGCGAATTTGGAAACATTATCTTATGGGCTCTAAGGTCTTAATCAAAACCGATCAACATGCTATTAAGCATTTATTAAATCATCCCTTAATCTCTGATCGCCATCTTAAATGGGAATCATTCATTTAAAATTTCCAACCCATGATTCAATATGAGCCTAGTTAAGCGAATGTTGTAGCTCATGCTCTTAGCCGACTTCCTTCACATTCTCTTGTTTTGCATAATATTTATGCCATCCAAATACATTCTTTTCAAGAAATTGTTTCCACTTATGCATCTGATTTGTATTTTTCACGTGCACGGCATGACTTCTACAATGGTGCACTTTATCTGATGAACATTATACATTTCATAATGGGTTTCTTTATTTTCAACATAGATTATGCATAACTCAAGATTTTAAAGATTTTGTCATCAAAGAAAGGCATAAACCATCTTGCATGGGTCATAGAGGCATAAAAAAGCACCATTTCTACCTGCAAAGATTTCTTCTTTTGGCCACACATGGAAAAAAATATTGCACATTATGTTTCTCAATGCATTGTATGTCAGCGTGTGAAACATCATCATGGTAAACCATTTGGATTATTGATGCCACTTCCCATTCCAAACAAACCATCGGAAGCTTGGAGCACCATTTGCTCAATCTTTCTTGCTCTTCTTGTGTTGGTTGACCTTTGTTCCTGAAACTTGGCATAACTTCATCTCCACATATACAACCATATAAATTCCTACCTTGAAGATAAGCCTCAATCCTTAATGACCAGGCTAAGTAGTATCTCTATCAAATTTGTCATTTGATGAAGGAAATCCATCTACCATGTTGTCCAACCTTGCTCTGATAGCACTGTGAAGAGATAGATTTGAACTTGGAGAAGATGAAGTGTTGCTGCAAAAAGTTTGCACTACACCAACCAAATAAACTCCAGGGATGTGTAGTGGACCCTTTTAGCTTGCCAAAGAATGTATTAGGCACCCTTATTACTGTGGAAGGTCACTCTCAAAGAGATGAATCAAAATAGATAGGTAGAAGTTGAACCAAAGGAAAAAAACTTGCTATTTTGGTTCATACACCAGTACATTGTTTTAAACAATTTTCTGGACACAACAACAATTGAATTAATTCCTTATGGGGACCTCCAATTTAACTTAGTAAGGTAAAAATCATGAGTGATTTCATAAAAAATGATGGACTACATGAAGATAAAAGAGTTTAACAAGTCACAGCATCATCGCGATTTTCACGGTCTGTAGAAGTCCTAAGACCAATGAGCAAAGATATATTAATATCTTAAAATTCCAAGAGGCAATGCTGATGAAACTTTTTAGGCATATAATAGACCTTATGATTAATCTAACATGATTTAAATCATGGAAAATGACCACTTACACACTGAGAAAAAGCCTTTAGAAAATCACCATTTTCATGGAGTATTAACAAGGAAGTGAATTATGCAAAGATATAGTCAAGATCTAATGAATATACCTCATGATTGAAAAACTCAATTTCAATAAAATTTTATGAATATATAGAAGGATTAAGGAGATAATTGTACCAACTTAAATCACTCAAAATGATGGATCATGGTCAGAGAATCATCTCTGCAAACTCAAAAAAAAAAATTGGGAGATATTGCAGTGAACAGTACACTCACATAGGCATCAAGACATGAACACAAATGATCATGAAAATGAATGGTATATTGATTGTAAAGTACAATGGACTTAATGGTACATATGTCGCCCTTGAAGCCACACTCTAATATGCAATGAAGCCCTGCTCATAGAGGTACAAAAACCGCAACTAAAAGCCATGTATATATGGTGATGTTTGGAGCCTTATTTTGAATCTGAATCTCTCCTAAAATCACTCTCAAATCTTTTACTGATTGGTTCTCATACTCACTCAATCATGAATTAGTGGTTTTCTCCTTCCTAATCATCAAGTGGACTGAACCACTTTAGATACTTTCACTTTTACAACAAGTAGAAGCTCAAAAATTACAAGAGTGAGTTCACAAGCAAACTCTTAAAGGATTGACATTTCGTGTAAATTTATATGTCTTTTGATGACTGAAGCCACCACTTAGACTTGCCATGGGCTTGTTCCAACAAGTGTGTGTGGCTCAGATGCCTTCTAATACTTCAAGTGTGGAATCTAAACATTATGAAAATTGGTAAATAGATACTTCTAATACTCTTGAAGTTGAAGGAATCCTCATCTTGAAAAAATTGGAGTCTAATCTTTTCCAAAAATGATATTTACATTATGAGTGTAGTGATACTAATCACTATTTTATGTAAAGCTACATTCATTGTGAAGCATTGGTTGGGCCTTCTTGCTAAGTTATGCTTGACTACTCTATCTCCTTATTTCTTGCTGCTCTTTTCTTTGTTGTTCTCTTTTGAGGCTCTCTTATCTACTCATTTCGAATTGCTGGCCAACACTCCCCCCTCTCATTCCTGACAGAACTTTGTGCTATAGGATGGTCAATGTAACACTTAAGGATATCTATTGCTAGTTCATGTTTGCATAGTCTTAGTCCTTTTCCCAAATCAAACTACAATGCATCCCCATTGATGGCACTAGGAGTATCCGAGTGTGGAATCATGTAATATTTAGAATACATTGCTTGCCTCGTGCCAATGATTGAAGCAAGTGTAATGGTTCAGGACTGAATACTTTAGAGTGATACTCCTAAAAACCTGTAGTAAGCATGGCTTTGAAATTTTTATTATACCAAGCTCGAAGATATGTCATGTAGGCATGCCAAGCATAAGCCAACCAGATGTTGGGGATCATACTCATGTCGTATACGAGATTGTAGTTGCCATTCATAAATCCTATCTCTACTTTTGGGATATTTACAAAGAAAATGTACAAGTTCTGCTCTTCAGTCCACATCCTTGCCCTCCTAAATCTCCTAGTAGGCTCTCCACTTCTAGAGTTATAAACTACTATCTCTCATTATCTGATGGCTCTCTATCTTTTTATAGAGCTCTGTGATAGCTCAAGGAAGACTGTTCCTGTGTTTTAGTGAAATTCGAGCTTTCTATCTCTATGTTTTTGGCTATTTTCAAAGAAATTTTACAAGGTTTAGTCTTCATTCAACATCCTCCCCCTCCTAAACCTGTTGATGTCATCATCAAATTATTGGAAGTATTGTTGCAACTTTCTTCACTATCCTTGGTTTTACTCCATACCTACTCATGTACAATGCCTCTTTGTAAACCTTGTATAGAAACTTTCCTCATTTCTTCAACTTGTTGCCATTTCCCAATGTCTCCCTCTAGCTTATGTTTTCGGTCTTATAGATCTTTTGCACCTTTGCTAGCATCTCTCATAACCTTCATCAGCTCAACAAAAGGTAACTTTCTTTTTGTGACAAGTTCTTCTTGCTTTGCCTCTACTCTATCCTCTACATCTATCATAACTACATCTTCATATTTTTGTTGCTCTTATTCATTATCGTTCAAACTAGTCAAAATCATCATTTCCTCTTGTTCCTCTTGATCATCCTAAGTAGCTTGTATGCCATATCCTAGAGAAACATCAAAAAGGTCATTTATATTTGTTTGCTTTTCGAGTTCTTTCAATTCTTGGATATTAGACTCTTATTATTGATTTGATTTTTGGGATGACAATTCAATGTCCTACAATAACTGATAATCCTCTATATAATCATGTTTTCCTTCAAAAATCTCCTCTTCCTCAGGTGGTTGAGGTATACACATTAGTTGGTCAAAAAACGCCATTTGAATATACCTCACGAAAACCCCAATTGCAATGAAATTTTGTGACTATATAGAAGGATTAAGGAGCTAATCGTACCAACTTAAATCACTGAAAATGATGGATCATGGTTAGAGAAACATCTCTGCAAACTCATAGAAAAAAATTGGGACATATTGTAGTGAACAATACACTCACATGGGCATCAAGATATGAACACAAATGATCATGGAAATGAATGTATATGGATTGTAAAGTACAATGGAATTAATGTTACATATGTGTGCCTTGAAGCCACATTCTAATATGCCATGAAGCCCTGCTCATAGAGGTATAAAAACCGCAACTAAAAGCCATGTATATATAGTGATGTTTGGAGCCTAATTTTTAATTTGAATCTCTCCTAAAATCACTCTCAAATCTTTTAGTGATTGATTCTCATACTCAGTCAATCATGAATTAGTGGCATTCTCCTTCCTACTCATCAAGAGTGAGTTCACAAGTGAACTCTTAAAGGATTGACATTTCCTTTAATTTTCTCTTTTGATGACTCAAGCCGCCACTTAGACTTTCCATGGGCTTGTTCCAACAAGTGTGTATGGCTCAAATGCCTTTTGGCTTATTTGGGTGTTGGTAAGTCTTTTTTCAATGCCATCTTTAGTGACAATTAGACTGCATGAGCAGTTGTGAGGAACATTAGGTTCCATGCTTGCACAAAGCAAATTGAGGTGCATTATCATTATGTCAGAGAGAGGTTCTCTACTAGGGAGGTCCGTTTGGCATATGTTCACACATACGATAACATTGCTGATCTTTTCTCAAATGCTCTACCTTGAGAGAAGTTTGAAGATTTCCCCAAAGCTTTGGGCTTATTGCCTTTTGTGGATTGATTTCTTTCCACATAGCTTGGCACTTCCTCATACATGAGTGAAAATGCATTCTTTCTCGCATCACTCCCAATGGGGATTTGTTGACATAATTTGCTAGTGATATGTGTGAATACATTAGGACCACCGGGGCACTTTTTTTCCCTCTTTAGGAGGATGTTAATCTCACAATTTCAGTTGAATCTTGCTTGAAAACTTGTGAGATAGTAGAGATATCTATAGCTCTTATCCATAAAAATGTTTCAATTTATTTTTATAGGATTTTTTTGCATTCATGAAGTGCTCTATTCTTAAAGATTAACACAAAGCAAGTGTTGTACCTCTCAAGCTAAAGACATTGAAGTGCATGAAGAAATCATCAGTTGCTCACTTATAAGAACATCTATGAATTCATCTCTATGTGTGCATGGATCACCCTAACCTTTTTAATTCACATACATTCATTTTGTAACTTAGGATGGGTAGAACTTTCTCGTTTAGCTAGTTCTAAGTACTAGGTATCCAAATTTCTGTGTGATAGGTGGCAACCCTAGTTGTGCTATGGGATTTTGCATTACATTTGGTTACATAGGTTGCACCATAGCCTATAGTCATGGCCTGATAGGTGGTACATATACTATGGGCATGAAACTTTATGGTATTTCATCTCCTCGTATGCCAATGATGTATGCCTCTATGGGTTGCAAAGATTCTTGTAGTTCTTGTACAATTGAGGGCTATTTTGTATTGATTCTCACTCCTATATCTATGAGAACCTTATATATTTGCACCTTTATTGTTTCCAATCCTACTTGAATATAGGGACCTCGATCAATGAGTTTATGAGAGGATCGTTTACTATTTGTACATGTAACCATAGGGAAGATCTTTGTTTGCTCCCTTGCGCATTGGCATGCAGAGAGATTTTGCTCCATAAGGCTAATCCTAAAGAGATCTATATTATAGACATATTCATCCATGCACTCTTCCATGGTGACAACTTGTTCATTCACACAAACATCACATGTGGCTAATATCTACATCCAAACTTGGGATTCAAGTTGCTCATTTGGAGAAATTTGTGGAATATAGGCCTGCTATTCCATAGGTATTTTTTATTTCTTTAGTGGCACTACAACTTTAAGAATCTTCTCTTCTCTCAAATATGACTAAGGTGTCGATGGGAGTTCTAATAGAAAGAGGTAAGGGATTAATATGTGAGTTTACCAAAGGTGGAGAACTTAATCATGGTGGAGGTGAATAAATCAAATTATTGGGAGATGCATAAGATTGTGAGGTAGTGATCTATTGTAGCAAGGAAGATGGAAAGGTTGGGAAAGGGTGAGCTTTGAGTTGATGGAGTGAACAAATCTGATTTTTGTTATGGCATGGAGAAGGAAGTGGAATGTTATGCTTCTAGGGATCTAGACTTATGGATGGAGACATTCAAGAATGGTGATGGTGGAAGACGATCTCATGGAGGGAATGTAGACTAATGGACCAATGTAGAAGGAAAATCCTACACAACAACCATTATTGAAATGGGAGTTTTTTCTTTTGGATCCATAAGACATTAAACAAAATATGTAGAAGATCCCATGTCAAAGTTGACGAATCTGCCTTGGTTGTTGCACTTACGGCCTCCTTGTAGTAGTAGTCCATAAGAATATGACACTTCTTCCATATGAGAAGGTGGAGGAGAAAAAGAGGTTATTGTAAGAGCAAGGTAGACTAGTTGGATTTGTCACTTGGTTTATTGAGAAGTTTATGTTACACTTATGCATTCTTCAAGTAGCTTTGATGTGAATCTTCTCCTTATACATGGGTGGTTTTTAATCTAGTGACGGATAGAGGTTTTCTCCCCATGTTACCACATACATAATACACTCATATGTGGTGGTAGTTTGTACTTAGGGATATTATTCAGCTCTTATTTATGCTCTGTTCATCCTTAATAGAGAGATCTATTCCAACCATCTACCTTCTCCACGTCTCTTTTTGCATTTGTTCTCCTTGTGTGTGTGCTTCTTGTGTGTCTTTTGCACTTCTACACACACTCAAGAATGGTATCATAATAGGTTCAAATCCTTCTAAATTTTTAGTTCAATAGCTAGAAAGCATTTCTACTAGTAGTGCTAGGGCTTTACCCCCCATAGATGATATTATTTCGGATGCATCATTCATCTCTACATTGCTGAATGAATTAATAGAATGTTTTCAAAGCTTTGGCACTACAATCGGTTTCGTTCCAAAGGGGAATCCAAATATGTATGCATTTGATGAGGTTGTGTCTCTTTTTTTATAAGAAGAGAAATCTAGAGTGAATATGAGTGGTTTGAATGATGGAACACAAGAATTTGCTATCTCAGAAAAATGGGAAATAAAGTGTGGTTAAGATTTGGGTTCTTCAAAACCAAAGCCTCAACCTCCCACTTCCACTCATTCCTTTAATGATGCTTATTGAAAAAGAAGAAGAGATGCAAACATTGTGGGAAGGCTAGTCATACTATTGAAGATCATGGAAAAATTGCTAAGTAAAATGAAAAGAAGAAGGAATTGCTGAAAATTCATGAAATGCAAAGAATAATGAAGCCAACATGGCTGAGGTGGGATCCTTTGCCAATGGATTAGAACAAAGGATTTAAGTTTACACACTAACAATTATCTAATGAATATGTCAAATGCATTCATAGGGATCAAGAAGGTAGATGGTAGGTGAAAAAAAGATGGTAGATAAAAATAAGCCAAATCATAGTAATTAATAACAAATTGCATGATATTTATAAAACACTTAGAGCCCCTTATGATCACTATTAGTGGAGATGAATGAATGTCAGTGAAAGAGAACCATTTTTGGTTGTGTGTAGAATTGGGAGAGACACACAAGAAGCGCACATAAAGAGCACAAAAATGCAGAAAGGTACATAGAGAAGACATATGGTTCGAATAGCTCTCTCTATTGATGATATACACAACAAAAGTAACAGTTGACTAATATCTCTAAGTACAAAGTACCACCACATATGTGTAATATGTATGTGGTAACATGAGCAAAAACCTATAACCAACACTAGATTAAAAAGTACCCATGTATAACGAAAAGGTTCACATCAAAGCTAATCGAGGAACATATACCCATGAATATGTCTACCATGAATACCCATGAATATGTCTGCCACATTATCTTGTGTAGGCAAATATACCAAATCAGTATCTCTTATATGAAGGCACTCTCTCACATAGCTATAATGCACCTCAATGTGTTTGATTTGTGCACGAAACACTGGATTTTGTGAAATAATTAATGCAATCCGACTATCCTTGAGAATATGCATAGAAATGTCAATCTCCATGTGTTAGTGTCAAGCCAATTCATGAATCGACCCAACTAGGAAATTGCATACTATATATCTGGCCTTCTTTAGCATGCATATATAAGACATCCCACAACTTGCTGATTAAGCAAAGTGTCAAATGCACCACTATAATCCTCAATTGAGAATCAAACCCTATCTCCACTAGTGTGACACCCAAAACACCAAGATAAGTGACATCAAAAGTATGCTACAAATCAGCCATAAGGATGTCAAGTTTTGCATCTCACGACCCAATCAAAAATATGTCATCAACATTAAGAACAACCATTGTGAGCTCAACCCCATCTTTGCGTGCATAGAGTATGCTTTCAATGGGACTACACCTTAAGCCAAGAGCGATAAAGTTCTTATGAATTTCTTCATGCCATGCACATGGAGCTTTTTTGATACCATACAAGGCTTTATGCAAGCGACAAACCATATGATACAAACCATGTAGATTAATGTCATCAGGAGATACAAAATAGTCGACAAAATAGACAATTGGATTCCCCCCATTAAGGTTATATGGGGAAGCTGCATGTTGCTAGAGGGCCTTTATTTTTACCTTGAATGGCAACCCGATGGTTTGAAAATTTATGGCCCACCTAACCTAACGGATAGGCTCCCAAAGATCATCTATGACCATCAATGGTCACACATAGAGCTCATGGAACTTAGAAGTTAGGGTTCCACAAATGTCCGGGCTCTCACAAATGCCATTTTGAGAAGTTTTGTTACACTCGTAATTACCATTTTTCTTAGGTAAATAGGGAAAAGATTCATATAAAAGACAAGGAACATGTAAGTGTAACCATGATAAATTCATTTTGAGAAGCTTTACTAACTTACTTGGGATTTCTTCTTTGATCTTATCTTGGAACCACACATGCAAGGTCCTCATCTCTAGAGCTCAAGAAAATCAAGAAACGACAAGATGTTTTCATAAGTCTTGGTGGCATGTTGGCTAGTTGCCAAGGATGTGAATGATGCCCTTTCCAAAGGGAAAAGATCAAGTTTGGATGATCTCACTAATGAGTTCTTCAAAGCCTTTGAAGACTCCCTCATGAACCGCCTTATTTTTTTTTTAGGGAGGCTTTTAATTTTTTGTGCCCTCACAAAGTGCTTTAACAAACAGGTTATAAAGATTATTAAAAAGAAGGAAAACAAGAAAATCATACAAAACTAGAGGCCATTCACAATGCTCTAGATTGGTTTTAAGCTCATTGCCAAAGGTCTTGTGGACTATGTCTCACATCTCCTATAATCATTAATTCATGATGATCATTCACTAAAGGAATATGGATCTTAGAAGCAATCATGGATATCTTGAAAGGCCTTGATCTTGTTGCATCAAATCAAAAATCTCCTATTTATTGAGATTGATTTTGACAAAGCTTATGATAGATTAGAGTGGAACTTCATCTTGGAATCCCTAGGGGGAGTGGGATTTGGAATGATGTTCATTAAAATTATCTTCACCCTCTTTGTGACCACCTCAGCTTGATCAATATCAACTAGTAGCCTTAATCTCTTATTATCCTCAAAACACCCTGTCTGATCATCCGAATAATTTTTTTCATTTCTACGGATGGTCTCAATTCCTTGGCCAAGCACACACTTAGTAGGGCAACATTAAGATCCTTTCTTTTATGCAATATCCAGATCAGATAGTGCTAATGATTTTTAAAAATGACACAGACATCTTTCTCCATAATGCGATTAATTGTGTCTCCCTATTTTCAAATTGTTTGGAAACTTAATGCACTAATTTTGCATCTAATGTGAACCATTATAAGACTAAGTTATAAGTCACTCTTAAAATTTCTTCCTTTTATTTTAGCATTGAAAAAGGTTGCAAAGTTTTGGCCTCTACTGAAGTATTTTGCCTTCTAGGCATCCTTATGGGATTTACAAACATGATGAATCAGAGATGGGAATGTGTGTTCCACAATGTCACTCTAGCACAATGGTGAGTACCAACATGAGAACATCCACCTCATAATTTTCAATCTGCAGAGACGTGAGTGTGGTTGATGACCATGAGCAAGTGAAGTGCACAAGTGAGTGAGTATGAAGCACACAAGCATGCACACACATACACACACACATGCACACAAGGCAAGAACAAAGAGAGGAACAATGGAATGGTTTCAATTACAAAAGATCTCTATTACAAAAAAATCAATCTCTAGGAACCCCACCCCAGAAATGAGCTCTCTAGATCTTTTTATAGTTTTTCACTAGTTTTGCCTCTACTCAAACATAGTGTCCGACCTAGTTAGAAATTAGGTTCTAGGGATTATTTGAAGGCTCAAACGGAATCTAAACATTATGAAAATTGGTAAATAGATACTTCTAATACTCTTGAAGTTGAAGGACTCCTCATCTTGAGCAAATTGGAGTCTAATCTACCAAAATTGATAGTTACATTATGAATGTAGTGATACTAATCACTATTTGATGTAAAGTTAGATTCATTGTGAAACATTGGTTGGGCCTTCTTGCTAAGTTATGCTTGACTACTCTATCTCCTTATTTCTTGCTGCTCTTTTCTTTGTTGTTCTCTTTTGAGGCTCTCTTATCTACTCATTCCTAATTGTTGGCCAACACTCCCCCCTCTCATTGCTGACAGACCTTTATCTATAGGATAGTCAATGTAATACTCGAGGATATCTGATGCTGGTTCATGTTTGCATAGTCTTAATCCTTTTCTAGAATCAAACTACAATGCATCCCCATTGATGGCACTAGGAGTATCTGAGTGTGGAATCATGTAATATTTAGAATACATTGCTTGCTCCCATGTGGATGATTGAAGCAGGTGTGTTGGTTTAGGAGTCAATAGTTTAGAGTGGTACTCCTAAAAAATTGTAGTAAACATGGCTTTAAAATTTTTCTTATACCAAGCTCGAAGATATGTCGTGTAGGCATACCAAGCATAAGCCACCTAAATGATAGGCATCATACTCATGTCGTACATGAGATTGTAGTTACCATCTATAAATTCTATCTCTACTTTTGGGATATTTACAAAGAAAATGTACAAGTTCTGCTCTTCATTCAACATCCTTCCCCTCCTAAATCTCCTAGTAGGCTCTCAACTTCTAGATTTATAAACTAATATCTCTCATTATCTGATGGATCTCTATCTTTGTATAGAGCTCTGTGTTAGCTCAAGGAAGACTATTCTTGAGTTTTAAAAAAATTAGAGCTTTCTATCTCTACGTTTTTGGCTACTTACAAAGAAATTGTACAAGGTTTAGTCTTCATTCAGCATCCTCCCTCTCGTAAACCTGTTGATGTCATCATCAAATTATTGGAAGTATTGTTGCAACTTTCTTCACTATCCTTGGTTTTACTCCATACCTACTCATGTACAATGCCTCTTTGTAAACCTTGTATAGAATATTTCCTCATTTCTTCAATTTGTTGCCATTTCCCAATGTCTCCCTCCAGCTTATATTTTCGGTCTTATAGATCTTTTGCACCTATGCAAGAATCTCTCATAACCTTCAAAAGCTCAAGAAAAGGTAACTTTCTTTTTGTGACAAGTTCTTCTTGCTTTGCCTCTACTCTATCCTCTACATCTATCATAACTACATCTTCATATTTTTGTTGCTCTTAATCATTATCATCCAAACTAGTCAAAATCATCATTTCCTCTTGTTCCTCTTGATCATCCTAAGTAGCTTGTATGCCAAATCCTAGAGAAGCATCAAAAAGGTCATTTAAATTTGTTTGCTTTTCCAATTCTTTTAATTTTTGGATATTAGACTCTTATTATTGATTTGATTATTTGGATGATAGTTCAATGTCCCACAATAACTGATAATCCTCTATATCATCTTGTTTTCCTTCAAAAATCTCGTGTTCCTCAGGTGGTTGAGGTATACACATTAATTGGTAAAAAAAACACCATTTCCTCTTGTTTCTCTTGATCATCTTGGGTAGGTTGTATGCAGAACCCTATAGAAGCAACAAAAAAATCATTTATATTTGTTGTCTTTTCTAGTTCTTTGAATGTTTGAATGCCAGACTCTTATGATTGATTTGCTTCATGGGATGATAATTCTATGTCCCAAAATAATCTATATTTCTCTATATCATCCTCGTGTTCTTCAAAAATCTCCTCGTCCTCAGGTAGTTGATGTATAAACATTAGTTGGTCCATCCTATGTATTAGGATTTTGCTCCTTGGCATCAAAATCTAAGGTGCTTCTAATAATAGAGGTGGTGGCTATTCAAATTACCTTTGCTCATCATATAGCACTATGGCTTTCTTCTTCTCTACTTCCTTAATTTTTCGTTTATGGTTTTTTTTTCGCTTCACCTCTTTAGCTTTTACTACTATATTTCTCTTCAACCATGCACAATGTATCAAACAAATTGTTTAGTTCCTTTTCTCTTTTCACAAAAAATGTTTTCTGTTTTGGCTCTCATCAAGTTGTCATGTAATTCTCCATATATCTTCCATTCCTCTCTTGGCACGTTAGTGGCTTTATCTAACAAATCCTATAGCATGTTTTGGTATTTTGTTTTCAAATTTCTTCATATGTGTGTCTCTCTCTCTCTCTCTCTATATATATATATATATTTATACATATATATATATATATATATATATATATATATATATATATATATATATATATATATATATATATATATATATATATATAATTAGCATTTATGGATATATATTAGTACACGTACATAAACATATTGAGAGTAAGGGTTCGAGGATCTACACATAAAAGATAAGAAATTAGGCTCTAGGTATTTATAGTGTATGTACATAAAGACATTTCAATTTCGGGTTTTTAGGATACATATTATTTTACATACATGTAGAGTGGCATCCTCACACACACATACACACACTACTAGCACGGCAATTTAGTCGGACAACTTCACGCTGAAGTGGAGTTGCACACCACTCAAGACATCCATAGGTAGAGTTTTTTGTACCACATGCAACAACAGTAGTCACTCCAACAAGAACTACCCTAACCAAGTTTTCTTGAAGTATTTTGGTGTGTATGTTTATGTCTTTGTGTGTGCCTGTGTTTGTGGTTGTATAAAGGTATGTATGTAAGCGTATGTGTATTTATGTATATATGTAATAAGTATGTGTGACAATATTTATATGTGTATGTATGTTACGTATGGTATATCTAAGGATGTGTGCATGTGTATGGTGTATGTGTGTGTGTTTATATGCATATATTGTTGTGTATGTTCAAATATGTATCCGCTTTTATGTGTGCATATGTATCTATATATGTGTGCATAAATGTGTATTGTTGTGTGTATGCATGTGTATGCTGATGTGTTTACATATGTATGTATACATGTGGATATGAACGATACATTTTCTATTTATTAGTTGTATTACTCTATCGCTTTTGTTAGAAGTGATTCTTCTTCTAAGAAAAATCAGTTATAATAGTTATTATTTTAAGTAAAATGAAAAATAGAGCATTTTGATAAAAAATCATAAACAAAAGAAAATTCTCATTTAATTGAAGCTATATGCATCTATATCGCCATCAATATACCCCTCTTTTGCAATTTTTGTCTTAAACTTTCTTATGGTAGGCACTGTTAAGCATTGGAAAACAGAATGACTACCCGACCGATATACGGAGCAACATATCATTGAATAGATTTATGTTTGTTATTTTCACAAAATTTTGTATCCATAAGAAAACGAAAATTCTGTTCTAGTGGCAATAATTTGTGAGCAGAGATGTTCTTTTCTATGAAGCTTATATAAATTTCCTAGTTCTTGAGCCTCTCACAATTCAGTTTTGGTGGTGGAATCGTTAGATGAGTTTGGGAAATCTCATACTCATAAGAAAAATACTTGTATCTATGACCTTTCAAGAAATCTAACCTGCATAACTGCTCCCAAAGAATCGAGTTATAACACTCTCCCACCCTGTCTTTACGAGTACATACTAACAAGTATGGGTTAATCGTATCAGAGGATGATGGCAGCGTAAAACGAGACTGTAGTGAAGGAGGTGTGTGTCTTTGAATTCCTGGATCGTCTGGAAATATAAATGATCAACGGAAGCAAAAAGGTTTAGGCCTTGACGATCCAGGAATTCAACGACACACACCTCCTTCACTACAATCTCTTTTTACGCTGCCATCATCCTCTGATACGATTAACCCATACTTGTTAGTATGTACTGGTAAAGACAGGGTGGGAGAGTGTTATAACTCGATTCTTTGGGAGCACTTATGCAGGTTAGATTTCTTGAAAGGTCATAGATACAAGTATTTTTCTTATGAGCATGAGTTTTCCCAAACTCATCTAACGATTCCACCACCAAAACTGTATTGTGAGAGGCTCAAGAACTAGGAAATTTATATAAGCAACATCTCTGCTCACAAATTGTTGCCACTAGAACAGAATTTTAGTTTTCTTATGGACACAAAATTTTGTGAAAATAACAAACATAAAGGTATTCAATGATATGTTGCTCGGTATATCGGTCGGGTAGTCATTCTATCTTCCAATGCTTAACACTGCCTGCCATAAGAAAGTTTAAGACCAAAATTGCAAAAGAGGGGTATATTGATGGCGATACAGATGCCTATAACTTCAATTAAATGAGAATTTTCTTTTGTTTATGATTTCTTATCAAAATATTCTATTTTTCATTTTACTTAAAATAATAATTATTATAATTGATTTTTCTTAGAAGAAGAATCACTTCTAACAAAAGCGATAGAGTTATACAACTAATAAATAGAAAATGTATCGTTCATATCCACATGTATACATACACATGTAAACACATCAGCATACACACAACAATACAAATTTATGCACACATATATAGATACATATGCACACATAAAAATGGATACATATTTGAACATACACACCAATATATGCATATAAACACGCACACATACACCATACACATACACCATACACATGCACACATCCTCAGATATACCATACGTAACATACATACACATATAAATATTGTCACACATACTTATTACATATATACATAAATACACATACGCTTACATTCATACCTTTATACAACCACAAACACAGGCGCACAAAAAGACATAAACATACACACCAAAATGCTTCAAGCAAACTTGGTTAGGGTAGTTCATGTTGGAGTGACTACTATTGTTGCATGTGGTACAAAAACGTCTACCAATGGATGTCTTGAGTGGTGCGCAACTTCACTTCAGGGTGAAGTTGTCCCACTAAATTGCCGTCATGGTAGTGTGTGTGTGTGTATATGTGTGTGAGGATGCCACTCTACATGTATGTAAAATAATATGTATCCTAAAAACCCGAAATTGAAATGTCTTTATGTACATACACTATAAATACCTAGAGCCTAATTCCTTATTTTTTATGTGTAGATCCTCAAACCCTTACTCTCAATATGTTTATGTACGTGTACTAATATATATCCATAAATGCTAATTATATATATATATATATATATATATATATATATATATATATATATATATATATATATATATATATATATATATATATATATATATATATATATATATATATATATATATATACAGAGAGAGAGAGAGAGAGACATATGAAGAAATTTGAAAACAAAATACCAAAACATGCTATAGGATTTGTTAGATAAAGCCACTAACGTGCCAAGAGAGGAATGGAAGATATATGGAGAATTACATGACAACTTGATGAGAGCCAAAACGAAAAACATTTTCTGTGAAAAGAGAAAAGGAACTAAAGAATTTGTTTGATACATTGTGCATGGTTGAAGAGAAATATAGTAGTAAAAGCTAAAGAGGTGAAGCGAAAAAAAAAAACCATAAACGAAAAATTAAGGCGGAAGAGAAGAAGAAAGCTATAGTGCTATAGGATGAGCAAAGGTAATTTGAATAGCCACCACCTCTATTATTAGAAGCACCTTAGAGTTTGATGCCAAGGAGCAAAATCCTAATACATAGGATGGACCAACTAATGTGTATACATCAACTACCTGAGGGCGAGGAGATTTTTGAAGAAAATGAGGATGATATAGAGAATTATTGGTTATTTTGGGACATAGAATTATCATCCCAAGAAGCAAATCAATCATAAGAGTCTGACATTCAAAAATTTAAAGAACTAGAAAAGACAACAAATATAAATGATTTTTTTTGATGCTTCTATAGGGTTTGGCATACAACCTACCCAAGATGATCAAGAGAAACAAGAGGAAATGGTGTCTTTTTGACCAACTAATGTGTATACCTCAACCACCTGAGGAACAGGAGATTTTTGAAGGAAAACAGGATCATATATACAATTATCAGTTATTGTAGGACATTGAATTGTCATCCAAAGAATCAAATCAATAAAAAGAGTCTAATATCCAAAAATTGAAAGAATTGGAAAAGCAAACAAATATAAATGACCGTTTTGATGCTTAGCTAGGATTTGGCATACAAGCTACTTAGGATGATCAAGAGGAACAAGAGGAAATGATGATTTTGACTAGTTTGGATGATAATGAGTAAGAGCAACAAAAATATGAAGATGTAGTTATGATAGATGTAGAGGATAGAGTAGAGGCAAAGCAAGAAGAACTTGTCACAAAAACAAAGTTACCTTTTCTTGAGCTCTTGAAGGTCATGAGAGATTCTTGCAAAGGTGCAAAAGATCTCTAAGACCGAAAACATAAGCTGGAGGGAGACATTGAGAAATGGCAACAAATTGAAGAAATAAGGAAAGATTCTATACAAGGTCTACAAAGAGGCATTGTACATGAGTAGGTATGGAGTAAAACCAAGGATAGTGAAGAAAGTTGCAACAATACTTCCAATAATTTGATGATGACATCAACAGGTCTAGGAGGAGGAGGATGTTGAATGAAGACTAAACCTTGTACAATTTCTTTGTAAATAGCCAAAAACGTAGAGATAGAAAGCTCTTATTTTTCTAAAACACAAGAATAGTCTTCCTTGAGCTAACACAGAGCTCTATACAAAGATAGAGATCCATCAGATAATGACAGATAGTAGTTTATAAATCTAGAAGTTGAGAGCCTACTAGGAGATTTGGGAGGGGAATGATGTTGAATGAAGAGTAGAACTTGTACATTTTCTTTGTAAATATCCCAAAAGAAGAGATAGAATTTATAGATGGTAACTACAATCTCATCTACGACATGAGTATGATCCCTAGCATTTAGGTGGCTTATGCTTGGCATGCCTACATGACATATCTTCGAGCTTGGTATAAGAAAACTTTCAAAGCCATGTTAACTACAAGTTTTTAGGAGTATCACTCTAAAGTAATGACTCCTAAACCAGCACACCTGCTTCAATCATCCGCATGGGAGCAAGCAATGTATTCTAAATATTACATGATTCCACACTAAGGTACTCCTAGTGCCATCAATGGGGATGCATTGTAGTTTGATTTGGGAAAAGGATTAAGACTATGCAAACATGAACTAGCAATAGATATCCTCGAGTATTACATTGGCCATCCTATAGCACAACGGTCTGTCACCAATGAGTTGGGGGAGTATTGGCCAACAATTAGGAATGAGTAGATAAGAGAGCCTCAAAAGAGAACAACAAAGAAGAGAGCATCAAGAAATAAGGAGATAGAGTAGTCAAGCATAACTTAGCAAGAAGGCCCAACCAATGTTTCACAATGAATCTAACTTTACATCAAATAGTGATTAGTATCACTACACTCATAATGTAAATATCACTTTTGGTTTAGTCGACTCCAATTTGCTCAAGATGAGGAGTCCTTCAACTTACAGTATTAGAAGTATCTATTTACCAATTTTCATAATGTTTAGATTCCGATTGAGCCTTAAAATAATCCCTAGAACCTAATTTCTAACTAGGTCGGACACTATGTTTAAGTAGAGGCAAAACTAGTGAAAAACTATAAAAAGATCTAGAGAGCTCATTTTTGAGGTGTGGTTCCTAGAGATTGATTTTTTTGTAATAGAGATCTTTTGTAATTCAAACCATTCCATTGTTCCTCTCTTTGTTCTTGCCTTGTGTGCATGTGTGTGTGTATGTGTATGCATGCTTGTGTGCTTCATACTCACTCACTTGTGCACTTCACTTGCTCATGGTCGTCAACCACCCTCACCTATCTACAGATTTAAAATTATGAGGTGGATGTTCTCATGTTGGTACTCACCATTGTGCTAGAGTGACATTGTGGAACAAACATTCCCATCTCTGATTCATCATGTTTGTAAATCCCATAAGGATGCCTAGAAGGCAAAATACTTCAGTAGAGGCCAAAACTTTGCAACCTTTTTCAATGCTAAAATAAAAGGTAGAAATTTTAAGAGTGACTTATAAATTAGTCTTATAATGGTTCACATTAGATGCAAAATTAGTGCATAAAATTTCCAAACAATTTGAAAATAGGGAGACACAATTAATTGCATTATGGAGAAAGATGTTTGTGTCATTTTTAAAAAGCATTAGGACTATATGATCTGGCTATTGCATAAAAGAAAGGATCTTAATGTTGCCCTACTAAGTGTGGTGCTTGGCCAAGGAATCGAGACCATCCGTAGAAATGAAAAAAATTATTGGGATGATCGGACAGGGTCTTTTGAGGATAATAAGAGATTAAGGCTACTAGTTGATATTGATCAAGCCGAGGTGGTCACAAAGAGGGTGAAGATAATTTTAATGAACATCATTCCAAATCCCATTCCCCCTAGGGATTGCAAGATGAAGTTCCACTCTAATCTATCATAAGCTTTGTCAAAATCAATCTCAATAAATAGGAGACTTTGATTTGATGCAACAAGATCAAGGCCTTTCAAGATATCCATGATTGCTTCTAAGATACATATTCCTTTAGTGAATGATCATCATGTATTAATGATTGCAGGAGATGTGCGGCATAGTCCACAAGACCTTTGGCAATGAGCTTAAAACCAATCTAGAGCATTGTGAGTGGCCTCTAGTTTTGTATGATTTTCTTGTTGTCCTTCTTTTGAATAATCTTCATAACCCGTTTGTTAAAGCACTTTGTGAGGGCAAAAAAATTAAAAGCCTCCCCCCAAAAAAGAAAAGGGGGTTCATGAGGGAGTCTTCAAAGGCTTTGAAGAACTCATTAGTGAGATCATCCAAACTTCATCTTTTCCCTTTCGCCCAAGGGCATCATTCATATCCTTGATTTTGCAACTAGCCAACATGCCACCAAGACTTATGAAAACATCTTGTCATTTCTTGATTTTCTTAAGCTCTATCATGGTTACACTTACATGTTCCTTGTCTTTGATATGAATCTTTTACCTATACATGGACACCTTTTACTCTAGTGTTGGCTAAAGAGTTTTTCCCATGTTACACTCATATTTGAAGGTAATCTATACTTAGGGATATTATTCAACTCTTACTTCTGTTATGCTCATCATCAATAGAGAGAGTTATCACATCCGTCCATTTTCTCTACATATATGGTTGCGTGTCGTATCTCTCTCACACTTCTACACAAACACACACACACACCAAGTAGTGGTATTATTTTTTACATCATGGCATGCACACACTTTTAATAATGCAAATCGACTTCAGAGCATAGAACAATGATTTAAAGTAGCGGGAAAGAATTTGCATCAATTGCATTGGGATTTTACTGCCAATTCAAAGCCATTCCTATGGTCAATATTTCCATCAAAGTGATAGATTATGAGCGAAAATTTAAACATTCATTTCAGCTTTCATTGAATTAAAGATCTTATCACATTCTTGTTCTTTATTGAAATGGTAGGTAGTAATGGCCTTTTTTTCATGCTTCAAACTAAAGATAAGATTGATTTTCCCAACTATCCAATGTGGTCTTACATGATGAAACATGTTATTTTTGCAAAACAACTATGGAACATAGTAGCATACGTAGATCAAAGACCCCTAGGTTCTTCTACTTCACAGCCTACTGTCACTGATGGAGCTTCTTCTTCAAGTACAATGGTTAAACTTCTAATCATACATAGGAGCAACTTAGATGGGATGGCAAAGATGGTCAAACTCATGCATTGATTGCATTTTCAATTAATTTTATATAGTTCCACACATTCGAACATGTTCTACATCAACATAAGCATGAGACACTCTTGCCTCTTTGTTTCTCTTTGGTATTAAGCATGTGTAGCATACATAAGGAAGAAACTTGAGGATTTTTTTATAGCTAAAAATGAGTCTAGAAATGTGTATCTAACATGCATCAAGTACTTGAAAGAACAAATGGAAAACATAGATGAGATTCTGAATGCATCACTCATCTCTACATTGTTGAAAGAGATACATTATGAAAATTGGTAAATAGATACTTCTAATACTCTTGAAGTTGAAGGATCTCTCATCTTGAACAAATTGGAGTCTAATCTTCCAAAAATGATATTTACATTATGAGTGTAGTGATACTAATCACTATTTGATGTAAAGTTAGATTCATTGTGAAGCAGTGGTTGGGCCTTCTTGCTAAGTTATGCTTGACTACTCTATCTCCTTATTTCTTGTTGCTCTTTTCTTTGTTGTTCTCTTTTGAGGCTCTCTTATCTACTCATTGCTAATTGTTGGCCAACACTCCCCCCTCTCATTCCTGACGGATATCTATTGCTAGTTCATGTTTGCATAGTCTTAGTCCTTTTCCCAAATTAAACTACCCTGCATCCCCATTGATGGCACTAGGAGTATCCGAGTGTGGAATCATGTAATATCTAGAATACATTGCTTGCCCCCGTGCCAATGATTGAATCAAGTGTCTTGGTTTAGGAGTGAATACTTTAGAGTGATACTCCTAAAAACCTGTAGTAAACATGGCTTTGAAAGTTTTCTTATACCAAGCTCGAAGATATGTCATGTAGGCATGCCAAGCATAAGCCAACCAAATGTTGGGGATCATACTCATGTCGTATACGAGATTGCCGTTGCCATTTATAAATTCTATCTCTACTTTTGTGCTATTTACAAGAAGATGTACAAGTTCTGCTCTTAATTCCACATCCTTCCCCTCCTAAATCTCCTAGTAGGCTCTCAACTTCTAGAGTTATAAACTACTATCTCTCATTATCTGATGGCTCTCTATCTTTGTATAGAGCTCTGTGATAGCTCAATGAAGACTGCTCCTGAGTTTTAGAGAAATTCAAGCTTTCTATCCCTACGTTTTCGGCTATTTACAAAGAAAGTGTACAAGGTTTAGTCTTCATTCAACATCCTCCCCCTCCTAAACCTGTTGATGTCATCATCAAATTATTGGAAGTATTGTTGAAACTTTCTTCACTATCCTTGGTTTTACTCCATACCTACTCGTGTACAATGCCTCTTTGTAAACCTTGTATAGAAACTTTCCTCATTTCTTCAACGTGTTGCCATTTCCCAATGTCTCCCTCTAGCTTATGTTTTCGGTCTTATAGATCTTTTGCACCTTTGCAAGCATCTCTCATAACCTTCATCAGCTCAAGAAAAGGTAACTTTGTTTTTCTGACAAGTTCTTCTTGCTTTGCCTCTACTCTATCCTCTACATCTATCATAACTACATCTTCATATTTTTGTTGCTCTTATTCATTATAATCCAAACTAGTCAAAATTAACATTTCCTCTTGTTCCTCTTGATCATCCTAAGTAGCTTGTATGCCAAATCCTAGAGAAGCATCAAAAAGGTCATTTATATTTGTCTGCTTTTTGAGTTCTTTCAATTTTTGGATATTAGACTCTTATTATTGATTTGATTCTTGGGATGACAATTCAATGTCCTACAATAACTGATAATCCTCTATATAATCCT